>CAMAPF010001141.1:0-609870 GCA_945859915.1 Cuscuta epithymum
AGTTCCCGAGTTCAACTCTCAATGAAGTGAGATTGATCCCAGTTTACCCAGGTCCCCAAATCCCCCTCCCACGATGCCCCCTGGAGCTAAAAAAGATTTAGATTCAGATCAGAAAGATTTATGATGTTTTTACTTGGACTGTAATTTGTCCCAGGTCAGACCAGTCCAGACAAGATCAGACCAGACCAGTTCAGACCAGCCCAGACTAGAAGACTTGAATAGTTATAAAAATACAAAGAAACCAGATCTTACCAGATCAGACCAGACCAGTTTAGATGAGACCAGACTAAATCAGACTAGACCAGACCAGCAAATTACAGTCCAAGTAAAAACATCTTTAGATCACATCAGAAAGATTAAAATTAGATCAGATTAAAAATGTTTAAATCAAATCAGATCAATTCAAGCTTGACCTATATTAGAAAATTAGAAAATTATAACCTATTGTCATATTTCCGCTCCCTCCTAACTAATTTCCAAAATTTCTCCTCCCTCCTAAAATTTCATTAGCTCCCTCCGTTGATTTTTTTTTTGTGCAAATTGCCCGTATAGTCTACTTTTGGGTACCAAATATCGTTTATCGCTCAACTAATCTTTCTTTTCATTTTTAACTCTTCTCTTTTCAATATTGGTTTTTTATTTCATTTTTAGGCTATTTCACCGATCCCTCCCCAAAATAGTGTAATATCATCAGAGAGATGCAGATGAGAGCAATTTTCCCAGACGCAGAGGGAGAGCGATGGAGATACGCAGAATAGATTTTCCGATCGGTGCTTCTCAAACTTGGGAGAGCGAGGGAGAGACGCAGAAAAGATTTATGATCGGTGTTTTTCAAATCTGGGAGAACGACAGAGAGACTTCCAACTCTCATCTCAGGGAAGGTCCCATAGCCGGAATTAAGCATGACCGAAAAAGTGTGTTCGGATTCCTCGTTTCAGCATCGCCAGGCAGCCATGCTATCCATTTGTTGGTCTCCAGACTGGAAACAAAGAAAAGAGTAGCGACGATAAAGGTATACCTCAGGATTCTGGACAATAAGATTAAAGTCTATTAAATCCAATTCATTGCCTTCATCAACCTCAGTGTTATAATTCTCCATTGATAGAGCTTCTTCGTGCCTTTAGTCGGTTTCTCCACTTTGATTATTAATTTTTTTTTTTATTGTTTTTCATTTTAGTAATCCTTCCAGAATTACAATTAATAAATAAGGGCACCGATACAGCGATACTCTATTTCATTCTTTTCCATTTGCTTTTAGTTTTATCAGTATTACTGGATCCTATTAGATTTCTCTAGATGAAAAGCATCCTGGATGTTACCATTCATCGTGAATGAATAAATGCGTATCTCAATCTAACATGCTTATTGTTGACTACCAGATATATCAGATTATGATGATGTTAGGTATTGATGCAAAGAAGCCAATGCTTGCTCTAACTGTTGGTCACTGATGACTGATGAGAGTTTATGATGAAGTCTTTGGAGTCCATTTGTAAACCTATTATCGGCACTTCCAACTTGTCAAGTGCCAACTTAATGGGGATCAAGGTCGAGAAAAACTCAATCAGGTTCGTTATGTTGTATTTACTTTGCTGATATTGCACATCTAAAAGCAGTAACTTCAAAGTATATTGCCATCTATGTTATTTAGAGGAGATTAGGTCTAGCACCAAGTGGAGCCTTAGTTTTTCTATGTTTGATTAGGCAGTGTTAATTTCTTTAACAAAAAACAAAAGAGTGATATTAGGGAGTGCTTATTTTTTTATTGTTTTGTTTTCCAAGTGCACTGGATTATGGTCAATAGTGGAATATGGACTTATGTGTTTGTAGATTAATTTGTGATTTCCACAAGGTAAATAATTTTTGTTCGACGTGTATATCAATAAAACTTTCCTTCCCACGTTTACTTTTCTATAATAAAACCATCTCACATTACAAACAGTTTCTTTGAGGTGGACATAATGCTAAGGTAGCTTGGGAGGTTTTATGTCAACTAAATGAGGATGGGGGCTGTGGTTGATGGCATGCCAGACTTGTTAAAATCTCTTAGGAACATCCATTTAAAGAAAGATATCATTTGGATCAAATAGATACACACTATCTATCTAAAGGGTGTTTCAATTGGGATTGGACACCGCCCTCTGTGGTGTCCCCTTTGTTTAACAGCTTGATCAAAATCACAAAAGAGTTGTTTTTCTTGGCATGTGGGCAGCATATATGATTGATTAGGAAAACTGAATAGTTTTGGTTTCCCAGTTAAGCCTTCTGCTATCAGGATTTATAATTTTGTGAGGACCAAATTTACTATTAATTAAGCCAAGGATGACCCTAATCTGGAAAAGATATTGATGGGTTCACATACATAAACCATGATTAAATAGGTTACAGATGAGTCCTGCATGCGCTTGGTCCAGGTCACTGGGCATTTGAGAGTGAGCATTGGACAATTACTATGTTTAGTCTTATAATTTTACTCATTTACATAAAAAATAAAGGTGAATAATTTCTGCTCTTCATCCCTTCTCCTGATGGTTAGCCTTTGTATTCTTTAATTCCTTGTACCTAGTGAATAAGCTACCGGTCTTGTTTGATTTTTTTTGCTCGATTCACATATTGGAAGCCATTGGTTAAAAATGCATAGCTCCTTCTTGGCCCAGAAAACAAGACATGACGATGTGAAGGGAAGTAGCAGTTTTCATCCAAAAAAGTGAAGGGAAGTAGCAGTTGGCTATTCAGAAAATACTATGGAAATAGAAAATTATGGCTTAGTTTATTGTTGTATATCCTATGAGGTTCTTTACATCCTCTCATTTCTTTTGGGATAGAATGGAATTGAATGTTTGAATGGCGTTCTTATCAACTTAGCAATGAAAAGCTGGCTTTACTTCTCATTGCTTTCTTGGCTTCTCTTTGCTTCTATTTCATTGTTGCTATTTGTGTGTATTTCATTGCATATCATTTATGTCACCTAATAATTTATTTTTCAATTAGATAAATGTAGTAAGTTGCAACAATAGATTGAATTGAATATTTATTGTGATACTCTTGTATATTATTGTTTGTTTCTTTTTGTTGTATCATGTGTATTGCATTTTGTTGCATAGTGTTGTTTTTTGTTGTATCTTGTTACTTTTTGTTGCATTGTGTTTCTTATGATTGTTTATTGTTGATTCTGATTTTTGTTTTTTTAATTTAAATAGCTATTATTTTTCTACATCTTTAAAATAGAAATATCTATATAGGTTTAGTGTACATCAATTAGATACAGACACCTAAAAAGTTAAATTTTGATTTATGAATATGAAAAGCAACATGATACATAAAGAAACAATGAAAAACAAAAATTTCATAATTATCAACAAAAAGAAACACAAGGAAATCATAAGAAACAAAAACTGACAATAAAGTAATAATACTAATAATTAAAATTTTAAGTACTTTAAGAAAAAATACAATAGAGAATTGGTATTTTACTTTCTCTTGAATATGTAATTACTTTTCAAATGCTTCCCTCTCCAATTATTTTGCCCAGGCCCAAAATTTATTTCTCCCGGGACACTAGGTTTTATTTCTGTCTCGCCCAAACTTTGCTCCCACAAGTGACTTCGATCTGCCGCTGCAATTTCAACCAATCTCGGCCAGACTCTGCTCCAACAAATGACTTCTGCCGCTGCAACTGCAACCCATCTCGACTCTTCCAACTTTCAAGGTTTGCTTTCTTTCTCAAATCTAAAATCGTTCGATCATTGTATAAAGAAGTCTGGAATATATGTTCGCTGATTTGTTGAATCAATCACCAGGTTTCTAAAACCAAGCTTAAATGTATCGAGATCAGTTGTTTGGGAAGAATGCACATGGAGAAATTGAAACAAAAAGGTTCATTATCGATTGTCAATTGTCATTTTTATTCTGTGCTAAGAGTAAATTTATGTTCAAGGTATGCAATAAACAAAAATTGGCAGTTTTTCATATGGCAATTTTTATTCAATGTCGTTTTTGTATGTATAAGATGAGACTGCTCCTCTCATTGAAAAGTTGTGTCCATTTGCTGGAAAATAGAGAAATGAGATCCCCATGGGTTGAAGAAAATGATATAAAGACCCTCTGTTTGCTTAGATTTGAGGCTTTGAGCATATTATATACAAATGAAAATTGCACGCTTTATGTTGATGTTTGAGTGAGTTGTATTCAACATTTTCTGTTTTTTCTTCCAAGTGTACGTGTGTAGAAGATTTGATACTTGTTCAATTAATCACCTTTCCCATTTTCAATAAATTGCATCTTTTGAAAAGTATATATACAGAGTATAAATTTGTAAGAGGACTGTTGATGTGATAATTGCTCCCTTTTCACTGTCCCTTTTGTGTTTACAAGCTTCGTGATATCTTTCATAGTTTCATAGTCCCTTAGGAGATGATTGTTGTGTTTACAGATTGCTGGAGGAGTGTTTTTATGACAGCCCTTTACTTAATGAAAAACGAGGTAATGTGATGAAGGAATCATTTCTGCAGTCCAATTGTTCAGCACCACTTTGAATAAATGTGATGTATTAGCATTTGAGACAATCATGTTAATGATGTAAAAAAATTCAATTTTTCTTACAGATGGTGTGCACTATTCATGACAATTAAATTGGGATCAACACATGTGACATAACTTTGCCACAACCAATGAATACAGAACAACATGTATTGGTTTCTATGTGAGGTATTTACATCGTTGTTCATACTGAAAACTTTTAGTATTGCAATTTCTTACAATATTTTATTTTATTTTTAGCAATATCCCAGGAAGAACTGAAGTCACAAAACTATAAGAGGACATAAGAACAATGGCAAAGTCTCAGGTTTTGATTCAACAAGGACTTACTACTATCTGAGGACATAAGAACAATGGAAGCAATGACTGACTGGCTTTGAGAACTTCAACATATCAGATACTTCAATGAGGAAGATGAACTTATTTAGTCTTTGTAGTTGTAATAAGATATATGTAGCTTTTGAGACTTGATGCCTTTTGTTAGTAATAGTCATCGTATTGTTAAATAGACTTCCTTCGTAATTGTATTTTGTACTCGTTAAGTTAAATATGCAGCTACAATTTTAATTATTCAGAATAAATAAAATTTGATCTTCGGAGAGGAAATGTATTGTATTGGAGGTGTGATGTGTGTGTGTATGTATAGATATGTATACGTATGTATAGAAACTAAATTCCTCTCTATATAATTATTTTATTTTACATAATTAATTTACTGTCCAATTAAAGTAAAAATTTAGAAAGGAACCATATCCTCTCTAGGATGAAATACAGTTGGTAGGATAAGAGTATGGAAAGGAAATATCTTCCTTCCTAAAGATTCAGTACTTCTCCATGACCCACAACATTAGAAAGGAAAGCAGAAAGGGATTGCAAATTAGAGAGGGAGGTTTTAGAGAGGAATCAAGTTCCTTTGTAAGTTCCTACCTAACCAATTTAGAAAGGAATATGTATACTTTTGGTAGGATTTTGTTTCCTACCTAATGGCTCTCTTCCTAGTAGTGATTAAATTTGACATAACCTTTTAATGATTAATTTGTGCTAATAATTCTCTTTTGTCAAACGATATCTTAATTGAGACAAGGTTAGGTCGTGTCATCCTTGTTATTCTCAATTAATATTTCTTGATTACCAAGTAAGATCAATCTTGATCAAATGACACCTCATTTGTGTTGGAAAAATGTGTGAAAAGTGCATTAAATGGTAATTTTGGGGCAATTTTTTAGTGGGGTCCACTTCCGATTTCTGTCGGGTCAAAGTGGTTTCGGATTGTCCTTGTTAAGGGCTACAGTTCGATATATGGTACGCTCAAAACGGATAACGGGTGAATGAGAAATCGCTTTTCGAAGTTTACTCGTTAGAATGGAAAAACTGGGAAAAAGGATGGGTTTCTAGTGTGTTATTTCCCACACTGGAAAACCCAAGGGATTTGCAACCCTTTATAAAGGGACTCCCCCCTTAAGGAGTTAAGAATCCTTAGGGTAAAGGCTCTCTCTACGCGCGCAGGGGGGGGGGGGGTGCAAATCAAATCCCGAAATCGGAGAAGAAAAACCGCGACTTGCGTGCGCGGGTGACCTGCGGACACGAATGTAACACCTCGATATGGTGTTCTGGTAGCTCCGGACAGAAGGCCTCGACAAAAACCCTCCTGGAGGTATTCTGTTGGGAGGGGTCTTCTGGTCACGCATCTGGACCGTTACAGCTATAAATGCCCAACGTTCTTATCTTGTAATGGCAACGTTAAATGGACAGTTCATGGACGATTCAATGCCCAACGGACTGGTCATTGATGTCCAACGTTCAGGTTCATTAATTCACCATTTACACACAACAAATCTTCCTATATGATGGCTGACAGGTGGTTTGTAACAACACACGTATTCATACACTCCATGCACGTTTTGCACCTCTAAAAACACATTGCTGGCAATCTGGAAATTCCTTCTCTGTTCAGCCTTTGTTCTCGTTCGTTGGAACTTTTGTTTGTGTGCTCAAACATTAGTTCGTAGTCATCGTATCCTGGGAAACTATTGTTGCAACGCTCCTAACACCGTGGGAGGCAACAAATACGTTTTAAGGACATCGTGTGTAGCACGAGCTTTGACTAATTCTGCTTCATCTCCTTTCTTGTTTTTCTCTAGTCATTTTATTTAATTAATTTATTTTAATTAATTTTTCTTTATTTTCCGAAACACACCCAACAATTTGTGCATGGCCATGTTAATTAATCTTACTTGTCAAGGGGCCCAATAGATATCTTTCTCTATATATACAAGAGTGACAAAAACTATTTTGATAATTCACATACTACTACATGGTTCATAATATGTACAATCACCACTTTTATAATTATCTATTTAAAGATAACATTTAATGATGTTAATACATATTAATTCTCATGCAAGTTGCCATGATTATCTCAAGTATAAGAATATAGCACCTCATCAATATTGAGGACAACACTGATGACATATAACCTAGCAGTGTCCTCAAGTTGGGTCTGTCCAATGAACTTGTTCCCTCACAAGCATCTATGTTATTAACTTGATATCTCTATACCCATGACTAGTGGAATATAGCCATCAGTTAATCCACATACTGGTCTATTAATTATTAATGTCCCAAATTTATAATATTAGACCAGGGACAATTAGAATATTATGTTTATTTTGAAGTGTACCATTCCACAATTAAGTCACATACTTAATTAGCTACTAAACATAATATTCAGGGACTAAATATTAATAAAGAAAACTCACAATAATAATTAACATAAAATGAGTTTGTGACTTTATTAATTAATGAGCATTAAATATTTATTGATAAATCATAAACTATGATTGTCCTAGGGCATATTTCCAACAATCTTCCACTTGCATTAGGACCAATCGTGAACAAAATGAATGCCTAATGCACTAGTATGACGTTCATGCTTTGCTTGTGGTAGTGGCTTGATGAGCGGGTCAACCACATTTGAATCTGTCGATACTTTGCATATCTTGACGTCACTGATATGTGTATACGTAATTTCCATTTGTATTTGTACGTTTCTAATTAGTTTTGTGATTCACTAGTTTGGAAATTACACACTTTTGGTGTAATGTTTTGTTTTATTTAAATTGGTGTAAATTGTTTAGATTATGATTATTCTGAGCATAGGACAGGTTGAAAACACTCAAAGGATCAAGAAATGGATCCAAAAGACCAAAAGGTGTTCAAGGGAACAAGATCAAAAATTGATTTGGAAAAAAGTTCATATACCCGGTCAGGTATATGTAATACCCGATCGGGTATTGGTCCGATTTCATTGTCAAAATCAAATTCGGAACACAAAGGATCATGGGAAGAAAATATTTGAAGATCTGGTCTCATACCCGATCGGGTATACTGACACACCCGGTCGGGTATGAGTGATATTTTTCACCATCTCGGAACCTGTTGAGTACCCGATCGGGTACCCTAAACACCCGGTCGGGTACATGATCCTGCCACCTTCATTTCCCTATAAATACACCCCTTTTCCTTCACATTAAATCATTGTTTCTTCCATACTCTTAAGCTCAGTTTAGAATAATTATTTCTTATATTTTTCTAGCATGTGTAGTCTCCAAATGAGGAGCTAAACTTCTTATTCTTGGTTTTGCTCTTGAAGCTGGTTGATTTTTAAAGTTGTGAGTTATTTTCTTAACTTCTTCTCTTGATTATTAATTCTTCCTTTAATCTCATTCTATGTTAATGTTGGAGGGTTGCTAAGTGACGATTAGTTAACGTTCCGACATTAATTATTACTAGAAACGATCAACGAACCGATGGTTAATCGATAGTTTCACAAGTAACTTCGGTTTATTAATGCACGGTCGTGGTTAATAAACTTAAGAGGGATTAATTGTGTTGGTTAAACCGAAACCGTTGTGTTGAGGTTATTAATCTCAATTGATTTCATCAAGAAATTAAGAGATTAAATGCTACTATTAAATCGGTATACGATGTTTTTCTATATTTGATTAATAGTAAGGGTTATTAATGAACGGTCGTTGTTAATAACTACCCTCGATGAATTGGATATAATCCTCGATTGAGTATTCGAGAGGGGATAAGTTATAGATATAACAATGATCGACTAAAATATATCAACAAGTGGAAAGTAGCAAGACCAAGTCCTTTTTATCCTTAAATTAAATCTCATATAAATCATTCATCTTCGTGTTTTATTAAATTAAATCACTCAACCCAAAACCCCCCTTTATTTACTTGTTTCATTAAAAAGATAATTATTCCTTTTCATGTGGATATATACGAACTCTACTTCACTATACTACGTATTAGTGCTAGTATCGATTTATTTTGACGTACCGTGACAAAGTGCCCGTCAAATTTGGCGCCGTTGCCGGGGAGAGGCAATTAATTTTTCTTTTTATTTTATTGTAAGAAAAAAATTATACAAAGATTTATATTTTAAATTAACAAATTTCATTGAACAAAAAAGTTAAACTTGTACATAAATGGAAGTACTCAAATATTCAACAATGTAATTTCATTAGTTGCTTTCTCACACTAATATATGCACAATGAGTCTATGTTCTTCACTTATTTGAAGCTATAGCTATTTAGCATCAATTCATCTTCTATACCTAGCTCAGCTTTTCCTTTACTTCATATCCACCTAGCATATAAGAATTTTCGTATTAGTACGTATGAAATAAAATAACTAAAGTAACAAATGAAATGCTATTATATTCATGTTTAGGTTTTGATTGATAGTACAAGAGATACAACAGTCACTCACAATCTATCAAAAAATACTCAATCCACCAAAGAGAAAAGTTAAGGACAAGGGAAATCCTGAAGTGAACCAGAAAGGGTCTTCATACATTCCTTTTTCCACTTTGTTTTCTTCCACAACATGAACTTCACCCACACTAAACAGAATATGAGCAAGGCATATAAACAATAAGGATGTTTTTACTTGGACTGTAATTTACTGGTCTAGTCTGGTCTTATTTTTGGTCTGGTTTCTTTGTATTTTTATAACTATATATCCAAGTATGGTCTAGTCTGTTCTAGTCTGATTTGGTCTGGAATAAATTACCATCCAAGTAAAAGCATCCTAATCAGCCACTAGTTGAACCACAAAGGGATTTATTATTATCTTTAACTAGTATTTCACCTATGCGTTGCACGGTCAAAATGTATAATCCATGTATAAATTCAAATAATAATGTGCAAATTGAAAAGGCGATACCAAAAATTAAAATTATAATCCAGCTCTATTACCCCGAGCTAACTCGTTAATTACAACTTCCACCATAAGTGATAAGTATAAAATACAAATAACACTTTTGTGACTAACAATTTTAAAAATTACTTATCCAATTCCAAAAATTCATTTTGGAGTCATAAACATAAGAATTATGACCAACTCATTAGTGTTTATCATTTCCCGATTGATATTCAATTCTCTATATTTTTTATAAAAAAAACTGAATAAAGTATAAAAGTTAGCACAGGTGAAGAAATCGTACAATAGCTCATTTAAAATCTACAAAAGTCAGACCACTGCTACATATTACAGTCTTACAAGTCTTTTACCCGTGCGTTGCACGGGGAACAACCTATTACAAAGTTAATTGAAATCATCAGGATACGTGAAGCTTATATGAAGTAAAATCAGTAATATTAGCAAAAATGAAACATACACAAAAGTTCATATATCGAACCGGATATTTTAAGTACACTTGAAACTTATTTCAGAAGTTAAATACTACAAATGATGTCTCTCTATGTAGAACACACATCATTCTTTTGCCATACACTTGAGCTTGTGAGGTAAAAATATTGCTGAATAAAGATGCAATTGATAGTTATCCATTAAGCGACATGGATTAGTAATAACATTGCTTTTTTTTGGGAGAAATTTCTCATCTTATTTAAAGTTTAAAAGTTAGATTAGTAGGTACCAACAATTATACGCATTAGCCATTAGGAATCCAAAACATCTCATGAATTAAAGGTTTTACATGGAGTCATGGAGGAAATGATATGTAAATACTTCTTAGGAATGATGATCACATGCTTACACACTTCACCATTTCCAGAAAACATTGGAACCGCACTTGTGTTTATTCTTACCTTCACATTCCAATTCCAAGTCATCAGCGATGGATGCTACTTTCTTTTGTTTGGCAAGGTCTTGGCAGCCAGTGAAATTTTCAGGGAAATTGCATGTTCCAAACTGAACAATATAGGCTCTGGCAAAGTTAGCACCACTTGTGGCCAGTCTTTTCTTGTCATTCAACTCCTTGTTGACTTTGCTTTTTTCACTGATTTTGCAAACCAATTTATCACACTGAAAAATGCAGGGAATGAACATCGTACACACATCATATAGATTAAAAATCATTAAGTTATAAACTTTTGACTAAACTATACTATACAAAAAAGTGAACTATACACATCAATATGAGTATATACACAAACAGTGAGATAGATACGTAGTTTAAAAACGTCCTTCATTCTAATAAAATGGTGGGATGTTCCCTGGCTCCCACCAAACCCCTTCAGGAGTTTGGTTCATTACCAGGATTAAAAAAACATAGTTTAAAAACGTTTTTTTAGGTTCTAATGAACCATGCTCAAGAAACAATTCAAATTACCCTTAACGATTTTGGCATTATAGAGATATCCTTAACAATACTACAGAATAGTTTAACAATACTATTCTGCTTCATTTAAACTAAGATGTGGATTTGGACATTATGTATGGTTTAGCTATTCGGAAGGTGTTAAAAATACAATTTTGTTCAGTTTTGCCATAATAAAACTTGCCATTCATGAAACAGTTTCACTCTTCTATGATCTCTCAGTATCCCTCTCGCTTTTAATCTTCAACTTATTTGCAACCTCTTTGGTCAATGTAGAAGCAAGTAACTGGTATGTCACCCTCATCATTAATTTATTGCTACTTTCATTAAGGGGAATGATTTTCATGGTATGCCTTTGGTTTGACATTATTTTTAGAGGAAGCATCAAAAGAAAGCATTTTAGGATGCCAGCCCAAGGAATTAAGTTCAAAGGAAAACTACAAATAAGAAGAAGAATTGAAAGTAAAAAACAATAAGAAGTAAAATACAGATCAAAGCCATCCTTACTCACTTTGAAGTAAAAAACAATAAGAAGAAGAATTGAAAGTAAAGATATAAGAACAAAAGACAAATAATAAAGATGATTTAGTAAACAAAGATCATATGAGTTATTCTGAGAGTTTTGGTATTACTTTCATAATCTGTATACTCTTCTAGCAACTGATAACAATCCACTTATAAATTAAATAGAGATCATATGCAGTAAAAAAAAATCTGACAACTGAGGCACACAACCCATTCCCAGAAGTATTATACGGAGTACTGGAGTAGTAGTTAGAAGATTCACGTACTGATGATTAATTTTATCGGAAGGTAAGTTTTACACAATTCTGATGATTTTTTTTCTAGCTCACTGATGTAACATATATACATTCTAGCATCTATCATCATGTGTGTGGAGAATACATATGTGTGGGTATGAGAGAGAGAGAGGGGTTAATAATGACTTGAAACTTTAATCGATAAACTCTCGGTGACACTATCTGAAGGATGCCATACTTCATAATTGGATGGTAATTTGTTCTTAAATAAGTAAGCATATAATGTCCTATATGCTAATGCAGGATTATCACTCTCACTGGATCACATGTGACATTCTAGGCAGCCTATGCAATTTAGTGTGTTCTCTGGTAATTTGGTGTGACATGGTTGCTTACTTGCTTATCTTTTTCTAATAATCTGGCTAGACGCGCAAAGGAAAAAATGGGCTACAAAGTCACTATTATTGAAGCAAGCTGGACTGCTTATTTCTTCTTTCAATGTTTCAACTCTCAACACCAAAGTTGGCTCACTCATGCAGGCCTACTTACCCTAATCACAAGCTTGATGTGCCAATTCAAAAAGGCATTGCTCTAATTATGGACAGTGTTAGTGTGCATGGCCATATTTCAATTTTCTTCCCTTTGTATCTAGGGGGAACCCCTGAATTGTTTATACAGTATGAAGCAGTACGGTCAGTATGGCGGTGCAGCAGCAATGGATTTACACAATCAGAAAAAGTGGGTCCTAAACTTGCTATTTCTATATCTCTTTAAACAGTTTCGGGCTAACATATTTCTAAAAAAAACCAACGCTTTCTTTTACCCTTAGTTTTTCAACATAAGTCAAATTAAATACTAAAGTTAAGCTATATAAGCATGTTGTTAATGTATGAAAAACCCATATTAAAGCTCCAGCCTTCAGAAACTAAACAGAGATCATAGGCATGAAAAAATACTTCTGCCAAGAGCCCTGATTTGTGAAGTCTCAAGAATAAGCATTCTCATCAGGATTTGCATTCCTCACCTACAAAATCTTAAATATTAATAGAAGACTGGGGACTTGACACAAATTGTTTAGTAAAATGGCAGTTAGAGTTAATGTTTTTTACCAACTGATTAATGCACAAATTAGAATGTGCAATTGTGCACCATATGAAAGGCCAACCGATCCAGAGGCACGACTAATTTCTTCCATAGCTATACAATGATATAAATATCCAAGGCAAATTCCTCCATATTCCTCTACATAAGATACAGATGGTTAAAAAAACATGAAACTCCGTAGTAATTTAATCATCACATTTGTTTAAAAAAATTGATGATTAATCAGACGATTTTAGCTTATAACTGGCGGATATGATTTAATTAGGTAGAGTGATGGATATGAGATTGGCAATACTCTCAACATGCGGAAAACTATTAGCTTTATCGACTTTTTCGGCATGAGGAGTTGCATGTTCTTGAGCAAACTGAGCAACACTTTCTTTGAATTGAAATCAGGAAAGAAAAAAAGTAAATATAAATGCAAGCTTTTATTAAAGCAACAAACGCTATAATCAGAAAGAAATTGATGCAGAAATGAGTATCATCAAAGAGCAGAGAAGTAAAGAAAGGAGTGTAAGGGGGTGTTTGGAACTGATTCTGCTTCTGCTTCTTTTTTAAAAGCAGAAGCAGAATCAGAATCAGTTTTCAGAAGCTGGTACCCCCCAGCTTCTAAAAACACTGATTCTGAGAGTAAATTAGAGCTCCAGAAGTGCTTCTGGAATTTCACCCAAACACTCCAGCTTCTGCTTCTACTCCCTGAAGGAGCAAAATCAGTTTTGAGAATCAGATTCAAACACGCCATAAGCATTCTGCGAGAGCCAAGAGCCCTGATTTCGACTGTATTAGACTGTTTTCTCTTTGTGAAGTCTCAAGAATAAGCGGGTGAATAAGCGAGACTCCGAGCCCTAATCTCTTCGTAGCTGAATTTACTTAAATGTCCTCCGTCTTGAGCGGGAAAGAGACTTAAGTGGATTAATATATACGGAGTATATAGATAGATACTAATGCAACGCTCCAACATATTTTTCTAATTATTTTCTTGAGCAACATAGCCCAGCACCTTTTCTTAATTAATCGGCCAAGGCCGCCAAGCAAAATACATATGTTCTCAAAACAGACCAGTCAAGTCTCAGCCCCATTTCCTGTGCATATGATAATGAACGACTAAAAGCTCATCGCTTAACAGTTTCACATAAAGTCCATTCATCGATCTTCCTTAACCTGCTCGCCTTCTTATCCTATCTCACTTCCATAAACTTATGCATTCTTTGGTGATGAAACTCGCTCATCTTCCACCATCATCTGCAATCTTGTTTATTAATGTTTCAGTTTAGACGATGAGTACTACTCATTAGAATTGATTTTAACACTCAAAATACAACTGTCTGTAAGATTACAAAAAATTGTTTTTGATTTTCCGCCAAACGTGCTCCTCTAAAACTATTCATTTCTTATGGATTTTAATTTTGTATTTAAAAGTTCAGATTAGATATAAAATGGATTTAGGGGGGGGCGGGGGCGACCGCCCCCCTTAGACTTTCAAAATTTTCTACCATATATGTAATATTTTCATAAAACTTTCATAATTTAATTAGATTCGCCCCCCTTAGCTTTTAATTTTCAAAATTAATATATAGTGTTACATAATGTAATACTTAATTGAAGATTTAAAAGAAGGAACATCTAAAATAATTACATAACTTAAACAAATAAACAATAGAATAACTCGTTGTTTAAGATTTAGGATACTTATTATATAAGAATTCCTAGTTTTGTAATGTTTAATTATCTTTATTAGATAACAAGTACTTGATTTTGTAAAATATATATCAAACAATATTAAATATCAGACACACTAATTACACAGTTTTTAGATCACGTGAAATGAATCCAATATACAAATGTTTATTGACATCACTACAAAAAAAATCGGCTGTAGTCACGGATTTAGTCACGGAATACAGTGTAAAAAATCCGTGACTAACTCCTTTAGTCACGGATTCTGTAAAGTGTAAAAAATCTGGGACTAACTCCTTTACACAAGGCAAAAAACACTCTAACAAATAGACTTTTTTTTATAACAAATGGTCTCTCTCTTTAGAAGTGGCAATTACATCCTTTGTCCGCCTTTTACTACTAGAACTAGCTAAGATATTAAAGTCCAACCACATGTGAGCTAAGACTTGATAGATTGCCTCATTCGGCGAAGAATTTGTGCTTGCCCCATATATATACCGATTAGTAGAAAGAGGTAAACAGCAAGTGAACAATCATAGTAGCTTGCTCACATAAGGTGACACTCTACTGATAGTTGTGCTTGCCCCAATTACAGTTAACACCTCTGAACAAAACCTGATAAGAAAATTGAGCAAGTAAAACGGTATGCACCAACGGTAAAGGAGCGCTTCTTAAAAATGTTGTAATTTTAGCCTGAGAGTAATATTAATTTCAATTAATGGAATGTTAATACCACATATAATAAACATTATTAGTTAATTAATTAATATCATAATTACAATGACATTCTTACTATGCTTATGTTTCATAAAGTGAGATGTACCAACATCAAGAAACTCATACCACTAAAAGACAATTTTTAAATAGGAATTAAATATGCAGAAACTTTTATATACGGAGTATATAAATAGGACATATATATATGCAATTTCTTTTCATTCTTTTTTGATAAAGAGAATGCCTTTCAAAAAACGAACCAAGCAAAGTCGATGAGATTTCAGGCATTCAGGGCCTCACAAAATAAGCTCTTAAATAGCTTCAGGCAGCAATTCTCATCACTTGTGGTTAAACCTCTATTATTAGGTTCCCAACATGCTGTGTCCCAACCAAGTTTTCTACCAAAGAATGAAGTGCATGGAAAGAAGATTCTTGACATATTATTGTGTTTCAATGTTGAATAAAAGAATTCATTCAATTTCAACTAAAATGTAATGGGCACACAAATGAAATACGATACTTCAACTATAATTTTAGTAGTTAATATCACAAACAACCATGTATACAACAATACATTTTTGTCCCATTGCAATTAAGAAGTGGAGCATTATAGAGCTGGCAGCCATTACTCATGATCTCAATTCATTTGATTTGCAAAGACACAGTTATGAGTTTCTTAAACACTAATGCACATTAATAAAATCGACAACAAAATCATGAATTTGAACAAAAAGTTCATTAAGTTATTTCAACAAACATGTTATGAGCATAAATGAACTAGAGTAATTATCCTAAAATTTGGATAATTAACACTTCATATCTCTTACAATAAAATAAATTAATCAACTATTCAAGATTATAACATACCCAATACAGTGAATAATAAATGTCACCAATCCATGATCATGAAGCCAAATAGTCATACATTTAACACTAGTAACATACATATAATCTGAAAAATTAAAAACAAAGATAGCCCTAAAAGAAAAAACATCTAGCCAATTCATAATAATAAAAAAATTGTCAATCAACAATTAGTATATCATAGTAAAACTGGAAAGTCGAAAAGATAGAGTCTAAAACTCATTAGAAACTAATGTACATTAATAAAATAGAGAACAAAATCATGAATTTGAAGAAATTTTTCATTGAGACATTTTAACAAACATGTTGTGGGCATACAATGAAATAGAGTATTGGGATTAAAATTCTAATAACTAACACCACAGTCTTTTGCAATAAAATAAAAATGCAAAGTTCTGGGGAAAATTTTAAAAAAGAAAAAAACCCTAAAATGTATATGAAAAAATCGGAGTAAATTACCTCAATAATGATGACTTTGGGAAGTTCCATCCATCAAGAATATTTAATCATATTATTGTGATAATAAATACGGAGTAAATTAGAAGATGGATGGAGTGAAAATGGTGGAGAAATTACAGGAAAAAAAGATGAAGAAGTCATGAAGAGAGGAGAGAAAGATGCGAACCAGGAAAGAAAGAGAGTGACGAGTGGGGAGGGGGTTGTGCGGGCAGAGAGAAAAGAAGAGAGAGAGGGTGGAGAAAGTTAACGGGGGAAGAAAGGTAAAAAAAGAAAAAGGAATGGTAATAACAAAAATGGTATTTATATGATGTACAACTTGTGTACAAGTAATGTACACTAAGCATTTCTCTTAGGTTGCCTGCAACCCAAGGGGTGAAAAGCTAAATTAGATGTATTCACCCCCAAAAACACTCCAACCCTACGTATTTGGAGAGGCTAAAGTGGTTACATGGCACCCATGGTGGTGGAATTTGGCACCCTACTTTCACTCCTTTGCCTTGCTGGAACAAAGAGCCGAAGAAAAAAAGGTGAGGTGATGGGAAGAGATGGTGCGGACTCCAAGAAAAAAACAAAATCTCATTTTTATTAAAAGATTTATAACTTTTTTATTTGTAATTTTTTTTACAAAATATATACCAAAATTATTTAAAAAAAATTATTTTTCATATGACATCAATATTACATATATAAAATAAAAATAAAAAATTAAAATTTTAACTATTGGAGATTTTTAGACTCAATTTTTTTTCTTAAATACGAGTATATCATGATTAAAATATTATTTTTACATCTTTCACTTATCTTTTCAAAAATGGGTCTAAAATTAAAAAATCCAAATTTATTTGTTTTTACATCAGAATGTTTGACTTTTATTAAATCTTCATCAATCTAAAAAAACAATTGAAAAAAATCGATATATAATAATAAAAGTAAGACCTTAATTAAATAAACTTTGTTAAATGAATATATTGACGGTGACTGGGTTGCAGTAAAATCTGGATTGATTGAATGAATACGTATATGAAGGTGAGAAATTAGATTTACTGACGGGTGCAGGTTGCGGTTAGCCTTATGGAATTACTTGCACGGAATATGTTATTGTGTCTGCGGCTTATGTGGAGATTGTGATGGATCTAACCCATTCAATGATATAACACTCTTGTCACTACAAAATCAGCTTCTAATCGTTTTTCAAACATGTCATTAAGATTTCACAAATGAAATTTTACGATTGAGGTGGTCATGTCTTAATGAGAGAAATTAAATCAACAATAAAATAATATATGTCCCATCAAATGAAGTGGCATGAAAAAGTAATTTCGAATGTCGACGAAGAAAAAGTACGGAGTAACATCTGATAAGCTAATTTGAGATAGCTCAAGTATATACGAAGTATATCATGACCTTCCAATTATAAGTCTAGTTTTGAACTCATTAAGACCCTTTTAAAATTCCTTAAAAAAAGACACTTTTAACATAGTAATATTAGGTTTTTTATAGAGGAACATTATAGATTAGAAATCAATAGTCCTTGCATCATTTCTGATTTTGGATTAGAAATTTTATTATCTTTCATACTATAAAATGATCAGTATTTCGGTTCCGAACTAGGATTATGTCCAAAGCTACACGTTGCATCACAAAATGTGTTGGAACTTGTTTAAAATATAATTCTACTATGTTGAACATTTATCATATTGTATTACAAAAAATCAAAGCATGTGTCACTAATTTATAGCGGATTGAAAATTTTTGTCAGGATCATGGGAACTTTTTTCATGGCAAATCGCTTCTGCACTACTTTGGCTTGAATTTGATATAAATTTATTAATACCCGCAAAATCCTTGACATTAATAATTGAAATTAGTGAGAAAATCAATGAATGCATATTGTATACGAATTTTTATTCAAGATAAGAGTTTTTAATCATTAAAGGTCATCCCATATATTAGGAGTTTTATCATATGTATTATTATAGACAAAGACAATCTATACTTAACAAAGAGTATCAATGTCACTTTTCGAAAAAAAAGTGCAGTGACAATTTGATCTAACATGCCCTAATATGAGACTGAAATATTTTTTTATAGTTCTTTTCATTATATAACATTGTATGATGCTATACGAGACTTGATTAATTAAAGATATTGTATGGTGCTACGTAATCGTACCATATTGATCAAGATGTTAGAATATATTTAGTTAACTAGCTAGTGTTTTACCCGGGCGTTGCCCCGGGTAGATCTTGAGAATGCTTGAATACTTAGTAAGATATACTACGTACGAGTATAATTTATACAATAAATAAATAATTCATCATTTTACTTCAAAAAAACGTTGTCCGTTGCGGATAGTAATTTAACTAAAGAGACATTATAATGCAACACCACACACACCAAACATCACATTTTTAGGTTTTGGGAAACCTCTTTATAAACAATATTCACCGTCTTAGCAAAGAAATTTGTTTCTTTTGAAGGTATGAGTATCTTAAGATGTCTTTGCTCATTACTTTTGGTATTGCAATGTACAATTGGCCATTAATGAAACTTATCTCTCAAAGTACAAATCAGATTTTATGTGATACTCCCTCCGTCCATTTTGGTTGTCCTACTTTCCTTTTTGGATTGTCCGAAAATGAAAGTCTTGTTTCCTTTTATGTTAAAAAATATGTGGTTCTTATTATTTCACTTTATTCTACTCAAATCTTAACCACAACTTTTACTTTTCAACCACTTTATTAATAATCGTGCCAAATTGAAAGTGGACAACCAATATGGGACAGAGGTAGTAACATCTAACCTTAACTTTTATTGATTATCATTTCAAAACTTGCCAGCACATGAAATTACTTTTTTGGAGATTGAATAGAGGTGTCATATGCGACAATGAGATTCTAAATATGTAAACGTTATCTTTCAATGAGATTCTAAATATGTAAACGTTATCTTTCATAGCTTGTCGAGTTATGACTTGCCATACTTGCTTTCCGGTCAGATTATGACCAACCACGTCCTATTGAATAAAGCTTTTGCGCAATTAAAATTTCTCAATAATATTATTGGGGCTCTGGTTGTCAAATGAAGGATATGATTAGGCAATGTAGTCATTGGAGCGCTATTACGATATTTGATAGTGTACATATTGTTGGTCCAGAATAGGGCTGAGCAAAACCCGATCCGACCCGAAAAACCCGATATTTTTTTTGGATATTATCTGAACCGAAGTGGATATCCGACCCGAAAAACCCGAAACCGAAAATCCGATTAGTATTGGGCCTAGACCGGGTGGCGGGTAGGGTTTGTGAAATCCCAACCCGACCCGCCCGAATACCCGAAATATATGTTAGTGTGTACTTTGAATATTTAAATTAATACTTGTGTTCAATTATTTGTGTTATTATTTGTGCAATTTGTATTAAATTATTTGTGTAAATTGAATGTGTAGTCAACTAGTGTGTACAATTTTTGTTAAAGTGGCATTCCAACACTTTAACTATCTAATTATAATGTGTTTTGATATAACCAAAATATCCGAAATATATTAAATTATGTAGTGTGTACTTTGAATATGTTAAATTAATACTTGTGTTCAATTATTTGTGTAATTATTTGTGCAATTTGTGTTAAATTATTTGTGTAATTTGGAAGTTTAGTGCACTAGTGTGTACAATTTTTGTCAAAGTGGCATTTAAACACTTTAATTATCCAATTATAATTTTTTTAATATAAACGAAATATCCGAAACCCGACCCGATATCCGATAATATCCGACTTAAAAATATCCGAAATACCCGATTTGAAATATCAAAGGGTCGGGCCTAGTATTTAAGTTAAAAAAAACCGAACGGGTTTAGGGTTCGCAAACCCGACCCGCCCGAACCCGACCCGTGAACACCCCTAGTCCAGAATATGACGCTCGTAGGATTTTAGGAAAGCTACGTTTGATACTCAAGCAGGAAATTAAGAAAGCAATACGAATAAGGAAATTGGTAAGGAAATTTGGTTGCCAGAAATAGCATATCTTCATTTAAAATTCGAATGGCCTTTTATAAGCGATTACAAATGGTAACTGCCAAACGTAATATTGACTACATTAATTACAATATAATATTAATACAGAATTAAATACATAATTAATAATGCGTTCATTGTTGGTTGTTACTCTTCCTGGCTGGCTGACGGGTCAGCCTGGATGGCAGGCCGGACGCTTGAGCTCCTTGGGCGGCAAGCTTCCGGTGGGCTGGAGGCGAGCTCCCCGCTGGGCCGAAGGCAGACTCCTGCATAGGCTGGAAGGCAGGTTTTGGGTTGGGTCGGTAGGCAGGCCATCTTGGGCTTCCACTCCGTTGGACTCCCGCTCCTTAATGGGCTTGATCGGTTAGGCCGCCTTGAGATTTGGATTGCTGGGGCCCCTGGTTGGGCAAGCAACATAACTTCATCCCATATAACTAAAGACGCGGCAAGCAACAATTTTTCCTTCACACTTCTTTGATGAATATTGCAGAAGACTGTGTGAGAATATTTATGAGAATATAAAATAAAATGATGTCTTGAAGTTTGCTTTAAAAGTAGAAGACGTGGGTGGAGTTTGTTTAATATATATGACCAATAATTACTTGTACTATCTATTTTCTATAAAGTTTTAGACCTCAACATGTCTTGTGATTCCATTTATTGGAACAAAATAATACAAAATAAATATTTATACTAACTTAGTTCCTATACAATTTCAACATGTTGATTTTTTACACTAATCACATGTTCTGTTTGGGCTATATCTTATTTATTAATGTATCATACATTTTTTTTGCTCGAATGTATCATACTTTTTTTGAAAAATATTGTTCAATTCGTCTCAATTTAAATTTCCTGAAATCACATTTGTTGTATTTTTTGCTTACAGCGAATATTAATAATCAAAGTAGTTTGTTGGTAAATATGAAAATGGAAGTTTTGTAACGGAAAAGAATGGAGATAGTATAATTAAAAGAAAAACTTTTAAGAAAAATACAATGTGTCATATAAGCATGCAATGACACTATCATATACTTCTTATAATATATTATACCCCATTGATATTGTTTCAATTCTTTAATTTGAAAATCACAATTTAAAATTTATTTTAAATGTTTCTCCTATTTTAAGTGTGATTTGCAAGGTGTTGCAAAAACAAGTGTAATTTGCAAGGTAATTTCATTAGTAAATGTGAATTTTCAATTTTGAAAATAATTAATAAATATATATATATATATATATATATATATATCAAATAGATTTTAATCATTACCTCTTATGTTTTGAATACACTGACATTTTTATTGCATATTTTTAAATGGAAAATATTGTTTTTATTGAGCATTTTATAAGGAAAACTAATTAGTATACTCTTATTATTAAATAAATATCAAAATCACTTGGTTTTTTTGAAATTTTAATTTTTTCTTTTTTTTTTTGTTTTTTTTTTGTTTTTATTTAAATAAAACAACTATTATCATTAAGAGCAACTTAATATTATAGAATAAAAATTTACTCTGCATATGTAAATATGCACGAAGATGAAATTAAAATAATTGAGTCACTTTTTTAAGAAAAGTTATACGGATTATATTAGAACTGAACTAATGATTCTCAAAAGTTACTTGAAATGTAGTATTAATGTATAAACTGAATGGAATACATGAGAAATACAAAACTTTTTAAAATATGCACGTGTATTTTCTTGAAACAGAACTAATATACTCCGTACAAAATATTTCAAAATTTAAAATTAAAGCTTTTGAAATAGTTCTAGAATCAAATCACTAAAGCTTTCAAAAGTAAAATATGGAATGAAATTCAATATTTCAAAATATCGAAGTATATAATTCTTTCTAAATGGAATGATAATATTGTTTGTAGTTTGTTTGGAAATTGATTCTCCATAATATATGTAAATCCTATAAATCTAGGACTTAATTGCAATTAATGACTATTCCCTACTTGGACTCAATAGCAATTAATTGATAATTCAATTTCAATTTACAAGGTTCTACTTTATTATTAAGTAAGTAGATAATTAATATTCTAATATTGGTCATGTAATTGGGGTTATGTATTATTAATAGAGTTTGTATCGTCCTAGACCTGTGTTTGAGTTTGTCTAGGACTAGGGTTCCCCAACCCTCTCCTCTGCCTCTATATACTCCCTCCGTATTTTTTGTTCCATTCATTAGCTTTGGGTACAAGAATTAAGGAAGAATATTAGGGATAATGAATAGTATAGAAAAAGTAGGAGAGAATATGAAAAAGTAGGAAAGAGAGGATAAAAAATAGAAAAAGTATGGGTAATTGGGTATTTAAAAAAGAAAAACTTACCAAAAGGGGAAAGTGTATGGAACTTTTAAGAATAAATTCCACTTTTGGTCCACGTACATCTTTGACTTTGACGACTTTTGATACATGACTATTGTGTTTTCACCCACATATGGTCCTTCCGGCAACTATTCTGGTGGTTAAAATCGCCGGAAAAGGACATCGAATGGTCAAGAAACATTAGTCAAGTACTAAAAGTGGACACAGTGAAAGACGTGGACTAAATGTGGAAATGACATAAAACTCGTAGGACCAAAAATGGAATTAATTCGAACTTTTAAATATATCCCAAAATGGAAAGTGTATGGAACATTAAAATACGGAGGCAGTATATGCTTATTTTCTATGGAATAACAACAAAATACTATCTATAAATGAGAGATCTCTACATGTCAAGAATTTCATAAGGAAAGAGGTCAGAAGGGATAACATATTTAATCAAGTTCATTCATCTATCATGGATCCAGGTATTCCTAAATCTCATATCAATCGATATATGATTATGTAAAATTATATGATGTCGATCTTGGAATTTAATCTAACAATTGGTATCAGAGGATTCAGAGCCAAGTCCATTTGACATCATAAATTATACTTACTGTACGAATATTTCGTTGATTTTTTCGATTTCGTTGAATTTTTCTTGTATTAATCTGGAGTCGGTACGTACATCGTTCCATCTCGGAAAATCCAATTCACAAATCTTACATGGATCGTTATTCGAATGATTCAATTTTGATATCGCACGATCCAGATAAGTATGTGCAAAGAGAGTTTGCGACTTTATTAACTAACGAGCAATAAATATTCGTTGATAAATCATAAACAATGATTGTCCTAGGGCATATTTCCAACACTAATAACTTAGAATTTGTATCCATACGAAAATGTATTCTTCAGTTGTGAAATTGTGACAAAGGGGTTTAAAATTTGTATCCATACAAATTTAGCAAAACAAATATTAGCAATAAAATATTAGCAAAACAATGTTTATGTATTTATGAAAACATGGTATCAGAGCAAATTCCGATTGTGGTTTAGAATTCGTATGCATACAATGATTAGCAAAACAATGTTTATGTTTTACAATTCGTATCTAGACAATGTTTGTGCCGTACAAAACCTTGAAAAATTAGGTAAAACTTCCGCACTAAAAACAATGTTTATGTTTTTCTGAAAAGTCGTGCCCATATCTTGTGTAATTGGGTTCGTAAGCATCTCTACTATGTTCACTTTTGGCGGCTATGGGGGTTTTAGGGAAGATGTTGTGATCTAACCCTATTTAGCTAAGTTAATTCTATTTAGATCCACACCAAGATCATTTTAGTGTGTTAAGTTGGGCCATCTCAGACCATAAGGAAATAGTTTCTACTAAATTAAATTTAATTCATTAATTTACAAAAGATGGACTTGATACTTTTTCTTTAAATTTAAGTTGCGTAGTTTTATGCTAGGTATTACTTTTATTGTAAAGCTACACCTTTTGCTTTTAGAATTGAAAATTAATGTCTAAGCTTCCGCATGGGGCCCCAGGTCATAACATGGAATCACGACCGTTGATCAGGGAGCACCATGACTTTGATACACACGTGTAGCGCAGTAGATCTTTCTCAGGTAATTGACAAAGGGTCTGCACGATTAGGTCCCATGGGAGCTCGGTGGTAGTCTCCATTCACCCTCGTTGGAGAACTGCGTGCCCCTTCCCATTTGAAGTACTTTCACTAAAATGAAGTCCCACGCACCAAGCTCTTAACACAAACAAGGGCTTCACAAATTTCGGGTAAATCAGGACCGTTGCCTCCCTTTTGTTCAAAACCTTTGTTTAATCATAGAGGAAGAGGCTTTTACACTTATGAAACAAAACATGATCACCATTCTTGAAAAACGGGAATTGGAACATGGGGGGCGGGGGATTGGAAAAAGAGACAACATAGCACAAGACTCCTTGATCCCATATTCCTTTATCTCCCAGACCTGAACACACACAAAATCTAACATTATAGAATGAAGCACAAAGTGAGCCATCTAGATTCATAAGGTGCAGACAAGTACAGACAAGTACAATGGTTTTCAGGCAGCTAAATCTCCCATGAAGTCTCAGTAACAAGATCTAAGGCTAAAATCAAGAAAGAATCATCACGCATGGAAATCACCAACCAGTGCAAAGCATTGCCACAAAGTACCCCATTGAAAGAAACGAAATCAAAGTGTTTTGGGAATCATCAATTTTTTCCCATGATTTGTCATTTACATTATAAATCTTGACCTCGCCGTGAATAGTATCAATTAAACACTCATTAGGGTTGAAGAATATCATCAACTTATAGTCGTCAGTGACCGGGTCGTGTCCAAATCTAGTGAAGACATCTTCGATTTTAAGGTTCGTGTTCGGAGACAACAAATATCTCTACTAGACATCCTCGAACGATCTCGACTCTTTCGTTTGACTCACTTGCCCAATAAACTTAGGAACTGGGGTCATAGTTCTCGGAAAGACTCGAGGCTCCATCCTATAAGGTCAACATGATAGAAAGAGTATCTCAGATCTTAATATAGTGTTTAACTATTTTATAAATTTTTGGTGTGGGACAAAAACTTCAACACGCCCCCTCAGTCCGAATCGGGCTGGATAATATTAGGGTGTATAAATGGGCCAAACAGACCCTTAACAAACTATCCGTAATCATTAGTGCTAAACAAGAAGTCAAACCACAATCAGAAATTGCTCTGATACAATGTTAAGATCCGGGGTTCCATCCTAAAAGGTCAACCCGGTAGGAGGAGTAATTCAAATCTTAATATAGCACTTAATTCCTTCACATGTTTCCGATGTGGGAATTCAACAACCCTCCTCACGACCAGACACTCTGTCTGGATCGTGTCGTCATTCATATTTTATCGATTCGTCATTCATTTTTTTATAATCACGTCATTGTCATTTTTTTTATAATCACGTCATCATATTTCATAAGGTCTTTGTTCGTCACCAAAGTGGCCCGACTCATATGAGAGTTAAATCATTAAATTTTATGATCTATTTGATTTATGTCCATAAATGTAACGCCTGTTAATTACCAAAGCGATCGAGCAAAATCAATTTAAGCAATTTAATTGAGTAATTAATATATGACTACATTCACTCATTTAAATTTCTAATGTTATGATAAGTTGTTAGTTATCAAAGTGATTTAATGGTTAACTTAGAAATATTAATCGAGAGAATTGGTCATGATTTTAGTAGATGGACATTTAAATTTAATTATTTATATACAAGGAGTTTGTTAGTCACCAAAGTGGTCTGACTCATACGATTAGTAAATAATTAAATTTTATGTAATTACACTTGTACAATCGATTTGATTTATTGTTTATAAATATAATGTTTGTTAGTCATCAAAGTGGTCTGGCCGAGAGTTATTAGACAAATTGATCTCAAAGTTAAAATCAATTTTTCATAATTTTAGGATACTAAATAATATAAAATAATGCATTCAGATTATATTGTTATAAGATCACGAACAGGGGAATCATGCACGTATAATCTATTGCAATTTAAAAGACTAATTTTCATACTTAGATTAAATTGGGATAATGTCCAAAGACAACACTCATTTAGTCATGTATAATTAATTGTCTATTTTTTGTATATCATTTGACATCATTTTATGTATATATTTAAGGATCACCCAAAGCTAAGGTGAATTTAACCATATTTGTTTAGGTTTTCTAAGAATGAATTTGTATTAGTTAATTCAAAGCATTAATACTAAGCATGCATATTGTTGCAGCTTCGCTAAATCTCTTATTGTCCACGAACGATTTGATTAGGGAGTTCATGTTAGGTATCAAGTCAAGCAAGATTGATACACATTTAGGTTTTGTGTGTTTCGAATCAAATCTCATAGAAGTTCCTAATAACACTTGGTGATTAGATTATGGTGCTTCTACTCATGTTTTCCACATTATGAAGAGGCTGCCGCGGACGCCGGGAAACCCGTCGACATACCGGAGGGCCACTCCTACTTGAATGCTGATGCCCTCGATGTGAAGACAACGACCACTGGCGCCGAACTCTAGGCGACCCAATTTCTTGCCGGACCTACGACACAAGTTGTGAAACCGGAGCCTGACGATTTGTTATCCAGGCCTCCCGAGGGCTGCTTCACGGTGCACCTTCTCTCTGTGGAGTTGGGCCTCCGATTCCCTTTCGATTGGTTCGTGCTGGAGTACCTCCGGTTCGTGAAGCTGACTCCCTGCCAACTAACTCCAAACAGCCATTCTTATATTACTAGCTTCCTATCCTTGTGCCGTTCCTGGGGGTGGAACCTTCTCTGAATCAATTCTTTTTGTCCTTCAATCTTTGCCGAGGGGGGCACGTCAATAGTGAAGGCTTCGCTAACTTGCAACAGCTGCCGGAGCGGAGGCTGTTTTCTGATGTGCCTTCTTCCCACAAAAGGTGGAAGGAGAAATTTTGTTATATCCAGATGGCGGACAACCCTTTCCCGGAGCCCCTTCGTGATCATTTCCGAAGGCACCTGAAGGTGGGGAATGCTGCCCTTGAAAAGAATGGGAAGAAGCTAACTGCCTTCCCCGAGGGCTCTGAGAAGTTGGTGACCATCAAAGAAGCCACACTCCCCGAAGAGCTTTAATTATTAAGCTTCCGGCGGTACCGGGTGATGCGGGAGAAGGATGAGAGATATCCCCTGATTGACCAGGGCTACCAAAGTGCCGGAGGTTGTTGCCGAGGGCTCTCATCTTTAGTACTTAGTAATTTTTCCTCCTCTCCTTTTTTATATTGTTGTAGTGTAACCCTTGTGTGTCATTGCAGGTCAAGCTATGGACGTGCGGAATTTCTCCAAGTTGAAGAAACAACTGTCCAAGGATGGCAAGAAGAAGGAAGAGCCTTCCCAGTAGAAGGCTGTCAATGAGTTCTTCAAGAAGTCGGAGGTTACGAAGGACCAAGAGGGTGAGGGCCCCTCGAAAGACATTGCCGCCGGTACTGAAGCTAGAGGCTCCAAAGTTGAGGAGCTGAAGAGAAAAAGGACCGGGAAGAGCATTGCGCCTCCGGAGAAGAAGAAGCTAAAGGGGGCTGCTGAGAAGAAGGATGCCCCCGTCGTCATCGCCGAGTAACACCTTCCTCTGAGCTCCAGGTGAAGATGGTGACCACTTCTCCCAACTCCCCCCAGACCAGGTAGGTGAGGGTAGTAAGGTTCGTATCCACAGGGAAAGGAACACTTCCCTTTTTATAGAAATAAATAAGTAACAAAGGGGGGTTTTTTGTTTGGTTGATGAACTTAAATTATATGAGAAGGAGACTTGGCTTTGCTTTTATCCACTTAATGAAATGTTCGTCGATCCCGGTTATATCTTTAACTATCTTCCTCTCGAATACTCAATCGAGGAGTATATCCAGTTCATCGAGGGTAGTCATTAATAACGAGACGCGTTCATTAATAAAACTTACTGCCGAGTTAATATAGAACACACGTCGTATATTAACCCGACAGTATCAATAAAATCAAGATGAAAACGATTGAGATTGATAACCTCAACACAAGCGGTTTATTGGTTTAATCAACATAATTAATTCCCCTTCGGTTGTTAACCATGAAACGCATGCATTAACATCCCAAGTTTACTACCGTGAAACGATCGAACGATTAACAAGCGTATTCGTCGATCGATTCTAGTAATAATTAATATATGAAACAAAACTAGTTGATCCTTTAAGTAATGTTCAAAATATTAATATGAAATATGAATAGGAATTAATTAATACTCAAGGAAGAATATTAAAGAAGATGAATCCTACTATAGTTTATATCAAGATGTTAACTAATTGTCATCTTAGTAACACTCCCCAATATTAACATAGAGGAAGAAATAACTACTACTATAACTAATGTCAAGATGTTAACTAATTGTCATCTTAGTAACACTCCCCAACATTGATATAGAAATAGTATTTAAAGGAAGAATTAATATTCAAGGAGGAAGATTAAAGAGAATAACTCACAACTTACAAATTCATTAAGCTTCAAAGTAGCAAAACCAAGATGGAAGAGTTTAGCTCCTCATTTGGCCATGTGAGTTCAAATTAGAGTCAAGAACATAAATTTGTTGGCTGCACTTTTGGAATTTATTAGTAATATATGCTCCTTATATTGTTTCTTCTTATAGATTTTAGTGAGGACTCCTTGATAAAAATTGGAAGAATATATCGGAGGAGATTTTGAGCACTCACGTATCTGATTTTTTTAACTTTCATGTATGTTTCCAATTTTCTCTTATATCTAGGTAACCTCCACAAAATTGGAAACCCCACACGATATCTTTTTAGCATTTAGCCCCTGTTGTATTTTAATCCACGAAAACAATCTATCTTGCCTTGAATATTTGTCACAAAATAAGTTCATTTTAAGAATCACACTTCTATCTTGTCACGAAAAATAAAAGTTTTCACTTCTGTCTACTCTTAAATATGACGTTGTAACACACTTAATAGGCTTATGATGTACTACTTCCGTCCCTTAAAAATTGGTCAAGTTTGACCGCCACGAGAATTAATAAAGTGAAAATTGTGTGGTTAAGGTGTCTGCAAAGGAGAGAGAATTAACTGGAACCACAAATTCTTTACTTAAAAGGGAAAGTGACAAAGTTAACGGGACACCCAAAAAGGAAAAGTTGGCAAAGCTTTAAGGGACGGAGGGAGTATTATACAAATGAACGTCTATACAGAAACTGAAATTGGGCATTGTCCCCTCGTGCATCGCGCGTTCACATAACTAGTATTACTATAAAAGGAGTGCTTCGTAGCAATTCTCATTTTATGAATATTGGACACGGAGGCTATAGATCACATGGAAATTTCCATTCCTATAAATCAGTATATGGGGTAGTGTAAATTATTAGATGGGAGCCGTCAATGAGTTCGCTACTACGTATATTGGAGATATTAGATTGCTGTCCATAATATGGCTAAGAGATGTTAGATATATGCTTAACTTCACATTTAATCTTGTTTCTGGGAGCAAACTTGTGAGCCAATCGAATTGTTGCTTAACCACACTAGATGGTCATTTACCCCCTAATTTTGGTTGTTTACTTATGAGATTTAAAAAAAAGATGGTCATTTACCCCCTAATTTTGGTTGTTTACTTATGAGATTAAAAAAAAGATGGTCATTGTCTCATTGAGCAGATGCATGGCTGGAAGAAGATCGATATAGCTAAAGAATTGAATGGACTCTATCATATTGATGCTAGTTCAAGGCCGGATAGGAATATTGATGCTAGTTCAAGGCTGAATTACCCGGATAGGAGAATATAATATGAATACAATATTAGTAGTAGACTAGTAGTCTTAGGATTTGTTTGCAAACACTACTCAATCATTTTTGAACTTTTTAAAGTGATTAGAGAAAAAGTGATTAATAGTAAAAGTTGGTAGTGTTTGGGAAAAAAATGATTTTGAAAAGTAAAAGTTGGTAGTGTTTGGGTAAAATAAGTGTTTTTGTGTAATACTGAGTAGAAAAAGTAAAAAGCATATTCTAACTTTTAGCTTTTAAGTGTTAATTTAAGTAAAAGTTGTCACTTGAAAACATTTTTTTTTTTGTTTTTAAGTCAAATGCTGAGAAGTGTTTTTTTAAATGTTTTCAAACAAAGTCGAACTGTTTCTGCATATTTTACTTCCAAAATGTATGAGAAAAGGATCAAATAAACTCATATACTATAACAAAAGAATCATCTAAGCTCTATTGCAAAAAAAGAATCATCTAAGTTGATGTATTAAAAAACCATATGGGTACATTTACAATATACTACTCCCTCCGTCCAATTTTACCCGTTTTACTTTCCTTTTTGGGTTGTCCCAAAATAAGTGTCTCCTTTCCTTTTTTGGAAAGAAATATGTGGTCTACACCATTTCACTTTATTATACTCAAATCTCAATCACAACTTTTACTTTTTCAACCACCTCATTAATAACCGTGTCAAGTCAAACTAAGACACATAAAATGGGACGGAGGTAATACCTATTAAAGAAGATTCAAATAAATCAAGGAAAATAACTCCCTATAGCATGTTATTCTCATTTTACCCTTTTTTCTTCTCTTGATGCGCACTCCAATTGTTTTGATTTTTTGTTTTTTGTTTCTTTTTGCTTTTCTCTTCGTTCTCAATCGTTGCCTATCTTACATATGTTATCTTTATTTTGTCTTTTTCTTCATCCTATCATTTCATGTTTTCAACGGTTTGTATTTTTAGGTTTTTCTTCTTTTCAATGTCCCATGTTTTTTTTATTCGTTGTCTTCCTCCCAAGAAGTATGTTGTGACATTTCGCTGAGATGATATTAATAAATTATTATGACTCATAAATTGATTAATTAAATACCTATAAAAATATGACTAGTCACTAGTCACTAGAATAATAATGAAACTATAGTAACCATATTTATTTTTAAACTTAAGTTACCATGACACTACATTGTAGTAACTATTAGTCGTATTTGTACAAATAAAATTTATTTTAGTAATATTTTTTAACCCCCTCATAAATATACTCATTCTTTGGAAGGAAGTCAATTGTGAAATGAGAGAAATTACATTCTAAGTCTCTCCGTTATTGCACAAATTGAAAGTCTTACTCTTAAAATTGAATTAACACTATTAAGATTGTAATTTTGTGATTTTGACACGGCTAAATTTGTAACTTAAAACACCGTAAAAATTAAAGAATTCCCGAAATAGGAGTACAAATGTTTGATAATTTCAAAATAGATTGTCATGTTTTTATTCCCTAAATAGCAGTGATTACTACCAATTTTGTAAGATACTGTCATCTTTGATGTCTGGTATTGTTAGAACATGACAACAATTACTCCTATCCAGCTAAGTCCACAATCTTCCCTGAGGTGATGGGCTCTGCGGAATTGGGCTCAAGGACAGTGTATTCAGATCATTTAGTAGGATGATGCCCTCAGTTTATGTGAAGTAATAATGTTTTCTTTAGCTCTTTGACTTCATGAGGTGCTCGTTGCCCTCAAGCTTGGTTATAGCGTGGGCCTTCGCGTTGACCTCGATGGGCGGTGAACGCGGCCTCAGATATAGTTTTGGGCTTATCTCCATATTCTGAGAGCCAACATAGGAACCAACCTCGGCGACCTCGGTCCTGATCTCGGATGTGATTTTGGACTTATCTCGATGATCTAAAAATTGTCCTGGTCGAGAATCAACCTCGGCGGGAAATGAGTTAGTGATTTCTGGAGATCGTTTATTCATAAATGTTGATACCCCTGGGGTATATGAGAATATACTCCATCATATCACTTTTCCATAATTCAGCAGATTCAAGCAGTTCAACCGTTTCATCCTGAATTGCATCAAATTCAGCAGAATCAACCGATTCAACCAATTCAAATACTATCAAACAAACTTTATATTACAATATTAACGAATTTTAGCATGCAGAAAAAGGGTGCATATGTGATCTTATCACGTACGTACCTATAAAGATATATGGGTAGCTCAATGGTGCGTGCTCATTTTATGATGTTCCGGTACATTTTACAAGTGGACAAATGAAAACAAGACATGTCATTTAATGAATGATGGCATCTTCATGAAGAGCATCTCCAATGCTAAAATGTGCACGGTGCACATGTGACATGAGTGATAGCTACATAAATATTAACAAATAAATTATCTCTCTCCTTATTTGAATGATTTTATACAATTTTGGTAAGTTATTCCCTGCAATGTCAACATTTAGACGGTTTCTTTGACATTGTGGAGAAAAACTTACTATATCTGTATAAAATCATTAAAATAAGGAGAGAAAAAAATTATTTATTAATATTTATGTGGCTATCTCTCATGCCACGTGTGCACCGTGCACATTATAACATTGGAGATGCTCTAACAATTTTCTTTGCTAGACCGTCTTTACTTTATCCATTTGCAATTCAATCCTACTTTTTATTATCTTTGTTTTATACCCGTATTATATTACATCCGCATTTTTAAAATATTTTTATTCTGTACTCCGTTTTAAATTCTTTCCTTTTTATTTTCCACGAATTTATTTGCACTTTTCTTTCCAAAACAGGATGTAACTTCAACTTTTAAATGCAAATATATACTACGTGTTTTATATAAACAGGAAGTACTAAACAATTGTCATTCAACGTGTTTTTAATTTTTTAGTTATGTTTTGTTGTTGAAGTATGAGAACTCTGAGTGGTGGATCCAGAAATTTTCGAAAGCGAGGGCACTCCCACATAGATGAAAATTGGTCGGGTTGAATCGGGTGTATCACTAGTCTTTTTTGTCAAGTGTGTTCAGATTATTATTTTTAACCGGAAATAGATTATTCAATGCCGGTTTTAAGTAATAAACACATATAAATTATAAGTCTAATTTTGAACTTATTAAGACAATTTTAACCAGAAATATTATATTACCGTGTTAAAAATGAAGTATAAATGAAGTTTATGATTTCATCCTATAATACAACTTTATTTAATAATATGATTCTATATATCTAACTTTTATCATATTATAGATAAAAATCCAAGAGTCTCTTGGTTTGAATCTAGTTTATCGCGAATTGACACAATTTTTCATGTATGGACTTTTATTCAAGATAAAAGACATCACTCAATAAAGTTCATCCCACATAGTAAAACTCTTGTCTTATCTTTGACCTTTAACTTTGGACAAATATTATTTACACTAAGTAAGAAAATCATCAATACCATTTTTCAAAGAAATTGTAGTAACCATATCAACATGTCTAACTAAAGGATTTGCTCCATCACAACTTCGTGGTTGTTTATAATTTATATATTTAAGTACAATTGTTATGTCTTCAATGGAGTCCTATATAGCTTAGAGTTTTTTTGAAATAATGACAATTTGATTGAAATAAAGATGGTGGACAAAAATAAGATTTAGTAACTACAATATATATACTACGTAGTAATTTTATGACCATGATTGCATTCAATCTATCAGTATAGTGACTATACATAGTAACTATAATAGTATTTTTGTCCATTAGTTATACTTTGATAATATTTATGGAAAAATCTTTAATTTTTTTGACCGGGTAGCGGGGGCACAATTTTTATCTTAAATTCTATTCCTAAACTTCGGGGTTGAGATTTTCTGCCGCCTCTATCAATATGGGGTTGGAGCGGCATAATATATTGATTTTAAGTATTCTAATGCTTGGGATTGCAACTACGTCAGTGGAGATACCCCGTTGATGGATGGACGAGGTGCGGCTAGAAGATTATATCGAGGCTAGATCGTGAAGCCTTGGTTGGTCATTTCGATGGTGGTTGAGTTGGTCTTCAACTCTTCACCCATATTGCAAGAGCACGTCCTCCTCCGGAATCACCTCCATACCAGAAAGAGATTTGTGGAAAGATTTTATTACAATATTATTTTCTATTTATGTAGTAGCACCTGTTTTTGTTCTAGTTCGACTAGATTTGGTTTGAATGTTTGAATTTTTGGAGTTCTTTTGATAAGCAAGGTTTCAGTTCCTATCATTTTAGGCCTATATTTGCTCGTTTCAGGTTTAGCGAGTCATGTTGCTTTATATGAGGTGGCTGACTCTAAGTCTAATCCTAGGGTTCACGATTGGATCTGTAAATTCTGTCTGAAGATTGTCTTATATGTGTTCTCGATTTTAATATAATGATCGCTCTTTTATAATAAAAAAATACTATAACCTTAAACATAAATGCACTGTAACTAAAAGTTGCTTATAATGTCACAATTTTCCCATCATATAAAAATGTTTTTAGTTGGATTGATGATTTAAATAGACCAAGTCAGATCAAATTTTCCATGACCTAGCTAGACTAGACTAAATCAGATTTTAATATAACAGTCGCTATTTTATGATAATATTTTTACAAAGATAACTTTCATTTAATATTTATACTATCAAATTAAAATATATAATCATTCAAATTTTAATATCTTTGACTGAATAAAAGAAACAGAGCGAGTATATTAATATAACGACCGCTCTTGTATGATAATATTTTTACAAAGATGGCACAAAAGGTATAATTAGATACTTTTTTGAAAAAACTAAAGAAAATGTCATATTTTTCTTTTATATTTATTTTAGTAAAAATTGTAGATGAAAAAAAACTAAAAATCATTTTTGGACCTTTGTATAATTAATCTTGTATGAGAATCATTTTGTACAAGATATAATTGATTTTAATATGGAATAATACTATCTATCGAACAGATGTTATTGTCATGGATAATGGTCTAATGGATCAAACGAATGTACAATTGTACATTAAGTCGTTAGTCCGTGTGTACGTTCATTTGTGGGGACTAAATTGCAATTATCATATTTAATTCTCATTAACGATACTCAATTCTGTTTCATTCGACGTGGAGGTTGCACCGGAACATGCCCCATTATGAAGGCACCGTAAAATTTTCCAAGATATATACATATGACGGTATGAGTCATTATTATAGTATTGTATAGCATTTCCATAAGGGTGTATGTAGTTTTAATTTCTCACACATACTACTGATAAAGTGATAATCCTTTCAAATGCTTGTTTCATTTATTAATACGTATAGTTTTATAGGTTTATGGGAACAAAAAGACCAAATAAGATTTTAAACTAATTATCTCCATTACAAAACTTTGATTCATCTTGAAAATTGAAAGACGAAAGATATTTTAAACAAACTTTAATATTCAAAGTGGCAGTTGCTTCGAGTTGGAAAAAGTACAAATCTTGTATGACAAGGTGAGAATCGTCTTGAATTGAGTGGATACTTGCTCAACATACCTCTCCATGGTTACATGACTTTTAACTGTTTTAACTTTCAAGTACCACGGGTGTTTTTGAAAACTGCAATACATTTGATTAAGGTGAATTGTAGATTGTAGTTGTTTTTGGAGTAGATTCTTTTTTCAAAAAAAGTGTGATATAATTATTTTGAGGCACATAAAAAAGCAACGTGAGATAATTATTTAAGAACTACAATTGTAGTATATATTCCGTATGTTATTATAATTATAATGTCTCTTGTTGGAATTATTTCATTTGGAGATCATTATATCACGTTACATTAAATAGATTAGACTAGCTTTCTAATATACTCCGTATAACACAAAACTTAAAGAGGTTCTAGTAGATGAAAATACCTCATACTCCGTAATATATTAGGGAGTGGCATTAGTTGAATCAAAATATGACATCTCATAAAAGTGGTATCATTTAAATCATATATTATATTTAAATTGGTATCATTTATTCCGTATTTAGATTCTAATTAATTAATTACTCTGTATTACCTTCCTCCAAAAAAACTTTGTCATCTTGTAATATTTTTTAAATAAGTAATTTCCACGTGACAAAGTACAACACAATAAATTACACCATACAGCCGGTTGTACCGTGCGCACAGTACATGCGCGCTTTTTGTTCGCTGTTGTATACCGCGCGTCATCCCTCAGATTATCTCCGCCTCACCCTCTCGAACCTCGTCTCTTCCTTGCCGATGGCCTTCGCTCGTCTCTTGGATTTGCGTGCGGCGATGGAGAGCTATGGATGCGTTGCGCAGATGCGTCGAAGATGGCTTCGCCCGGGCTATGGATGGATGGATTGCACAGATGCTGCGAAGATGGGCTTCGCACGCTCTGCTCTCGCTTTCTTTTCCTCATTCTATTTTTCTCACTGATTTTTTTAATTTGGTAGCTTTTGGGTCAAGGGATACCTAAATTGTACGGAGTACTTTGTTTTAAAGATATGAGTATACACAAATAAAATTTTGAGTATGGTAGAGATTTTAAATGAGCCTAAAATAAAGGGAAAGTTCCCGAAATAGGACTAAAACAGTTTGGAAATTCCAAAATAGGACTGTCATGTTTTTTATTAGCAAAATAGGAGTAATTACTGCCAAGTTTGGAAAATACTGCTATGTTTGAAGTCTGGTACTGCACTACTGCCAAAACATGGCAGTAATTAGTCCTATTTTAACAACAAAAAACATGACAGTCCTATTGGAATTTTCAAACTTTTTTAGTCCTATTTCGGGTAATATTCTCTAAAATAAATGAGTATATGTCTAAAAAATAAGTATACGCCTAGAAGAAATGAATTCATACAAATTAACATCAAACACTTTGAAAATGAGTTTTATGTTAAAATAAAATGAGTACAACACTCAAAATGAATGAGCATACACAAATGAACTTTCGAAATTTTTGATACTCATTTTGTAAGTTATGTATGTTCATTGGATATTGGTGTAAATTCATTTTAAAATATCATATTCATGCATATTTCAAAAGTATATATAATATTACATCAAATTTATATATTAGATTCATGCTGATTCAAATTTAACGATCAAAATCAATGATCATACACAAATGAACTTTTGAATTTTTTGATACTCATTTTATAAATTATGTATGCTCATTTGATACTGCTTTGTGCTCGTTTTAAAATTTTGCGCATATCAAACATATCATACTACATTAGATTCACATATTGAAATTAATTATAAACATAAATTTTTTAAAAATTAAAAAAAAAAAAACTGAATTAGAAGATATGAAGTACATATCACTGGTGTTCATTGTTAGACTCCTAATACTCAGAAGAACGGACTCAATACTCATCCAAATTACATCAATGCTCATTTAAGAGAAACCATGAACTTCGTTAAAATTACAAAAATGCCACCGGCTGTACGGCGGCACCGGCTCATGATACTGTACCGTGCCTGCCGTACCCGTAGTTAGTTAAATACGGTACGGGAATTAAACGAGATTTAATACGTACGCATTTTATTCGGTAACATGAATTTAAAAAACGGTCAAAAATTCGTTGAAAAAAACGTTGACTTTTATAAAACGTGTAAATACGTATACGTGTATAATATGTTATCGGTTGCAAAAATGCGGACAAAAAATACGGGGTAATATTTTGAACATATAAATTATATACTTCACACAAAATAACATATATAGTAAAAAGAATTAAAAGTATACACATAAACACATACGAAGTATTTTAGTAGCAAATCTCATTACTACATAAAAAAATAATTCGTAATTCTACCGGAGAGCCTCCAATGAGGCGGCGATAAACCACAACTGATGTAATTAAGTCCAAGACATACTTTTGCAAAATAATGTCAAAATAATAAGACAAAATAACAATAGAATGAGACTAAGTCAAAATCATTATCTTTCTGTTATCATCAATAACACTTAAGGTAAAGTCATCATTTTCATCAAGATGACGGGTGACATATGAGAAAAGTTGTGCGATTGCTACGCTTATTATTGTTTATGTGCAAAAGTTTATACTAAAAAATGTCAGGTTTAGAAAAAACTTAACTTTGATATGCTTCTTTGAAAAAACATCGTAAATCTAGTAGTATTTTAAGTTTTCGTCCTTTAGGATGCTAGTTTTAGCCATCATGCAATTAACTTTAATATTTAATAAATGAATAGTAACAATACAAAATACAAGATCATGAGGAGGACGTTTTTATTTTTACTTTTAAACTATTGTTGATCTCTTATGCATTTAATGCATTGGTTCAATTGTTCAATTCATGTTTCTGGTTTTGTAAAATACGGGAAAAATATGTTTTATATGGGAAGTAGGAGTTTTTTTTCCTTTTTAAACGGGCCGACATTATTTTTCGTTTTAAACGTGTTTTTTTAACCAAAAAACGGCACGCGTTTAAAACGGAAAAAAGCTAACTAGGCCCGTCAATTATTTCAAAAGAAAAACCGAAATTCAATGATCCTTTATGTGTATAGGACAACACCCTATAAGTCCGTCCTTACAAGTAACCGGTCTTCGAATTTGCTGTTTCCAGTCTACCGTTAGCCGGAATACTCTGGCGCTTAGACTCCTGCTCCCTCTCTTTCTCACCCCATTGACGAAGCTCCGAAGAAACAAGTTCAATCAAACGCTGCAATATTCTGATTTCGTCGATGAAGTCTGAAGGTTCCGACGGCTCTCGAGCTGAACAGCTCAAACTAAGAGCCAATGAGTCCTTCAAAGGTACCATCTACTTTATAGCCCGCTCTTGTATAAGCTGTAGAGTTAACTCTTAATTACACACTTTCATACTGGGGCATGAGCTGATTTTTTCATCTGAACTTTTTGAAATGAAATTTAGCGCATAAATTTGCTGAAGCCATTGAATTGTACTCACAAGCAATTGAATTGAACGGTAAGGAAGCGGTGTACTGGGCTAACCGTGCGTTCGCGCACTTCAAACTGGAGGAGTATGGCAGTGCTGTGGAAGATGCTACGAAAGCGATTGAGCTTGACCCTAAATATTCAAAGGCAGGTTGAGAATCTGGAAGTGAAGCAAAGTTTTTATAATTGGGATATTTCTTGTTTTAAGTTTTCTGAAGGGCTCCCATTGAATTTTTTAGGGGTACTATAGACGAGGTGATGCATATTTTGCAATGGGAAAGTTTAAAGACGCGCAGGAAGATTTTCTGCAGGTTGTATTCTCTCTGTCCCTTTAATAAGCATGGTTACTTGTGTGTGAAGTCACCGTACAAATGCTGAAAATCTTTATTGAAGGGCAAATGCAGAAAGTCATTATTCAGAGGCATATGCAGAATTATTTTCCAGAGATGTTAAGGATACTCAATGCAAAAGATGCCATCTTCTCACTATCTTCTTATTGAACGTATTGTTTCTTCTTTATCTGGTGATTTAGGTCAGGAGATTATGCCCTAATGACCCAGATGCTCTAAAGAAATTGAATAAATGTGTGGCGGAGCTTAATTCTGAAAAAGCTATTTCTGTCCCTGAATCTGGTAAAAGATCAGTACTTTACTCTATTGACTCTATCATTCTATATGAAAGATGATATACACATATCTGAACTCGTGCTCTGTCCTGTTTTTTGTACTGCAAACTCAAATTAGTAAACATAGCAAGAAGTAACTGCTTGTTTAAAGGGAACAGGGAACATCAGGTGGATTTTCATGCGTGCTATTCATTTATCTCTTATTTTTTCTTTCTGAGATGTGACTTGATTTCATGGGTGGGGATTATAATTGATGCAAGAAATGCAATATGTGTATGGTATGAATTATGAAAGCACAACTTTCTCTGATATCATTCATTTTCAGTTTATCACAATGACTATGTCTTACAGATGGGCTTGTTGGTTTTGAAAACGCTGATGACATAGTGCTGAATTTAATAATGTGCTGAAACAAGTCTTTTAGCATCGTTCTATTCCATTCATGAAGGGTATTTGCGTTTAAAAATTGGTGTATTAGGCGTTATTAATTAGCTGAAAGTCTGAATGGATGAAAGTGGGGAATGGTGTTTGTGATTGGAACTTTGGCGGCATAATTATGTGACTCTAGGTAGGAGGCTAGGAGCTCTTAGGCTAAACCACATTTTCTAGTTTTCCTCAGGCCCCTCCCCCACTCTTCGCCAAGGTGTTAAAACTTAAAAGGCTAGTTTAGGTATCTAGGCAGTTTGTTCTGGAGAGGTGAGACATAAGCCTCAAAATATACCAACAAATAAAACTTCTAAAATTTAAACTACTAAAAACTAACTAAATATATGCACAAGTATCTATCCAAAAAGAGTCAAAAGGCGCCTTGAGGCATAAGTTCCCTTATCTTGCAAAAGGGGAGTAAGCCTCAATTCATGTTCCATGCCCCTCAAAACGCGCTCTTAAGCACCTTTTTTAACCATGCTCCCCACCCCTAATAAAAAAATGGTATGAAGTAATTGTGTTGGTTGAGATTACCCTCTCTAATAAAACTTTAGTATAAAAGTAGCTTTTATGTGCTTAACTTCCGCCATGTTTATCTTTCATCTATTTGATAGTGACAGTAATGTTCATAGAATTTAATGGTGTTCTGATGTGCCCCCTTTTTTGGAATAATTCTCATTTTGGAATTTACTGCCACCTATTTATTTCTTTTTCTCCTACATAAATATGGGATTGGTGAAAAATGCTACAATAACCTTACAACCCTGGAGCTCAGTTTTGCTCCATAACAACTTTAATTTGAATTAGTATTACATTCTTTAAATCTCTCAGGAGTGAAATAATACATTTTTTTGTGTAATAGAAAGCATGTTCGCCTGCTTTTACCCTAGATGAATTTCAATATGATAATAACGCATGTGTCCTACGATTTAGTAGTAACCATTTTATAATTTTGTTTTGATGTTATAGGGTCAGGACCTGGCTATTCTTTTGCTTGCACCAAAGTAACTGATGTTGCATTAGCAGTCAGCATTATACTAATGGTAGTGGTGGTGGTATATATGAGCTCTAAATCAACCGCAGGGTTCTTGTCGGCAGGTTTGGCGACAGCATTATTGCTATTGGGACCATGTTGGTGGAACCGCTTCAATCTCAGTTTTCTTCCGAAGAGTAAAACAGTTGAATTAGGTTGAACTATTTATGTATAAGTAATTTTCTCTGACCCTAAATAAAGCTCACATTTTCCTTTATGGATCCGCCCCTAAACAAAGTCCTCTTTCCTTGTCTGTTAAATAATGTTTTTTATTACTTTACCACCCTCCATAATGCTCCAAACTGGCAACCACATAATCTTGGAAGTCAAAAGCAAAACATTTGATCCATCAAAAACCACTCACATGAAATGGATCACCAACCATTCTGGGAATTCTTTTGCGCATGGAGGGAGTATCAGTTACAGGATCACCAACTTTAGAAGAACATCAGTGAAATGATTGCAATTATTTGCAAAACACAACATACAGTTTTTTCTTAATAACTGAGAACAGCTATTTTCTGGGTTTTTGAAACTATGCTGCACAGTGTGAACCTATTATATTACTATCATAATATAATGCATGTGTTCTTACTTTACAATTATGAAGTTCTAGTAAACCTATTAAATTCTTAATTACTAGTAAATATATCATTCCACCAGCTTCCAGTAGTAGGATGGTGCATTCAACTATGTTTCCTCTATATATCCATTTGGTGATCTGTTCCACGAGTAGACCTTTTTTCATGCATTATATCTATGCTTAATATATTCTTCAGAATAGCTTCCAATTTGAGTTGTTGAAATTAATGTGAAATAAAAGTAGTCGATGAATTGCTAATCACAGTAGACAATGCACCAATGTTGTGTCTCAGGAATTGACTACACCTTTTCTTTATGCACTTGTAGGAATGGAGTCTCGGTATAGTGATGCAATGATAGAGGGAGATATTGTAACTTTAGATTTTGTGAAGAAAATGATGGAAGACTTCAAAAACCAAAAGAGTTTACAGATAAGGTACGACCATTTATCCGCATTGTTTTCACATTTTCTAACTGCACATGGCTTCTAAATGTTTACTATTTCACATTTTTTTCCATAGATATGCATACCAAATTGTTTTACAAACAAAAGAAATGCTGAAATCATTGCCCTCTCTTGTTGACATTGAGATTCCTGAAGGAAAGCATTTTACTGTGTGCGGTGATGTGCATGGTCAGGTAAGAAGCTATTATTAATTGCTGGGTTACTGTGCCTCTTCAATCAGATCATAATCCCATCTCTTACTCTATGTTGCAGTATTCTCTCACATTTGGAATTTCTTACTAAGGAAATATAATGTCACATGTATTCTTTCTGTTGGATCTACAATGACCTTAGAAAGTTCTGATTTTTAAATATGTGCCATGCCGCTATGATGGAAATATGGAATGATATACGTAGTTCATGTTTACAACTCTAGTTCCGTACTTCTATATTACCTGCATCATCATACAGGAGATTAGTATCAAAGGAATGTACTTAAACACCCTAGTATGAGGGATTAAGTTACTCACATTAGATGGAGATGTATCCCATAGAATCAGAGCAGGGTGGATGAAATGGAAGAGTGCATCAGGATGTCTATGTGATTGAGGTATGCCGACTAGATTGAAGGGTAAATTTTATCAGACAACAGGTGATAAGAACAGAAAATTAAAATCAACGGGGTGAACCGTTGCCCAGATAATCAACGATAAATAAATACCGTTGCCCAAAGCCAAAAGGCTAAACCAACTTTTATTCCAAGATGAGCCAGAATGAATCCTAACAAGGGGTTTAAATACCCATCTACTAATAAATAAACTAGGAAACAAAATCCTAGAAGTCCTAATCAACTCTAACTAGGAAACAGAATAATAAAGATCCTAATCAACTCCAAATAGGAAAGAAATAATAGAAATCCTAATTAACTCCTAATAGGAAACAAATATTAGAAATCCTAATTAACTCCTCATAGGAAACAAATCAGGAAAATTAAAAAGAATAAATATTAATTAAACAGCCCGTAACCTGCCCACGGAGGTAGGCTCAAGCCCGTCCCGCCTTCGGTAAACCCACGGGGGCTTCTTCCCCTCTTCTTCCAAGCCCAAATTCTGCTTCATATCAATTCCATCCCTCTTCGAAAAAACCTTGTCCTCAAGGTTGAAATCCGGAAACCGGCTCATATTTGTCCCCGGGGGCTGCCCCGTATCTTGAGGAAAGCTGCCACTTGATCTTTTCAGCTTGTTCATGAAATACCCCAAGTAATAATCATCGGACAGTCCGGGAACCTGACTGGCCAATTGAACAAAAAGGTTATTATATTCCTCTACGGTTCCCAACTGTTTGACCCTGAACAGCCGTTTGAATTGGCTTTCTTTGAACCGTGAATCAAATCGGGCCACCTGTGCTTGTGTAAATTTCTCCCAGGTCATGCTCGGTTTTTGTGCCTTCAAGCAGGTCAACCCGTCCAAGGCAGCTCCGTCCATGACTACCGTAGCTGCTGTCACTTTCCTCTCAGGTAGGGTTTGATTAATTTCGAACTTTTGCTCAGCCCTAACTATCCACCTAATCGGTTCTTTTCTGTCGAACATGGGCAGCAACGTTGGAGGAGTGCTGTGCGGAGATCCGTCGTTGTGTGTTGCTGCTACGATGGCGGCACCAATGACTGTGTCTGATGGTGTCTCCGTCGTGATCGATGGCACAAGGGCCTTGGTCAGCGCCGCAAGGGATGCGGCGATCTCAGTCAGCCGCCTACTGTTTGCTTCCAGGGTTTGCTTCATCTCTGACAAATGTTCACTGATAGATCTCGTCATTCTGGCGGGACAGGATCCGGCAGGTCAGACCAATTGATAAGAACAGAAAAATAAAATCAACGGGGTGAACCGTTGCCCAGATAATCAACGATAAATAAATACCGTTTCCCAGAGCCAAAAGGCTAAACCAACTTTTATTCCAAGATGAGCCAGAATGAACTCTAACAAGGGTTTTAAATACCCATCTACTAATAATTAAACTAGGAAACAAAATCCTAGAAATCCTAATCAACTCTAACTAGGAAACAGAATAATAAAGATCATAATCAACTCCAAATAGGAAAGAAATAATAGAAATCCTAATTAACTCCTAATAGGAAACAAATATTAGAAATCCTAATTAACTCCTAATAGGAAACAAATCAGGAAAATTAAAAAGAATAAATATTAATTAAACAGCCCGTAACCTGCCCACGGAGGTAGGCTCAAGCCCGTCCCGCCTTCGGTAAACCCACGGGGGCTTCTTCCCCTCTTTTTCCAAGCCCAGATTCTGCTTCATATCAACAGGGCCTGCACTAATGTATGACGTAGAGTGTTGGGCGGTGAAATAATGTCACATTCAAAAGATGAGTGTGATAGAGATGTGTATGTTGGACATACCATAAAAGACCGCTTGAGAAATGAGATAATCAAGCAAAAAGTGAGAGTAACACCTATAGAAGATAAAATGCAAGAGGTCTCGATTGTTGTGGTTTGGTCGTGTGCGTAGAAGACTGAATGATGCACCTGTTAGACGAGTTGAGAGGTGGGGAGAAGAGGTGGGAGGAGAAGGAGAGGAAGACCCAAACAAACTTGGATTAGAAGAATTGATAAGCTTCTTCTTGGGTTGGATGAGAGTATGGCTTTAAAGAGAGAGCAGAGTTGAGGGCGCATATTCGTGTGGAAGATTGATCTCTTCTCTCTCTCTTTTTCTTTTACGGAGTATCTTTCATCTTCTTTATCTTTCTATGTTCTGATGTTATTTTTATCTTGTAGTTGTATCTTATGTTTTTTTTGTTTTTTTCTTAACCATTTTGTCTTACTTTATCTTTTTATTTTTCTTATATTTCTTCTCCTTTTGGCCCTGCTATCATATATCGATTCATGTTAGCTGACCCCAAAATCGTTCGGGAATAAGGCTTGGATGTTGTTGTTGTAGTATTTGATAGAAATGGTGCAAGGCAATTCATGTGTTGAATGTTGATAGATAAAAATATCTATGGCTGTAATTCATCTTGAAGGCGTGGAAAAAGGACCAATTAGGTGTTCTGTTTAAAGCATTTGGCTAGTTATGCTGCTACCATTTTATGGTTTGCAAAGCATTTATTTCCGGATTCCTTTTGTAACCTTCTACACTTGTGGATGCAGTTTTATGACCTCCTAAATATTTTTGAGCTCAATGGACTTCCGTCTGAAGATAATCCATACCTCTTCAATGGTGACTTTGTTGACAGAGGGTCTTTCTCTGTCGAAGTCATATTGACACTATTTGCTTTGAAGTGCATGTGCCCATCAGGTAACCAGCACGCGCACTACTGTTTGCTCTCATGTGCATGTGACCATTGCCTATCTTTTCTTTAATTAACTATTGCATCTCATGATTAACAGTTAGAATCTTCAGGTATGTATCTATCTCGAGGCAATCATGAAAGCAAAAGCATGAACAAAATATATGGTTTTGAGAGCGAGGTTCGTTCCAAATTAAGTGAAGCGTTTGTGGGGCTTTTTGCGGACGTGTTCTGCTGTCTACCCTTAGCTCACGTGATTAATGGGAAGATCTTTGTTGTTCATGGAGGACTTTTTAGTGTTGATGGTGTAAAGCTCTCTGATATTAAAGCTATTGATCGGTTTTGTGAGCCACCTGAACAAGGTATCTTCTAATGAAACTATGAAAGTATTGATGAATGTATGCTTGTTTTTATGTATTTATTATATCTGCGCTAAACATGCTCTTTTGGTTGTCTATTTTATGTTTTGACAGCTAGTATTTTGGTTTACTGCTTGCGATATCTTTCTGTCCATGAGAAATAAGTACATTTTGTCGCGTACTTGAACAAAGCCATTTTCGTTTTATGAGTTTTGACCAATGAAGCACAGAAACTCTCATGGAAGAGTGCATTTCCGTTTCGGAAACTCTACGGGAACTCTTTAGAAACTCTCCGAACACTTTTTTTCTATTAAACCGCTACATTTCCCGATTCCCGCTTCTCCATGTTCCCCACGTTTCCGTGTAACATAGGTTTTGACTTTTGAGGTTCACCCATGCTCATCAATGTTATTTTGCCTATTGGAGGTATTTATTGTTCATGGTTTTATATCATAGGGGCCCTTGTTCGGTATGATTATGAGGTTTTTTAAAACTAAAAACCATATTTTAGAAACTAAAAAGGTACTACCTCCGTCCCACTATGTTTGGGACAAAGGGGTGTGGCACAACTTTTAAGAAAAAGTGAAATTGTGTGGTTGGTATTGAATTGATAAAATGTGAATAAAGTAAGAATGAATTGTAACCACCCAAATATTGCCTAATATGGTATGGGACAAACTTAATGGGACGGACGAGAAAGGTAAAACGGGACAAAGTTAGAGGGACGGAGGGAGTAGTTTTTAGTTGATTTAGCTGTTTTCAAAATTAACAAATTAGTATAAGTATGAGTAGTTTTGGTTTATTTTACGTTAGATGTCATTTTACTTTTAAAATCACAGAACCAAAAAGGCAAAAACTAAAAACTGACAAGTGACAACACCCCATGGAGGCTTCAATTTTGCATTTATTATGCATTTAAGCAATTTAGGTGCTAACATATAAACATAGTATAATTGTATACAGCACTACCTAGATTTTTGAAATCTGTATTAGGGTTGAATCTAAATTATTGGCTTAATTGCTTCATACTTCTTGGCCATAACATTTCCAGGGTTGATGTGTGAAATGCTGTGGAGCGATCCACGACCACAATTTGGAAGAGGACCTAGTAAACGGGGTGTTGGTCTTTCATTTGGTGGGGATGTAACAAAACGGTTCTTGGCAGAAAATAATCTAGGTGCTTTTATTTATCTCCCACTTTCCTTCTTATTAGCCGAACCCAAAATGGTTCACAATTTTCTTATTAATCACATGAGCTAAGGGTTCACACTAAAACGGTTCACAATTTTCTTTATTACTGTCTTTGACGTTTAGCCGAACCCAAACTCTTGGACTACGGCTAGGATGTTGTTTTACTGTCTTTGAGGTTTAGCCGAACCCAAACTCTTATGGCTTCACGGTCAGAATTTCTACCAAAATTGTTATTAATGAAAAAATGTAGGGCTGGCGGTATTGTTTTTTGCTGAAGTTGATCATTTTAACCTTCTTCATGCAATATAATTATTTTTTCAGTAAATATATTGTATGTATATGTTTTTCACAAATCAGCAATTTAATTTTTACCAAACAGTCTCCTAGTATTATGATTTAAAAACAAAATTTCTTTATATACTTATTTCAGACTTAATTGTGCGATCTCATGAAGTAAAAGATGAAGGCTATGAGATTGCGCATAATGGTAAACTCATCACTGTATTCTCTGCTCCTAACTACTGTGATCAGGTACCCTGCTTCTGAGTTTTCCTCTTTTCTATAACTCGTTACTCTATGAATTTATGGTAAAACTATATATCGTTGAGTGACAAGATGTTGGTGTGGTTTTTTTATTGATGATGGGATTAATAAAATAGTCATCATCATTACCCAGTACTGCAAAGGCTCCCACCTATGGTGGGGATCGATAAAATAGTATACATGCTAAATTGCTAATATGTGTTGTACTGCTTTGTCTGCTTACATAAAATAAGTTGGTCTATTTTAATGTTCATCTCCTAAAGTGTGAATGTTAAATGGTGCAGTTGGGTAACAAGGGAGCATTTATCCGCTTTCTTGCTCCTGATCTTAATCCCAATATTGTCACATTTGCAGCTGTTGTAAGACTCTAGCTTCTTGACCTATTTATCCATTTGCTTTTTAATATTCCTTTTATTGCATTTACATTTGCTACACACCCTCTATACATTTATGGATACTACCTCTGCCCAAAATTAAGTTCCCATTCACCATTCACCAAAATTAAGTTCTCTGATTTTATATATTACACTTTTTTCAAATTTGAATTTGGTTTTTACGGTGTAAAAGAACTTTTAGTGTTGTTTTTTAAATCATAACTGTTAATACTACTCTGTTTGCATTGTCAAGAAAGATTTGATTTCATCATCAATCAAACATCGTAAATCAAAACTCTATTTTCTTTTGGTATTGATGGAGTACACAGATGTGGGGGGGGTCATGTTTGTAGTTATACTTTTAGTTTTTCAAAGGATGCCTTTTTAAACATCCTTATCCTTGTTACATGCCACACTCCCATTTATTCTAGACGTGGCCTCCTCCACTGAAAGACCGCCCTCAGGAGGGAGACGTGTTAAAATTTAATATGAAGTAATTTAAAAGTTGAAAGTCGTACCTTTTTAAAAGTCAGTTAGTGTGAAAGTGCCTCTTTCAAATTTTAGAGTATGTTTTTCTATTTTCTACTCATTTCTCACTGCGAGACCGTTTTTTATCTTGATTGCATTGGTGGGAGTATTTTTAACTTCAACTGATTTGCTGTGCATGTATAACATTGAAACTCCAGCCGCACCCTAATGTCAGACCAATGGCATATGCCGACAGCTTCTTCCAAATGTTCTCTTAGTTCCCACACAACCGTATTATGCACGTCGCCGACATAAATCATGGTTCTGAAAGGCAGGAGAAGAGTCAAGAGATGCCTCAGACAGTCAGATCTTGTTGACATTACCCTTTGCTTGCCATGCATGATTTTTTGGGGGGGCCTCTAACTACCTCACTGCTTATAGGAATTCTTATAGGACTTGTATCTTGTATGTTGACAAAATATAGGTTTGTAGTATCAACGACACGTTTGAAAGATACAAACTGGTGCGACTATAAACAGTTTATACTTTCCGCCAAGAATGCATTCTCACCATTATATATATATGTATCCACCATCCATTATTAATGTAACATTGTTAGATCTCCCATGGGATATGAAGGGAATCCAGAACAGATTCCCACACTTTTCCACTTCTCAGTAGTTGAATACTTGAATCCGTTGGATTTCATCTTCACTTAAGAGTTACGGCCTCCATGTTCTCTATTGTGCTAAATGTTCATCTACAGTTATACACTTTTTTTTTAAAACTCCAGGGGGGTCTGGGGGAGGGGGGCTGGGGGAGCCTGGAGTAATCAGGGCTGAAACTCACTCCATTGAGTTTCAAATCCTTCTGTGTGCCTAGCGGGATTCGAACTCGAGACCTTTCACTAGGCACGGTAACCTCGCAACCAGCTAGGCTGGACTGCTGGAGTGCTTGGTTACTGGTGTTGTCCTTTGTACCAACTCATTTGCTTCATTTTCATTTGATTAGTTTACCAATTTATGGAGGAATGTAGTGCTATAAGTCTGTAATAACTAATTGCACTTCAAAAAGTTATTATACGAGAATACTATAATTGCACATTTGCATGAAAGCTTGTTTGTAAATTTTTTTCGTATTTTTACTACAATTATTTGTAATCGTATATTTATTATTTTGCAATCACTACTAAATTAGTATTCTAAAACAAATATTCATATATATTGTGCAGGAGTATTTTTATGTTATAGTTGAATATAATTGTTACCAATTACCCGGTAGTAGTCAAAGGCTTAAAATACTTACTCTCACAGAAATTACTTAGTATTTTTAAAAATAAGGACATTATCACTAAATAGAAATAATCACTATCATGCTTGAGAAATATCATTAATTATGACCTTTAACACTGTCATATTAATGTTTGATAATATCAAAATATGATAATATAAAGCTAGTGATCTTGTAGTAATAACAAATGTAGGAGTTTGCTCATATTTAGAAAATAAATAGGAATAATTTGACTTTGCACCTCACTTTTTGGATAGTATTGGACTTTGCACCCCATTTTTAAAAAACTTTAATTTTGCATCCCATGTCACTTCAAAATCCTTTGACTTTGCACCCATTTAGAAATTATCCTTCATAAATGTTACTAGTTTTTATCACGCGCGTTGCGCGATGGAGAAAATGCCCAAAATTATTTCTATAACTTAAAGCTTTAGCTTTATTTTTGCACCGTATATAGTCTCCGCAAACAAAAGTAACTTCAATCTTACTTATTATTATTATATAATTTAACGTGTGAAATCAAAAGTTGCATGTTGGTGAAAAAGTTGTTTCATAAGACTGATAAGCCGAAAAGAGAGAATCACCAAAGAGGCTCTTAATGACAATCTTTTTCTTAATTAATAAAAATATAAGAATCATCTAGTAATAACAAAAATAATAATAAATAATGTCTGGAATTTTCTAATATGGTGTGAATCCTTCTTATCTGATATGGCCTGGTCTTTCTGATGTGAGAAGAATTTTTCTGAGTTGATATGATCAAATCCATTTTTTCTGATCCAAATGAAATCAGGGGAAGGTGTGCTACACTATCAACGATTACTTTTAGTATAACGGTAAGTGCAACGATCCACACTTACTCCTCTTTTGAAAATGGGAGCTGAGATTAAGAATATCACACCATTTTTAGGGTGATATTTGACCTTGCACCCTATTTTAAAAATCATTAATGTATGCACGCTAATTCGATCCACTCTTGGAGTGCATACTACTACCTCTGTCCCACTATGTTTGAGACAATTCGGTTTACAATGCTCGACCGACGATAAAGAAAACAGATCCCTGTCCGCATTCAAATTTTTTTTAGAAAAATAAAATTACATATTTAAAAACAAAATTAAAAACTTTACAAAGTCGCAAAAACCAGAATCAAATTTGATAACAAATTGATATATAAAGTAAGAGATTAAGAGTGATTTGTGTTGACCAAGTGAATAGTGTTTGAGACAATCTTAGCGGGACGGAGGGATTATATATTAGTGATTTTTAAAATGGAGTGCATACTATATATTAGTGATTTTGAAAATGGAGTACAAAGTTAAATATCACTCAAGAATATCATCTCATTTAAAAATGTGGTAATATTCTGCCAAAACAATGGGCAGAATATCACCCCATTTTTGGGGAGAAAAGTCAAATAGAATCTTTAACTATTTCAAATCTATCACCTGAGCCTCTATACCAAAAAAAGTAGCATATGAGTACGCTTATTTTGGAAACACAATCACTCAAGCCATTTTGACATGTTATAGCAGGTTATTTTTTTAAAAATAGGAAAATTAAAAAGTCTTATAAAAATTCACATAAATTTGAAAAAGAGTAATAATAATGTAATCAATCATAAAAATAAAGATAAATAATTTTAGAAGTTGTAAAAAGATCAGAAAAATGAAACCGTAAAAAGTATAAAATTAATATATAAACACTTCTAAAAAGATGTAGAATATACGAGTTTAAATTATTCAAAAACGCTTAAATATTACTCCCTCCGTCCCATTGGACTTTGTCAAATTTCTCTTTTTTGTTGTCCCAAATTTTTTGCCACTATACTATTAAAACAACTAATTTGTAATCATGTACATTTCTCTCTCCTCTGCACAAGTTTCAACCACACAATTTTTACTATTCTTATTTCTCTCTTACTTTGCACTTGGCAAAGTCCACCGGGACGGAGGTAGTAAGTTTTACATTCTTAAATTATTCAGATCTTTTATCCATAACTTAAGCCAATTCAGCGAGCCAAGTAACTTCAACTCTATTTTGATTATTATACAATTCAACGCTTGAAATAAAAGTTCTGTATTAGGTGAAAATGTTGTTTCATAAAACTGATAAGCTGAAAAACAGGATCACCAAAGAGGCTCTTAATAATAATCTTCTCCTCAACAAAAAATAAGAATCTTCTAACAATAATACAATAATAATGAATCACGCTTCATTCTAAAGAGAAAAAGATAAAAAATTGCGTAAGATGCAAAAAGTTTAAAATGCAAAATTAAATAAAAAAACATGGAATGGAAAGTAAGGCAATCAAATGAATAGCATAATTATAATTCGAAGCACATAGAATCATAGATGATATAACGTTGGAAACTCTCCTGTTAGGATTGAACGGAGGTAAATGAGAAGTCATAGGGTTAATGATGAATGTTACAATGTTTAAAATAAATTGTACAAGTGCAATTTGCTTTAGTGTTACACCAACATTTTTACCATTACTAAAATGCCCTAACCATCATTGGTGTTTATAAGTTTTTAGATTTAGATTAGATTATATTAGATATGATAGGGTGCAAAGTCAGAGATTTTTTAAAATCTGGTGCAAAGTCCAACATCACCCAAAAAATGGAATGCAAAGTCAAATTCTCTCAGATAAATACAGTGTAGTTTAGCTGTACTATTCTAAAAATTCACATTGCTTTATGTTATTTCTGAGAAATTTCCATACTCAAAATGCATCTTCAGAGCATTTTCAATGTTACAATGCGTACCCTGGACATGTGGCATGAAAGATAACTACATATATATAATAAATAAATTATCTCTCTTCTTATTTAAATGATTTTATTCATTTTGGTATGTTTTTCTTAACATACCATAAATTTCATTAATTTTGAGAAATCTCTTCCTTTACTTTAAAATAACTTATTGTGACTTCTTTTATTATTAAATACTAGATAATTGAGGATTAATACGGAGTAGTATCATGTTATCATTTTTTACGGGAAAATAGCAAATAAGCCCTGTTAGGAGGCTCTGTCCGGCCGTCGTCACTTGGGGTCGTTCCCGGTGGAATTTTTTGATGATATTTTTTAGCGTCTTCTTCATTAAGTCTAGTTTAACCATACCAAATTTCAGCTAAAAGTTCAATCAGAAAGACAGTTAAATGATTTTTTTTAAGATAACTGCGCAGTTAAACAACACATTATATTTCAGAAAATCATTTGACTGCCTTCTCGGTTGAATTTTTAGGTTAAATTTGGTAGAATAAACTAAACTTAATGCCTTCTATATAAGAATGATTTGCACTTTTTTGGTTAGTTCGGGGTCTGATTTGCAACTTTCCCTTTTTTTTTACAATAATGAATAACAAATTGTATTAACCTACCCACCTACCGTTACATGTCCCATCTAAACTTAGTAGTTAGAAACTTAGAACTAGAATTAGTCATGGACCCGGGCCGGGTCGGGGCCGGGCCTAGGCCCGGTCGGGCCTCGGGTTTTTTGAAGGAGGCCTGGGTAGCCACCGGGTCCGATCCGGATCCGGGCCGGGCCGGGCCTTCGGTCAATTTTGTTCTTCCTTTTCCTAATTACCCCCCCTCCCCCCGACCCCGACCCTGACCCCCTAAACCACCCCAAATGGCCCAAAATACCCAGCTCAACCCGAAAAGATAAAAAAATTGAAAAAAATTAATTAAAAAGCCCGGAACCTGGCCGGAACCACCCGGGCCGGTTCGACTTTTGGGTGACCTGAGCCAGCACCGAGAACCACCCGGGCCGAGCCTACCCAGACCGGTCACTGGCCGGGCCACCGGGCCGGGCTGGTTCAGCACAGTACAGGTCCCGGGCCAGTTCTGGGTCGGGCCACCCGGCCCGAGTCCAAGACTAACTAGAAGTCTAGAATGAATGGATAAACAAATACTCGTACATTTATTTTGGAAGAAACAAACAAACAAACAAACAAACAAATAAAATAAATTAATAAATAAAATAAATAAATAAATAACTTGTTTGGTTTGGTCCGTTTGGTCTGTTTGGTAATGATAAGTTAAGTCAGTTCGTTCAAACAAAAAAGAACAAACAAACAAATAAAATAAATTAATAAATAAAATAAATAAATAAATAAATGAATAAATAAAGTATTAAAATCGAGGAGACGTACACGCTAAACCACGTGGTATTGGGTTGGACGATGAAAGAAAGACTGCTTTGGGAACCAAAACAGAGCTAGTGCATGCATCATCGTTTTTCTGTCTATCCTCTTCTCACAGAAGTCAGAAGCTCGTTCATTTCTAAAAGACTTTACAAATTCCAACCTAAGAGAGACGGGGAAAAACCAGTAGAGACATGGAGAGTGGTGGTTACTCAACGGTGGCTCGCGGCCGCTTGGCGGTGCTCTCAGCTCACCTTACTGCGTCGGATTCTATCAATCCGCCTCAGGTTTCCGCTCTCGAAGCTTCGATTGTATTGGCGACTGAATTGGACCCGCCTTCAAATCTCAAAGGCTCCTTGACGATCGTCGATGAGCGGACTGGTAAGAGATATCAAGTTCAGGTCTCCGAAGATGGTACAATCAAAGCCACGGATTTGAAGAAGGTCAGAATGATTTCTATTCAAGGTTTAAAAATTTCAGCTTTGGTTGTTACAGTTGGAGGTTGTTATGTTTGATGGCATATAAGGATTCATTCGTACTGTAATTTCAGTCATTTGGTAGACCATATTTAGTAGAAAAGTGGTGAAGGTTAAAATTTGTAATTTTAATCACACATCCAAGCTATTGTTTTGAGTATTGTTAAGGAAACAAGAAATATACTTACTTTGGCATAGAATTGAATCTATTAACATTTAATGATTTATCGTATGTAATTAATTTTCAGATAACAACAGGAAAGAGTGATAAAGGTCTCAAGCTGTATGATCCGGGCTACCTCAATACAGCTCCAGTACGGTCATCCATATCCTATATAGATGGTGATGCAGGGATTCTTAGATATAGGGGTTACCCAATTGAAGAATTGGCTGAGAGAAGTTCCTTCTTGGAAGTGGCTTATCTATTGTGTAAGTATGTCAGTTGCACATTGGGACTCTTCAAACTTTCGAAATTATTTTACTATAATACATACTTCGTATCATTTATGCCTCACTTATTCTTAGAGAAAATTGGTTGTTTCGTTTGGTTTTTGTAATTTCAGTATACGGTAATTTACCAGCTGAGAATCAATTAGCAGACTGGGAGTTTGCTGTTTCCCAGCATTCAGCTGTACCTGAAGGAATCTTGGTACAATTCTTCCCATCTATGTGAAGACCTATGTCATGTTTTGTAATACCCTGCAGCCTGGGAATATTTATATGATGATATGATGTGAGGGCATTTTTCCCTTAACAATATTGACATATCTCTCTCCGACACACATATGACATATGTATCCTAACACTAGTTGTATTTCTACTGACTACCGTATATTAGCATCATATTTATATCTTGTCTCGGTGAAGCCATTTTAAAATGTCGCGTCCAATGTATTATTTGTGCAAGTCATACAAGAGAGCATCATATATAAAATCAAGAAGTTTACTAATATTTTAACAAATCAGGTTCATCTAGTTTGATTGAATTTGATGACCCCATATACAAAAATAATAATATACTTAACCTTTTAATTTAATCAAAATACAAGGACTTGTAGTTTTATTGTCATAAAGTTATTTATATAACTTTGTTTGGATGAAAGAGTTCGAATCTTTGCAGAAGTCATCCCAAATCCCAATTCCCAACTCAATTCCATAGCTGACAACACATGGTATATCATATTGTGAGGGCTTTTGTTCCTAAACTAAGCACATGAGTTTGAATTCCTGCTTAATTCTTTTTGAATAATGTTCCTATTGAGGTTAAATTCCACTCCCTAATTTCTCTGTCACCCAAATGCCCCTTATGGGCTGTGTGGCTCATGTGTGAAAACAATTGATTCCTTCTTCATTTAAAAATAAAGTAACCTCTTGATTGGCATGTGTCACCTTTCCCCCCAGGAGATTTTCTTTCCCAAAAATGAGGAATAAATTTCCCCATGTACTCAATGGTATTATGCCTTGTTTGTAAAGCGCAGTACGTGCAATTTCATTTCCTTCAATAAAATCACTAAAGATCTATTGAGCATGTTCACAGATGGCACTGAGATTCACACCTAATGTTGGCAAGGAGGAAAATCACTAAAGCTCTGTAATTGTATATATAATACTCCCTTTGCCCCTTTAAGATTGTCCTATCTTTCCTCTTAGATCCGTCCCATACCCAAATACGATAATGTTTGTGTGGTTCTAAATCGCTTTTACTTCATTCTTTATCAATTCAACACCAACCACTTTTTGTAATAATCGCACTACCTCCTCAAGTCCTCATGTAACAAACTTAGTGGGACGGACGTAGTATTTCAATATTTTCCTTTTTATTTATTGATCAAACAGGCCTTCTTGCAAGGTCTTTCATTCCCAATGTGCATTCTCCTTGAGAATATATGGGCACACTTATTTTCAAGTATACTTCACTTGTTTATACTTTAGGTCTTTAGTTATAATGCGTATTGATTAAGAAGTGAATTTTAAATTTTCTATATGCCCCTAGATATCAACTTTATGAAAAATCTATATGCCCCTAGATATCAACTTTATGAAAAAAACATTCTAATAATTTTGGCATTAGTAAAAAGTGGTAGTTAGATGCTTATATAAGATTGAGTGGCTCTTGGTTTTGAGTTTTATAGAGCACTGTTTAGTTTGTTTTTACATAGTGCAGTGATATCTTCTACTTATGTGCTCATCATTCAACACTTACGTACATAATTCTTTCAAGTGTTGATAATCTTTTTTGTTGTGATAGCTAACAGCTTTTATGATCATCTTATATTTTCCATATGCAGAATATCATACAGTCTATGCCCCATGATGCTCATCCAATGGGTGTGCTTGTCAGTGCATTGAGTTGTCTTTCTGTCTTCCATCCTGATGCCAATCCTGCTCTTAGAGTAAGTTAACTGTTGAACTTTTCTTTCACAATCTATTACCTTCCTACCAAGCTGTGTCTGTGATAAGCCGTTAAGCAGGTGTTTATTATGTTAACAATGAAAAACTTGTTAGTTTTAAAGAATTTCAGTTCTTGTGCATTGATGGCCTCTTGTGTTCACACAATAATTTTTATTGCACTGCTTGGACCTGGGTGGCTTCTTAAAGTTGGTTGAACATGGGAGAATGAACTTGACGTCCTACTGTTGCTTTTTCGATCTGATTATTTCATTATTTAATAGTTGACAATAATTTCCCCGTGCTTTTTGGTTAGTTAGAATATGCTCATGTCGCAACTAGAAGATGAAGTCACTACCTTAGCCAATTACTGCATAACAGAATGATGCTGATTTTTTGTCTATGCTACTTAACCATGCTCATGAGTGGCTGAATTTGTACTGTGCTCTTTCCTAGAATTTGTACATATTATCATTATTATTTTGTATTTCAGGGTCAAGATATATACAAATCTAAACAAGTAAGAGATAAACAAATCGTTCGCATCCTTGGGAAGGTTATCTCCTCTTCTTGATGAAAATTTCCTCTACATATTTGTATTGCCATAAATTGTGATATATATGAATTTTATGCTTTAAGCTGTTTGAAATGTCCTTATCCATAATTATTTCAAAAAGATAATTTGTAAAAGGTCCTGATACATGGGCCTGCATTTCTATTTACAGGCACCAACAATTGCTGCAGCCGCATATTTGAGGTTGGCAGGGAGATCTCCTGTCCTTCCTTCCAACAATCTTTCTTATGCAGAAAATTTCCTGTACATGCTAGATTCATTGTAAGTTTTCCCCAGCACGTTTGATGTGATATTTGAATCAATGTAAGGATATTTCTTTAATTGTTCCGGAGAACCAGACATTTATTTTTACTTCATTGACCGTTAATAAGACCAGCCTGTTTATGATTTCTTGCATGTACTATTCAAGTTTTTTCATTTATGGTCCTGTGTTTTGAAGTAGTCTTTTTCATATTCTAAAGTTCACTTTTTTCGCTTTCTGCAGCGGTAACAGGTCTTACAAACCCAATCCTCGACTTGCCCGGGTACTTGACATTCTTTTCATATTACATGCTGAACACGAAATGAACTGCTCTACAGCAGCAGCACGACATCTTGCCTCAAGGTAGACTGTTTTCTTTTCTTAACTGAATGTGTTCTGTTACTTAATAGTTTACCAATACATAGGACAACTCAAAGCTGGCAGAGTATGGTACTACGTTTCCTTCTTGCTCTTAGCAGAGATGGATTTTCATGTACTTCACTTATTGAGTTTTTATGTAATCGGTTCCAAAATATAGATGACCTTATTAATGAATTATGTATACTAGCCCCAAGAGTTTCGGTGATGAAGTATTAACGCATCCTATAAGAATACTGCTACTACGAGTATCTCTACAATAAGCATCAACACTAATAGGGAACTACAAGTAGTCATAATAATAACATAATAATAGGAAACTATTACTCCCTCCGTCCCGAAAAGGTTGGCCAAAGTTGACTTTCATGTGGATTAATAAAGTAAAAACTGTGTGGTTGAAATTTGGGCAGAGGAGAGATAATTAACTTTAGCCACATATTCCTTACTTTAAATGGAAATGACAAATCTTTTTGGGACATCCAAAAAAGGAAATTTGGCCAACCTTTTCGGGATGGAGGGAATATTAATTAATATTGGCCAGCGTAAATTAATTATGGTAATGATAGGAAGACTCATTCCGCAATACTCCATTACTTCTCATCCAGACTGCCCTAGGACCAGCACTGTATTCATGAATATCACAATACTTTCATACTTTTGCACTTGCAGTGGTGTTGATGTGTACACAGCTCTTTCGGGAGCAGTTGGAGCTCTGTATGGTCCTCTTCATGGAGGAGCAAATGAGGTACATCAGTATATACAGCTTTATAGTTTTTTCCTGGATGGGTATTTTTGTATGGCATGCATGTATAATCAATGAATACCATTGATTTTTGTAGGCTGTGCTTAAGATGCTGGGCGAAATTGGAAGCATTGACAAAATTCCACAATTTCTTGAAGGTGTGAAGAATAGGTAGTCTTCTTCACCCTTTCATTCTCGTTTTGGGATAAGTTTGTCTCTCCCCGTCTTGTAGGATATGTGAGGTTATATATTCTTAGCTGCTGAGTTGTATTTTGGATCCGTAGGAAACAAAAGATGTCTGGTTTTGGACACCGTGTCTACAAAAATTATGATCCTAGGGCTAGGGTCATAAAGAAGCTAGCTGAAGAAGTCTTCTCCATTGTTGGTAGCGATCCATTGATTGAGGTATGGGGGATTTCTGTTTTCCCGAACAGTTTCTTTTGCACCTACTACCCTTATCCTAAAAGAGTCATGTTTGACCAATTTACAAATGTCAATCATGAATCAAACTTGCATGTTAAATTTATATGTTGGTATAACTATATAGTATATACGGAGTATACCTTATGCAACTTAAATGGTTAGTGACTTTTTTTGCAACATTTTAGTAATGACAAGAAAAGTTCGCTTGATTTTAAAAACTGGACTCCTTTTTTGGGCACTTAGAGGGTGTTACTTTCAGGTAAGTTTACTTGAGAGATGTTCTTGGATTTTCAGGTGGCTGTTGCTTTAGAAAAGGCTGCCCTTTCAGATGAGTATTTTGTTAAGAGAAAGCTGTATCCAAATGTGGACTTCTATTCTGGGTTAATCTATAGGTGCATTTGAATGCTTCTTGAAATACTTGATTCTACGTAATAATACAACATTATAGAATCACCTCCTGTAACTAAATCATCGCTGTTATGCATCAGGGCTATGGGATTCCCTCCAGAGTTCTTCACTGTTCTTTTTGCAATTCCACGAATGGCAGGATATTTATCTCACTGGCGTGAATCCTTGGATGATCGCGATACAAAGATAATGAGACCTGCTCAGGTTAGTTTCTAATATACATTCTTCTATACTTTTATATATGCCCCTTAAAAAGGTTCGACTTGGATGAAGAGTTTGAGAGGGGTTATAGTCCACTATTTCTTAATTATCGAATTTATAAAAATGAATGAAGAGTGTTTGAAAAGTTATATTTCCACTTTGTTATTTTGTTATTCCTTTAATTTTGTTTCAAGTGAAATATATATTAAAGATATGTATTTAACCCCTTCAAAAACAGTCCATCCCCACAGACCTTTGGGGTTTTAAACCCTTCCATTTAAAAAATACGGTAGTGCTGCTTTCATTAGGTAATTTTGTAAAATGAAAAACAAATTGATGTAATAGTATGGCCCAATGTCATTGTAATTTATATACAATAAATCATACATAGTTTAGTGAGTTTATAAATAAAAATGAGCCGCTTTCCTTCAAAAACCTTGATGTACGCTAAGAGCATCACCAAGCATCCAGTTTTGTCATTTAAGTAATTAGTTTTTGGATTATGTATAAAAATGTTTTTCTTGGATGTGAGTTGGCTTGATTGTATCATTCATATTCAATTCAGGTATACACCGGTGTTTGGTTGAGGCATTATACACCGCCCATAGAACGTACTCCATTGAGTGAAGAAGTGGATAAATTAGGTCAAGTTTCCATTTCCAATGCTACCAGGCGTCGCTTGGCTGGCTCTGGCTCCGGTGCCTAAAAGAAAATGTCATCGTCCTCTTTGGCTAACCAATATACTCTCATCATGTCTTTGGTTCTTATATACGATAGTATCTCATAGTAATAATAATCATCATAATAATATAAACAATAATGCCAATTAGTGTCAACTGGGGTGACTAATTTGATGCAAGATAAATTTGCTCTATATTGGCGCTAAATAAATGTGTTTGTCACAAAAATCTTTCCTAATTATCTCCTAACCAAACTAAGGTGAGTGTCCTCTGACAGTACGTTTCGCACCAGGTCTCCTTCATAATATGCAATACTTCTTGAGTTCTTTCTCTTTTACCCCACTCACTTTTAGTGCAAACAGAAGCAAGACACATTTGTTAGTGCAGTTTTTATATTGGCGCTAAATAAATGTGTTTGTCACAAAAATCTTTCCTAATTATCTCCTAACCAAACTAAGGTGAGTGTCCTCTGACAGTACGTTTCGCACCAGGTCTCCTTCATAATATGCAATACTTCTTGAGTTCTTTCTCTTTTACCTCACTCACTTTTAGTGCAAACAGAAGCAAGACACATTTGTTAGTGCAGTTTTTATAAACACACCCAACTTCAAAATTTGTTAGAACAAAGAAATTAGTAGTTGAACTTATGTGTGGACACGTTCGGTTCAGTGCTTTTTTTCTTTACTTTTTGGGATCTTTACAACTTTACAAGTGTAAATATGTTTGTGCTAGATTGACATGAATCTATTTATTGGAGTTAATTAAATAAATTTAAACAACAAACCTGCCATGGCCACATCAGTTGCATTCTATTTGAATTTGTATGAAAAAATGGAACTAGCGTCTACAATATAAAGAACACATGGACAACAACATCAGGTCCTAATCCTAAAAAATTTTGGGTTCAGCTAACATGAATCAATTCATGTTATCAGAGCCTAGTGATATTCATATTTCGAATTAGGTCCTAATCCTAAAAGATTTTGGGTTCAGCTAACATGGATCGATTCATGATATTAGAGCCTAGTGATATTCATATTTCGATTTATATGATGTGATGGGACTAAGTAGTTTGTTGGCCGTCACTGTGCCTACCACAACATTTTCCTCCTTTATTTTGATCTGGGACGGACATGATTAGTGATGGACTTGGGTCGGGCCACACGATCCGGAACTGGCATTGTTTGGGCCCGGCTCGGAACCCGGTCATAGGACCGGTCCGGGCCACCCGAACCGGGATTAAGAGGGCGCGGGCGCGGGCCTCCTAAAAGTGGAACTGGCCCGGGCCTTTTTTTTTCAATTCTTTTGGTTTCTCCCGGGTAGGGCTGGGTGTATTGGGAGGGGGTTTGGGGGTGAGGTTGGGGTTGAGGGTGGAGGTAGAGGGGGGGGGTCAGGGGTTAATTAGAAAAGCTAAAGTAAATAAAAAAAATAACATGAATTGGTCCGGCCCGGAACTGCTGGCTACCCGGGCCTGTTCCGGTTCTCCCTTCCCAAAAAAAAGCCCGGCCGGGCAGGGGCGGAGCCAAGGGGTCAGGGTGGTCAACCGACCCCACTGAAAGTTCAAGAATGTAGAGTTCTGAAATACCTTCGATTTGATATATTATGGGTTTCGTAACTCATTACGAGTAAAAAGTTATGACTTCTAGAAAAATCAGCATCATCATAACTTGAAATAAACAAATTTTGACGTGTGACGTTGATTATACTCTTAAATTTGAAAATAAAACACCTTATTCAGTCATTAGTTGTGTAAACATTATGATACATTACATATCTATATAATATAATAAAGCAAACCCTTGAAGAACTATTTGGAGGAATTCTTGACATGTGGCAACATACTCTAGAGTAAAAATTGACATGTGGCATCATATAAATGTAATTTCATATATGCATGCGCAACATTAAGCCATTGATAGTAACTCATATGCATAAAGTCATAAACGAGTCTATTGAGCTTCCAAAACTTCCAGCATGTATTGGCACATGTAAATATTTGCCACTAAATATTTTACTTAATAAATACTTTTAGTAAATCAATTTTAAATTTATTAATGAATTACAGAGTATATTTTAAATTTATAATTTTTTAATAAATCAACAGAATCTTCCTAAAAACAATATGGCGCAACAAATAGGTAAGCACGGACTAATATATTGACTACTCTTGGCTTCTTAAAAATATTACACTTGACTTTTTTCCAAAATTTTGTAGATGTTCCCATACTTGGTTTTTATTGATGTGTTTCCTATTTTTTCTTATGGACCTATATTTTCTAATTAGAGATCATAATCCTAAGCAAAACCAAAAGAATGTTTTGACGCTTTTATTAAAATAAATATGATGACCACTCCTTCTGTTTTGATATATTTCCTAATATATCCTTTCGACCCACTATCTTTGTTTCATATACGCTACTTTTTTACCAGAATAAATATTTGCTACTAAATCATTTTTACTTCATAATTACTTCATAAATATTTGCTGCTAAATATTTTACTTTATAAATATTTTTACTAAATCTTTACTTAGTAATAAATGTTCATTTTTACGTCATAAAATTTGCTGCTAACTCACTTTTACTTCATAATTACTACTAAATATTTGCAACCTATATTGATCAAATACATTCACTTTTCTTAACAATTTCATCACATTCTCATGTTCTAATTTTAGTAAATTGACGTAGTATTATTTTTCATTTTTTAATTCACAAGGCCTACCATATCAACATCTAAAACTAACTTTACGCTTTTGTCTCATCTTTATTACCGTCTCCCTCACAAATCAATGTTTACGTGCATTGTCACACAGTCAACTCAATTCTCTTTTAAGTTCTAATTTTGGACATTATCATTTTTAAAAATTCATTTCCAAGACTCCATAAATCTCATAGCGCAATTTATGAATTCACTTGCAACTCTATACCCTACTTTTTATTTAATTTTTATGTCCATTATATTTATATTTATTTCATAATAAAAAATTTGATACAAATTTTACCGTGCGACGCACGGGTACACACACTAGTATATATGATATATCAATACATTAACTGAAAAAGACTCATTAAACTCCATTTATCTCAACTACATATGAAACATTTAATTCAAGTATTGTATAATAACTATCCATCATTTTGATACTGTGTATAATTAAACTCCGACCCCCCCTCACACACTTTTCTGGCTCCGCCCCTGCGGCCGGGCCTAGGCCCGAACCGGAACCGGTCCGGCCCGGGTCCATCACTAGACATGATATCAAATAGGCTAAAGGGTCAAATAAGCTCTCAGACTAACTTAAAAAGTGCAATTAACACCTACTATAGGCGGCTTTTTTCGTCCGTCGCCAATTGGGACAGTTCCTGGTGGAGTTTTTGATAAAATATTTACTCATACCAAATTTTAGCTAAAACTTCAATCGGGAAGGCAGTCAAATGAATTTTTATCTGAAATTTGGTATGGGTAAACTAGACTTAATGAAAAATATGCTCAAAAATTTTATCAAAAAATTCCACCGGGAACCGCATCAATTGGTGACGTCCGGACAGAGCCTCCTATATAAGGGGTGGATTAGAACTTTTTAAGTTAGTTCGAGGGCTTATTTGACCCTTTAGCCTATTAAAAATGATCTCACGACGGAGTTAATATTTAAAAAAATACTACGTAATAATCAAATGTGCAAATTTATAAAATATAAGTCATTTATTAAATCATGTTTTAGCAATTATATACTCCCCCCGTCCTGGATAGAACTTGACGTTTTTTTTTTGGCACGATATTTTAGGAGCTCAATTAATAGAAGAACAAATGTCTTGTATGCCCTTTGAGTTTTGGGGGGAATTAATGATATCCACTCAAGTGTAAGAAGTGGGTGGATAATGAAGGGTAGTTAAGACATTTAATATAAAAGGAGTTGTCTAAAAAGAAAAAACGTAAAGGAGTAAATATGACGTCCCAAAAAGAAAAAGTGTAAAGATTTAAATGGGACAGAAGGAATATATTTTATGATGATAAAACAGCTTGCACTTTTATAACAGCTATAACATACTCTTAAATAATATATTCATAATATCAAAGTTATTATCAATAACTAATTATGCTATATACCCACCAAAACTACTTTCAAAATATACTCGAATTAGCATATTTATTTACTTCCTAAATAATCGTGTCATTTTGTAATTTGAACATTTGAACAAGACTAGGTAATAGTTCTTTTGTTAAATTATACTACCCTGTCACGGTTTAAACTTCTTATTAAAAAATGGCACGATTATTCAAATAATAATTAAATAATATTATACGAGTATATTTTCCGAAGCAGTTTTGATGAATATATAATATAATGAAGTCATTAGTGATTATTGTGATATTATATCAATCAATCATCATTTACCCCAGTGCCGCAAAGGCTCCCACTTACGGTGGGGTGAGGGAGGTCGGATGTACGCAGTCGTACCCATGTACTAAAGCACAGAGAGACTGTTTCCAGATGACCTATTATTGTGATATTATAGGAGAATTATTTTTTATATTTGATAATTAAGTTTTGATTTAAGGGTGTTAATTATTTCCTAAATTGGAAATCAGAACCTCCAACTCAAACATCCAGGGGAGTGAGAATTTTAATATGACCCAACAACTAACTTCTACGCACCAACAACTACCTTTTCCTCATATGGTATTCAAATTTTTTTAAATTTAAAGGAAAAAGTGCAAATAAGCTCATGTACTAACAAAAAAAGGTCAAATAAGCCCTTATTTAGGAGGCTCTGTCCGGCCGTCGCCATTTGGGGTGGTTTCCGGTGGAATTTTTTGATGAAATTTTTTGAGCATCTTATTCATCAAGTCTAGTTTACTCGTACCAAATTTCAGCTAAAACTTCAATCGGGTGGCATTCAAATGAATTCTTGAAGATAACTGCGCTTCCCGATTGAAGTTTTATCTGAAATTTGGTATGAGTAAACTAGACTTGATGAATAAGATGCTCAAAAAAATTCATCAAAAAATTCCACCGGAAACCACCCCAAATGGCGACGGCCGGACAGAGCCTCCTAAATAAGGGCTTATTTGACTTTTTTTTGTTAGTACATGGGCCTATTTGCACCTTTTCCCTAAATTTAATATATTTGATATTGGTGTCATATGAAGATCACAAAAAGTTATAATTTTTTTTTAAACAATTGGAGAAAAATATGAAAGTTAAAATATACGTAGTATTTAGTTTATCATTCTTTTGTGAACAAATTAGTTTATCATTCTTATTCCAAAATCTTGTTGAGTAACTATTACTACCACTCCTCTTTCGTAGTTATCAATGAACATCTATCGTTTCATTAGTAAAAGTTACACGCATGATGCAACTGAAATCAAATAAAAAATTATATTTAATCAAGAGTGTTCATCACTGAAATCAAATAAAATAATTATATTTAATCACCAAGAATGTTCATCAAGAATGCTTCCTTTAACATATGTCTACAAGAGAATGTTTTGGGTTCTTTCACATTTGAAAACTTAAATTAAAGATCTGAGCATTTCGAGCTAACAAAGTTTCTCAAGTACGTACTTGTGCTATAAGCCTATATGCTAGAAAATTAGGAGTAATACATAAATGAATAGTAAACAAAATTTCCATTTCATCGAACAAGTGAAAGGCATTGCTATGAACCTCAATAAGAGCTAATGATCATTCTGATATCCAGCAAAGGACATGAGTGCAAACTATTGATATCAACCAAGAGTTCCATTGGAATGGTGTTATCTTAATGAATATCTAAAAGACCATAAATTTTACAAACAAATTGAGTTGGTGTGCTAAAACGTGTAAGGATTCTATTAAGCTGTCTTAAATTTAGAATAAAAGAGTAGTAAAGCAAAAACAATCGATATACAAGCTTTAAAGTATAAATATATAAATTTACAAACCTAGGCACACTCACGTAAATGAAAATATGGAAACAAGGAGGGTGAAAGACGATTGTGCATTTGTGCCTGTGTTTCCTCTGAGGAGTAGGTTTTAGCTGCTAACTATGCAATAGGAATGCTCTTGAAGGAGACGATGATGTAACGGCAGACTATAGGTTTGTAGTTAGAAGTTAATACTCTTGCAAAAAAACGCAAAAAGCTTGTTCTTGGTATCGGGTTAGGCTCGGGTAGAGCAGGTACGTCATAGCAGACCCCTGAGACGACGGTAGCGGAACGGAGCTAGATTAGGGAGTGTTTGCAATTGCTTCAACTTTAAAAAAGTGATTTTTTAAAGTGATTTTGGGAAAAGTGATTAATAGTAAAAGTTGGTAGTGTTTGAGGAAAAAAGTGATTCTGAAAAAGTAAAAGTTGATAGTGTTTGGTAAAATAAGTACTTTTTGTGTAATAGAAAAAGTGAGAAACAGTTTAAAGCACCCTTCTACGGGTATGTTTGGCACACCTAGCTAAAAAGATACTTTTACGAGCTTTTTAGTAACTGTCAGCTTTTAATGACTAAAAAGATCTTAAAAAGAAAAGGTGATAGCTGTTTGGTAAAAAGCTGACTGTTTGATTTAGTTCGGTTTGGTATACAAACTGTTAGGACTAATTAATACTAAAAGTCACGAGCTTTTCTCAGATGCTACACCCGGTAGCATCTCAAAAAAGATCTTTTAATTTTTTAAAAGCTCTTAAAAAATGTCATGCCAAACATACAACTAGCGTCTTTTAAGGTCTTTTTAAAGAATAAAGAAGCTAGAAGCTAGAGCCTTTTGTGTGCCAAACATAGCCTACATGCTTCCAGCTTTTAGCTTTTAAGTGATTAATTTAAGCAGAAGCTATCATTTGAAAACACTCTTTTCAACTTTTTTAAGGCAAAAGCTGAAAAGTGCTTTTTTAAGCAACCCCAAACACTCCTTTAGTCGGTATGACACATTGTCCTAACTCTTATTGGCATTTGGCAATTATAAGATTAAGATAAGATTTAAGATATACGATAGTACACTAAAGTTCAGGTCCGGCCAGGCCGGACCACTCCCTCCGTCCGGCCTCCTCCATTTGGGGGCCTTCCCGATGGTATTTTTTGCTCAAATTTTTTGTGTAGGTTTCTCATCAAGTCTAGTTCATCCATACCAAATTTAAGAAAAAAATTCAATCGGGAAGGTTGTCAAATGATTTTTGCAAGTTAACTGGTCCGGAATATGTATTTTCCGGACCAGTTAACTTGCAAAAATCATTTGACGACCTTCCCGATTGAATTTTTGGCTGAAATTTGGTATGGATGAACTAGACTTGATGAGGAACCTACACAAAAAATTTGAGCAAAAAATACTACCGGGAAGGCCCCCAAATGGAGGAGGCCGGACGGGGCTCCGGTCAGGTATACCTGACCAGAAGACTACTCTACGATAGTATATGTACACAAAAGTGTACAGAATTTTCAAAAAAAAAAAAAAATACTCCATACATGTCACTTTGGTTGACTTCTCAATGCATGCCAACTGGACAGCATTACAGTGACGTATAGTACTTCTAAATTTGCACAAAATAAGATCGCTATCAAATGTCAACATCACAATCAATTATTTTCTCTTAAAATTAATTTCGTTGCTGAGGTACTGATCTCAATATCAAATGGAAGCACAATCCCATCGAAGCTGATTCTCAAAACTGATTCAGCTTTTTCAGAGATCAGAAGCTGAAGTGTTTGGGTGAAATTCCAGAAGCACTTCTTGTGCTCTAATTTACTCTCAGAATCAGTTTTTTTAGTAACTGGTAGGTACCAGCTTCTGAAAACTGATTCTGATTCTGCTTCTATTCTTTAAAAAGAAGCAGAAGCAGAATCAATTCCAAACACCCCTAAATCAAAAGTTAACATGTGTTTCTAGCAAATTTCCCACTGATAACAACATACAATGATACAAACTTCAAGAAAAGAATGCTTAATTGTATCGAAATGAAGTACTACTTTCTTTCGTTCTTTTTTATATGCAACGGTCAACATTTCACACTTGCCAACGCACGTCTTTTACCGTAATTATATCTTAAACTCTATTAGTAAAAAATATTTAAAAATAAGATTTTGAAAATTTGTAATGAGATGAATTGAACAATATTTTAAAAAAAAAACATAAAATAATAAAATAAAATGTAGTCAAAGTAGTATATGTGAATAGTGTAAAATTCAACATATTGCGATTAAAAAGAGACGGAGGATAATATATAATCTATTGTTTTATATAATAAAACTCAGTTATAAACTACTTATGTGTCTTGCTCTTATTGGTTAATAGGATTTAATTAAAACATTTAAATACAACATTTATTTAGAAAACGTAGGATAGAAAAAACAGGAGAAAACGTTGGAGAAAACAATCAAAACATAGGAGAAAAGATCCGGAAAAAACGTCTAAACTAGATAGCGTACAAATGGAAACATACAAGATGAGTCCTTAATCACTTTTCATTTTTATTATTAATTTTGATGTTCACAAATGTATATCTTTGAGTATAAAATCAAAGCATACGTCTCTCTACGCTAGATAAAGTACACAAACGTATTTGTCACTTTCATCAAATATAAGTTCTTTAAATAATGGGCTATAATACAACTAATAGAGCTTTACAAGATCAACAATCCAAATTTCATCCAAAAAAAAGAACAACAATCCAAATCTTAATCACAAAAAATATTGAAGTCTACTAACATGAATTAATTTGTGATATTTGGATAAGAAAAATAGAAAAAACTAAGATAAATGGACAAGATTTTGACCGCATGTAATGACGGAGAGATTTTGATTCATGGGGAAAATCCGCATTGGGCCGCACCGGGGCAATACTAATTTATCATTTTTTCCGTTTGAACGTGAAAATAATTCACACCGCATCGGCTGTAATACGTATAATATCATAACGGCCTTAATAGCATCAACCGCAGTGACCGCAACACCGACTGCAATATAAAACCCTGATGTGGATTAAAGTGTAAATATGAGATATATCATGATGAATAATTTAATAATCAGTCATTTAAAAATACAAATTTTTAATTGGTTATGATTAGTTCACAATATCTATTTGTATTTTACATTTTAACTCATATCAAATTGATGTGCTATTGATGTGCTACCGGGGCATGCCCCGGGCTTTACACTAGTACGAGTATTAATTTTGTGTGATAAAGTAATGATGATGATTTGCCGTATAAAGCCAATGCATACATAAATAAATAAATCAATAAATACAGAGTTTTTTTATATAAATATTACCATTACTATTTGTATTAACATAAATATGACCAACACTCACCACACGTACGCTGGGCCGTAAGTAATGCAAGGAAATGAATAAATAAATAATTAAATGAATAGATTAATAAAAACAATTGAGAGATCGTTTGGTAATACTGTTTTTCGGCTTATCAGACTTATCAGCCATTTTTTTCACCAAACACTTAACTTTTGCTTTCGTGCGCTGAATTGTGTAATAAGGTTGTAGTTACTTTTCTGGCTGTATTGGCTAAAATTACTATAGATAACCATTTTAGCTATTTTTGCATATATTTTTTCTTTATTTTATTAATAAAATATATTTTAAAAATATTTTTTTTTTAAATTAGTAGAATCAGCCAATACAGTTACTTCAACCAGAACTTCATAAAATTCAACAAAATCAGCCGATTTTCGTGCTACCACACGGGCTCTCATATTTAGTTTACCACGTGAAGATACTGAGTACTGATATACTCCGTAATAATTAAATAAAAACAATTTAAATCCCTTATCGATTTTACCTCTGTTCTGCTTAAAGCCTCTTGTCTGAACAACTTGTTTGACGGATGATTTTTTAAAATGCCCTAAAAAGGTTTAATATTTATCAAACTACCCGGCCAACGTTCGTTATTATCAAACTACCGCCTCCGTTAAATGAATTGGCCTACTTCCCATTATACCCCGCGTCGGTTTAAATGTTTTGGCGTACTTCCGATTATACCCCGCTTCAGTTAAATAACTGCTTCCTCTTTCCACACGTCACATTATAACGACCACATCCCAACGGCTACTTATTCACAACGGTAACATTTATTTCAGATTGTCATTCCTTTCTCCTTCATCATTCCACGTTTATTTCAGATTCTCAGTTGTCTTCAACCTCTAGCCTCTGCATCATCGACTCAGTCAGTACCAAAAGCTTGGTACAGCGCATTTGGATTTTCGTCATCCATCATCCGGCAAGACAAGATTAGCTACATATACTAAACGGTTGGTTAAAGCTTCATCTCCATTATATTCAGATTCTCTAGCTTTTTTGGTGCGTAGAATCATAAAACTCATGTCATAATTTATATATGTTCAAATATAATACAACCATATGGTCGGATAACAAATACAAAATGATCAACCACGCTAACCGACAACTTTGGTTGTTCACAACCGTTATTATTTTAGTGGTCGGCTATAATATGGTCTACGTGCGATAACTTTACAAGTCAATTTTTGGTATTAAATTTGTAGACCATATGTTCGACCATCATATAGTCGAATAGTTATAAAAAGAAGTAACTTACAAAATTTTAACTAATACAGAGTACTGAACAATCAAAACAAGAATATGGTCGACCAAATATGGTCCATATTGATCTTTGTCGACCACAATTTTGTCGAACATTTTTACATGATCGAGTACATATAGTCGAATAGTTATGAAAACTGTAACCAATAAGTCGAAAATTTTAATATATAATGGAAAAAACAAAACTGATTGGAACTGTTTAGAACTGGTCGACCAAATGTAGTCATCGATATCCACTATGTGTCGACCAAAATCACGTCGAAAATATTAGTCATATATTTTAAACGTCAAACAATAATGTTCAAGTTTATGCAGATGGATTCAACACCGATATATATTCATTACAATGGGAAATGGGAGAAGAACGATTCAGGAGAGTACAAATTTACTGGTGACACTAAGATAGGTGCTTTCGATTGGGATCCTAGTAAAGTGGATTTGGACCTGTTTATGAGGTGTATCTACGGAGAGACAGGTTATGACCCTATGTCTCACAAACTGAAGATCTCATTTCAACTCCCACGCTTTGGTAAAGTTGTTCCTTTTACCATAGACAAGGATAAAGCACTCTCTGTATTTTTGAAAGACACAGAAATGCGTTCAACTTTAATTAATGTTGAGGTTGTTGAGGTTATTGAAGTACAACCTGTTACTGAAGAGATTGAAGAGGTCGAACGCAATGAAGATGTACCATCTGTTGTGGTAAGTTTAGAGCATAGGGAGGACTGCTCTACAAATGATGAAGTTTTCTTTGAGGATTCTTTTTTTCAATGCAGCATTATTGTGGAAGGAGATGCTACTGTATCCACCCCTAAGAAACTTGACAGTCATAAAGAAGAAGAATCTGATTATTCTGGTCTTACTCCTACCAAAGTAGTTGATCATGATGCTACTGTATCCACACCTAAGAAACTTGACAGTCATAAAGAAGTATCTGATCTTACTCCTAGCAAAGTAGTTGATGATACCGAGGAAAATGTGGTCGACCAAGATTCTAAGGACGGCCACTATGTAGTCGATCCTGACTCTGCTAATGGTACTTTTGATGATGGTTCCGAATTCGTAGTTGGGTTTGAATTTGAGAATAAAAAAGACCTGAAGGATAAGTTTAGGGAGGTTGCCATCAATGCAAATTTTGAAACAACAACTTGGAAGAGTGATGCCACGAGATATAAACTGAAGTGTAGATGCCCTACATGTAAGTGGATGATGAATGCAACTGCCGTAAAGAATTCTCCAAGATTTAAAATCATAAAATACATAAAGAAGCACAACTGCTCAGTTGGAGACTGTAATCGTACTAATAGTCAGACCACTTCAAGATATGTTGCACAAACGATTTTAGCTACTCTTGGTGGTGGTTCTGAGGAAATGATTAGACCGAAGTCTATAATGACCCTCATGCAAAATAAGAGTATGCCAATTACTTATGCAAAGGCATGGTGGGGCAGAAAGTTTGCAAATGAAGCCTTGTATGGTTCTCCCGGCAGTAGTTATAAACTACTTCCATTATATTTGCATATGTTGAAAGAGGCTAACAGTGGAAAAGTTACAACACACCTTGAAGTTGAAAATGGATTATTCAAGTACGTGTTTATAGCATTTGATGCCTGTATTTCAGGATTTCAATCACTCAGGAAAGTTATCTCGGTTGACGGGACATTCTTAAAAACTTCTTACAAAGGGGTTTTACTCATAGCTACAGCTGAAGATGGTGACTTTCATCAGTATCCTTTAGCTTGGGCTGTTGTGGACAGTGAAAACAATGACTCTTATGATTGGTTTTTTGGGCATTTGAGAAAGCTTATTGCCGATTCATCAGAGCTTGTATTCATTTCTGATAGGCATGCAAGCATTGCTAATGGACTGAGAAAGCACTACAACGCTGCTGATCACGGACACTGTAAATTTCATATATCACAGAATCTGAAATCTCATCTTCACAAAGATGAAGGGGCAATGAATTTATTTGACAGTCTTGCAAATGCATACACCGAAAGGCATTTTAATCGTATATATAGGGAATTTCGAAGTAGATTTGAATCTGGGGCTAATTATTTAGATGGGATTGAAAAGAGCAAATGGGCTAGGGCATTCTTTCATGTGAATCGCTATAATATTATGACAACAAATGGAGTGGAAAGCATGAATAATGTTTTGAAAAAAGAAAGAGTACTTCCCATTGTTGCACTATTGAAAGGAGTACAATCCAAGGTTTCTGAGTGGAGAGGCAAGCGATTGGTGGAGTTACAGTTAACAGAGTCCAATTCTAGCCCACTGACTGCCCAAGCAGAGACACTCATTCGCAATAGGTACAGGAAGGCTAAGTCAATGACATCAGTGCAAATAGGTTTGTTTGACTTTGAAGTTAAAGGACCTGAAGGTACGTCTACACACGTGGTCAACCTGGCACGGAAAACTTGCACCTGTCGTGTTTTTGATTTAACACGACTTCCATGTGCTCACGCTCTGGCATGCTATCATCTGGGACATAATATTCAACTTTATGACTTGTGCAGCAACTACTACACTCGAGAATTCATGTACATGGCATATGCTGAAACCATTTATCCTGTCCCCGAAGTAGAAGATTGGGATGCCAAAGACACTGTGCTTCAATTCGTTAATCCTCCTGCCATATCAAAGAAGCGAGGAAGGCCTACAATGAAAAGATTTCCATCCGCCGGCGAGCATAGAAAGAAATGGCAATTGACATGCTCAGGTTGTGGCAAAAAAGGACATACTATAAGAACTTGTAAAAAAAGAACAGAACCTGTCGACCTTGTTGACCATGTGATAGCCGATAATAATACCCTTGTTTAGGGTCGATAAACATCTTCAAGTAAATTTTATTTCAACTAAATGTAGGGTCGATACACATATGGTCAACCAACTGAAAGTCGCGTACATCCGACCTTCTAATTTGGTCGACAAATTTTGTAGATCGACTGCAATTTGGTCGATTCGACCCTTATCAAAATGTGCTTTATACTTTTGACAAAGTACTACGGAGTACTCCGTAGTATTTATGATGATCCATCTCTAGCAGACATATTTTCCATGAAGATTAAGAAAAAAATATTAGTCCATTACAAATCTGTTCCCTAAAATGACTAAGAAGTTTGAAGAGATGCATGTCTTTCCGATTTCAAACTAGGTGGATTTTCAAACTCTATAGTGCACCTTCAGATGACACCATTGTATTTGACGTCGAGGTTCTCCTTGTGTCAACTTAGTTGAATATACTTTGTCGATTTTATGTTGATCGACTATGGTAATAGCAAAGTAAAATGAGTTCAGTTTCAGGATGTATGTTTCCCCTCCCAAAAATAGTAGTAAAGCAAGCCTATCACCGTGATTGGAATGGTGATTAACATGATTTACTATTATTTTGGAGACAGAGGATACAACGTGGAAGTTTATCTTTATTGTGCACGATGTAAGTTCTAACTTGTATCGTTTCATTTCCCAAATTAGCATCTCCCAAATTAGTAGTAAAGCAAGCTAATCATCATTACTATCATCGTGATCAACTTGCATTACTACTATTTTTGGGAGACGAAACGATACATCCTGAAACTACACTCATGTAGTATTCAGCTATATATAATGTAATCGACCAACATATAGTCGACTCATATTGATTAAAACATAAAAAGGTAAAATAAAACTGGTTCTCTCCATCTGAAAAAAATAGACTCATAAGAAATTTCTCCAGAGAACTTATGTTTGAGAACTTGTAATGAAATAAAAACAATTTCACAAGACAGTTCGAACACAATTTATTAATATTTAATAAAACATTATTTAACATTGTAAAAAATATTACGGAGTAGTATCGAAAAATAGAGTTTTTAGATAAGTTGCACAAGAAGAAACTCGACGTCAATACAATGATGCCATCTCAACATGCATTACAGAGTTTGAAGATATACCTTTTTTGAATAGGAGGCACTTGCGTATTCAAACTTCTAGGGTAGGATTTGTAATGGACGAATATTTTTTGCCCAACTACATGGAAAAACATCTGGTCTGTGCTCTCCATTCTTTGTGTGCTATGTGATATATTTTGCATAGAGGATTGTTCCATATATGTAGTACGCTAGATTTATAAGGAAACCCTAATAAATAAATAATAAATAAATAAAATTCCAAAAGTAAACAAGAATATACGGTAGTAGGGATGGAATAATCTAGAAAAAAAAATCCAGATACAAAGTATTAAAAAAAAAGTACAATCTAGTCTAGATAGAATTTCAAAACACATAGAAACCCCATAGAAGGGATACTCTAGATTTACATACCATATATTCTAGATATATACCATATACGATGTACTAAGAATTAAGAATTAAGAAGTGTATTTCAGATATACAAGGAAACCCATAGAATTCCAAAAGTATAAACCACATATAGTAGATAGAATATACGGTATGAGTAATGATCTTCTAGTTCTACATATAATATACTACTGAGTACGCATTAAGTTAAGAAGAAATAAAAAAAAAAATACAGTTGCATATGCTCGAGCCGCTGCTTATAGCATACGATGTTGACATATATATATGGTGAAGAGGTGACTGTTGAGATTCAATAATTGATAGGTAATTGGTTGAGGATGAGGTGACCGTTGGGGGATTTAACTGTGGTAGTTGAGGTGCATTGAATTCACCTAGAAGAGTACATGGATTTAAAAATGACTATTCGACCAAAGTTACGTATTGAAGCAAACTTTCCTGCTGAAATCGACCACAATTTAGTCGAAAAACTTTGTTAAAAATGTACATGAATAAAAAATTCGTATAGAATTCCAAAAGTTGTTTACCAATTACCATTGACCCTAATAAATAGAATTCCAAAAGTTACGTATTGAAGCTAAAATTTAATTTAATTTTCAATATCTTTTTATAACAAACATTAATTGATAGCCAGAGAGGTGATTGGTTGAGGAAGAGGTGACCGCTGGGTTTTAATTGATAACTCGGCCCTTTAACTCTAGGGGTTGCGGTGAATAGAATTCACCAACAAAAAATAAATTTACTTACAAATGTTGGTCAATATTCTACGGATCGATCAGCAATCGGTCGACACTCTTTTTTATAATAAAAGTTCATTTTACTTTTCAATATCTTTTTATCCCTTTTTATTAATCCTAGAAATTAAGAATTGAAAAGTACAATCTATTGATAGAAATTCTGAATTTTCTCAAAAGTGATACGAAAATCACTTGATCGACAATATATTAGTCTAATTTTTAAGCATATTTTTATATTGTTCCAAAGTTAAGCATATATTTAAATATTTTGAAGTACTTTTCTACAAAAGACTAAGTAGTCGATTATATGGTCGACCTATAATGTACACGGATTCAAAAACACGATTCGACCAAACTTTAATTAACTTTACTGCTTAATTCGACCACAATTTAGTCGACCAACTTTGTTAAAAATGTACATGATTAAAAGTTGTTTACCATTGACCCTTTTTAACAAGAATTCCAAAAGTTATGTATTGAAGCAAAAAAAAATTTAAAAACATTGTTAATGTTTATTAACCCTTGTTTATACTAAAATTTTAATTTCATTTTCAATATCTTTTTATAACACACATTAATTGATAGCCAGAGGTGATTGGTTGAGGAAGAGGTGACCGTTGGGTTTTAACTCTGGTGGTTGCGGTGCATTGATCGAATTCACCAACAAAAATTAATTTTCAAGCATTAATTGTTTATGATCGTAATTCCTGGTGAATTACGTGCTTTAACTAAAGTTGTGCTTTAATTCATGGTTTTGACAGGATTTGTGTATCTGTATTAACGGTGAGTAAAGTTAGATTGATAGGGTGATTGGCTGAGGAAGAGGTGACCGTTGGGTTTTAACTCTGGTGGTTGCTATGCATTGATCGAATTCACCAACAAATTAAATATTAAATTTACCTACTGCTATCTATTTTAACTTTAATACTAATCCATTAAAAGTGCTCAATAGTGAAACTTTATCAATTAAAATTGGTAAAGTTTTGGAAAAATATGTGCTTTTTGTCTAATAAAGCTTTAATGTTTTTGTCTAAACATTAAAGTTTTGATGTTTAATTAAATGTTTGAAAAAATTGGTAAAGTTTAGATTTTTTTTATACTCGTAATAAGTATAGGTAAAATACTTTTTTATACAATATAACTAGGTCGATCATTTGTTGGTCGAAGACAAAAACAAAAAATGTGTAGGTGGAAAACACATTGTTGTCATATCGTCGAACACAATATAGTCGAAAAGTACTTTGGTCGAACACAAACAGTTTGAAATATAGTCGATCATTTGGTCGGACACTTACAAAATATACTGATCGACTATGAGGTGACTGTTGATAAATTTTGATTTTACCTATAGCACCAAGCTTAGCCGAGACACACATAATCGACCAAACAATAATGGATTTCTTTATTGACGAGTAGTTGGCGGAATATTTAATATAAGGGTTGAAAGGATTTGTGTATTTAATAATGTAATCTTTAGTAACATTTTATTTCATTCATAAATATGAACATGAGTCTCTATTCCTACAAGAATGTATATATATAGGGGAAAAATGTTAAATATTTGCATTCTTTTGTAACATTTTATTTATTTCATAGATAAATATGAAATTAAATTTGTGACATTTGGGCTTGAATGCTTTGTTATTCACTATATTTATTTATATTATCAAAAACCTTGGCTATAGTAGTTTTACTTTGTTATTCACTAATTTAAAATATTCACTATATTTCTAGCATCAGATAAAACATTGGCTATAATAGTTTTACTTTGTTATTCACTATATTTATTTATATTATCAAAAACCTCAAATCCTCTATTGTCGAACACACACAAATTATACAAAAGACAAGTAGTCGATAATATGGTCTGGGCGAACACACACACAAATTATATTGGTCGAACACAAACAAATTATATTAATCGATTTTTTTATTGACGTGTAGTTGACGGAATATTTAATATATTGTGCTTCAAGTCCTTTGGTTGACGCCCTTGACGAAATATAATTCACCTATAAAAATTAAATTTACTACTGAAATCGACCAAAGTTTCTTAAACTCGATAGTGTTGGTCGATAACCATCAAAAATATATAGGTCGACAAAATTAATTCATCTCAACCGCCGGAGTTAAAGCCAACGGTCACCTGGTCCTTCCATTAAATACTGGTAATTAACTATTACGTACGAGTATATTGGAAGCTAACATGTTCACGTTTACTAGTATATAAATAACATTGTCCTAGATATGGGAGATATGTTAGAGGCAACTTGGCGTTCTGCTTTTCCATGGAAAGTGAATGCTATCCTAATAATGTTCGTCCATGTAGGTTTAGCAAAACTTTCAGTCCATTACCATTTCCACAAGATCTACTTAGTTTTCATTTGCAAGTTTCAATATATACAAGACTTAGCATGGAAAGTCTTGTATGACATCATTGTATTTGACGTCGAGAGAAATTGGTGTTTGTGTCTGTTCCACTCACGCACAACCAATCCTTTCGTTGGTGGTTTGTGCGGAGTATGGAAATCCTACGCCATCGCCCATTGCCTTGTGTGTAAGTTGGTTAGCCGCGTATTCCATGTTATGTGATATCAACTGGATGGAGGTTAATTCTACTTGGATGATGAACTTGAAGCATACAAAAGATACTCACGGTGGGAAGTTCTCATACAAGAAGGGATAGATGGCATACAAGACTTTTATAAATTAAATATCTATCAAGCTTCTCCATTCTTTTGTAACATTTTATTTCATAGATAAATATGACCATTGGAATTGACAGTGGTTGACTATATGGGACCTCTGGGCGTGATAGATATGTCAAAGCATTAGAGAAAAAATTAAGTAGTCTCCATTTGAATAGACGGTCACTTGGATACGAGCCGTCAATCATCATCTTCCTTATCCGAGTTACCTAGTAACACAGTTGAAGTTGAAATCGATCAAAGGTAGATGGCATACAAGACTTTTGTAAATTAAATATCTATCAAGCTTCTTTAGATCATAGGTCGACTTGAATATCTGTATTCTTTTGTAACATTTTATTTCATAGAAATATGACCATTGGAATTGACCGTGGTTGAATTCCATCTTCTGAAACTAAAACTTTTGCTGTTATTTGACGTACAATAATTTCAATATGCCGATTATGAATCTGGACCCCCTGAGATCTATAAACTTTTTGGATCTTATGAATCAAATTAAAGAGATACGACTTTGCACTATAGTGCAAAGTCCCAATATCAATATATGTGACCTTTGGGTATCAATATATTTTTATAAAACATTAACTATTTATGATCGTAATATATAGGTGAGACCGTTGGTCGAACACGAACAAAAATATATAGGTCGTCTTACGGTTTCAGAGTTTACATGTCTAATTTAAGGAGAAAAATTGTGTAAAAATATTAGGTATATATTTGAGAAATAATTTAGTTTATTCGAACAAGAATTGAGGCGGTCGACTTAGTTCGACTTCATAATGAAAATTTTTCAGTAACATTTTATTTCTAGATTATTACGACCGTTGGATTTGACCTTTGGGCATCACAGATAAATGGATGATTTTTTAGGTCGACCAAATCTAAGTAAATAAAACTATTTTGACGGAATGAAATTAGATTCCAAATGTGAAAACAAATGGGAATTGACCCATGTATAAATTACACAATATGATTCCATGGTAATCCAAAAGTTTTTAATATTAAAGTCCATGGTAATTGCAGGGTTTGAGAATGAATAGATTATTTTTTAGGAAAATAATAAATTGATCTTGACAATTAAAGTTGGTAAAGTTTTTTGGAAAAATGTGAGCTACTTAAACAATAATTTTGGTAAAAAAAACAACTATGTCGATCATATGTTGGTCAAACACGAGCAAAAACATATAGTTTGAAAACACATAGTCGACCAATTAACCTACTGAGAACGAACAAAACTTAAGTATAGTATTATTGCCATTATCAAATGTTGGTCAACACTTGATCGTAGAAAAATAATAATTATAAATCTTATATATAAAATATTCACGGGGTGATTGGCAAATAATATATAGAATTCCAAAATTTAACACGTAGAGGTGATTGGTTGAGGAAGAGTGACAAAAATTAAATATACCTACTTAGGTCGACCAACAAGTTTTTAAATTGAACTATGGTTGTTGGAGTGCATTGAATTCACCAACAAAAATTAAATATACCTACGACCAAATGTTGGTCAATATTCTACGGATCGATCAGCGTTCGGTCGACCCTAATTTATCTTATTAAACATAATATACCTACTTTGTTTTCAATATCTTTTTATTAAAAATCATTGTTAACTACATTTCAAATAGTATATATTAAGAATTAAAAAGCATAATCTAAAATAAATAAGAACAATCTAATCGATAGAATTCCAAAATTTAAAACGTAGAGGTTTAATTATTAAGAAACAATATTATTAATTTTCAACCATTAACTGCAATTGATTTCAAATAAAAGCTCAAACATAGGATTAATTTTCAACCATTAACTGCAACTGTTTTACTCCTATTTAGAGAATTCTCTCAATTACAAACCGATTGCTAATGGTGTTGACTTATAATTTTTTTACTTTAAATTTAAAAACATTGATGCAGAAAAGTTTACAAATATTGACAATATTTAGTATATATTGTTTATACTTAAAATTTAATTTAACTTTAGATAAATTTAATTTAACTTTAGATAAATTTAATTTAACATTGACAAAGTTTATGATCGTACTATACAAGATCAGAAGACCCTAATAGATCAGATAGAATTCCAAAAGTTAACGCGTTGTGTTTTAAAGTTAAGATTTATGCAGGTAATTAATTGAGGAAGAGGTGACCGTTGGGTTTTATGTGACCTTAGGGAATCATAGATAATTAAATTGATGATTTTATACGTCGACCAAATTTAAGTCATTAATCAAAACGGTACCTTAACTATACATAAATGTTTCAAATTGAGATTATATTCGAATTTTTAACAAAAAAGTCCGTGACGATCAAAATTTCATGTACAGAGTCACCCTATAGTGATCATATGGACAAAAATAAGGTAAAGTAGACTTTACGCAAAGAATTCTGACCGCCACGTGGAATTTTTTGGTCTGAAATTTAAATAAAATCTCAAATTGAAACATTGATGAATAGTTAATGTACCGTTTTGATTCATTTAAGAGTTAAGGTACCAAAATTCAACATTACCAATAACTTCAGTTTTGATGTAATGTAATAGAGTCCAAATGTGAAAACAAATGGTAATTGACCTTGTGTAAATTACACAATATGATCCAACATATGTTGGTCGAACACGAAAAAAGATTAAGAAAATTTTCTAAATTCCCGTGATTCAACCAACCTCAAGTCGACCTATATAATTTTTAATACCCCTCAACTAATTTTTAGTCCATGTATTGTAGCCAAAGTTTCAATGTAAAATTTCCACAAAGGGGAGGTTCAATATATATAAATACATTTTTAAAAAATAATTCCTACTCTTAAAATAATAGACATTTACACACTTTTTACAAAAATAATTTATACTCGGAAAGTTCACAACAATAATCCAAATATTATACGAGTACTTATTTAATAAGTACTCGTATAATTGGAATATTATATATTGCAGCTTACTTAAGCGTAGTAATATTAGAAATATTTAAACATATTTTTTTTAGTAATTAAATATATATTAAAGATTTAAAATATTAGGTCGACCAAATTTTATGGAGACCAATAAAACTGGGTCGACTAAATATTATGGAGACCAATAAACCTGGGTCGACCAAATTAAGTCCTAAAAAGTGTTCAAGGAATCAAAAGAAATAAGTCATCCAAGTGTTCAAGTCATCACAACTCACAAAAAAAACATTGGTAATTCACATCATAACCATCCTTCCACCTGCCTTCAATTCCATCATATAATGATGACTGTGAGGGGGTGGAAACTCCAAGTCACAATCGTCAATCACCATCGTCAGAACACGGCCAAACTCGTGGTTGAAGAACACAATCCTCTCACGGTCAGGTATGAGTAACCTACTTTTTACTTCTTCTAACATTCCTTCTTCACCCACAAATATTTCTTGTGTTCCATGCATAACCACTAGACCACTTCCAGGATTACAACAACTCCTCAAAAAGTCCGTGCAGAGTTGCTGTTTCAGAGATTTATTTCATTATTTGCCTTGAAGTTTAAAACAGACAACATGGTTCATGATATTACAAAAAATGATACTCGTATTAAAAGTTGTATAGTGCAAACCTTTGCTGTTTTTTTGTGTGGAATGTAAAAGAAAGAAGGGCAGTAGAAAAGATTTGCATATGGCAATTTAGGAATGGCGGACTGGACAAAGACGACAGGATCACCTGTGACATATAAGAAATAATATACGTAACAAGATATACGATAGTATGGAGTAGATAGTACTACGTATTTGATGTTTATTTACAAAAACCAACAAAATAGTTCCCTTGCATACCTGATTCAGCTGGGAATGTAGCGGGAGTGGTATTGGTTATAGGGGCAACCTTATTACCCCGATTGTCAAAAACAAAGGTTTCAAATTTAAAATTCCCAACATGGCGAAACAAAACATAGCCATGCACGGGAACATCAACTTTTTCCATGAATTCGTCAAAACCACTTGCAAAATCTCCTTTATCAACTTCCACAGACCATGATTGGTTACCATAAGCAAGAAGAGCACTTACTTCAGCATGCTCAAAAAGGTGTCGGCTCATACACCTAGGTATGTCCTAAAAAACAAAATATGAAGTAGTAGGCATAAATAATGGTAGCATATACGGAGTATAAAACTAAAACTCTAATGATATCAACAAAATTCTGTGCATGCATACCGTACGATAGAGATCATCGTTTTTCACTACAAACCAAGCAATTGTAGACTGGGTAACATCAGGTTGATGAATTGAGGAAGAAGAAAATTTTAAACATGAACCGTCTAGGAAACAGAAAAATTTGGATTTATTAAAACAAGATTTTAATTTATAAAAATTGTACGAGTAATTCATTCAAAGATTATAAAATTACTTACAATAGCCATTCGTCTCGCCCGATTGTTCTATATTTTTCAAATATCTTTCCAGCCCTTCCCTGTCTGTAATTCTCGGTGGAATAACGGAAGGGAAGTTTGCTGCTGAAAGAAACGTGTACCAGTCTTGTAAGATTTTCACGATCCAGCGACCAGAATCTGATAGGGTTGCATCTGCAACACATACACGGCGTCCATGCACAGTATTCAAGAAGTAAGTAACCCGGTTTCCTGCATCAGCACCGTCACCTTCTACACAAGTCATAGTGCCCCAAAGATCCATTGTAGTGTCTAAGAGTAAGCAAAAAAAGCGCAAAGAAGTATTAATATGGAGTATTTGTAGTTTGGAACGTTTGAGAGACCATATAAATCAATCCACCAAGGGATCAACGCGTCCGTCAATGAGCCCGACGGTTACCAACGGATCAAGACGTCGATCAATACCAAAGGTCTCGCTTGTCAACTCACGCGGGTTGCGGGTTTAAGTGGTTGGCCCACCGGAATGTGGGCCAACCCACCAGAATGTGGCTTGCGGCTTGCCCCGCAAGTCCTACAGGCTACAGTGAGTCTAGACTCTGGAATCCCGCGCGGGCTCATGACTGGTGGAACAGGTCAGCCTTCATATGAGCGTCCCCACACGGGCCATGATCCTACTGTTAGGCCCAATTGACTCTATTTATTAATCCTGCTTAATGGGCTCAGTTTAGTAATCCCGTGTAATGGGCTTTGTAATCCATATTTTTATGGGGAATTTCACAGTCCATAATACATATGGAGTAGAGTATCACTTAATATCTAACTAACAACATTATATTTGTGAATGAGGGTTGGTACTCTTGATTTATGTCAATCCATTTTTACATAAAAAAAATTGTACATTATGCTTAGAAAGTTGTACCTAACTTTTCAATTGACTTTAATGACCTTAACGTCATGAAAGTCATGTGTTATTTCACATTGGGCATGTCTTGCCAAAAAAACATTGGGCATGAGTTATCCTGCCTTGAGCGATCAATCGCTAGTGTTACATATAATTGTAACACTTATCGCTAGCAGATGAGGACTAGGGGTGGGGGGAAAATAGAAAATACCGAAATTTCGGTATACCGGACTTACCATATCGAAAAATACCGAATTTACCGAAGTGTTTGGTATATGGACACTTTTGGTACGGTATGATACCGTACCGAATTACTTCGGTATGGTATCGGTATATATTTTGGAAATAAACGGTATACCGTTATACCGTCATAACGTGATTCCAATCCAATAATTTCTTTAAAATTATAAACATAACTAGAAACACAACATTAATTCAAAATCTTCGGTAAAGGTATGGTAAAGGTATAGGATAAAATCTTCGGTATAGCGTACCGAACCACCCCTAGATGAGGTTGTCTTCTATGTTACAGTACTACCTCTGTTTCATTTTACGGGTCTTACTTTCATTTTGGGGGTTGTTTCAAAATAAATGTCACCTTTTGAAGTGATCTATTGAAATATGTGATCTAGTGCATTTATGCAGGGGCGGACTTACCTTTGGTATCATCTGACTTTTCTTAAGGTTTAGTCAGATTAGGGGATGTTTTCTTTTGGACTGTTTTCAGTTCCAGATCAGACCTGACTTCCGTAGTTATAAAAAACATAGAGATCAGACCAGATCAGACTAGACCACACCAAAGCCCCAACGAATAATACAAATAATAATACAAATAATAATACAAATAATAATAATAATAATAATAATAATAATAATAATAATAATAATAATAATAATAATAATAATAATAATAATAATAATAATAATAATAATAATAATAATAATAATAATAATAATAATAATAATAATAATAATAATAATAATAATAATAATAATAATAATAATAATAATAATAATAATAATAATAATAATAATAATAATAATAATAATAATAATAATAATAATAATAATAATAATAATAATAATAATAATAATAATAATAATAATAATAATAATAATAATAATAATAATAATAATAATAATAATAATAATAATAATAATAATAATAATAATAATAATAATAATAATAATAATAATAATAATAATAATAATAATAATAATAATAATAATAATAATAATAATTAGTCACATAAAATGTAATGCAAGCATCTACTGAACATATTAATTCAAACTAAATCAAACCCAAAATTGGGAGATTGACCCCAATTTTGGTCTGGTCTAGTCTAGTCTAGTCTCATAAATGCTCTGTCTCGTAAACGAATAAACCTTCCTGTCTCTATCGTAGTATTTATAAGTGCGTTTAATTATCTTCTGAACCAGTACAGATTTGTGAACTTATTTATTTATTTATTTGGTCGACCATGAGTTGATATATTTGGTCGAGCGAACAAAAATCACGCAAGACCAAATATGTTGGTCGAGCAGAAATCAAATACTCCATTTTGGTCGACTTCATTTTGGTCGAATTTTAAGGAGTACTTAGGTCGACTTCATTTTGGTCGAATTTTAAAAAGATGAGTTCAGACGAATAAGTTTGAAATACTATGGAAACATGAAATACTCGTATTAAAAAAAAAAAAAAATTGTCCTACTATGAAAACATGAAATACTCGTACTATGATAAAGATTTTTTTTTTTATGAAATACTTCGTATTAGCCTCAAATAGTACTACACTGCAACATCCCCTAATCTGCAATGGTCTAGTCTGCAACCTGCAAGGGTCTAGTCTCATACGGAGTAAATGTTCTGTAGGGAAACGTGTAAACGTTCCATCTCACATAAATATTGTCGTTTTGGACTGTTCGGTCTAGTCCGTTTATCTAGTTTGAATGGGACGGATCAGGGATGGAGTTAAAATGATACGGAGTAAAATGTTTAAGACTGAAAATGATCCTCAAAGTAGCTAATACATGAAAAGTAACCTAAATTAATACGTAGTAGCTAAAATGATACTCAGTATGTCAGATAACTTCGGTCAATACATACAACCTTACTTTTTCTTATTATTATTACACAACTTAGTGAGTGAAATCAAAATTTCGTATTTGGTGAAAAGATTGGTTGATTTTTTTGATTTATGAAAAAAATAAATATAAATTAAGTCTTACTAGTATTAATAAAATAGGGAAAAAATTATACTAAAAACTAGCTAAAATGATCATTTGAGGATACAAATGTTAGTCCGATTAGGACCAATCAGGACCAACATCAATTAGTCCGATGTTATTCCTGATACAAATGTTAGTCCCCTGATACTCTCGATCTTAGTCCAATTAGTCCAGTTACTCTCGATGTTAGTCCGATTAGGACCAATCAGGACTAACATCAATTACTCCTTCATACAAATGTTAATCCAATTGGTTCTGATACTCTCGATCTTAGTCCAATTAGTCCAGGTACTCTCGATCCTATTGCAGTTAAGACCGATACTCTCGATGTTAGTCCGATTAGGACCAATCAGGACCAACATCAATTAGTCCGATGTTATTCCTGATACAAATGTTAGTCCCCTGATACTCTCGATCTTAGTCCAATTAGTCCAGTTACTCTCGATGTTAGTCCGATTAGGACCAATCAGGACTAACATCAATTACTCCTTCATACAAATGTTAATCCAATTGGTTCTGATACTCTCGATCTTAGTCCAATTAGTCCAGGTACTCTCGATCCTATTGCAGTTAAGACCGATACTCTCGATGTTAGTCCGATTAGGACCAATCAGGACCAACATCAATTAGTCCGATGTTATTCCTGATACAAATGTTAGTCCCCTGATACTATCGATCTTAGTCCAATTAGTCCAGTTACTCTCGATGTTAGTCCGATTAGGACCAATCAGGACTAACATCAATTACTCCTTCATACAAATGTTAATCCAATTGGTTCTGATACTCTCAATCTTAGTCCAATTAGTCCAGGTACTCTCGATCCTATTGCAGTTAAGACCGATACTCTCGATGTTAGTCCGATTAGGACCAATCAGGACCAACATCAATTAGTCCGATGTTATTCCTGATACAAATGTTAGTCCCCTGATACTCTCGATCTTAGTCCAATTAGTCCAGTTACTCTCGATGTTAGTCCGATTAGGACCAATCAGGACTAACATCAATTACTCCTTCATACAAATGTTAATCCAATTGGTTCTGATACTCTCGATCTTAGTCCAATTAGTCCAGGTACTCTCGATCCTATTGCAGTTAAGACCGATACTCTCGATGTTAGTCCGATTAGGACCAATCAGGACCAACATCAATTAGTCCGATGTTATTCCTGATACAAATGTTAGTCCCCTGATACTCTCGATCTTAGTCCAATTAGTCCAGTTACTCTCGATGTTAGTCCGATTAGGACCAATCAGGACTAACATCAATTACTCCTTCATACAAATGTTAATCCAATTGGTTCTGATACTCTCGATCTTAGTCCAAATCATAGTCGACCTACATATGGTCGATCTAAATGATTGACTCATCTATGTAGCCGAACAAATGAACTATCAATAAACATTTAGCATATAAATGATGCCATCTCAAGACACACACACACACACACATATAGTACACTAGATATACAAGGAATATATAGTCCAAAGGTATATTCTAGATATATACCGATACCATATATTCTGGATATATACCATATATTCTAGATTCTAGATATATACCATATACGAACGAAGTATTAAGAATTAGGAAATGCATGTATTTTAGATATACAAGGAAACCCTAATTATGTACAAGGAAACACTTAGCATATAAATGATTGCATTCAATATTTACCAAACAAATAAAATAACAAAAATTACATAGACAGTTTACACATTGATGTCTCCTTAAATTCCTGACATATATCAAATGCCAATCTAAGTCTAATTTTTTTGGTCTTCTGGTGATTAATATTTTCGAGTTCTTTGAAATCTTTCCCAAAAAGGTCCAACTCTAGAAACTTTAAGGCAAACACTCCACAGTCATCCTCTTTCTGTTGCGGTACAATAGGGCGTTTTACTTCCCACATTGACTTGTTTTCATATGTGTGTGTACCCAACTTGGCAAAGGATGCTATTACAGGGAATACCATTCTTAATGGCTTCATAGCTGCTTCAAAAGTTTCATCACTCATCAATCCCCTGAGAGAGTCAAATGTTACAAGCTCTCCCACCTCAAAGTCTGCTTTTACACAAACCCAATGATTCCCTCCAAGATTGTGAGGGAAATAAGCATATTTAACATTTTCCCAGGGAATCATGTGTATTGATGTGGTTGTCCCTAGAATAGTTTTCTCTATACTTTTTTCTAGTGTCGGGTAAATTTCTTCATTTCCATTGCGCTGAGCCATTTTACCAAAATAAGCTGTAGGTACAACAGCATGGGAGATCTCTTTCTCAATAAGACGTTTTCTCAGATGCACTAGAAACTCATCAAGATGCTGAATAATTTAAATGTGGTTTAGTAAACATATATGTGAAAAATGTAATTTCAGCGAATAAAATAACTTCATTTGGTTACCTCGATCGCAAGCCAACCACCAGGACGCAACAACACAGTCCAAAAATTCTTTGACACTCCATCTGATTCTTTATATTTATGGAAAAGACACTGAACTTCCCTGTCCTCTTCTATGGCTTGTTGAATCCAGCTAGAAAATCTCTCCAAAACCTTCGCATCAGGTTCTTCAAGCTTCAAAGATGCATCGTCAACTTTTACCTTAAACTGCCTTGGCTTTGTTTTCTTTCTTTTTGCTCTTCCCATTACCTACAAACATCTATAACCATTTCAAAAAACTTGGTCGAGCATAAGGTCGATCTTTCGTACTCATCAAACCGAGTTACCTCTCCACTCTCTCCTACCAACTGATCATGAACCTTCTCATCAACCTTGAAATTATATGTAAAATTGGTAAACAATGATTATAAAGAAAACAAAAACTTACATTGTATATACATATTAAAGCTTCCTTTAATATCAGTGAAATAGTTCATACATTTAATGTTTCTTGAAACTCTTTACATATAGAATAAGCCATGAGTAGTCTAACTTGCTTCATGCGGCTTTCAGTCATATTTTCAAGTTCTTTAAAATCTTTACCAACCATGTCCAACTCTATGAACTTCATTGTAAACACACCGCAGTCACTCGTGGTTTGTTGGGGTACGGTAGGCCGCTTTACATTCCAAAGAGGCATTATTTCTGGGTCATAGACAATACCATTAAGGATGCAAGCAACATTTCCAAACCATTTTCTGTGCGGCTCTAAACTGCGTACTATTTCATCATCACTTCTGAAGCATCGCAGAGAGTCAAACACAACAAGCTCATTGTTTTCGAAATCTGCTCGCACTGCCATCCAATGAGTTTCAGCAATGTTGTGTGGAAAATAGAGACGCTTCACGCCTGTCCAAGATTTGATATAAGAAGTGCTCGAAGTCCCCTCCATCATTTTATTCAAATCATCCAGCAATCCAGGAAAGAGCTCTTGCTTTGGATCCATATTGGTATCAATAAAGGAAGAAAAGAATTCCGTCGTGACAACAACATCTGAGAGACTTTCATCAAGAACACGTTTCCTCAGGTAGGAAAGATACTCGTCAAAGTGCTGAAAGATTTACATGTGATGAAGTAAACGTTTTGTATAAAAAGAAATACTCATCAATATAAATAATGTGGTTACCTACTTACCTGAGACTCAAGCCAACCACCTACGTCCAACATCATGGACCAGAATTTCTTTTCCATTCCAGAACTTTCAGAATACTTGTCCTCGAAGCACTGAACATCCCTGCCATCATTCTTGGCTTTTTTTATAAAAGTATGAAATTTCTTCAGTATCGTCTCACTGGGATGACTCCTTTTCTTCCCCTTGTAGGGCACATAAGGAGATTTGGTAAATTTTCCCCTTCCTTTTGTTCTTCGCCCCCTTCCCAACAATGCCTACAAACAATCATAAAGAATATATCATAAAACAATTCAACTACTTGAGAAAACAATTTTGAGTTTTACCTGTTTCTCTTCATCATTAAGTTCAACAATTCTAACATCATCAGCATCACTAACATCTTCTTTGCGAACCAAACCCTTGGCAAAAGCATCGCAAACATAATCAATAATACGAAATGGTTGCTCAACCTTATCATCACCCTATCAATTATTAAGTGTAATATATATGTCAAAGTTTAATATTTTAAAAAATAAATGTAGTCGATATTATAATATTAAAAAGTTTTGTGGTTTACCTCTTTCGTTTTATTATCAAGTTCAGCAGTATCACCAACATTCAATCCTGGATCAACCTTCTCATCACCCTTCAATTATAATTATAATATATATGTTAATGCTTAACCTTTTGGTAAGAAATAAGTAGTCGATCTTCTGTATTCGACCTTCTTTTGGTCGATCATTTATAAGTTACCTTTTCACTCTCCTCAGCTAACTGATCATGAACCGTCTCATTAGAGACATCAGCAATATGCAATCCTGGGTCAACCGTCTGATCACCCTTGCCATTATCAGTATAATATATATTAATGCTTAATCTATAAAGAAGACATAGGTCGGTAGTAGATGTTTATTATTTAAGTATGTAGTTACCTCTCCACTTTCTTCTGTTGTTTCCAATGTACATAAGTTTATTGTCTGCAATGAACAAACAACTTCTTCCACATCACCCTGCGGAAAGAAATTGGAATATATACATTCTAGGCCATCACCCTTGCAATGGGAAAAAAACAGTTGAAAAAGGTTTGTATACAAAAATATTTTTTATTAAACTACTGAACCTTAGTAATAGAGTCTTGAGCATCTTCCAACTCATTTTCTTCTTCATTTTCCTAGAATAAAAATAGTAAAGTATAAATAAAATATACATCAAGTCGACCACTTATTTTTTACATAGATTCAAAGTCTATCAAATATTAGTCGATCGAACCTCTGTAGTAGATGTTTATTATCTAAGTCGATGTTTATATAATACATCACGTCGACCACTTATTTTTTACATAGATTCAAAGTCGATCCAATATTAGTCGATCGATTTTTCTTATACACAAACAGTTTCGTTTAAGCAAATATTTTTTTTATTAAAATATACCTCTTTTTCTTTTTCTATTTCCTCACACTGATACTGATGAACCTCTGTAATCAATTTATCATTTTCCTATATGAAAAATAGTAACGTAAGTATTCATGATCATAATTTGGTCGATTACTAACGTAAGTAGTCGATCATAATTTGGTCGATTACTTATAGGTTACCTCTGATTCCCCTAAGCCAATAGAGTCATCAACAATGTTCAGTCCTGGTTCAACCGTCTGATCAACCTTGTCATTATATGTATAATATGTATTAATGCTTAATCTTTAAAGAAGACAAAGGTAGTAGATTTTTTCGGTCGGCCCTCTTTTGGTCGATTGTTTATTATCTATTTAGTTACCTCTCCAATCTCTTCACTTGTCTGCAATGTACATACATTTTCGACTTCATGACCCTGCGGAAAACAATTGGTATATACACATTCAAAGCCATCACCCTTGCAATTGAAAAAACAGTTGAAAAACGCTTTGTAAACTCAAATATTTTTTTATTAAACTACTGAACCTTAGCCATAGAGTCTTGAGCATCTTCCGACTCTTTTTCTTCTTCATTTTCCTAGAAGAAAAATAGTAATGTATTATTAAAATGCACATCAAGTCGACCACTATTTTTTACATAGATTCAAAGTCGATCCAATATTAGTCGATCGAATCTTCTTATTCAAAGCCATCACCCATGCAATTGAAAAAACAGTTGAAAAAAACTTTGTAAACACAAATATTTTTTATTAAACTACTAAACCTTAGCCATAGAGTCTTGGGCATCTTCCGACTCTTTTTCTTCTTCATTTTCCTAGAAGAAAAATAGTAAATTATGAATAAAATATACATCAAGTCGACCACTTATTTTTTACATAGTTTCAAAGTCGATCCAATATTAGTGGATCGAATCTTCTTATAAACAAACAGTTTGGTTTAAGCAAATACTTTTGATTAAAATATACCTTTTTTTCTTGTTCTATCTCTTCAACCTGATACTGTTCATTCATCTTTTCATTTCCTTGAGCTTCTTCTTCTTCTTTTTCCTAGATGAAAAGTAGTAAATTAAGTATTCATGATCTTACATCTTTGTTAACATCTATACGAATTACCAATATTAACGTAAATTCTAGAATCAAGAACATGTTAAATATACAGCAAAGTCGACCACTTTTTTATTACATATTTACAGGTCGACCAAATATTAGTCGGCGGAATATTTTATACACAAATGTTTGGAATTAAACGATGTACCTTCTTCTCTTGGTCGAACTTTTCAGCCTGAGCCTCTTTGTCTAAACCCTTTTCATCTTCTTGCTCCATTTTCTTTTCAGAATCGTCACTCTCTTCATTTTTCTAGATGGAAAATAAGTAAAGTAAGTATTCATGACCGTTCACAAAACAAAACAATTCTACCAGCTTTAAAAATATTACAAGTCCATTAACAGCTTTAATGCATACGCAATTACCTCCTTTTTATGCTCAGCCCCCTCAACACTTTTCTCCTCTCCTCTAGCAGTGGACTATATAAGGAAAAAATTATAACTAATTATTGAAGCTCAAGTTTTAAAGGTTTATCTTGCTATAGAATTAAGACAAACCTTAACAAGTAACTCTTCAAGTTTCTTGTGCCTCTCTTCTGACCGTTTCTCCAACTCCAGAAACTTTTTGTCATAATGCTCTTTGAAAGAATTGAGCCTTTTTTCTGAAAGATCCTCCAGTTCTTTAAACTTTTGTTCAATATACATTTTTATTGAATCTTCATTGGAAGGAGGCTTAGGAGAAGCAGCAGGGGTTTTGGGGGAGTGTTTCTTTTTCTTTCTTTGTTCCTCTACATGGGCAGTAGGTTGAGGAGAGGCAATAGGGGTTTGAGGAGGAGAGTGTCTCTTTTTCTTCTTTCTTTTTTCCTCCACTACAACTTCTTCTTTCTTCATGCTCAGCAACTTCATCTTTTTAGGAGGCTTCTTCTCCTCTTTAGGACTCTTGACCTCACATGATTTTCTTTTCAAAGAGACTGGAAAAAGAACCAATTTTCTCTCTAATGATTTCACAAATCCATCCAGCTCAACATGTGGGTGACTGTCTTGTACAGGATCCAAACTTCTGACCCAATCAGTAGTTTTCTCCAAATCATCAGGTAGTAGAATACTCTGCACCCTCTGTAACAAACATTTAGTTCTTCACTTTTAGTTGTATAAACAAAACAACGTATTATCGACCGTGTAGTAGTCGATCACGTTTATTTGTTCGACCACAATCTGGTCGAACAAAGGTTATAAGTGTGAAAATGTTCTTACCTTTATTGATTCTTCAGCCACTTGAACCTGTTCAGTGCTGATCCTTTTTGTCGTATTTGGACGATAGAGACGTAACCTCGGCAAAGTAGGCACACAATTAGGGAGTCTCATTGCAAACTTCTCGGCAAAATCAGGGGCGCATTCAAAAAGCAATATCTATTAAAACAAAATTTGAAAAAGTCAAGAAATGCTAGACAAATTGTTATTACAGTATGCAAAATAGAATCTGCAAATGATATTGACAAAGGTCCTTACCGAAATTGGGATTAAGAATCCAGGGAAATTCATTGTTGCTGACTTATTTTTAGCAATTATTTCATCTAGCTTTTTCTCCAAGTCCATATGTTTCAATGCATCTAATGAGCCCTTATACGCCCACGTACCCCATGGGAACTCGTTTTCTTCTTTTCCCCCTATTTTCCCAATTATCCATTCAGGAATGGGAGCTTTTCTCTTAGAAGGAGCTAGAAGGACCATCACTACAAACATGAGTATTGCTACTCTGATCACTTCTACTTCAGCATCCTTTTTCAGTTCGTCCTCAGCTTCAGGGTCCTTCAAAGTTGTGCACAATTGTACAAATCTAGCTACAACTGTTTCATAGCTAACAACTCCCTCAAAATCTTGATCAAAATTCTTCTCAATGAATCTGGCCTTTGAATCATTATCAAAATCATTTTCATAATTGCTAGCAAGGGCGCTGCAGGTAAGCCCGCTGATTAGAGCAAATTCTGTGAGAGAGTAGCGTACTGGAACTCCCTTCACGACAAACCATGCCTCCGATTCAATATCAATTTTGGCTAATCTAGACACGATTGACCACAAATGTAATGGAACAGGGATGAACTCAACATCAATGTATTTCCCAAATACACTCGACCTAAATGCACCCATGAGATTGGGAAACTCACCAAGATTGTCGAAAATTAATTCTATAAATTCATCCAATTTTTGCCTTACTGTGAGCTTCATGCTCGGGAACAACGAGCAGTCCACCACAGGAGGCAAGGAAGGAACCTGCATATAAAAAAAATTACAGATGTTCGACTAAGATACGGTCGAACCAATGGTTTACAACTCCGTTTCGACTAAGATTGGTAAAAAATGTATGTTTAGTTCGACCAAATGATTTTACAGAAATTCACTCCGGATTAACCACCAATGATACTTGTATAATTGGTAGGTATGTTTACTTAGAAAAAATAGTGAGAAACATGCATTGCGTTTTCAAAATAATCAAACATGATTTGGGTCGACTGAGTTGAGTTCGGATTCGAATGAACATCTATAGCTTTCATTTGAGAAATTACCACGTCTAGCTTTCTAAAGAACCAAGTATCGCTCTCAAGCAATCATAAATAATCTAACATTTACCTGAATATTGAGTTCATCTTTGGCTTCCATCACTTCAGATGCTTTCACAAGTCGCCGTCTTGCTTGGCTTTTCCCAAGAGGAACCGTAGGACTTTTGCACTTCATGATGATGGAAGGAGATGTAAGAATGCTCCTCGTCGAAGTCGAAGTAGAAATCGAGGAATGCTTGTGCTGGAAATCGAAAATGCTTCTGCCCTAACCCGGAGCTCGACCGAAATCGATTTCGACTGATAGTGAATGATGAAGTGTGTGGGAAGGGGAAGCTGGGATTCCGGAAGTTGGATTGTGGAAGCTGGTGGGACCAACAAGCCGTTTCCCGTTTTTCGAAATCGGATAGACAGTCGTTTTTAAGTTCATGGTGTCGTTTTATTAAGGGTCCTTATGTAATTACACCATTTCCTAATAATGTAATAGAAGGCCGGGTAGATTCAAAATACTCAACCTTTTTCGGCCCTTTTCGATAAATTCTCCCTTGTTTGACTGACCAACAAGAGAAGAAGCAGGGAGAGGGAGACGTCAAGACAGAGCTAAGTCAAGATTCATCTTCCAGGACCCTGCAGATCTTCTTGGAATCGGACCAACAGCAGCGAACTAACCTGGCATTCCAAGACCTCACGAAAATTCGTCTTCTTTATACCTTTGGAAGCATCGGATTGTCACTCCGCCTCAGATTCCTCCTGTATGTTTGGATGCATTTCGGCCCCGATTGAAACGCATTGTGTTTTTGGGTGATGAACTAAAGCTTGATCTTAGCTTATTATTTCTTGCTTTTTAAGTTTTTAGTTTCTTGCTTTAACAAAGAATTCTAGAAATTATTGAAAAAGACAATTTTGGACTCGTAATGCTTTTACATTCAGCATTATTGAAAGGATGGAGGCTATACGTACTGACGTAAATACAAGGGAACTAAAGATTCAACAACTGAAAATACATTAATCTAATCCCGCCGACAGTACTTGCTTAAGGCCATGTTCAGACAACTTCTTTCCCAAATTAAATTTAATTAACATCTTTCTGCAAATGCCTTGGGGGTGAGAGTCCATCATGTATTTCCCATATTTTATACTTCATATATTCTTGTAGGAACATTTCATCACTTGTTCATATTTCTTCTCCCCAGATCTGGGAATTCAAATTTCCAAACCTTGACGGGCTCTTAACAGGCTCTGGGTTGGTTCAGACTTCAGTTTTTATAGTTGGGAATCTCATAAAGGATCAGTCTTGAGGGGTAGAGATGATGGGCATACAAGATCATGGGAATGTGGAGATGGAAATTTCTGATTTTAAATTGGGGAGAAACAACAAATACAAGAGGATGGATAATTATGATGGTGTAGATGATGATGATCCATCCCACCATGACCATCTTCAGCTTGAGAAGAGGAGGAAGAGCACTAAGAAATATGTCTTTGCCTGTGCTATCTTCGCTTCTCTCAACAATGTCCTCCTTGGCTATGGTAATTTTCTTCTTTTTTTCTTAAATTATCTTTTGGAGTTAATGCATTCACTTATAAAGAATAGTTCACACATTGATTAAGTGTATAAATATGAAACAAATATATAAAATGCATTATTATTCATCTTATAATGTCAATCTTTATATAAATGGAGTTGTAGGTAGAATTTTTTGATCTTCTCTGCATTCTTGTGTTCGATTCCTTGTTAGAAATTGTGTGTGTTTAAGTCCCACACAGATGATTCAGCAACACTTGTAAGATAGGCTGACTGTCAATGGAGGACTTGAAAATTACCGATATAGGGTCAGGATGATTGAAAACTATCAATCAAAGATGTAAAATTTCATAGAATTTGATTTTTTTTTTCATTTAGTTTATTGCTACTTTTTGATTATTTTTTCTTCACAAAAGTTTATTTCTTTAAAAAAAAAATAAACAGTATATATATTTAATATTAAAAAAAATTCATGATATTTCAAGTCTTAGATTGATAGTATTCCATCATTCAAAATTTTGAACCCTATTTCAACGGTTTTCATCTTTCAAATCCTTGGTTGATACTTAACCTATCTTTCAGATACTGGAATAATATAGTTCATTGAATCAAGTATGAAAAAATGTGATGCACAAATTTAGGTTAACAAATCAGAATAGTGAATAAGACCTTCAAATCAGTACGGAAGTAAGGGTTTGTAATTTTATGTTTATTGCCTTAACACATTGCATCATGCCTTTTACCAATGACTTCTTGCTCAACTGGGCAAGACAGCAAGACAATGAAAGATATGTGTTAGAAATCTTAAAATCAAGACAGTCACTATAACGAGTCTACGGGATTCTCTTAGTGGAACAATTAATATTGAATAAATATTCGTGTTGGCCTTTGATTTTGGGATTCTTGTGAAAACTCAGTTGTTAACCATTTTTATTATAATAGAAATTTGGATGCCAACTACCAAGATGTCCATCTCGCTGTTTACTCGGGTTATCGGATTAATCAGGTTTCCTGGAATATCTGTTTTTATTTGTAGATGTTGGGGTTATGAGCGGAGCAATCATATTTATTCAAGAAGATTTAAAGATAACAGAAGTGCAAGAAGAAATTCTAGTAGGCATTTTGAGCATAATCTCACTTTTTGGTAGCTTAATTGGAGGAAGAACCTCAGACGCGATTGGCAGAAAATGGACAATGGGTTTAGCCTCAATTATCTTCCAAACCGGGGCAGCAATCATGGCCATCGCTCCTTCCTACGAAGTACTGATGATGGGCAGATTTCTGGCTGGGATCGGAATCGGCTTTGGTGTCATGATTGCACCCGTCTACATAGCCGAGATCTCACCATCTGTTGATCGAGGATCCCTGACGTCATTCCCGGAGATTTTTATAAATCTGGGAATCCTTCTTGGATACGTCTCAAATTACGCTTTTTCCGGATTACCGCCGCATATAAACTGGCGAGTAATGCTTGCTGTGGGAATACTCCCTTCCGTCTTCATAGCATTCGCTTTGTGTGTGATTCCAGAGTCGCCGAGATGGCTGGTTGTGCAGAAGCGGGTGGAAGAAGCAAAGGCGGTGCTGATGAAAACAAATGACAGTGATGCGGAAGTGGAAGAGAGACTTGCAGAGATTCAGTTAGCTGCTGGGGTGGGGGCCACAAATGCTGATAAATATGAGGAGAAATCGGTGTGGCGGGAGCTTTTGAGTCCTCCTCCCCCTCTTGCCAGGATGCTAATAACTGGTTTTGGGATCCAGTGCTTCCAACAGATAACAGGTACTACATATTTTTTAGTTTTAAACTTTGATATGCCTAACAATATAGTAAAACATGAGTGTTCTTCTTAATATTAAAATATACAAACCATTAAAATAATATTTTTCTACAAGAAAAAATTGTATGTCAAAGAAAAGCGAAAGGATAATGTGAGAAAGTACAGAGTTACTGAAGTTCAAATGAAGCTATTAATAACTTTGGGATAAATGAAAGGGAAGTCTTATAATATAGTATGGAATAGAGAGAACACATATAGGTGTTATAATCGCCTCTTTAGGATCTTTGGAATGAGTTGGGGTTTATTGAGACTGAGTTCCATTTTAATAGCTTAATAAGTAGAAATATAAGGTCTTTTACATGTGAGTTTGTATCTTTTAATTTGACGGGTGTGGTTGAAATGACTAAATATGCAACCGGCATGAGTGAGATTACTTAACATGCGTCATAAGATGGTGACTCGTTAGAAAAGACTAATCTTGAAATATGTGTGCTCTTTTTTACTCTTAGTCTGATCGAGTTGCGTTTGAATGTATGACTCTCATAGCGTATCAAGACTTCTTGGCATACGTTAAATTCCTAAAAGGATAATTTCAGTTTGCATCTAACTTAGTTTAATATGGTCTTAGAGTTTAACACGATTGAGGTTTGTTTGTTTATGTTTTTTCACCCATTGTGTAGAGTTCGATTGGTCCATGAGGATCATTTCAAGGTTTGTTAAGTTCAATTTCCCACCTAAAGGAATAAAGGATGATCAGATTTCGGTAAATTCGTGGTGTGTAAAATACTCGGCCCTCTCGCGCTAGTCTGGCTGGACATCATATAATATGACTTTTATACTACTACGTATTTGCTAACTTAATAACTTTATAGATAAGCTTAACAACATTAAATGTTTGAAGCATGTCCATCTTCTATGCAAGGTGATAGCCGGATAAATTTTTTATGTGCGACTTTTTAATAGGTATTGATGCAACGGTTTACTACAGTCCAGAGATCTTGAAAGCAGCAGGTATTACTGGCGAGTCAAAACTCCTTGCGGCAACCGTTGCAGTGGGGATTACAAAGACGGCATTCATATTAATTGCTATAGTCCTCATTGACAGAGTGGGAAGAAAGCCACTGCTTTATGTAAGTACAATAGGGATGACAATTTGCTTGTTTGGATTGGGGTTTGCCCTTACGTTTCTGAGCAGTGAAGGGTCGCTTGGTATTCCAGCTTCAATATTGTTTGTTTGCGGGAACGTAGCGTTTTTCTCAATTGGTTTGGGACCAGTTTGTTGGGTATTGACGTCAGAAATATTTCCACTGAAGTATCGGGCCCAAGCATCCGCATTGGGAGCAGTAGGTAATCGGGTGTGCAGTGGGGTGGTCGCCATGTCATTTCTTTCTGTGTCGCGAGCAATCACGGTCGGTGGAACCTTCTTTGTTTTCTCAGCAGTCTCTGCAGTCGCGGTTGCTTTCACCTATATACTTGTTCCAGAAACAAAAGGCAAATCTCTAGAGGAGATTCAGTTGATGTTTCAAAATGAACAGGAAGGTGAAACACAACTTGGGGATGTTGAGCATCTTGTGCAGAAAGAGTGAGTTTTGGGGTTCTCTTTCAATTACTTCTTTTGGAAACTTGCAGCTATCTTTTTTGTTTTACATCTGATACATATACCACAAAATTTTACAGGTGTACTTAGTATAGAAAAGGTTGATGCATCATATATGCTCAGAATATCTTTGAATATAATCTATTCCACACGGACAATCATTGTCTTCTCTTGATTAGTAAATGTATTACGGTAACATTTTTTTAATCCATTCATCATTGCTTTAGCAACTCAGTCAACCGTTAACTTTATTTATTCTTCATGGAAGACTTATGTGTATCCTGTATAACTTTTATGCTTTACCTAGATTTTCAACTGTGCTGGTGAAAAATGTCCAAACAATTATACCAAATATTGAAATTTGGTGGGGTGATAACTGTTTTCATCATGGAGTTATCATTATTATGGCAAGGGGAAACTATCAAATAAGCCCCTGTACTATACCGAAAGTTGATTAGGCCCTCGTACTTTACAAACACTCAATTAAGTCCTCGAACTATTAAAAAAACGTTCAATTAAGCCCTTTCGGTCGGTAAATAACCGGTTTCCCTGTTAAATGTAACCCGTTTCCAGGCAGCCGCCGTTGCTGGGGTTTGAGCACATCATCGCCGTTTAACCGGGAAACAAGTTACTTACCGACCAAAAGGCCTTAATTGAACGTTTTTAATAGTTCGAGGACTTAATTGAGTGTTTGTAAAATATGAGGGCCTAATCGACTTTTTCGTCATAGTACAGGGACTTATTTGATAGTTTATACTGTTGTATAAAAATGATTTAAGGTAGTGAAAAGTTGGCTTTCACAATCCTCCCTGTTCATCTTTCTTCCACCGAGATCTTGACAGGATCTAAACAGGCTCTGGGGTTTGGACTAATTCAAAATTCAGTTTTTATATTTTTAGGCTTAATTGTCAAATAGGCCCTCGAACTAACTTAAAAACTGCAATTCACCCCTTATTTAGGAGGCTCTGTCCGGCCGTCACCAATTGGGGCGGTTCCCGATGGAATATTTTGATGAATTTTTGAGCATCTTCTTTATTAAGTCTAATTTACTCATACCAAATTTCAGAAAAAAATCCAACCGAAAAAACAATCAAATGGTTTTCTGAAATGTACTACGTTGTTTAACTGTGCAATTATCTTCAAAAATTAATTTGACTGTCTTCTCAATTAAATTGTTAGCTAAAATTTGGTATGAGTAAGCTAGACTTAATGTAGAATATGCTCAAAAAATGTCATAAAAAAATTCAATTGGGAACCGCCTCAATTGGCAATGACTGAACAGAGCCTCCTAAATAAGGGGTGAATTGCACTTTTTAAGTTAGTTCTAGGGTCTATTTGACCCTAAACTCAAATTACAAAGAACCATGGATAACTGATAAGTTTTCCACTTTTACGTAACTAAAAGTCTAGAAGTAATACTTGGTCCTAAGATAATTTGCAAAATCTACTTTTCTTGGATAAAGCATTTGATTCTATTTACTTATTTGGGATTTCCATTTAATTATTATTACAACCAAATTTGGATTTTACGAGTTTGAGGAACTTTCAATGTATTTTCTAAATTTGTAAACTTTAACTAGTAAAATTGATTTAACTATCTGCCGAGAAGATATAAACTTGTCATTAATAAACTTATCAATTCACATTTTGGAAAAACACAACCGTTATAGATCATAATCATACACATTTAGCTCAATGATTTATTTTTACGTATTTATTTCTCTAATGTTACGTGTGCACCGTGCACATCTTTACATTAGAGGTGGTTTTATATGGAGCAATATCAATTGCATTTGAACTAAAATGCTTAAACTACGGAACAACATTCCCAAGACACAAATGCATAACTTAGCATGCCAATTTACCATCCTTGGTACCAATTTAGAAGCTCGGATTTCATGGTCCCTTCAAAGACACTATGAGATGGGCAGACAAAGCCACTGCTGAAAGAGAGCTTCAGAGCACGATCGCTCATCTCTGTTAGGGCAATTCCGATTGGGAGCTGCAATATTTGGCTACCATGAAAACTCATCTGCCACTAGAGGAGGAATAAAACCGCTTCCTTTGAGTGTTTGTTCAAAGACGTGTCCCACTCTAAGAAGTTTCCCCTGCAACAGACCAATTTATAACATCATGACGAAGTGTCAAACTTATCAGTTATTAATAACATATGGTAAAAAAATTGATCTGGGGGGTGAGTAAAGATCCTTGGTAATATACTCCTTCACATTTATATTATTGCATTAGATAGCAGATGTGGGATACTCGGACACTAACCATACCCTCGGCCCAACCCTAGTTAGACAACCGACTGAGTGAACAAACTGCCCCAAGACAGACTTCCTAAACCATCAAGTAGGCGGATGCCACACAATCCACCATCGAAAAGGACTTTGACACCACGTCAGATCCAGCCTAACTCGACCTCTTCGATAGGTGGGGTTTTATGACTTTATCCAAACCATTGAGTGCGCAGACGACCCACAAACTACCATTGGACTGGACTTTAAAACTGTTAAATTGGACCTAGCTCAACCCAAAGGGATGTTCAAGAGATGAGGATTGAGGTTTATGTCGTAATTGTGTAAATAAATGACTATTGTGGGTCGCTCGACAACAAATAGGATGTGTGAGAGCTTGCCTCATCAAATGCAGCACCAATCATCTGAATGCCAACAGGAAGCCCCACAGACCCACCGTTGACAAATCCACAGGGCAGAACTAATGCAGGAAGACCTGCCAGGTTAACATTAACCTGTCACAAAGAAGGAAAAGAAATTATGTTGAAGCCAAATAAACATCGGGTCGCTTAACAAGTCGGCAATAAAATTTAAGAGAAGAATACAGAAAGCGTAATTTCAAAAGCAGAACTTGGGAATTCATATCTAAATGACATACAGTCATGATATCACCAGCATACATTGCCAAGGGATCATCCTTCTTTTCACCTGAAAATTTGAAACTTATTCAGCCAATGTCCAACCTCAAACTTTCACAAATAGGCATGAAGAGTAAAGTGGCATACCAATTTTATAAGCTGCAGATGGCGCTGCTGGTGAAATTAGGATATCATTATTGTCCAATGCTTCCCTAAGATTGTCCCTTAACAATGTCCTCACCTAAAACACTATCACCATTTTAGTTCGAAAGTTCCACATCCTAAATTATCCCTCACCAATATCCTCACCTAAAACACTATCACCATTTTACTTTGAAAGTATTTCACTTTAGGGCCCCACGACAAAAGGTCATTTTCACTTTTGGTCCCAACTTTCATTTTTCATTTTTACTTTTCATTTTTAGTACACAGCTATGGATTTGTTTCCACCTTTGGTCCTCCCAATCATTTATCCGTCCAATCACGCGGAATTCTCAGATGATTTTTAACTAAATTCATTTTCATTTTCATTTACCCCAGTGCCGCAAAGGCTCCCACCTATGGTGGGGTAAGGGGGGTCGGATGTACGCAATCTTACCCCTGTACTAAAGCACAGAGAGACTGTTTCCGGATGACCCATAGTGAAAATCGCGTCCAAAATTGCATGGGCTGACTACTGCTTCATAACAAAGAAGAGCAGACAGTTTAGTGAGCCATTTTGCTTTATTCCATCATATTATCAAGCCAAAAAATAATGAATCTTTGGCTCCATTGCAAATGATGGAAAATGATTTTTTTTTTATTTTTAACTAAATAAGTGATCAAAATGACCAAATGTGGGGGGGGTATATTCATGCACCAAAAGTGAAAAAAAAAGTGAAAACCGAGGACCAAAAAAGAAAATGGCCAAACTGAAATGGGACTAAAAGTGGGATTATTTCCTCCTTTTTTCATGAAAAAAAATAAAATAAGATCAAACGCTCAAAGGTTTGGTAGTGATTTTAGTGTCCATTTGAGCTTATGCTTGCAAATGCAGTTTTGGTACCTGCTGAGCTCGCTTGTAGTATGCATCATAATAACCAGCTGATAGCGCATATGTTCCCATTAGAACTCTCATTTTGACCTATACATGTTGAACAATGTCACTCCGAAACTCAACTGTTATGACAAACCTTTTGATGAATCATTTCCTGTGAAGTGAAAAATCCTTTCCTCAGTGCTGTTGAAAATTGATAATGGTTAATAATACCTCAGAACCAAAGCCTTTAGCACGGGATTCCCCATACAAGGAATTAAGCTCATCTGCAACAGCTCGTTTCCCATACCTAGATTTCAATATCCAATGTCATTAAACAAGCAATAGGCCTATAGTCTAGATAAATATTTCTATTTGTAAACTTTGAGGGTCTAATGTTGAACCCGAAACATAACGTGGGGAGAAAATCAGGAGTAAAGTTTGAACTTTGAAGGTAAGAAAACTTGGGGGAAAGTAAAGGATATATTTAACTTAATATAATAAATTTATTTCAGATAATTTTTTTAACACATTTTTATGTAACTACTAATATTATACTGTAATATATACACTTCAAGAAATCTAAATACAAGTAATAAAACTTAAAGCCTGAGATAAGAAAATAAATTTCCCTAGCATTCATTTCCATTCCCTAGCATTTCCCGGGATCTAAACTAGTATAATGTTTGTATCATTTCAGAATCCCCTCATTTGGCGTTGGTTTCTTCACATTGCTATTTCACTTTCCAAAAACATTGTCTTGTCCATCGAAGTAACTAATTTTAATATTTAATTCTATTTTCTTAGGATAAATTCAGGTTAATTTGCTATAATATCTGAAACTAATAACATTTCATAAATTACCTAATAGAATCATAACGAGATAAGTTTGAAGAAGATTCAGATGACGCAAGTATGTAGTAAGCTGGTAACCCAAGATGAAAGGATGGCAAGGAGACCTAAAATATATAAAAAAGAAAATGGAAAAGGGAAGAGCATAAACCTGAATAATAATAAATGAATATGGGAACCTAAGAGTAAATGATACCTCTGTCACAGTGCACCCTAGTTCCTCCAAATGACTCGCAGCGCCACGAATTGAAGAAATCACTTCATGGTCAACACCACCCTCCATTGTTTCCCGGATAATACCAACTCTCAATCCTTTTAGGGGTTTTGATTCCATAATATCTTCAGAAAGAAATTGGGAAATATAGACAGGAACTTCCTGAAAGAATATTCACAAAATTAAAGTAAAAACTAACAAACAGAAGTGTTTTGAAAATGCAGACTTAGTTCTTGACATTTGAATATTTGCACAACAGCTACAACAACATCAAAGCCTTATTCTCAAAAGAGTTTGGGTTGGCTAACATGAACCCACATTAATTCAGAATTAAAATGAGCATGATTCCCTCCCATTATCAGATTCCTGCAAGGAACCGACTATCTTGTGATTCTTGTCCTACAAGATACACTGTAGTTCCTTGTTACTTAAAGTTATCCTAAGCAAAAATACTGAATGTGTTATGCTAACACATTATAGGCGTAAAATGGATATGCTTTGATTTACTCCCCCTCTCCCATTAAAAAATTCTTTTTGGTCAGAAATAACTTTTTAATATTGCCAAGAAACTGTAAGAAGTCATGTAATAAACTGTAAAACTAGTTCTGTACGACGAAATGGCTCTTTTTATGGGACATAGAGTGTCATGCCAATAGTAGACAATTGGGTATCATAGCAAACATAAAGAGTAATATTCACAAGATGAAATAGAAAAAAACATGAGACTTACTCGTTTGCTACTCGTTGCATCAAACTTATCATGACCAGAAATTAAGTGGAGGAGAATCCCTGCATCAGCTACTGACGAGCCAAAGCATCCAATGACATCAAGAGAAGATGCATATGCAACAAGCCCATATCTTGAGACACGGCCATATGTTGGTTTTAGGCCAACGACACCACAGAAAGATGCAGGCTGTCTAACACTCCCACCCGTATCACTTCCTAGGGATACCACACACTGCCTAGCCGACACAGCAGCTGCTGATCCCCCTGATGAACCACCCGGCACTCTTGTCATATCCCAAGGGTTTGATGTCACCTATTATTAATTTGAACATGCATCACCTGAGTAAGTAAACGGTGTTCTGTTACATCTTTGAAATTTCAAACCATATATATTTCTACAATTTCATCCTTCCATTTGAGGATTCACTGATAAATACATCGAGAGCACATACTTTGATAGTTTTACTCGTTTGATTACAATAGAATGATCAGTGGAGCGACTTAATATGGAGCAAGAGACACAAAGTATTATACTTTTACCCCTTGTTTGGTTGGAGTTCTTTAGAGGGGGTGATGTTTATTTTAGTAATCTATTTTTACAAAATATGGTTGTAAAGAAAGTAAAGATTGAAAATTTGTACAGACATTCAGAGTACATGATTTTACCAAATATAGCTTCTTTCTAATATAAGATTAACAAATAGAAATTAGAAATAGATTAGTGAAATAAAAATCAGTCCTTTGCTCCAAAAACACCAACCAAACAGGCAAACACTAGCTAGGAGTTTTTTAAAATCGAAAAGAGTACCAGATGAAAAAATTATTCACTAGTTAATGACAAAACCCAGTTTTTTGTATGAAAGGTGAAATTACATTGAGGCTCTGGACTCAATATTCAACAATTAAAATTTTCAGAAAATTTGTGTGGTTAAAATGTTCAGTTGATTCAGACTAAATCTGGAAACTGAAATAAAGAACTGCTTAGTGAGCAAAACTAAGAATTGACTAAAAAAACAGACCTGATAAGCAGAGCCTTCAGTAGTACTCCCCATGCCAAACTCATCCATATTAGTCTTACCCACCACAATGCCGCCGCATTCCCTCACCTTTCTCACGGCAGTAGCATCGAAAGGTGGCCGATAATTCTCCAATATCTTCGACCCTGCAGTCGAGGGCATATCCGAGGTACAAATATTATCCTTTACGGCAACCAAAACCCCAGCAAGCGGGCCCACCTCCTCCTTGTTCGAAATCTTCCTGTCGATCTCCTCGGCCTCCCTCAGCACCGTATCCGAGACGTGGAGGAAGCTCTTGAGGTGGGGTTCTGTGCGTCGAAGCCGGGAGAGGAAGGTCTGAGCTATCTCCACTGCTGAGGTCTCGCCTGCTAAGATGGCCTTGCGGATGTTGAGGATTTGGGAGGTTGGTGGGGCGGCGGTTTTAGAGACGGAGGGAAGGGGTATGGATTGGGAGGTGTGGAAGCATTTGACCTTGAGACGGAGGCGGAGGAGCCGCGGCGTATGATGAACTGAAGATTGCATGATTTGAAGTGAGAGAGTGAAAGTTTTACTGCTTGGTTTCAATTCTTGAAGGCCAAACACTGCTTTTGTAGGATTTTTGCTCCTTGGTTTGATACTTTCATAGTTTCATATACGGAGTACAACGATTGTACTCAAGAAATTATTAACAGCAATAACTATTAACTTCATACTGCTAGCATGTTAAGGGAGTTAGGATCTGATTCTTATTTTAAAATTATTTCTGCCCCTTCAGGCAGTAGAAGTTGAAGTGTTTGGATGCTCCAGTAGAAGTTGAAGTGTTTGGATGAAAGCACAGAAGACTTAGTCTTAGAAGCAGCATTTTTTAGAAGTCAGGGGAAACCAGCTTCTGATTCTGCTTAAAAAAAGAAACAGAATCAGAATCAGTTCCAAACACCTCTATATGATTCAATTAATCATACGGGCATTTTAGCCTTAGCCTACCTCAGAGTTATTTTAAGAAACATACACAAGACTACAAGAGAGGCTCATTTTGAGAAACATCTCAAATCTGAAGGTTTCCCCAATAAATTTGACATAGTTGTTATTTTTCTTTCTTGAAATGTTTATACATTGCATACTGAGAAAAAATGATACAACACAACTTTAATAGAATAAAGCACCTAAAAAATGATACAACACAACTTTAATAGAATAAAGCAGCTAAGAAATTATCATTAATGACATAATAAATATTTGTTTTCTTTTAATGATAGAGAAAAGCTGCATTGTTGATTCACAGCTGCGAGCACTCGAGAGGCTCTAGAATCTCTTCTCTGCTGGTTTCTTCATTAGTTTTGGTGCTTCTCTCTCTGCTGGTTTCATCATCGGTCTCCATGCTTCTCTGTCAGCTGGTCTCCTCATTGGTGTAATTGCTTCTTTCCCTGCTGGATTCTTCATTGGTTTCATCGCTACTTTCTCTGCTGGTCTCATCAGTTTGGGTGGTGAAGGAGCAGCCATCATCACAGAAGGTCCGCCCAGTTTCTTTGGCGAGAAAACACTGCTAGATTAACAACACAAGAGACTTAAGATGAATGCTAACCGCAAGTATTGATGAATACATTGATGAAATACACAGGGTCGCTCAAAGAATACCTATTAGTTCTTTGCACAGCCTTACTCTTTATAGCTGCTAAGTTCTTATACTCCGGACTGTAAACAAATAATATAAAATCACATAACCAGAATTCAAGGTGTATAAAGCTAGTGGAAAACACCATCAGACATCAGCACTGTTATGATATAGCTGCCGATGGAATTTCATAATCACCTCCTCATGTAATCCATCTTTGCCTTCTTCATTACTGTACTCTTTGTGTTGTAAACCCCACTCCCGCCTACAAAAGAATATCTATATACTAAGGTAGGAGAAGAACCCAAACTTGTAACAAAAACCACTCCAAATCAGAATGCCATTATGAGGTTCAACCTCATGCATACAAAAAAATACAGTGATGTATAGCAAGCCCACATAGGGAGGCTGGAAGGAATTTTGTAAAATGTGCTTAACTCGTAAGGATGGCAACTTGTTATTGTGTATAACTACAATCATAGTTGTTACGGCGGGGTTTTGCGGCGCGGCGCCTTTGGACTGCCATACCGCCATGGCGATATGGCGCCTGTCGTGGCGGAGTCGCGGCGATAAGTCGACATATAGACTAAGAAATTCATAATAAGTTTTACATACTAAAAAGCCATGTAAAACTTATAGCCAACACTACTAATGAACTAAATCAAGTAATAAAACATGTAACCATAGAAATAAAATAAATAAAAACAACTTAACTGAAATGTCACTAACTATTAAAAAAATATTAAATGTAAGACAACACAATCACACACTATGAATTTCAGCATAAATTCGAGACACCAAAAACATCATGAAATATAAAATAAAAAGAGAACTGATTTTTTTTAAATTTTTTTGAATCAAACTGTACAATGTAAATACAACAAAAAAGCTAAACACTACACGGAGTTCAACACAACAACTGTACACAACTAAACAATTAATATTGGAGTACAGGGGTGGAAATTATAAAAAACAAAACTAAACACTAAACAGTAACCGACTCAAAAAAATACAACAAATGCATGAACAAAACAACATAAAAAAGGGGCTAAACCGCTAAACTAGTGGAACGTGAAGACGACTGCAGACATGAGTGAGCGACGACAGATTAGAACTATAGAGCGACGGAAATTCCCGATTAGAACTAGTGGAGCGTGCAGATGACTGCATACGACGGACTGAAGAATGAAGCGTGCGTATGTCGTCGAAGCAGATAGGTTTGTTTGTTAATTTTATTTTGGGCCTCTTCGAAATTCAGTTGAGTTTGGATTTGGGCCTGTTCCAAATTAAATAATTTTACGCCTTGGGTCGTCGATTAGGCGATTTTGGCGTCTTCCGACGACACAACGACGATTTTTCGACGCCAAAGGTTTTATGGCGAGTCGAGCTCCCATGGCGATCTTCACTTCGCGCCACGACGATATGTCGACGATGTGGCGACGATATATCGACGCCATAACAACTATGACTACAATGGTAGTCTTATGACTTGATCACTTGAGACAAGAAATGGGGTAATATTACAAAGTATACCAAAATAGTTTGTCGAATTTGAAATATGAGACTTAGCCACATTAAAGGAACAAGTTCCAAAAGCACATAACTATGCAGTTGCTGTAAGGTGAAGAATGTTTTGTGTTACGCAGCATATTACCCTCCTGTTTGTGAAGCTCATGGACCTACATCAATGACTTCCTAGCTAGTCTCCCCATGCACTTCGCATTTTTTAATGATTTAGTGTCACGCATTTTTAAGGGTTGCGATTCACTCCATGTCTAATAATTTTAATAATAGCAAAAGGTTGCAGTGATATCTTTATAACAAGCATTGTTACTTATGACCTTCACAGGAAATATACAATTTTTGCATTGCAAATTGCAATTCTAGGGATATTAGACTACTCCATTAGTTGAGAAACATAGAATGAAATTCAATACATACCTTTTTCATTTTAATGTTGAAACTAAAAAGCTTAATTCTAACTAAAGTCCCAATGTGAAATTAACTGCTTCAGCCACCATTGCTTGGGATGGAGATCATATTGTTTCCCAATTCCCACATCACGTGTTTCAGGAAGTGATGCTCCTGCTTCAGTTACCAATGCTTGGGAGATCATAATGTTTTCCACATCGCGTGTTTCAGGAAGTGATGCCTTATGCCTCAATTTATGGTCAGTAACTCAGTATTCCAACCATATAACCCATTTCCTTCTCAATCAATGACATTATAAATCCTTTTCATGTTTGGGATAGCATATTTTGGTAATGTGTTTAAATTTGGCCCCTTATAGCATTCTTCATGAGGGTGTTGATATATCCATTACCCATGGTGTAGAAGTTTCAGAAAAGTAACCCTAACCTTGTTAAATAAACAGGAACTAAATTGTTCGCAAGAGAAGGAATCCAGCAGAAACGCAAACCATACCTCCATAAAAGTTTCTTTTACAGCTAGAAGGTGGAATCTTTGTACAGATCTTAATTTGCCGGTTTTGTTTTTCTGCAAAAGTATTAATTGGATTCATGTTTAATTGGTTATAAGTCACTTGGAAAGACTTGGGTAGTACCAATCATACTATGCATAAGTTACAAATAGCACTTACCAGTTTCTTGTTTTTTGTAAAGATCCTTGATTCTTTCAAAGGATTGCTGTGTAACTTCCTCCTCGACCTTCAACTTTGCCTGTGAACAACTTGAGCTACTCAAAATGATGCAATGACTTAAGAACCATATGTGAGAATTTAGAAACCATGTGACTATTTATGTTTAACACTTGTGAAGTCAAGTACCTCATACAACTGTCTCCACTTAAAAGTGCATCTTTTCTGCTTCATTTTCTCCACAACCTGGTTGGTGCTCTTTTCACCAAATTCTCGCTCATAAAACTTCTTCCAAAGTTTATTTGTCACAGGACTAAGATCTCTCCCCTTCAAAAATTAAAAGTAGATTTCAAAGTCAGACCTAGTTTGAGACTTCCCAAAAGGAGTGTGGTAGATGAACAATTCCTTACTTCTGTTGACCTCTCAATGCATGCCAACTCATCAATAGTACAGTGAGGTAAAATGCGATCGAGTAGATGATAGTCTGTTTCACCAACATCATGAAGGTGCCTAACATGACATATAGCAAACTGAACGCACAAATCCACAAGTGAAGGAACGTTACGGTTCACTCTCATGCTTCCCATTATGCGCTCCGGTCTGTTTTATCAGCTAATACTTGCAATCACCAGCTATTAAATAAGCAGAATAAGGAAGAGCTTAAATTGCTACCAGCTAAAACACACTTTAATTGTCGTAACATAACAATCCTTTTAGATTGGAATTTTCAGAAGTCCTATGCACTCACATAAATCTCAGTGTTCATTTAAAATAGTATCAGGAATTGTAGCTGCGGTTCATCTTAATTTGTACACAACAAAGATCAATGAATGCTATCAAGTTTCAACATCACAATGAACCACCGAACTTTCTGAACAGGAAAAAGGAGAAATTTATGGAAATAATCAACATTGAATGTACAGATCGTAGATTTGACCAATTGACTAAAGAAATCCAATCGGAAAAAAACAAGGATTTAGGATGCTCACACGTATGCGTGACCGGAGCGGGAAACCGGCGGGCTGATGAGTCAGAACTCAAAAGAGAAGCGGATACGTAACATGATATCGACGAATCTAGCTTGAAGATAGAGGGATGATTGCAGAGGACAAAATCAAGTTATCGAGGGATGATTGCAGAGGACAGAATCTAGGTGAAGGGCGATAGACTCCAATTCCAGCTCAAAACTGGGGCATATCTATTTTATCCGTTTCCTTTCGGTTCGGTGAAACGAGTTAGAAAATTATTACTGAACAAATATCATACGTAGTGCTCCGTATTATTTTTTGGTTTGGTTTGGTTCGATTTAGTTTGATTTGATTCCGTTTGGATTTGTGATTTTCTAAAAATATATGAAGGTTTTATTCAATTCCTTTAGTTCGGTTAGGTTTTGTTCAACTTTTAGCGTTTTTAGTTCGATTCGATTTAATAAGGTTCGGAAGAAATACTATCAAATTCAAACCAAATTGTATATGGTTCAGTCGGTTCGGTTTCATATGGTTTGATTTGGTTAAACTAAACTGATATGTTCACCCCTACTGAGAACAATAACATCTATTATTATTATTATCTAAAAGCAAAATGTTTTTGGGGTTACATTTCCCTCTCAAAAATGTCGATGTCAAGGATTAGTGTTTAATTGTTCAATAAACCAGTTTTTAGTTAATAAAAAAGAATTCGTTTAAGTCATTCTTTTCAAAGATTTGTTGAGGGTTGCCTGTGAGAGTAATACGTGAAATTTAATGCGTGGAAAAAGTTGATAAAGCGAAATGGTGTTGAGGTGCTGTTTGGATTTGATCTGGATTTCCCACCCACCTTGAGGCCTTTTCATTTATCAGTTTTTGGGTGTGAATTGGCGGTGAGCTACTATTGGGATTTGATCTAGATTTCCCACACACCTTTAGGCTTTTTCATTGGTCAGTTTTGGGTGTGAATTGGTGATCTACTGTTTGAATTTGATATGGATTTCCCTCCCACTTTGAGGCTTTTTCATTGGTCAGTTTTTGGGTGTAAAATTGGGTTGAGCTACTGTTGCGCTTTGATTTGAATTCCCCACTCACCTTGAGGCTTTTTCATTGGTCAATTTTTTGGTGTGAATTGGTGAGCTACTGTTTGGATATTATGTGGAATTCCAACCCACCTTGAGGCTTTTTCATGGTCATTTTTTAGGTGAAATAGTATGTTTAATATGACGCTGATTTAAACAGAGTTGTGCTCGAGTGGAGTTTATATGTATGATTGGATGGCATTGTTGTAATTTCAAATATTACTAAACAGTGTTCCCTCCACGCCCATAGCCATTTCCTATCGGTTGAATTAGAGGTGCACACTGTTTGGTTTCATGACCTAGGTTAAGCTCAGTAGCTATAAATGAAGTAACAAAGATGTTCCAATCCCCACAGCTCGGCACTACTGAAAGCAAACAAAAACAGAAGCAAAACTTTTCAAAAATGGTTAGGATGTGGTCCTTAGTCCGTGAGATAGACCGGACCAAAACCACGTGGGCAATCAAGGCAAGAGTGATATCAGTGTATCGAAAGCCGATTCACGACTGTTATCCGGAGTCACTGAAGTACTTTTATCCATTAAAGTTTCGATTCCACCTGGAAGTCTGGAACCAGCTGGCACAGAGCCGGCTTGGGACTGTCCCTAATTAAAGCAAAAAATGTCACTAGACAAGCACTTAGAGAGTTATTGGCTGCGATGAACATTCCAAAGATATTTTGATAGCTGCAACATATAATATTTTGCAAAAATGAACTTGTATTTCTCAATTGCTCTGCCCTATATAATACTTACTTTGTTTCCCTATGATTGACCCATTTTTTCATTTTTAGATGTCCCATATTATTGTCACATATCATATTCGGTAACATTTGTGTGATTCTAATTCATTCTTACTTTACTCTCACTTTATCAACTCATTATCAACCGCATAATTCTATTTTTCTTAGAAATCAACCCCTCTTCTGTCCTAATATTAGGGGGACAGAGGTAGTACACCGTAGTATATTGTTATCAATCGTTTTGATTTAATTATGGACCACAATACCGAACAAATTAAGAACCAAAAAGGTTTCCCTGTAGAATTACAAGCAAAGAAAGAGCGCCATTGAGTTTTGTATTTCTACAAATTAGATAACCATTAAATAGAAATTTTGTATTCTTCATATCACCAACTTCTCTGAGAATTCAATTTCTCATATTGTGACAGATTCCATTAGGGTTCATCATCTTCATTCTCAAAAAACGACTGCTTTTGAAGCTTCTCATGGAACTTCCATTTCCTAAATGTAAATCCATATACAACCATTCAGGACATTATATGGGATCACAATAAGAAGATGCATAAATGAGATACACAAAAGGACTGATAGAGTATGACAGTTTTAGTATAGCCAGTAGCCATACATCAATAGCTTCGTGCATCAAAGACTCAAAGTTCATGAGCATTCAATTGTTCGTGTTTGATGTATGCAGAAATACTAGCCAATCCACTACATTATGTACCCAGGTCAAATAAATACCCATCTTTTCTAGTCATATCACAATGAACTGTGATTAAAATGGTCACCCAGTAAAACAATGTGTAGAGAGATGTTTAAATAGCCCGTGCATATTAATTCGGATTATAATGGATTAATAAAACCCTGTCTTTTTATGATCCATAAAAAAGCATCCATGATACATTTTGCAAAACACATGTGATGCATAAAAAAGGGGCAGCGCAGTGCACATTGACATCCCCACAAGAGTCCAGGGAAGGATCCCATCAGAAGGGTGTATAAGATTCTGAATTTTTTATGGAAGGTATCCAATCCATCCATTTTTTCAATCAAAATCCATTTATAGAGATGACTGAGCAATGCATATAGTGATACTTTAGCAGATTTTTATATAACAACCAACAAGGAGAGAAAACTATTGTATAAATCAAGGCAATTTAATGGGTGAGACACTGGGAAGTATTTAGAAGATATTCTTAATATGATCCAATGGATTATTCTATATGATTCCACTATGGAATCATATACGCTTAGGTGACTTCATGATAGCTGTTGGGATAATAGACCAGGCCCAGTGCCATCGGCCCGTTATCCCCGAGCTTTGGCCCAACTAGGCCCAAGACATCGGGCCGGTTCGCCCATTAGCTTGGACATGTATTATGTAATCGGGCCAAGCCCACGTAGGTTAGACTTTGGACTTGTAATGGATGCCTATAAATAGGCCATCACCTCCCATGTACTATACTGAAATGCTGCTAGTTTCTCTACCCGGGATATTTTCTACCAACAATAGCCACACATTTAATTAATGATTTAATAATTTGTCACCCATTATAAAAATACGTGGCTATGATGAAGCCACTTAAGCCATATGACTCCATATTGGAGTCATATATGGCTCCATGTAATATGAATGGAAGGATTACATCAGTCTATGTTACGGACCTAGCCCATACTAGGCCCATAACGATGTCATAAGCCCAGGTGTAGAACTCACTCCCAAAAGACCAGCCGATTAGGAGGGAGCACCTTGCTTATAAGCCACCGATCAAGCCCATACATGACCGGTGTGGGATCGTAACAATACCCCACGCTTTGAAGAGCCCACGTCCTCGTTGGTCACGGCTATGTTGATCACGGTTGGCACCCCCTAGGGCCCAAGCCACCAAGCCATAGGCCACCACTCCGAGTATCGGGACTAGGAAGATGGGGATGACTCCGAGACCAATTGTTACGGACCTAGCCCATACCAGGCCCATACTGATGCCATAAGTCCTGGTGTAGACTTCACTCCTAAAAGACCAGCCGATTAGGAGGAGGGAACACCTTGCTTATAAGCCACCGGTCAAGCCCATACTTGACTGGTGTGGGATCATAACAGTCTATAATTATTATTTTTTGAAGATTGAACGATTAACAACATTATCCCAGTGCACAAAGGTTGTACTAGCACAGAGAGGCTGTTTTCGAAAGACTCATGATGAAAACCGCGTCGAAAATTGCATGGGCCAATGGACTGACTACTGCTTTATATAGTAGCAAAGAAGCTCAGTCAGTTTACTAAGCCATTTTGCTTTATTCCATCATTTTCCAAAGATAAAAAAAAATATTGAGTCTTTGGCAGTTGGCTCCATTGGAAATGATGGAAATAGATTGAACGATTGAATTTGTTTTTTATGGCATCTTAATTTTTTGAAATTTAAAAAAAAAAACTCAAACTACAATAAAACTTTGTCAAATTGAGGAAGAAAGATCAAGCTTTTCATATTTCAGAGGGGAAATTCCCGAAATAGAAGTAAAAATGTTTGAAAATTTCAAAATAGGACCACCATGTTTTTTATTCCTAAAATAGGAGTAATTACTGCCAAGTATGAAAAATATTGTCATGTTTAAAGTCTGAAACTGCCAAAACATGACAGTAATTACTCCTATTGTAGGTAGGGGTGGGTTCGGTTCTTGCGGTTCGGTTTTGTCCTAAAACCAAATATAGAATCAAAGTAAAAAGTTCGGTTCGGTTTCGGTTCGGTTTTACACTCCAAAACTTGGAACCACGGTTTGATTGGTTCGGTTTGTGTCGGTTCGGTTTCGGTTTTTTCGGTTTTTTTCCAAAAAATTATCACTTGATTCAAAATTAATATAATACTTAGATGGATCAAACATATTACATAAAGAATGCAAGCACAATACAACAACAAATAAAATAAAAATGAGAAGAGATAAATATGTTTTGAATTATATGAGTATGCGAGATAGATAAAATTGTATGGAGTATATATTATAGATTTAATTTGTTTGTGAGTAGTTCGAAAAAGTTCATGAATATATACATTCTATACTTCTATGTGATATAGTTGAGATGAATATTTATTGTTTTATCAATATAAAATCTTTAAGTTATCTAAAAAAAGTTAATTACTACTAATAACTAGTAAACACATATTATCATCATTCAATATAGCTACATTATTACAGGCAATGAATGTGTAAATGAATTTATAAACTAAATTAAATTAAGCATAACACAAACATTATTTCTCTAACACAAGAAAACCAAAGACTATTGATGATATTAAGATTAATTAGAATCAATGCTTAACAATTAAATTATAAATTTCATATTTTGAATAGTTCGGTTTGTTCGGTTCGGTTCGGTTTTGAAGGGTAAAAACCAAAACCGAACCAAACAACTTCGATTCGGTTCGGTTTTTTACATTCGGTTTCGGTTTCTTAGCGGTTCGGTTTTATTTGATTGCGGTTCGATTTAATTTGATTCGGTTTTCGGTTTTCGGTTTTTCGGACCCAGCCCTAATTGTAGGAATGAAAAACATCATAGTCCTATTTTAGAATATACAAACGTTTTTAGTCATATTTAGGGTAATTTCCCTGTTTCAGAACATGCAAACGGAACTTACTTTGGCATTGACATTGCTAGTCAGAAAAAGCTCTCACCAAATTATGTGAAATTCCCAGATATTGCGTAAGGAAAGATCAAACAGAATGAAAGTAAGGTTGCTTACTGATTTGATTCTCAATGAGATACCCAAGATGAAACTGCCACCAAGGGGAGCATTAATGCCAGTGCATACATTATCAGGCTATCCACATCCTTTACCCTTTCCACTTTGGTGTGGATAGAACCCAAAAACCGTGTGAAAGGACAAATTACCTGTTGGACAAGCAGCGCGAAAGAATTGTAAAAGGACAAATTGTAGGCCTTGCATTATATGAATCTTGATAACAGAAAGGATTTGTAAAATGGTCTAGTAAGTGCGTTTGGAAATCAAGTTTTTATTGCTCTTACTGAAACGTCTGATAATAGGGGAGTAGCACAAGAGTTACATTTTTGCTGAAATGTGTGAACTTACTGGAAATCACACTTGAAACTTTATCTTATTTTCTTTAAGTTATTAAAAATCATTTAACTAATTCAGCATATTTGGCCAGTTCGGTCACAAATTCGGCACATTCAGCCATTTTAGGCCTTACAGTAGAAGTTGAGAGTACTAACCTCGGTAATTGATTCAGTGCTTCTCTCCTGATCATCAGAACTAGAAATTGTTCTTTGCATGTATTGATCTGATGGCTTCTCGATTGTAACCCTTACTGTAGAGGAAACTTTATATGCATAATCAGTGGGGATTGTCTCCATGACTGAACCAAAGAAGTTTGTCACAGGCACCTGATTAGTGTCTCTTTAGATTAGAAGGTGATCGCAAATGTAGGACTACTGACAAACACTGATAGAGTACTGACAATAATCAAGCAAGAGCAGTAACAATATAGAGAAGATCTGCAGAAAAATGGAGTAATAGTAGTGTTTATTGAAGGAAACGATCAACGTAGGGTACAAGCAACGGGACTGTTCGAGAAGCCCACTCTCCAAGCCTAAATGCCAATTCAATAACAGCCTACCTCATTAGTTATTTTCCCAACTATTTATAGCCCATAACCCTCTTCCTTCTATTAACATCAAAGGCCCACTTATTAATATCTATAATAATAGGCCCACTTATTAATAATTCCTATCATTACTCCCCCCCTAAACAACCACCTTGTCCTCAAGGTGGGTGATATGAGTCAGCCTTGATTATCAACCTCATCTTCATCCGAGCCCCTCTCCCTACCCAGTACCACAAAGCATTCTGGATCTTTAGCTTCAGCACTTGGGCCATCCTCTTGAGTCCTTGACCTCTACCACTGCCAGAATGAGCAGGTGTACTGACACTGTTGGGTCCTTCCCAACCTCCTGTTTAGATTGCCAATGAAGAGAGCTATGGTTCCCGGTTATTTGCTGCATAATTTCACTATGAATGTTCAGTTCACCCCACCAATTTCTAGCAACTGTGATTCTCTTTTCACTTCCTTGTTTTAAAGGTAGATCCACGAGGTGCCCTATCTGTGAGATAGCAATCACAACCGTCTGAAACGTAGAATCCAGTTCTATATCGAGTCCACCCAACTGATATACAGAATCAAACTCATTTGCCCAGCTCAATCCAGAACCTGATATTTCAGCAGCTGTTATCTTTGGTATGGAACCAGAATTCCTACCTTCAATGTAAAACTTCCACAGTTGGTAAGTTCCGAACCCAGTTCTCAAGATTTTCTTCCCCATCCTTCCTGCACTTTCCTTTACTATCACTCCCAACCTGGCATCAGATTGCGTGAACCTGGATTCTTCAATTGCAATATACTTTGGATCATCTTGCACCCCTGATTTTGCCAAAGCCCCCAGAAATATTACAGTGTTGTCAACCTCCAGAACTTTATCCTGACTTCCAGCACAAGCAACACTCTTTACCTGCACAGATTGCCCTTCATAAAACATACAATAACCATCACCAGTGTCCTGCACCACCTGCACCACCGGAGTCATGGTTTTCATTGATATCTCCATTGAGCTCAAGTGTGGGTCCCCTTGAATCTGCTGATCTAACCCCTGAATCTTCCATTTTATACTTTGTTTCCGAAAGTTTATTTCCACATCACCCAAAGTAGTCAGCTGATAGGTACCACCAAGTATCCAGAATTTACAGAAAACAATATCAAGAACAATGGAATTGTTTATTGAAGAAGATGATGAACAGTAACAAGTACAAAGGCCGAAGCCCCCAAAGAAAGAGCAAACACTTGATCTTCCCAGTCCCAAAACTAAACAGTCCAAAAGCCTCCCAATTACTCCCACTTTACATCTATTTATACTAGAGACCCTTATTACTAATATTATTATTATTATTTCTAATATTATTCTAATAGGTAGGTCCCTATCAATACTCCCCCCCTAAACATCCACCTTGTCCTCAAGGTGGGTAATAGGAGAAAGCCAAAATCTTCTGCTTCCTCTTCCTCTTCCTTGTTCCTCTCCCTTCCCAATATCTTTCAAATTTCAGGATCCTGAACTTCAGGACTTGAATCTTCTTTCTCACTGCTTCCAGCAACAACAGCAATAGTTCCTCTTCCTTCCAATCATCAATATTAGTCCTGTGTCTTTGATCATGCTGGTACTGATCTTCACCCATCCTCCCTTGCTTATTCTTCCTTTTGCTAATAGCAGGATATAACTCAAATCTTTGAGATTCAGTTGCTTCACTCCTTGAAATTGCAGCATCTATAGTAGCCAACTGAAACCGGTAGTCAGCCATTCCACCCCCATCTGGAGCAATTAAACAGACCCCTGGCATTCCTCTAATCTTTGCCATTTCACTCTCAGTCAATCCTACTCCCAACCCTTTTTTGATAAAACAACTCAGAGATGAAACTCTTGAGATACATTGATCACTGCCCACCATCACATAGCAATATCCACCATTATGGTATGCATTCTTACCATTCCAACCACCTGAGTAATAATAAGTAGCCTTTCCTTTTCGAAAATAGGACCAAGAACTCAAGCCAGAAGACAAAGCATTTGGATTCGATATCAAAACATCATAGGTAACAATGTCATTTGGTTCAGTCTTCTTCCAGCCTTTCAAAGCAGGAATTAATTCTTTACTATTCTGCAGCTCCTTGTTTCTATCTTCTGAGATTAGTACTGTATTGGATGCAAACTCCTTTTTGTACCTATCAACTTCTTCCTCTTTTAATTCTTTACCTACCTCCTTTGAAAAGGAAGGTCTACAAGGCTTTAACCTGCAAGTTAACAGATATACTCTTCCAGCTGCAATTCTCTTAACTAAGGAACAAGAAAGGTTATTTTCCAAGTAAAATTTCCATGGTTGATGTCCTAGCAAGAATTCAGATCTATCACCCAACCAAGACATGGCCATTTCCAAATTAAGTATTAATTTCACCTTCCCTTTGGTTTCAATATTTTGTTCCATCAACTTTCCCAATGTCTTCTCGTTTAAGAATTCTGCTATTCTGATCCCTCCAGATGAAGCCTCAAAATTACACCCTCCCCTGACATCAATCTTTTTCACTTGGTGTGTCATGTCTTCTAGTCCAAGAGTAAGACTTACTTCTTCAATCAAAACATCCTTTGGAGATAAGTTCAAAGCTGGTTCCACATTTTCCATTCCTTCTGAATCTTTTTGTGGATTGAGACAAGTTGATGCCAGTTTGACAGGAACAATTCCGGATTGCGATATGGAAACTTCACATCTGGATTTCTTCTTAAATAAACTGGTAGAAGCTATTGAAGCCTGCGAACTGAAGGTTGATGTTTGTGATGACTTTTGCGAACTGAAGGAAGTTCTTCTTGATCTCGAGGACTCCTGTTTTGCTGTCATCCCTGTCTTCTGCCGGTGTCTAGGTGGAAAATCCTTGATAAGGTCTTCCTTTAGAGCCTCCCAACTATCTTCCCTCTTTTGATACTCCCACCACCATTTAAACCAACCACATGCGGCTTCCCCCATAGCCTCTTCTGCCACGTCCAGTTTGAATTTTTCTTCAATAGCTTGAACTGGGAAATATTTTTCCATCTTCTCTGTCCATTCGTAGGCTTCATTCTCATAGAATAGCGGTAATTCCTCTTTCTTTGAACTAGCTGACTTCCGAGAATTGACTTTAGACGAATATGGCGCACTCTGATGCGAAGAGCGATGGTAAGAGTGATAATCAGAACTCTGCGAAGAGAGAGAAGAGCGAGAAGAGCGATGCGAAGAATCAGTTCGCAAATCTGTCTGCGATCGCGGATGAGGCTTACTGTTCCTCGTTCTGTCGCCAGGTTGTCTGCGATGCCTCCGCTCTTCCAATTCCTCTGGACTCCCTGACTTTCGCGTGTGGCCATGATTAGAGTCGCGATGCGACCTACGCGAAGTGTGCGATCGATTCTGCAAACAACTTTGAAGTCGGTTCTGCAAATCTGCGAAGCAAGCTTGCATCGCCGCTTCCATCGCGGCTATATTTGTCGCCATATTAACTTGCATCTCCTTGGTCTTTCGATTCAGATTTTCAATTCTTTCTTCCATTTGTGGCGTCACGTAGAATTCCTCCGCCATGGTTCAGATGATTCAGATTCTCGGTCTCCAGGAAATAACGGCTCTGATACCAATGATAGGTACCACCAAGTATCCAGAATTTACAGAAAACAATATCAAGAACAATGGAATTGTTTATTGAAGAAGATGATGAACAGTAACAAGTACAAAGGCCGAAGCCCCCAAACTGAGCCGAAGCCCCCAAAGAAAGAGCAAACACTCGATCTTCCCAGTCCCAAAACTAAACAGTCCAAAAGCCTCCCAATTACTCCCACTTTACATCTATTTATACTAGAGACCCTTATTACTAATATTATTATTATTACTTCTAATATTATTCTAATAGGTAGGTCCCTATCATCAGCCACTCCATTCCCAATACCAAGTCAGTTTCCTCCAAAGTCAGAAAGTAAAAGTTTTGTTTTATGATTGAACCCTGCATACATAAAGTCAAATCTTCACATCTTCCATCATTAGATAGCTTTTCTCCATTACCAACCTGCACTTTGTATCCTGAAATGGTTTTAAAAGGCAGCTCCAATTCATCCACCAGTTTCTTAGAAATGAAGTTGTGAGTGGCCCCACTATCAATCAACACTTCCACTTGTTTTACCCCTCTATCCCACGTCATAATTCCTCTTATCTTGAAGGCTCTCATGGTAGGTATGCCTTCTCTGCTCATAAGAGATAACTGCATAGATTTGGATTCCATTACCACTTCTTCTTCTGGGGTTTCAGGTTCCTCACAATCGGTTTCTTCCTCCGCCTCTGAATCTTCTACTAACATCAATTTATAGTTCTTCAACTTGCAGGTGTGTTCCTTATTCCACTTCTCTCCGCATTTAAAACAAAGCCCCTTCCTACTTCTCTCTTGGAACTCTTCTTGGGATAGTTGAGGTGCTACCTTCCTGATTCCTGAAGTCTGCATCTCTGTGACCTTCTTCCCCATTCTATCAAACCAGGAATTGAAACTCCTATTCTCACTTGCACCTTTTCCTTGAGTGGTGAATCCAGAGTTCCCATATCTGGCCTTAAAACCTTCTCCCCAGTTCTGAGATTTGCTAGATATCGGTCCTTTATCTTTACCCCACATTTTTTCATCCTCCTGCTTCTTCAAATTTGTAGCGACATTCTTTCTTTCAATCAACACTGCTGTCTCCATAACTTCAGCTAGAGTTATGGGTTTATATAGTTTCAATTCTGCCTTCACTTCCTCCTTCAACCCAGTGATAAAAATTCCTCTCAGCATTTCCCTGTCCACATTCTTCTGGGGTGCTATAGTCAGCTCAAATTCATCCCTATAGTCACTTACAGTACCAGTTTGTTTCAAACTCAACATAGGTTCAAAAGGATTTTGCAGCAACTCCGGTTGAAACCTGCGTATGACAGCCTCCTTCAAAGCTTCCCAGTTCTTCTCCTCCGTCTGTTGTTCCCACCATTGAAGCCAGTTAAGAGCTCTTTCCTCCATAGCTAGTATGGACACCTCCAGTTTATCTCCTTCATCAATTTGATTCAATCTAAAATACCTCTCCATACGTATCAACCAGTTATAAGCCCCGTTTCCATTAAATAGTGGTAGATCCACCTTACGAGCATACTGAATATGAAAACGGTGGTGATCATCACCAGGCCTATGCTCCCGAGGATTAGAGTTTACTGAGTTACCTCTAGACGCAATAGGAGTGTGTGATGATAGCGAGTATCTGCGATAAGGAGATCGCGACCGGTTGGGTGATGATCGCGAGTGTCGGCGAAGTTGAGATCGCGACCTTTCTCTGTCGCGTAATTCCTCCCTTATGCTATTTATGGCAACCATCATCGCTTCAATTCTCCCATCCATTCGCGTCAAGTTTTCCTCCATCGCGATCCGACTGTGTTCCACCTCTTCCATTCGTTGTTCCATCTTTGCTCGCGTTCGAACCATCCACAGCTTGGAACGACGGAAGTCAGTTGCAGCAGCGATAATTTCCAGCTACCAGAAACGATCGCTCTGATACCAATGATAGAGTACTGACAATAATCAAGCAAGAGCAGTAACAATATAGAGAAGATCTGCAGAAAAATGGAGTAATAGTAGTGTTTATTGAAGGAAACGATCAACGTAGGGTACAAGCAACGGGACTGTTCGAGAAGCCCACTCTCCAAGCCTAAATGCCAATTCAATAACAGCCTACCTCATTAGTTATTTTCCCAACTATTTATAGCCCATAACCCTCTTCCTTCTATTAACATCAAAGGCCCACTTATTAATATCTATAATAATAGGCCCACTTATTAATAATTCCTATCAAACACTCGATCTCAAATCATATACCAGAAACATTGTTACTATACCTCCTCCAGTTGACGTGGGTATAGATCAGTTCGATAATATGCCGTTGACATCAACAAATGTGATTTATATGAATTGAAGAGACTGCAAATTAACAACAAACCCTAAGAGGTTACATATGAAGTTGGAGATTCATAATAGGGTGATGTACTCATGTACTACGTATGATGATCAAGTAGAGATTTAGATAATTTTATGAGAAAACTGTATAATTAATAACATTAGACTAAGACTGTCAGTTAATAGAAAGTAAAATATCTAAAGTTGACTGTTTACCTGCTTAATGAGGCATTGCTATACATATTCACCCTCTCAAAAAAGGCAAGGGTGTAAAATGTGAATCGATCTATAACTGAGACGCCAACCTGGACCATAGAAACCATTAATGAAAAAATTAACGGCAATGAGAAGGGAACGGGATTAACACTATAAATAGAAAGCTTTACTTACATCAGAGTCTAAGTGGTGTGAATATGAATTTTCTCCTTTCTTGCTACTTCCAATAGCCACAACACCAGATGAATGAAGCTACAAAGGAAGGATAGATTCCAGTTCAATCAAGCGTACATGATTTTATATGTTATGAATGGTCACTAAAACTCATTTCAAATATTGTTTTGAGAAATGACTGAACTCGCTCTACAAGAACCATACAGCCATACTTCAAGGTGACAGTTGATTTGTATAGCATGACTTTATTTGGACCAACAAAGTTTTTGAAACATGACTCATCTTATGGTTAACCCATAAAACATACATTAGTAACACTGAGAAAGACTCATTTATGTTACCATGGTGGAGTGAATAGAATGTCAGGTAGAAAATAGGAAATTAATTGCTCACCTGAGAGAAAAGTGTAGCAGCTTGGCATGTATCAACCATTATTAACAGCTCCTTGAATCTGAAAAAAGAACAGAAATTAAACTTTATTAGAGTAAAAGCAGTAGGGCTCTCATTCTCTCAAAGAATATTACAATTGAATCTTGATGAAGAGACCAAAGTCAAATTCTAACCTACGCTTTTCTTTCATTTGTTTAACTGCATCAGCTAAATCATGACTCTGAAGCTCCTCCGAATCCTGAAATTTTAAGAACTCATCTCCACCATGCCCAGTCATATACACAAGTATGTGGCTTCCTTCATCGCTTAAAAGGCGTTTTGACCTGGGTACAGCAGCTTCATGACGGCCCGTTAGGACCCTGAAGAAGTTCTCTACGGTTACTTCATATCCTCGATAATCCACCTTACTTGCAGAAACATTAATGAGTTACACATGGAAAATAATAGCTCATGAGAGAGTAACCTTGACTAAGTGCAGATCAATGTAATGAATTACCTTGCTGGAAATCTGATTTCCCTAATGTATGAGCATTGGTTATTTAACTTTAAGCCATATAAAACACATAACATTCATTGCAAGTTTGCAACTTTTAATAGACATTTAGTGGAATGGTGGAAGCTTCTTAAAAATTGTCACAGCAATATACGTCACAAAGTCCTGTGTAAATGAAATTGAAGGTTTTATACATGCCAACCCAGAGTACTTGTTTGAAGGGCCAAACGAAACAACTAACCTCAACATTATCTCCATATAAGTTAAGCCTGTGGTTTTCATTATTAAAAACTTGAGCAGGGTATTTGTTCCGTGGATTGCAAGCCATATCATCAGCCAGCATCAAAATAATTCTTTCATCTGGTATGCCTAACCGTTTTACAGTTCTGCATGCAAAATATGTATGATGTCTCACCGGACAGGAAAATAACTCTAAGAAGAAAGACATGAAAATCAAGATAGTAAGATGAATAATTTAGCTGTTAACTGAAAAAGTAAATTCTTTTACCTGTATAAAGACAGAGTGTTAGCCATGTGGCGGTAGTTAAACCTAATTAAGCAACCATAAGAATTTTTAACAAGTTGGAAATATCATGTCAAGGCTACTCTATTTGCTAAAATCATCCATCCTAGTATCCTATATCATTCACAACTTACAAGTCACTTCAATTTTAAATAGGCAAAAAACAAGAGTCACATTAGCAATGTCGTCCATCATATCAAATCTCTGAAAAAGAATCACACATGAATACTTATTTATCCATTAATATGCACAGCATTTCGAACTGAGATCAATTGCTCGCAGCATTTCAAAAACCCCTTTTTCACCCTATTCGAAAAAGTTGAATCTTCACGAAGTAATTTTTTGCTAGTAACTTCTAAAATTAGCGTTCATATTCACAGCAACTTGTTCTGAAATCCCCATAACTGATTTACATGACTCAATTCCCAAACAGATCCCCAGAATAAACAAAATTTACAAATTTTTACCTGGAAACAGAAAAAAATTATGACATTAATTTGATACAGAGGTCGAAGGTACCAGAAGCGAGAGGTACAGACTAAAACTGCCCAGTTGTTAGTATGCATTGTGGTAGTAGTTGAAGCCACACCACCACCGGTCACAAGCAGAAGCAAAGCCGTTAAGAATAAAAACTTCAGCGAACTCTTTGTCGTCGCCTTCAACCTTGTCATGACTTCGTCTACTGTTTCCATTTCTTCCGCTGAGACTCCCGGTTTACTGTTCGGGAAAAATGAAGTAAAATAAACCTAGAAGACTAAAATGCATATCAAATTCCAAAATACATAGAGTTCATTAACTATGTTTTAAAATACGTATTAAAGCATCAGATTGATCGAGGGGAAACATTATGGTAATATACCTAGATATTAATACTTTTCATTGATATGATATTACGTTGAAGTGTTGAACATTGGGTACATGGATATGTTTAAACGATAACATGCATGTAACAACTAATAGAGTAATTATAGGGACTTGTGTGTAATTTCTCTCACTCCTTGTTATTATAAATACAATGCTAGGGCTCCCTAATGGGTGAGCCATTATTCCACAATTATTTAATAGTAAATTTAATTACCCATATATAGTAAGTTGATTCACAGATGTTCTTCTATGTTGGATTAGTCAAACATATTCTCGTCTTCCTTAAAACGGGGTTGAATTGTGAGTTTTGGTACTACCAAACACTTGTATGATTGTATCCATTTCACCCTTTTGAATAATTAATGAATATTCAGAGAGGAATGAGCATATGAGATGATAATGTATTAGGGCTCTATGATGTCCGCCCCTTTAAACGTTTACCTTTTGACAATTGACATTGAAGTTAGTGACCGTGCTAATGAGTGTCCAAATGTGTCGTAAAAGGTGGATTTTGGGTCTATTTGATCCACTTAAAAGCTTAATGTCTAATTTGAACTTCATAAATAACCTTAGTGTCCTTTTTGGCCTATAACCCAATACTAGTTCCATATCCCATTTAATTATGAAAAGACGGTATTACCCTTAAATAAAACAAACCATAATCCCTGCTACCCTCCTTTGTCCGTCTTCCGCCTCCCCAAAGCAAGCCATCGCCTCCACCGCCGCTTCCACCTCCCTCTTCGCTGCCTCCGGGCGCGTCTCCCTTCCTTCTTCTCTTCTCTTTTTTGGAGTCATAGTCATTGTGACTGTGCAACTGGAACTACTTGTCACTGTAGTAGGGACATAATATTGATTTTAGTCACATTTTTTGGAATTAAAAAATGATCATTTTTATCCATTATTCGCTTTTTTAGTATAGAGTAATAGAAGATGTTTGGATCTGATTCTTAAAACTAAATTGCTTCTGCTTCTTCAGGGAGTAGAAGCAGAAGTCGGAGTGTTTGGATGAAAATCCAGAAGTGATTCTGATGCTCTAATTTACTCTTAGAATCAGAGTAAATGTAACTTGTTTCCCGGTTCCCCGGTTAAATGTAACTTGTTTCCCGTCAGCCGCCGTTGTTGGGGTTCGAGCACATCGTCGCCGCCGCCGCCGTTTAACCGGGAAACCGGTTACTTACCGACCGAAAGAGCTTAATTGAACGTTTTTTAATAGTTCGAGGACTTAATTGAGTGTTTGTAAAGTATGAGGGCCTAATCGACTTTTTCGGCATAGTACGGGGCTTATTTGATAGTTTTCCCTATTCCTAATGAAATTTGAAAAGTATCTTGAAGTTGGTCAAAATGCCTCTGCCGGAATGCACCTGTGAGAAGAAAGGAAAGCATCCCATATTCATCTTGGTGCTCGAGTCAAAGTTAGGGATAACCGTAGAAAACATGAGTTAATTCATTTGCCCTCTTTTGCAGCTGAATTCGAATGTCCCAGTATATTATCAAGCTCTCGTCAAGCTATGGGCAACAGAGAGGAGTCATAAGTGAAGTCGGTTTGCTAAGATTGCTATGCTCCGTAATTAACAGATTTGAGAACCACCAAGTCCGTGAGTGTCCAAATGTAAAAGGTGGATTTTGTGTTAATTTGGCCCAAATAAAAGCTATGTATAAAATTTTACGGAGTATTAATTACAGGGCAAGCAGGTTGTTAGTAGCCTGAGATCAATTATAGGAGACCACCTATGTATTTCAGATTATTATAGAATTATTCATGTGAATTTTACTTTATTAAATGACAAGTAAGTCTAATTATTTTTGTATGTTTAGCATCTAGTCACATGAGACTCAAAAGTTGTAAATAAAAGTTTAAAATTGATTGATTAATATAATCAAATTTTGCAATACTAGGAATAAAAAAAAATTGACATATGATCAAAAAGTATGATTCAAGATAACCAATTATTAAATGTATATGAGTCATTCTCATACAATTAAGATACATTCGGGGCCGGTTCAGTATATACATATATAACAAATTTTTCTTTTTTCTTGAGGTGGGGGTGTGGTGTGGGGGGTTGATCGAGACCCCATTAGCCTCCCCATATCTCCACCACCTGCTCCGCCATTCTTTTTTACTTCAACATTACAATTAGTTGTTAATGGATTTTTTTTAACGGAATTAGTTGTTAACAGTGGCGTAGCTAGGGGTGGGCTAGACCTGGCCCTGGCCCAGCCCAAATTTTAAAAATGTCTTAATTTTTAGTGTAAAAAATTGCGTGTAAATTTTTTTTCAAAAATATTCTTTGTACCGGCCCAGTCTGGACCAGTGTCCTGGCTCCGCCCCTGGTTGTTAATGGATTAAATAGTTGTTATTTAATATTTTGTTTTGGGCGTGTGTGCACGTACCTTGCCTTGTGTGGCTAAACTTGAATTATTTAAATTGCTAGAATGTTTTATATCTTTTTGTTGTAAATTCAAGAATTGAAAAAGCGGGATACGCAATCTATAGCTAGAATATTTTATATCGATTGATCAATGAAGGAAATATGTAAAGCGTACACATTTATCTTTCGGCATGACTTTGAAGTATTCAAATTATCTCTTAAACGCGTTTGAATATTGGTGTTCAAAGTAAAAACACATTTAAGCCTAGAGGTAGCTTTGATTGGGATAACTTAAAGTTCACCAAACACATAGAGAGTACTAAGGGCCCGTTTGATAATCATGTTTTTCGACTTATCAAGCCTTATCAGTCAACTTTTTCACCAAACATGTAATTTTTTATTTCACGTGTTAATAATAAAAAAAAAAGTAGGGTTGAAGTTATTTTCTAGACTGGATTGGGTTAAATTACTCTAGAGGACCATTTCACCTATTTTCATATAATTTTTTCTTTATTTTAGTAATAAAATATATTTTAAATAGTTTTTCCCATAAATTATTAGAATCAACTAAAACAACCACTTTAATTATAATTTCATAAATTTCAGCAGTATCGGTCAATTCAACTAATTTGAGTGTTACCAAACAGATTCGCCAAAATTACATTGCATATGAATATATCTTACTACTCCGCATGTGATTACATTTAGCATGTATCATCATGTTGAAATACTAGTATTGAGTTAGCAACAATATCACATATGAACGATGTCTTGTCAAATGACAAGAGAGAGGTGTTTTTATAGTCTATTAATTTACCCTCATAGTTTAGTGAACAAGCACTCTAATATTTAGCCAAGTGATCCAATAGATTATTAGGATCTTTTTAGTTGGACTATAGTTTTCTAGTTTGGTTTAACATGATGATATGTTGTTTAAATTCGATCTGGTTTAGTTTAAATTGATCAAGAAGATGGATATGCTCTATGTGTATTTTACAACTATCAGAGTTTGGTCTGATTTGTTTAAGTTTAGTCTGGACTTATTTGATCTTTTTAAAATCTACTCTAATCTAATCTAGCCTAATATAATTTGAGACTGAAGTCGGTCCAACTAAGAACTTTCTTAGTTTACACTTCAATACTTCGTACTACTCCGTCCCATAATGGTTGTCCACTTTCAATTTGACACGATTATTAATAAAGTCGTTGAAAAGTAAAAGTTGTGGTTGAGATTTGAGTATAATAAAGTGAATTGATAAGAACCACATATTTCATCCAAAAAAGGAAACAAGACATTCATTTTGGGATAACCCAAAAAGGAAAGTAGGACAACCAAAATGGGACGGAGAGAGTAGTATATAATTGAGAGGAGAGTTCTTCAAAAATATTACCGAAATAAAATTTATTACAAAATTATGACAAAAAGTTACTGTAGTGTTGTGTTATAGTCACTTAAGTGTAAAAATTTAACATAAATTATTATGAAAGTTAAAAAGTTACTGTAAATATAGTATCATTGTCGCTTAAGTGTAAAACATGAACATGATTTAATATGACTAAAGTTACTAAATGATCACTTAATAGATCACATTTTTATAAACAGGTTATTTTAACCATAAAAATGTAATTATTCATTTAATCAACCATGGTTAAATTTGCCATGGGAATGCGATGTTCTAAAAGATTCGAGACCATTGAGTGATATTTATTTATTTATTAAAGTTCCTTTGAAAAAGAGGCTTTATGTGATAATGGCTATTACGCGTCTTCTTTAGCGTTTGCACTATTTGCATTCTTTTTTATCATTTGTAAATTAAGGAGATCAATTAAATGGGTCTTTTTATTCGTTCAGCACTATAAATAAAGGCCAAGCCTTAACTTCATATTGTACTCAGTCATTAAGAAGGAATACTTTTTATGTGTTAAAAAATCAAGCACCCCCAATTTCATTCCTCGCTCGCTCGCTCACATCTCTGTACGTTGATGTCATATTCTCATATACAACTTACAACATTGAAGTTGCTTGCTTTGTGTAATGTGTATAATGAGGTAAGTATTACATTTTATTGAAAAAGTAATAGGAGTATTATTTCAAATGAATACCATTTTTCTTCTTCCAATTTCGCCTAGTCCCACATTTAAAAACACTAAATATACCAAAAAAAAAATAGGATCCGGAACCTCTGCCATACTTCAAAGCAAGGCACGGTGCCCGGCTCTAGGGAACCATCCGATCAAAACATGGACGATCGGAGATGTTGAGGTGCAGATCCCGATGCCTCTCTTTTCCCATCCGACGATCCCCTACGTGCAAGGAACTATGTTGTGCGGCAGAGGATCCCAATTGCAAAAAGTAGTAAGGGTTAAAGAAAACTTAGAGTGATTCCATGCTTGCATATATGATTTGGTGGTGCACGTTCAAAACAAAAAATTTACACCACTTTTCCAGTTCCTGATATGATAATTCAAAACGTATTTAAATGTGTTAATAGTTTATCACATTATAATTTTCACTAGATTACGACTATAAAATTATTTCTTATAATAATTGTACATTTCAATATCCAACCATTAATCTTTTGATTGCTAATTGATTCATCAATCTAGCAATTTTACAACACAACATGTTATGTCTTTTCTGGAACATTCGCTTAGTTGTACCTAAGCTTCCAACATTAATAGATTATAACATTATAATTTGTAAAGTATTTGCTTTCAAAAAAATTGTGAAGGATTTATTACTATTAGATGATAAAAATGGTAATTTGTAATGACTTAGAGCCCATTTGGTATTAGAAACACTCTACCTATTTATTACTATTAGATGATAAAAATGGTACTTTGTATGACTTAGAGCCCATTTTGTCATATATTTAAAATATGTTTTGTTTATAAATTAAGAAAAAGTTACATGAAAATAGCTAAAATGATGTTATACAGTAGAGTGTTGACTATAGTCACCAATCTACGCTTGTAGTCTTGTGAAGAATGCTCTTAGAACCCCCAACTTTACTAGCCGCTCAAACTTGTACAAATGTTGAATATTTATATCAATAAAAAATATAGTAGTAACATAGAAGATGCTTTGTGTATAATGAGGTAATTTTACGTTTTGTTGAATAAATTGATGTTATTTCAAATGAATACATTTCTTCTTCTCCCAATTTTGCCTTTGTTCCACATCTATTTGGGAAGTCACTTTAAAATACATTGAATATACCAAAAAGATAGTAAGGGTAAAAGAAAAGCGAGACTTAAACTTGCACATATGATTTAGTGGTGCACGTTCAAAACAAAAAAGCTGACATCACTTTTGTGCTTCCTAATATCATAATTGGAAACTTATTCCAATGTGTTAAATAGTTTATCACATTATAATTTCCACTAGATTGCTACTATGAATTTATTTCTTATAACAAGTGTACATTTCAATATCCAACCATTAATCTTTAATTGCTAATCGATTCATCAACCCATCAATTTTACAACATCTAATGCGTTTTTTTTAACATTCGCTCAGTTGTACCTATAAACTTCCAACATTATTAGATTATAACATCAAAAATTGTGAAGGGTTTAATATTATTAGATTATACGAATGGTTTGATTTAGAGCCTATTTGGTAACTCATATTTAAATATTATCAGCCTTATCAATTAATCTTTTTATGAAACACTTTGTTTTGACTATGTGGACTGAATTGAGAAACAATCAAAATAATTAAGAGTGAAGTTACTTAATTTTTCTGGCTGAATTGATTAGAGTTATTGTATAACATCATTTTAGCTATTTTTCAGGTAACTTTTTCTTAATTTATAAACAAAACATATTTTAAATATATTTTTTCTATTTCCGTAATTCAGTTGCCACTTCGGTCATAATTTCATAAATCTCAACATATTGAGCTGATTTAGTCAATTGGGACTGAATATCTCAACAAAAGGTGTTGCGTACCTCTTGTATTTTAAATGGACACATCGAATTCGGTTGTTTTAATTATTTTTTTACCGAAATGATATTCAGTTTTTTTCCCATCAAAACAATCTTTCAACGAAAAAATATGAACATAAGTTTTTGTACTTTAAGGACCTTTGATTATCAAGTTGCAAGGTCTCTGATTGTTAAGATGGGTCCCTTAACAATTGGTATGACAGTAACTTAAACCAAACGGTCTTTATGTACGTTTCTGTCAATTGCCGGGAATAACCCCTCATAACGGCACTCATGATTGTTTTTAATCTCAAATGATGATAAGAATGAACTTATGTTCAAGTTTTACACAATTTTAATATTTAATCTATATAATTTTGTCGATTTGATTGGACTTGAATTTGATTACGTTATATTTTGGTTTACCAAGAGAAACATGTTAGGAATTTTTTTTTAAAGGTCACTTCAAGGACCTGATATGTTTTTAATTAATTAAGGAAAAATGGTAAATAATAATCCCAACTATTGTCGATCCGCTATTAATAATTCCAATCATCGATTATTTTTAGGTGACCCCAATTATAGGGACAATTTTCTAAAAATAGTCTCTAACTGGCTACAACTTGGTATAACCGTTCAATTTTAAATGTGAATGCTACCAGATGGGGGATGAGGCAGCGACACATTGGCTGCTTACAGGGTTTGGAGGGCAGCTTTGCGAAAGATAGTGGACAGCCTCCGGGAACGAAGTCAGGGCAGTCTACTACACGCCCTTAGTTCACTCGACTCCCGCCAAAAGAGTTGGCAGAATTGCGGGCGAAGGGATTATGCTTTAGGTGTAAGAAACCGTTTACACCAACACATGACTGCCCCTTTAAGCAGCATGAATTCTGCGTAATAACCGGCCAGGAAAGGGTTCATGAAAGAGAAGAAGGATATTTTCCAGTCTATACTATGTCTGGAAATTTCAGCTCCCAGTCAGCGAGTTTTCAACCTTGAGGACAAGGTTATTTTAAGGGGGGTGGATTCATATGAAGCGGGAAGAGCATGTGGTGGGACCGGGCTTGGGCCCACTTCCGTGGGCCGGTTACGGGCTGTTTATTTATTATTTATTACTATTTTAAGTTAATGTCATGTTTTGGTTTGGACCTTTTATTAGTAGAATAGTTAGTAGAGTTAGTATGGGCCTAATTAAGATTTAATTAATTTGGGCTTGATTAGGGTTGCTTGTAGAAGGCTATTTATACCCCTCGCCAGGGTTCATTCTTAATTTCTTATCATCTTGGAATAAAAGTTTGGTTTAGCCCTTTGGCTCTGGACAACGGTATTTGTTTATCTTTGATTATCTGGGCAACAGTTCACCCTGTTGATTTTATTTTTCTGTTATTATCAGTGTGACTGTTTACTGACAATTTAATGCGAAAGAAAGTTTTTTACAGCTAATTTAATGTGAAAGATAGTTTTTTGCTGATGAATTGGTGTGAAAGAAAGTTTTTTACTGATAACTCGATTTGAAAGAAAGTTTTGGAAAAAAATATTCATCAAGACAATGCAAAGGTACTAAGGTCACAATTAATCACATCAATTGGACTAAGGTACAATTAATGCAAATATGTTAGGAAATATGTTTGGAAAAAAACATAAAACATAAGGAGAATTTGGCAAGCATAGTTGATCGACCAAAACACGGTTAGCAAATATGTTAGGAATACCTGTTCTGCATGTGTTTAAACTACAGAGTATTAACTTGGAATTGGAAAACTAAAGTTTGGCTACTGATATTCATCTGAAATTTAAACAGAACCAAATTAAACTAAATATTGCAGAACTTAAAGATGGAAAAAGTGCCCGAAGGATGGCGACAGGCTTGCTGTTTTGTCTGGTCTGCGCCCCTGCTGTCTTCTCTTCTTCCTTGACCTTGCTGCTGCGATTTTTTCTTCTCCCTTCCTCCTTCTCTTGCTGCTCTATTTATTTTTGGTAAAGCCGCCCTATTCGGAAACGTCCATCTCTGGTCGAGAATCACTCCGTCTGTTTCTGCGATCCCGAAATCTTCTCAGCCGATCAAAACTGATACGGAAACTGCTGCGTTTTTTTTCCCTCTTTCTTTCAGGCCTTGTGTCTTCTTTCTTTCTGAACGTAGGTTTACTCCTTAGCCAGCCACGTGAGTTTTCAATTGCTGCAGATTCAAAACAGAAACCTTGTATAAAGCAAGTCACGTGCACTAGGTTTAGACTAGAAAACTAAATTAGTTAACTTAGTCTAAAATGACAAATAATTCTCTGCAAAAATGACTTGCTGACCACTTATTAAAATAAAATAAATCAAGATCCTAACTAGAGAATAAAGACACTTATTGAGACCTCTTGAATATGTAAAAGTAGCAGCAAATAAATGCCCAACAATCACATTTCCTAACAAAACAGTAAGACCACATAATTCAGGCAATTTAGGTACAAGAGCAGTATTATGGAAAGTCAAATTAATGACAAGCTAGATGTCTTTAACTAGAATAGTAATCCCAAACATACTACTAGCAATGATTCTTCTGGACTGTTTCAGGAGAACAACATTGTTATACCAAAACATCAATCTCAAATGAAGTCTTCTAAAGTAACATCTATTCCTGTTCATCATAAAGAACATCAACAACTGTTACTTTTCATACTGAAACTTCTAACCCTTCCTGTAATATTGTTACATGATTAAAATGTTTTACAGAACACAAAGAGATAAGTCTCTTACGGATCTTTTACCAGAATCAGGTATCACTGCCACATCAAAACGCACGACATCCTTTTCCGCCTCTGGATTTTTTATTCTGTCTCCATCGTAACATATGGCCTCAATTGTCATCTTCTCATGCCCAAATGTAAACTCACTTGTACCCACGATATGGCCTTTTCCGGTGTAAATGTACAGATGCGCATTATCAATTCTGAATCGGAACCGAAGAGGATAATCTGGATAAAGACGCATGGTTACTGAATCAGACTTAATACTGGCATAAATTAACCGTTCCACAAGGTCAGCTTTAAGAGTTAAGGACACCGGTTGTTTGATCTTGAAGGAGAGTGCTTCGTCCCGCTGGAATGGAAAGAACAAAACATCATCAGAGTCCGTCTATGGAGCTCAAGTTGGCTTGGTAAACAGATGATCAAGTTAATAAAAAATGCTCTGACCGAGAATGCATACACCCACCCTAACAAATACAAAATAACCTCGGATAGAGAACTTAATGCCTTCATTGGTCACAGATATCCTAACTGAAAACCCACCCCAAAGAGAAGATTACGTTAGCCTTCAGAAGAAGACAGCTACCGGAGTACAATAATACTGTAATAAAGATCAATAAAACATTTCATTCCCCAAATCCTTACATTCATCATCTGCTAGGCTGCTAGGTTCAGGATCAGGAACTGATAAAGCTCCCAATCTGGGATCTACGTAACGAGTGATCTTACGATGCCCATAGGTGCAGCAAATCTCACCGATAATCCTAGTAAACATAGATGATGGGAGTTTCACAGTGGCATGATAAGGCAATTTCTGAACTTGTGGCCTACAGATGTCAGAGTCCGGATGCTCAAGATACTTCAAGGTAGCCGGCGCGTCTGAATCTGCAAAGTCACAAGCAGCCAAGCAAACAACAACAACATCAAATCAAAGCAACAACAACAAATCGAGTACAAAAATGAAAACATACCGCGCTTGATAGAGATGATGTTCTCTCCTTGGTTGACCTCGATGCAGATGAGGAAACAGCAATTAGCCATGCAAATTGCAGCCAAACGATTCATATTCAACCGCATGGTAATCTCACGGTCATTGTAACCAGTGTCAGGATCACTAGATTTGATATCTTTCCGAGCATTGATAATAGCATTCACAATGGTTAATTTTTCGCGATCTGTGCCATACAATCGGAACCCGCTGGAGGAGAAAATCAAAACCGGATTAGGTCCGTTTAGCGTAGGCTGAACAGCATTCATAACAGCTCTCAACACATGACCGTCAAACCATAAACGCAACATTGTGTATTGAGATGTAATTTACCGATTGGCAAAAGAAGTAGAGAACAAGATCTCAAGTTTGAGATGAGAACAATAAGAGAGAAAAGCTGACTAGGGTTTCAGATATGCAGAAGCCCGTTTGGCGATTGAGGGGTGTTGGGACTTAGAATGAGAATCAATTTTCAAAAATTGGTATTTTCTAATTTTTAAAAAATTGATTTTGGGAATAAATTAGAGCATCAGAAGTGCTTCTGAAATTTCACCCAACTACTTGATTCTGTTTCTGCTCCCTGAAAGAGCAGAATCAGTTTTGAGAATCAGATCCAAAACCCTCTGGATAACATGCCCAACTCGAATTCGATCATTTGAAAAAATATAGATTAAAATAGAATCCATTTGATTACACTGAAATTGGTTGATTCAGTCGAAATTTAGAAGGTTCTAGTTGAATTGACCGATTCTACTAATTTATGAATAAAATTAATAAAATACAGAAAGAATTATACAAAAATAGATAAAATGGCCAACTAGAGCCAATTAATTCGGAAAATAACATCAACTTTAATTATTTTGATTATTATACATAGCAGCACGTGAAACAAAAAGTTACATTTTTGCAGAACCACCCTCAAAGTCGTTCGCGACATACATCGCACCATTCGCACCGATCTTCGCATCGCTCATCCCACCCTAGCTCTTCGCCAACCAGCCATCCCTCTAGAACCAGATCCTCCGACCACAATTATGATTGTTGAGGATGGGAATTTCTCGGGTGGAGATATCCCCATTTCGAAAGCAGATGACATGGACAACTTTGCTGGTATCATTAACAAAAAAATTTAACGATCTCTCAAAGCCCGAATGGGGCAGGTGCGATTCTACAAACAACATCAAAAAGAGTGATTAGGAAGGTTCCTTCTGCCCAATTATCACCCAGGCTTACCCGGTCTCAAGTGTTTAAGGAAGCCAATGGTCTTCACATATCTATCTGATGATTTTGGTAACTTACGACACATGTGGCAAAAGAAGTAGAGATGTAAATAAAGATTATAACACCGCGCGGGTCTGTGTATGTACCAATTGCTTCACCTTATCGTACTAAAATGGGTCCTCAAAGAAGGTTGGGAATTTATGTTGATTTTAAATCACCCTCAATTATTAATTATCTAGAACCTATGACCGGTGACTTACGACACATGTGGCAAAAGAAGTAGAAATTAATAAGTAAATTAAATATGTGAGCTAAATTACTTCTCTTATTAAAAGTCATAATAAAGTATCTCACTTTACTTTCTCCTTGTTATCTAATATGGAGTATATTTCAAAATAAAAATTTAAAGTGCTTATTTTTTTAACGTGAAAGTTATGCACTTCTAAATGTACTTTTGAACAATGTCTAATAGACAGTGCCACAACGCACACCATTTTGAGACATAGAGATTATTTTTCTCATATGACATTAGTTGATGCTAATGTCAATAATATCATTTTAGCTATTTTCATGTAATTTTTTCTTAATTTTATAAACACAACATATTTTACATATATTTTTTCTATTTCCATAATTCAGTTGCCACTTCGGTCATAATTTCATAAATCTCAACATATTGAGCTGATTTAGTCAATTGCAGTGTTACCAAATGAACCCTTAATGTCCAACCTTCAGTCCTCAATTTGGTATAGTTAATTTCACTTTTGGTCCTACACACTTTACTCCAATTTCAAATTTGGTTCCTATCTTTCAGTTTAACCAATTTTAGTACATGACTAATGTTTTTGACCATTTGGGGACCTTTAATTTTGTCCAACTCTCTGATGCCTCTTTGATGAATAAAACCACCAAACATATCAATAGGAAGACCATTTAAAAACGAAAATCAATAGTCATGTATCAATAGTGGTCACAATAAAAAAGGTTGAGCAATTATGGAATTGGTACATTTAGTACGTGTATGATCAAAATTGGAATGAATTCTTTACTATTCCTTCCACTCCATTTTTATGATACATTTTCCCCTTTTGTTTGTCCCAGTCATTTTGCGAAAATTGAACTTCACTAACTTCTACAATGCCACTTTATTATTTTCTCTAATATTATTATTTCATTCTTTACTCTTTGTGGAACCATCTTACATTTTCTTATTTCTTTGAGATGAAGGGAATAATTGATTATATTAACAGGAATCGGGGGAAAAAAGTTGTTGGCGACCTCTAATAGATATCACGTATGCACAAACTAGAGAGACTAGCAAAGTTGTGGGTCCTAGGAATTTGCTTTACTAGACTGTATAGGTAGAGTGTTGACTATAGTCACCAATCTACGCATGTAGTCTTGTGAAGAATGTTCTTAGAACCCACAACTTTACTAGCCGCTCAAACTTGTACAAATGTTGAATATTTTTATCAATAAAAATATAGTAATAACATTGAAGATGCTTTGTGTATAATGAGGTAATTTTACGTTTTGTTGAATAAATTGATGTTATTTCAAATGAATACATTTCTTCTTCTCCCAATTTTGCCTTTGTTCCACATCTATTTGGGAAGTCACTATTAAATACATTGAATATACCAATATGATAGTAAGGGTAAAAGAAAAGCGAGACTTAACCTTGCACATATGATTTAGTGGTGCACGTTCAAAACAAAAAAGCTGACATCACTTTTGTGCTTCCTAATATCATAATTGGAAACTTATTCCAATGTGTTAAATAGTTTATCACATTATAATTTCCACTAGATTGCTACTATGAATTTATTTCTTATAACAAGTGTGTATTTCAATATCCAACCATTAATCTTTAATTGCTGATCGATTCATCAACCCAACAATTTTACAACATCTAATGCGTTTTTTTGAACATTCGTCTAGGTTTACCTATAAACTTCCAACATTAATAGAATATAACATCAAAATTTGTGAAGGGTGTAATATTATTAGATTATCCGAATGGTTTGATTTAGAGCCTATTTGGTAACTCATATTTAAATATTATCAGCCTTATCAATTAATCTTTTTATCAAACACTTTGTTTTGACTTTGTGGGCTGAATTGAGAAACAATCAAAATAATTAAGGGTGAAGTTACTTAATTTTTCTGGCTGAATTGACTAGAGTTACTGTATAACATCATTTTAGCTATTTTCATGTAACTTTTTCTTAATTTATAAACAAAACATATTTTAAATATATTTTTTCTATTTCCGTAATTCAGTTGCCACTTCGGTTATAATTTCATAAATCTCAACATATTGAGCTAATTTAGTCAATTGCGGTGTTACCAAATGAACCCTTAATGTCCAACCTTCAGTCCTCAATTTGGTATAGTTAATTTCACTTTTGGTCCTACACACTTTACTTCAATTTCAAATTTGGTTCCTGTATTTGAGTTTAACCAATTTTAGTACATGACTAATGTTTTTGACCATTTGGGGACCTTTAATTTTGTCCAACTCTCTGATGCCTCTTTGATGAATAAAACCACCAAACATATCAATAGGAATACCATTTAAAAGCGAAAATCAATAGTCATGTATCAATAGTGGTCACAATAAAAAAGGTTGGGCAATTATGGAATTGGTACATTTAGTACGTGTATGATCAAAATTGGAATGAATTCTTTACTATTCCTTCCTTCCCATTTTTATGATACATTTTCCCTTTTTGTTTGTCCCAGTCATTTGCAAAAATTGAACTTCACTAACTTCTACAATCCCACTTTATTATTTTCTCTATTATTATTATTATTATTATTATTATTATTATTATTATTATTATTATTATTATTATTATTATTATTATTATTATTATTATTATTATTATTATTATTATTATTATTATTATTATTATTATTATTATTATTATTATTATTTCATTCTTTACTCTTTGTGGAACCATCTTACATTTTCTTACTTCTTTGAGAGGAAGGGAATAATTGATTATATTAACAGGAATCAGGGGAAAAAATTGTTGGCGACCTCTAATAGATATCACGTATGCACAAACTGGAGTGGCTAGCAAAGTTGTGGGTCCTAGGAATTTGCTTTACTAGACTGCATAGGTAGAGTGTTGACTATAGTCACCAATCTACGCTTGTAGTCTTGTGAAGAATGCTCTTAGAACCCCCAACTTTACTAGCCGCTCAAACTTGTACAAATGTTGAATATTTATATCAATAAAAAATATAGTAGTAACATAGAAGATGCTTTGTGTATAATGAGGTAATTTTACGTTTTGTTGAATAAATTGATGTTATTTCAAATGAATACATTTCTTCTTCTCCCAATTTTGCCTTTGTTCCACATCTATTTGGGAAGTCACTTTAAAATACATTGAATATACCAAAAAGATAGTAAGGGTAAAAGAAAAGCGAGACTTAAACTTGCACATATGATTTAGTGGTGCACGTTCAAAACAAAAAAGCTGACATCACTTTTGTGCTTCCTAATATCATAATTGGAAACTTATTCCAATGTGTTAAATAGTTTATCACATTATAATTTCCACTAGATTGCTACTATGAATTTATTTCTTATAACAAGTGTACATTTCAATATCCAACCATTAATCTTTAATTGCTAATCGATTCATCAACCCATCAATTTTACAACATCTAATGCGTTTTTTTGAACATTCGCTCAGTTGTACCTATAAACTTCCAACATTATTAGATTATAACATCAAAAATTGTGACGGGTTTAATATTATTAGATTATACGAATGGTTTGATTTAGAGCCTATTTGGTAACTCATATTTAAATATTATCAGCCTTATCAATTAATCTTTTTATCAAACACTTTGTTTTGACTTTGTGGGCTGAATTGAGAAACAATCAAAATAATTAAGGGTGAAGTTACTTAATTTTTCTGGCTGAATTGACTAGAGTTACTGTATAACATCATTTTAGCTAGTTTCATGTAACTTTTTCTTAATTTATAAACAAAACATATTTTAAATATATTTTTTCTATTTCCGTAATTCAGTTGCCACTTCGGTCATAATTTCATAAATCTCAACATATTGAGCTGATTTAGTCAATTGCAGTGTTACCGAATGAACCCTTAATGTCCAAACTTCAGTCCTCAATTTAGTATAGTTAATTTCACTTTTGGTCCTACACACTTTACTTCAATTTCAAATTTGGTTCCTGTCTTTCAGTTTAACCAATTTTAGTACACGACTAATGGTTTTGACCATTTGTGGACCTTTAATTTTAACTCTCTGATGCCTCTTTCATGAATAAAACCACCAAACATATCGATAGGAGGACCATTTAAAAGCGAAAATCAATAGTCATGTATCAATAGTGGTCACAATAAAAAATGTTAGGCAATTATGGAATTGGTACATTTAGTACGTGTATGATCAAAATTGGAATGAATTCTTTACTATTCCTTCCGTCCCATTTTTATGATACATTTTCCCTTTTTTATTGTCCCAAAAGATGATCATTTGCGAATATTGAATTTCATCAACTTTTACAATCCCGCTTTATTATTTTCTCTATTATTATTATTCCATTGTTTACTCTTTGTGGAACAATCTTACATTTTCTTACTTCTTTGAGATGAAGGGAATAATTGATCATATTAACAGGAATTGAAAAAAAAAACTTTGTAGGCGACTTCTAATAGATGTCACGTATGCACAAACTGGCGTGGCTAGCAAAGTTGTGGGTCCTAGGAATTTGCTTTACTGGACTGTATAGGTAGAGTGGTGACTATAGTCACCAAATCTACGCATGTAGTCTTGTGAAGAATGCTCTTAGAACCCAGAACTTTACTAGCCGCTCAAACTTGTACAAATGTTGAATATTTAATTCAATAAAGAATATAGTAATAACATTGAAGATGCTTTGTGTATAATGAGGTAATTTTACGTTTTGTTGAATAAATTGATGTTATTTCAAATGAATACATTTCTTCTTCTCCCAATTTTGCCTTTGTTCCACATCTATTTGGGAAGTCACTTTTAAATACATTGAATATACCAAAAAGATAGTAAGGGTAAAAGAAAAGCGAGACTTAAACCTGCACATATGATTTAGTGGTGCAAGTTCAAAACAAAAAAAAAACTGACATCACTTTTCTGCTTCCCAATATGATAATTGGAAACTTATTCCAACGTGTTAATAGTTTATCACATTATAATTTCCACTAGATTGCTACTATGAAGTTATTTCTTATAATAAGTGTCCATTTCAATATCCAACCATTAATCTTTAATTGCTAATCGATTCATCAACCCAACAATTTTACAACATCTAATGCGGTTTTTGAACATTCGCTCAGTTGTACCTATAAACTTCCAACATTAATAGATTATAACATCATAATTTGTGAAGGGTTTAATATTATTAGATTATATGAATGGTATGATTTAGAGCCTATTCGGTAACCCATATTCAAATATTATCAGCCTTATCAATTAATCTTTTTATCAAACACTTTGTTTTTTACTTCGTGGGCTGAATTGAGAATTAATCAAAATAATTATGAGTGAAGTTACTTAATTTTTCTGTCTGAATTGACTAAAGTAGGAGCATTATTTATACTAAATCTCATACTAAAATCATCTTGAATATTATAGAAAAAATATATCGAACCAACACGAATTTTATTTGAGTTACTTTTATAATTATGAAATTTTTGTTATGGAACAAAATATGATTTGTAACAAAACGAGGTTAATGTATTCATCCTCATCAGTTTCCATAAACTAAATATGAATTGTTGTGTGACTAAATATCATTTGTCGTTGTTGTCGTTGTTGTCGTTGTTGTCGTCGTTGTCGTCGTTGTCGTCGTTGTCGTCGTCGTCGTCGTCGTTGTTTATTATTATTATTATTATTATTATTATTATTATTATTATTATTATTATTATTATTATTATTATTATTATTATTATTATTATTATTATGACTGCTATTATTTCTATCATTATAGTTATTGTTAATGTTATTAGTATTATTGTTATTGTTGTGGTTATTGTTATTATTATTACTATTATTATTACTATTATTATTTTTATTATGCTTTAATTTTTTTTATTTTGTTAATAACGGTTCCTTAACGGTTCTGTAGACATATGTTTTGTAGGAACCGGGAACCGAACCGTTAACAAAGAATATGAATTGAAGCGCTAACAATTTATAACTCATGTATACGAACCGAACCGGATTTTAACAGTTCCGTTCCAATGGTTCTCCGATTCTTAGTTCCAAAATCCCACCCCTACTCAGATTATCGAGATAAGTCCAAAACTGGAAAAGCAGGGTTTGTTGCCAAACAAATGTACAAATATGTGGAAGTATGAACTCTTGTTGGACTATGAGAGTATGAGTTCATCGGTGAAGATTCCTCTAATCTTTTTTTTGTATTTTTGTAGTGATGTACTATTTTTGTATGTACTCTCGAAGGCTTAAAGTACAATTTTTTAATGTACTAGCCAACTTTTTCATAAGCACAAATTTGTTATATGCACATGGCTTTAACATCTAATGCGATTCAACATGTCCACTGTCACTTTTTATTGATCAGGAAATGCACAAAAAGACACAACTGCACAACACAATTTTCAAACACGTGCATCCTACACCTTACACTAACGGGTTGAACATGTACAATACATGCACACATAGTTGGAAAAATGTTAAATTTAAAGCCCCTTAACATAATCAATTATCCACACTCATCATGTAATAGTCGCGCACATTATTATCCACACACAAAGAACATGACACATACTAGTATCACATAAAGGAGTGAAACAAGACTTCATAGAAATTTATTCTCCTTTGAAGCGTCTCGTTCAAGGAGGACCTCCTCAAACTCAAAGTCACCACACTCAGCTGTTGGTAGGGGTGGGATCGGTCCGGTCTGGGTCGGGTTTTTGCTAAACCCAGAAATTACCCGGAAGGTCTCGGGTTATGAAAATTAGGGACCGGAACAAAGCCCATTATATTCGGTCCGAGTCGGGTTTTTGGTAGCCCGGTTTCGGTCCGGGTTCGGGTTGGGTCGGTTAAAGCCCGAACGTGAAATATCTCATTGTTCTTTTATTTTTTAACACCTATTTTCAAACAAAATTAATCAAAAATACAAAGCGCAAATAATAACACAAATATTAGTCCCCAAAATCACCAACAATTCAAATCCAAAGAAGATAATTATCTTAATATTTTATTTACGATGCATATAAATAAATAATATAGGTTTCTTAAAAATATTACGAAATAAAATTTATAGATAAAAATGTGAATAGAGTTGCTATAAACATATTTTCATGGTAATTACGCTAAAAATTTGAACAAATTTGTAGTCACTAAAAGTTATAAAATCACTTTTTCATCCACCATGATTATAATCGTATATTAGGAAATATTTATAAATTTATATTCATATACTATATTAATTTTATATTAAAGCTAATTGTTTCGGGTTTTTTCGGTCCGGTCCGGGTTATAAATTTTAAGGCCCGTTAATGAGCCCGGAATTTCGGGTTCGGTCCGGGTTTTTTGAATTCGGTCCGGTTAAAAAGAAAAAACCCGGACCGGGATCATAATTCGAGTCGGTCCAGGGTCGGTTTCCGGGTTTCGGTTCGGTTTTTCCCACTCCTAGCTGTTGGAGCCTTCACCATCCACGCCGGGAAGTCAACTTCCTCTTCTTCCTCCATGCCGTCCGACCCTTCGTACGTATCCCTGGCCCCTGGCGAGGTTCTCCCCATACCTATTCGGATTTTCAAATAACGGTCAGTTTCATCTGCACTCAAAGGATTTTCAGTTCCCCATACCCTTCGTACGTATCCCTCACCCTTTGTATTAGGTGTTCTGCACTCAAATAAGGTTCAAACTTTAACCAAATTTTTTAACTTCACATTTTATTCCAAAAACTTTCCAAATATAGAAATTTGAACTTAATTGGGAAATCCAAAAAAGAAAAGTGTGAAGTTAATTGAGGGACGAAGGAAATATTATCTTATTCGGATCTTATCAAATTAGAACCACTAAAATCAGATAAATTATACCTGATAAAAAACGTTCAATTCTAAAAAATTCAAACATGATTTGTTACTTCACTAGTGGAAACCGACCTTTAATGTCAATTAAAATTGGCTTTTAATGACGATTTTGTACCCAACTTTATATTTGTACTTATTGAAAGTTAAGACTTTACGTGTTGGGTTTGAAAACCGTTACTAAATGTTAGACTTTTTAATAACGGTCCGGCCAGAACACTCATTAAGTGCCAGGACAATTCATGTCCCTTACATCAAAAGTGTTGTTAAAAGTATTACTTCGTACATATTAGGTTGTTATGACTTATGACCCGTTATGGAAATGATATATGAAATGTTGTTGCTGGACTTGCTGTTATATTCCAACCATATAATCCCTTTCTTTCTCAATCAATCACATTGTAAAATCCTTTTCATGTTTGAGATAACATACTTTGGTGAAGTATTTAAATTTGGCCAAAGTTAAAGCATTCTTCATTATGGTATTGCAAGAACCAGTACACTATGGGTAGTGGATAATATCCACTACCCATAGTGTGGAGGTTTCGGAAAGTAACCCTAACCTTGGTAAATGAAAGGAACTAAATTGTTTTTAAGAGAAGGAATACGGCATAAACAAAAACAATACCTGAATATTGTTGATTATTAATTGTAATTCAAATTGAGTTCAGTGCATATATGTGCTTGCGTGTAATAGACTGAATAAGTGACTATCCTACTATAAATAGTAAGGATTGGTTCACATTTGTAGTGTGTGGCTTTGTAATAATAAAATACCCCCTTTCTTCTGTAGATTAATAAACTAATGGATTGTTAGTTACAAAACGATCACCCCAACAAACTGGTATCAGAGCTCTCATTCCTCCGGACCGATTACAAGATCGCCACTGTGGACGGCGCTGCGTATGACCTAATTCATCTGAAGATTGGATATGTCAAGCTCAAGCGGTTTTCTTGGCAATCTGCCAGTTCTTGATGCGAAGAACTGGGATCGATGGTGTATTCAGCTGAAGGTTATATTCGGATATCAGGAAGTGCTCGATGTAGTAGAGAATGAAATTTCGAGCTTGAAAGAGAATCCAAGTGAAGCGGAACGCAAAGAATATCGAGAGGCAAAGAAGAGGGACTGCAAGGCCTTATTTCTCCTACATCAGGCTGTGGATGATGTACACTTTCAGAAGATCTCCATGGCTAAAACTGCTCATGAAGTCTGGAAGATTTTAGAGCAGTGTCACTCTGGTGGAGACAAGGTAAAACGAGCAAGATTACAAACTTTCAAGCGTCAATTTGAATTGTTAAAAATGCTTGAAAATGAATCGGTTGCTGATTACTTTAATAAAGTAGTGTCTCTGTCTAATTCAATGCAAAGATGTGGTTATGAAATGGAAGTTTCTGAGATCAATGAAAAGATTATGAGAACACTCCTAAAGAAGTTTGATTATATAGCTTGTGCGGTGGAGGAGTCTAAAGATATTAGAACTATGACCACTGAAGCTTTACAGAGTACACTTGAAGTTTATGAGCAAAAGATGATAGAGAGAGATGCTGCAGATCTGCAGGAGCAGGCATTACTTGCTCATAACTTCAAGAAAGGTGGGGACAAGAAGGGTAAAGGGAAGTGGAAAACCAAGAAGGAAGATGCTGAGAAATCAGAGAAGGGTCCCAAGGGTCAGAATAAGAAAAACTGGAATAAGAAAAAGAAGTTTGATAAAACCAAAATACAATGCTATAATTGCAAGAAGTTTGGTCATTTTAAAGATGAATGTTGGTTTGGTGAAGGGAAAGATAAGAGACCTAAGAATAAAACCAAGGAGGGAGAGGCCTATGTTGTGGAGGAAGATCACTCTCCAGAAGAAGAGCCACTTGTCTTAATGACAACAACTTGTGAAGAACCAAATCTTAATGATGACTGGTATTTAGACACTGGCTGCAGCAAACACATGACTGGACACAGGTCTTGGTTGGCTAATTTCAATGATGAACCCAAGTGCTGTGTAAAATTTGCTGATATGAGTACTGTGGAAGTAAAAGGAGTAGGTGATGTGATAATGACAGGAAAAGGTGGAAAGAAAGTGGTATTGAAGGAAGTGTTGTTTGTCCCTGAGATGAAGTGTAACTTGCTGAGTTTAGGCCAGTTGCTAGAAAAAGGATTCAAGTCCGTTATGAAGCATGGCTATCTTGATTTATATGATCCAGATGATGTATTGTTACTAAAGGTTCCTCTATCCAAAAACAGGATCTTCAAGGCTAGAGTTAATACTGTTGAAGTACAAAGCTTGAAGGCTATATCTGTTTATGATGATAATTGGCTGTGGCATGCCAGGATGGGTCACTTAAATTTCAAGGGCTTAAAGCAACTTCATGATAAGAGCATGGTGATTAGTATTCCAAACATAACAATACCTGAAAAGGTTTGTGGAGAGTGTGCAGTGGGTAAACAACACAGGGAGTCCTATAAGTATAAAGTGCCCACAAGATCAACTAAGGTGCTGGATGTGATTTTCTCAGATGTGTGTGGACCTTTTGAGCAAGCTACTTTGGGAGGTAACAAGTATTTTGTTACATTTGTAGATGACTTTAGCAGGATTATGTGGATCTACTTCATAAGAAACAAAGGTGAAGTGTTAAATGTATTTGTAAGGTTCAAGAAATTTGTTGAGAACCATAGTGGAAATTCTATCAAATTTCTTAGAACGGATGGGGGTGGTGAATACACATCTACTGAGTTTTCTAAATTCTGTGAGGCAAGTGGCATTGTGCATGAGGTGACTGCACCTTATACACCTCAGCACAATGGAGTGGCAGAAAGAAGAAATAGAACTATTCTAAATATGGTAAGATGTATGCTAAAAGAGAAGGGTCTGCCTAAGTTTTTGTGGGGTGAGGCTGCAAATACTGCAGTATATTTACTAAACAAGTGCCCTACAAAGAAATTATATGGGGAAGTGCCTGAAACAGTGTGGTCTGGTACAAAACTGAGTGTGACAAATATCAGAATTTTTGGTAATTGTAACACTTAAGATTTAATATAAACGGATTAATAGTACTACTCATACCAACAGAGATGCATTTCCTTTTAAGGGAGCTCATCACCAAGAACTCCAAAGTTAAGCGTGCTTGCACGGGAGTAGTCTTGGGATGGGTGACCCCCTGGGAAGTTTCTCAGGGCGCGCATGAGTGAGGACAAAGTGCGCGGTAAAGGCTCGTGGTGGTTTGTTGGGACAGTACTAGAGGTCTGGAGTAACTACCTCGGGTCCGGTGGGGCCGGGGTGTTACAGGTGGTATCAGAGAAACCCGGCGACAGTGTCCCGATCCGTTGGATATCGGGTGGGCACTTAGCAGGGGAAAAGATTCTGGAGTGTGATTGAGATTGGTTTAAGGGCGCAACGAGGACGTTGCGATCCTAAGTGGGGGTGATTGTAACATTTGAGATTTAATATAAACGGATTAATAGTACTACTCATACAAATAGAGGTGCATCTCCTTTTAAGGGAGCTTATCACCCAAGAACTCCAAAGTTAAGCATGCTAGCTCGGGAGTAGTCTTGGGATGGGTGACCCCCTGGGAAGTTTCAATGATATTAGTGGGGTATCACACTGCAGGGTCATACAAATTGTTTGATCCACAAAGCAATGAGACCACAGAGAAATGAGGGTCACACAGAGTCATTGATTCAGAGACCACAAAGAACTAGACAACCATCTTCTAGGCTCTCTGGGTATGAAGTATATGATGATGCTGAAATTAGTGAGATGGGTGAATTGCTGCATTTAGCTTTACAAGCTGAATGTGAAACACTTGAGTGGGAAGCTGCTCTTTCACAAAAGGAGTGGAAGGAGGCAATGATAGAAGAAATTAAAGCCATTGAAAGAAATTCTACTTGGGAGCTTACTACCTTACCTCCAAATAAAAAGCCTATCAGTGTGAAGTGGATATTCAAGGTTAAATATAAACCTGATAACACTGTGTCAAAGTATAAAGCCAGGCTGGTAGTGAGGGGTTTCCTACAGAAGGAGGGTCTGGATTATACTGAAGTATTTGTACCTGTGGCAAGAATAGAGACAATAAGAATGGTTATAGCATTGGCATTCAATCAAAGCTGGAGTGTAGCTCAGTTGGATGTGAAATCTGCCTTCTTAAATGGAAAATTAAAGGAAGAAGTGTATGTAACTCAGCCTCCAGGTTTTGAAGTAAGAGGAGCTGAAGATAAGGTTCTGAGGCTTAAAAAGGCATTATATGGTTTGAAACAAGCTCCGAGAGCTTGGAATAAGAAGATAAATGCTTATTTGCAGGAGCTGGGTTTCAAGATATGTGTTAATGAACATGGAGTGTATGATAAAAGAACAGACGGTAATATAGTTGTGATCTGTTTATATGTTGATGACCTGTTAGTAGCAAGTAACTCCATGTCTCAGATTGAACTGTTCAAAACTCAAATGAAAAATGAGTTTGATATGACAGACCTAGGACAGCTAGCATATTTCTTGGGGATGGAATTTTGCTTCTATAATGATGGGGTATTCATACATCAGAAGAAGTATGTGAATGATATGCTGACAAAATTTGAAATGCTTAAGTGCAATCATGCAAACAGTCCAATGGAACCCAAACTGAAGCTTGATATGGGTGATCAAGAAAGGGAGGTGGATGCCAAGTTGTTTAGAAGTATCATTGGATCCTTGAGGTTTGTGTGCAACACTAGGCCTGACATTTCTTTCAGTGTGGGACTTGTCAGCAGGTTTATGCAAAGCCCTAAGCAATCACATCTTACAGCAGCTAAAAGAATATTAAGGTATCTAAAGGGAACTGCAGAATGTGGTATTTGGTTTCCTAAAGAGGTAAAGTCTGAAGAAAGAGGTTTGATAGGGTTCTCGGATTCAGACTGGAGGGGAGATACAGTTGAAAGAAAAAGCACAACTGGGTATGTCTTTAAGCTTAATGGAGCTGTAATATCATGGAGTTCAAGTAAGCAGCCTAAGGTTACACTATCCACATGTGAAGTAGAATATGTGGCTGCAGCTTATGCAGTATGTCAAGGGGTATGGCTGAATTCATTGTTGAGTGAGATAACTGGAGAAGCACAGGAAGCATTTCAACTTTTAGTTGATAATAAATCAGCAATAAATCTAGCTCAAAATCCTGTATCACATGGGAGAAGCAAACACATTGAGCCCAAGTACCATTGGCTAAGGGAGAAAGTGACTGAGGGGAAGCTGGTTCTCATTTACTGCAGCAGTGAAGAGCAGGTTTCTGATATTCTTACTAAAGCTCTGCCAGTGGACAAGTTCAGAAGGTTTAGAGCAGAACTTGGAGTCAAATCTCAGGAGTAGAAGACCATTTGAATTAAGGGGGAGTGTTGATTATTAATTGTAATTCAAATTGAGTTCAGTACATATATGTGCTTGCGTGTAATAGACTGAATAAGTGACTATTTGAATTGGTTCACATTTGTAGTGTGTGGCTTTGTAATAATAAAATACCCCCTTTCTTCTGTCAGATTAATAAACTAACGGATTGTTAGTTACAAAACGATCACCCCAACAAATATAAGTTTCTTATACAGCTAGAAAGTGGAATCTTTGTACAGATCATAATTTGCTAGTTTTGTTTCTATGCAGGCATGTCAATTGGAATCATATTTCATTGGTTATATGGCCATCTCCAACAAGCACCATCTTCAACACCAAAATGGTGTATTTGGCAAAAAAATGCTCCAACAATGACACCAAACTTCACACCACTACACCAAATTGGGGGAGGGGGTTTGGCTTTACGCCATATATGGCGCACACCATTTCTTGCGCCATTTTATTTTTTTAGTTGGGGTGTCTGCTTAAAGATTATGGAGGCATCATTTGTTTAATTGCGAACTGTATAAGGAGTGTTTAATTGAGAACTGTATGGGTAAAAGATACTCCGTATATTTTTTAAAAGGTATGGGTAAAAGAGCATTTTATGATAAAGTATAATTTATGTTTTTTAATTTTTTTATTCCTGCTCTCCCTCTCGAAAATGAGTTAAACAAATGGGTTAAAGAGCATTTTATCATACTAGTATAATTTACGTTTTTTTTCGCATAATTAAATTTAATAATGGTAAAATGTTAGTAAAAAGAATAAAAAAGGAATATTCCATTTTAGTGATGAAAATGGTGTAAACTGTTGGAGATAAAATACTGTATGATGTGATGTTTACCCCATTTTAGTGCAAAAAATGGTGTAAACTGTTGGAGATGGCCTAAGTCACTTTGAAAGACTTGGGTAGAAACAATCATGCTACACATCAGATACAAATATCATTTACCAGCTTCTTGTTTTTCGTAAAGCTTCTTGTTTTTCGTAAAGATATTTGATTCTTTCAAGGGATTTTTGCTCAGCTTCCTCCTCGACCTTCAACTTTGTGTGTGAACAACTTGAGCTACTCAAAATGATGCAATGACTTACGAACCATGTTTGAGAAGTTAGAAACCAGCAACAATTTTATGTTAACAATTATGAAGTACCTCATACAACTGTGTTTCCACTTAAAAGTGATTTTTTTGTGCTTCATTCTCTCAACGACCTGTTTGGTGTTCTCTTCACCAAATTCCTGCTCATAAAACTTCTTCCAAAGCTTATCTATCACAGAGCTAAGATCTCTCCCCTTGCAAAATCAACAGTAGGTTATACAGACCACTAGAACAGCCTAGTTTAGAACTTCCCAAAAAGGAGATTGCAAAATGAACAATTCCTTACTTCTGTTGACTTCTCAATGCATGCCAACTCATCAATAGTACATATAGCAAACTGAATGCACAAATCTACAAGTGAAGGAACATTATGATTGACTCTCGTGCTTCCCATTATGTGCTCCTATATGTTTTGTCTGCTAATACCTGGAATCACCAGCTATTCATAAATCATAACCAGAATAAGGAAGAGCCTAAATTGATACCAATTAAAACATACTCTGTAATTATCATAACACATAAACTCAAGAATCCTTTTAGTTTGGATTTTTGAAAAGTCCTATGCACTCACCTAAACCTCAGGGTGTTGATTTAGAATTGTCTCAGGAGCTGTAGTTGTAAATCTTCTTAATTTGTACAAGACAGATATTAATTACTAGATCATAGATTTTGACAAAATGGACTAAAGAAACCCCCAAACAGGAAAAAGAGAAAGAGGAAAATTAACGTGATATTGAGGAATCTAGCGTGAAGATATTTTCTTCTTTCTCTTTTTCCTCAATATCATGTTAATTTTCCTCTTGCATCATATTTTTGGGAGAATTTGACTTAGCACCCCATATTTGGGGTGATATTTGACTTAACATCATATTTTTAAAATCATTAATATATGCACCGATCAACCCAAAAATTGTGAAGAAGTGGGGTGCAAATTGAAATTATTTTATACTCCCCCCGTCCCACTAACAATGGGACAAAGAGTAGCACACAAATTAATAAAAAGTGGTGTATATTGGTTGATATTGGAGTAATGAATTGGGTGCATACATTAATTATTTTGAAAATAGGGTGCAAACTCAAATATCACCTAAAACATGGGGTGTAGAGTCAAATTCTCCATATTTTTATTTGATCCAAACTCGTCTCGTCTGTTTAAGTGTGATCTAATCTAATCCGACTAATCTAATATTCCCTCTGTCCCTTAAAACTTTGTCAAGTTTGACCGGCACATAGATTAATAAAGTAAAAACTGTGTGGTTGAGGTTTGTGCAGAGGAGAGAGAATTAATTGGAATCATAAATTCTTTACTTAAAATGAAAAATGACAAATTTAGTGGGACATCCAAAAAAGGAAAGTTGACAAAGTTTTAAGGGACGGAGATAATAAATGTCTAATTTGATTTGATTTATTTAAATCTGATTTGATTTGATAAGATTTAAGGAGTGTTTGCGATTGTTTTTACTTCAAAAAAGTGATTTTTTAAAGTGATTTTGAAAAAAGTACTTAGGGAGTGTTTGAGTTTGGTTATGCTTTTTAAAAGTGATTTATGTAAGAGATTATTGGAAAAGTGATTTGTAGTAGAAGTAGATAGTGTTTGTAAACAGAAGTGATTTTAAATAAAAGGTAAAAATTGAAGTGTTTGATAAAAAAATGATTTTTGATGAAATATTTTGTTAAAGTACAAAATTGGCTTTGCATAAACAAAATTGGAGGTCCATGCGTTCTTCCTATTCTTTCCTCCAGAGGTGTCATTCCCCTGTGCCTGCAAGTCGGTGACTCGGTGCAGAAGCTGTCATACCCACAAAATTTGACTTGTTTCCACATCGAATTCATTTTCTCCATATGAAATTGGGTTAGCAGCAGAGGAAGGTGGGACATGGAGTTACAAATTAAAAGGCTAGAAACAATATTGCAATAACGTAATCGGAAGCATTGCCCATTGAGAGAATTAATGAGGGAGGGATTGATGGAATTAAAACTGGTAATTGAGAGGGAAGAGTTTGGAACGAAGAGTAATGGGCCGAATTGATGAAGTGAGGTTTGCAAAACAAAGGTATGGACATGGCAGACTTGAGGAGTGCACTGGCAAAACGAAGAAGATGACGGGGCACTGGTGATCGTAGGGTTATTATACCTAAAGTTTGAATTATTTACAAAAATATCAAGGGGAAATGGAAAAGAATAATCCGACTTTTACCCGATCTTCAATTAACAGTTCGTCTTATTGAAAATCCATTAAAAATCCCATCTTTACATACCATATTCCCTCATCAGTCCCGAGCACCTGTTACCTGCTAGAGCGGTCAAAATTTTTAAAAAACGGCTGATTTATTTTGACTTACAAATATGACCCAATGGATTTGAGTTGACCCGATTAAACCTAATTGTAAACCCTGTTTTTTGAACCTGGATTAAGAGACGACGACTAAATGGAGTCCTCACTCATGGTTTCAGAGGGCGGCTAAATGGAGACTGGCGAGAAGAAAGCGCCGTTGATGCAGGTGATAGTAGACATCCTTTATTGCACTTAGCGCCGATCGATTACACTTCTGCTGCTTGTCACCGAAGAAGCTAAGACCCACAACCATCGGACTTCATTTTTCTACTTCCACCACAAATAGTAATTTAATTTCAGAAGCTAATAGTTATAATGAAGATGGAGGAAGATAGAGAGAGTGTGCAGGGAGGAAGTCAGAAAACGGGAGGAAGAAGATGGCTCCCATGGAGGGGAGGAACTTCCGCTAGGTAAGGGAGATGTAGATAGGTCGAGCAATCAACTTAAAAACCCCTCTTATTAACATTACCGGTAATTATAAACATTAAACGTACTACACCCGGTAACTTCCAGGTCGGGACTGATAGGGGAATATGGTATGCAAAGATTGGATTTTTAATGGATTTTCAATAAGACGGACCGTTAATTGAAGACCGGGTAAAGGTTGGATTATTCTTTTCCATTTTCCCAAATATCAAAAAGCTATTAGAAGCACCCTCCAACCAGCTTTGAAATTTTAGCTTAAAAGTGCTTTAATTAATCATATTTTTGGGTTTGCAAACACCATGTTTCGTTTTTTTTTTTTTGAAAAAAAGTTGAAAAACACTTTTTAAGGTAGCTTTTGGAGTGATTTGGAAAAAGTGATTAGTAGTAAAAGTTGATAGGGTTTGAGAAAAAAGTGATTTTGAAAAGTAAAAGTTGGTAGTGTTTGGTAAAATAAGTGTTTTTTGTGTGATAGAAAAGAGAAAATCACTTTTCACATGCAAGCCGAGAAAAAGTAAAAATTGGTAGTGTTTGGTAAATAAGTGTTTTTTAAGTCAAAAGCTGAGAAGTACTTTTTTAAGATGTTGCAAACACTCCCTAAAAGTGTTTGCAAACACACCTTTAATAGTAAAAGTTGGTAGTGTTTGAAAAAAAGTGATTCTGAAAAAGTAAAGTTGGTAGTGTTTGATAAAATAATTACTTTTTGTGTAATAGAAAAAGTGAAAAGCAGTTTAAAGCACCCTTCCACCCGCTTCCAGCTTTTAAGTGATTAATTAATTTAAGTAGAAACTTCATTTGAAAACACTTTTATAACTTTTTGTAAAATAAAAGCTGAACAACACTTATTTTAAGGGGAAAGGGCCAAAAATGACATTAAGGTTTTTAATGAATCTCGAATAGGACACTCAGGTTTAAAGTGGACCAAATAAACACAAATTTGAACTTTTACCTTCATTTTTAACCACCACTAACGTTGCCGTTCCAACAACCGTTTCCCAGCTACACCGCCCCTTTCCCATACGATTAAACACACAACCCCATCGGCCCACTTCTCATTCTTCTCGACTTACTCATCTACTCTCTCCCTCTAATCTTCATTTCTGCAACCCAATTATCTATTTCTGCCATTGAAATGTTGAAATCTCCAGACCCACATGCAGATTCTTGTTCATCTAGGTCGGCTGCTCACTCTGTGTAGTGTTCATGAGCTTTGTAAGAGCTTCATGGCCTTCTTTATTGGGGGCTTGGTGATGGATTGCTTCAATTTTTATAACATTTCAACACAGATTTTGATTTTAGGTTTGGGTTTGGGTTTTTGTTTTTCAACATATTGTGTCTGTTAGTGCCTTTTCTTGTGGGGCTAATGAATTGGTTCTTCACGTGGTTGGTTAGCGTCCCAGGGAATTAAGTTGTGGTTTTGCTCAAAAGTTGGTTTTGATTTGAACTAAGGCTTAAAGGTTGGATCTTGTAAATCGTGGAAGAACTTCCGAGTATTACAAGACATGGGTATGCTGGAAGAGAGCCGCAAAAAATGATGAAAATAACGAAGAAGAAGAAGAAGAAGAAGAAGAAGATGGTAATGGAGAAGATAAGGTGTTCGACGTTTTTACATTGAGAAAAATGGTAAAGGTTGAAAGAAGGAGAGCAAAATGTACTGAATTAGAGCTTGACCGTCGTCAATTTCACCTTTCCTTCCCCAAACACTTTTTGAAGTGATGGGTCACAGTTGAAATATGCAGGATCCTCAAGGCATTGCAACTTTCTGGCTTTAACATAGTGCAGATATAATCCTTGCACGAGTAACTACTTCCACACCCAAGACTTCTGTCAAAGCCTGTGACACTTTATACTTCTCAGGGGAGTAATTTAACTCCAGTCTAATATTCACAGTGAATTCTTGATCTCCCCTACTTTTCACCTCAAACCCTTCGTGAGATTGAGGGGATCGAGAACTATCCCAAATAATCATATAGTTATCAGGATAAAGCTTCTGGTCTAGGGAAATTGATACTCTTTTAAAGAAAGTTGAAAGGAATTGATGTTTTGATGATTGATACTCTTTTAAAGAAATATTCATGCGTATAGTCCTGGGTACATGATGTTTGATGATTTCTGTAACATGGCACCCTGATCTGGATCCAATCCTTCCTCTAAAATCCTTCCTACTATTTTTAGAGTCCATGTAGCAGTCCTAGTTTGGTTAGCAAAAGTGTTGAACACATAGATGGTGGGGTCCTTAATGCCTCCTGGATATCAATTTTCTTTCTTAAGAGTGTCAGATCTATACGAGACTCAAACTCGAGCAGCAGAAAAGGATGGCTTCAGGTAGTGCAGCAGAGGAAGCCATGGCTATAATTCTGAGACTTCAGAAGGACAAAAGAAGGATTGAAGGACAAAAGGATAGCTCACGAGAAGCAACACCATGACCAAGAAGTGATCAGGTAGCCATTAGAAAGTGTTGCTTTAGAAGATTGAGATTTGGTGGTCAAAGTTGGAAGCAATTTATGATGATGAACAATGGAGACTCCTCTTAAGACGAGAGATCAACTTGGAGCTCTCCTAATCCTCACTTTAGCTGGAAAACGGCTGTTTAACGATTGTTGGAACAACAACGTTAGTGGGTGGTTTAAAATGAAGCTAAAAGTTAAAATTTGTGTTTATTTGGTCCACTATAAACCTAGGTGTCCTTTTCGAGATTCATTAAAAACCTTAGTGTCCTTTTTGGCCATTCTCCCCTTATTTTAATTTCTTACAAACACTCCCTTAATCTGTTTAAAAATCTATTCTCGACCGCAAACAATCTAAATAAAATCGTCCTCGGTCGTAAGAAACTAAAAAAGTACATTTAAAAAAAAGGAAGAAACATACGGTGCAATTTTATAAATTTGTGAACTTTTTAACCTAACATGTATGTTGGGCCGATGGATCGAGTTCTGGAATAAGAAGAGACTCTAGTCCAACAACCCATAGACACAATTTCAACAGTATAAGTAAGGCCGTATGTGGAAGAAGGTCGAGCGCATAGCTATCACACATACCCTAGCCGAAGAGGCATAACAGCGCCGGGGCCGAGTCGGTGCGGAGCATCCCGTTATACAAAGAAATCGCGGTGCGGTGGGCGGAGAAGAAGAAAGTTCCATAGTCGGATCTTCTCCTGCGATTCCTCACCGCGTTTCTTTGCATAATGAGATTGTCTGGACCGTGTTTTCCCTCCGATCAACGACTTCACCGTACGGTGAAAACCAACCAGAGAGGCGCTTGCTTGCACGCGGCGGCCGTCTTATGTGAAAGCCATTCTTCTCTTCTGTTATGGCCCCCTTAGTTCAGTACCTAAATTTTATGTTAGATAAGCTTTTCCCAAATCTGTTATTTAGATTTATCTGGTCGCCTTGGCACTATGTTAGTTGGTGTGAAAAGAATGATCATTAAAAAACGTAAGTTATTTGGTTAGAGAGCAGTGAAAGAAAAGTAGAAAACGGTCGTCCTGTTTGGCTGTAGAGCTTTATAAATCATTACTATTTGCACTCTGTTTTTTAAATCATTAATATTTGCACCCCGTTTTGAAAGGATAAAAATGATTCTCCATCAGGAATCAGGAGTAGGTTGAATCAGGAATATGTTGAAGGGCCATCAAAATTGATGTTAATGAGAGGCATTTTAGTCTTTTTCATATGGGATTGGGTGCAAATATTTAAGATTTCAAAAATGGGGTTTAAACAATAAAAAGCAAGTGGCTGTTTATGTATAACACCATTTTATGTAAATTTTTGTCTTTAGGCACAGAATCCACTTTGGAACGGAAGCAGTCTAAAAAGGGGATCATAATGGAGAATGCTCAAATTCAATTGGGTCTGGGTTGACATCTTCTATATCCGGCTGCTTCAAATTCAATAGTAATGCTGCAAATAAAGGAGAATGCTGGGTTTTTGGCCTGGCTTTTTCGTGATTCAGCTTGTAGTTTCAAAGGTGGAGGATCAATCAAGCTAGTAGGGAAATGTACGCTCCGAGAAGCTGATTTTTCAAATGAATCGAACTGATTTTCACTGCATCTAAACATTTGGATCTGCTTTGTCACAAGATATCATTTACATGTTGTTAGGACTTGTTCATCATTGCAATACTCTCCCCCCCCCAGCATTGTGTAATTGAATCTTTTCATAGGATATATGGGGTGTTTGGATCTGCTTCATATCGATGTGTCTGGGGAGATTAGCTTTTGAAAAATTGATTCTGTTTCTTCTTTTAGAAAAGAAGCAGAAGCATAAGCGGTTCCAAACACCCCCATAATAAATTTAAAAACTTGTTGATTGTGTTGTAAGAAATCGTTGACTGAGTTAATGGAATGACTAACGATATTGAAAATCTACTAACTGAAACATTGGCTGACTGAGCCCCTAGTAAACTGACCTTGCCTGGTAGCCCTGTTGGAATACTTCTTAAATCCAAACCCATTTGAACTTTCAAAGTGCTTTCATCCCTCTTCTAAACTGTCTACAGCTTACCTGGTTTAAAACCATATCTTGTTATCTGAAAAGTTGACCAGCTCACCCATCTGGACATTATGGGGCTATTGATTTGCACATCAGTCTTTAATAACTGAGCTTATTATGCTGCAACGTATTTAATGACCTCATTGTTGGCCACTTGAGTTTTGACAGGCACCCATGTTGGCCACTTACAGTGTTCCTCATGACCACGGCCTGCTAGCCGACCTCCGTATATTTTGTAAATATTAGAAATTACAAAAGAATCATACTACGTATAAAAAATAAAGGAAAAATTGAAATTAATAATCCCAACTATTGACGGTCCGCTGATAATAATCTCAACTATTGATTATTTTTGTATAATTCCAACTATATGGACAGTCCCCCAATAATGGTCCATGACCAAATATTATACCCTCAAAAAGTGAATTTTAAATAGAAATCAAGTTTAAAAATTAAAAGTTGGGATTACTTATAAGGATTACTTGTTATATCTCTCTTCATTCACTTTAGAAATTACAAGAATTTGTTTAAAGGAAACATTATTGGCGGAAGGTCCCTAAAGTTGGAATTATTCTGAAATAATCGATAGTTGGGATTATTTTAAGCGGACCGACCATAGTTAGGATTATTACTATCAATCTTTCCAAAAATAAATTGGTTGAGTTTTGAACTGACATTTTATTCCCCTCAACAACATAACTGTAACACAAGTTTTTTGAAAAAATGGCATAAGGACGATACATTTCATAGCTCATAATACAAGAAGCATTCCCACCATCACAAGCTACTTGCTCACTATACAATCAATTACCACATTGGCCTTCCGAATGCTCAGGTGGTACATATGTGAACATCATTTCATATACGATAGCCTACCATAAGAGGCAAAGTCACACTGCCAAATCATAATCATGCTCAATAAGCAATAGACTAAACCATCTCGTTTCCAAACAGAAAAAAGGTAGTAAAACAGGGTCATGTGACATGCATTTTTGAAACACCAGGACTGGCTGCCTAACTAATGAAAAATTAATTTTGAATACTCAACTTTGATGAGTTTGATCCCAAGATCCGCCAGTGAGTATCCAGGAAGTCAACCACCCATCGTAGGAAAGAAATTGAAACATGCTTTTATCTCTTTAATAATTCAATGGAAATGTATATGTCCTCTTCAGAATTGATTTAACTTACAAAGTCAAAAGTTGCAAAAGTGTACATACGACTTCAGGGGTCTATAAAAGTTAGTAGCAGAGTTTTTAAGAAGTCGATGTGCCAAATTTTTAAGTTAAGAAAAACAAAAAGGGCTAAATACCAGTTGCATCCGTTATCTATTAAATGAGTTTGGAAAGAAAGAAAGGAGTTTCCTTAGAAATGGAAATGAGGATATTCTGTGGAGCACTAATATTGTCATTCTTTTGCTCTTTGGTTTCCCCAGATGGTCAAGGTATGCTCTGGTTTCTAGTGAATAATTAATTGAGAGATTTCCTGAGTAAAACATAGCTGCCTTCAGATGAAATATGTTTTTTGTTTTGTTTTACTATATAGTGCAATTTCTGTAACTATTAACTCCCTCTTTCTCCGAATGGCATTGCATTTAATTTGCAAATTGCAATATATCAGTTTTAGGATATTTAGGATAGGATGTATCTTCAAAATTCTTTTGAATCATCTTTCTATTAGGAGAAGCATTGACTGCATTGAAGGAATCATTGAAGGCATCAGGTAGTCAGCTTAGCGATTGGTATACAACTTCAGTTAATCCATGCACATGGTCAAAAATTAAATGTGATGCTAGTAACAATGTCATCAGTGTGTAAGTGACCTCTTCCTTGAGGATGTTCTTGAATATCATTTATGTGGGCAAATTAAACATGATGTAGTCACAAATTTTTCACTGTGGTGGTTTGCAGGTCATTAGCTGATATGGGATTTTCCGGCACTTTGTCTCCCAAAATAGGAGCTTTGAAGAAGCTAACCATATTGTACGATCTCGAAACCCAGAGTGTTACATATATTCTTTCGTATTAATAGTTGATTGCTTTGTTCCGTGCTCGACTTGCCTCACACCACTTGTTTAATTGCTCAAAAAGAAATTTATTGATGTCATTTTCGGTCAGCGACATGCAAGTAAAGTGCAAATGATGAGTTAATACTACCTTCAGTCATTCCACATAACAATTTTTTTTTATTGATTTTCTTAGTATGATTTGGCCCAAGAATTGAATGACACCAACCCAATATTGAATTATATTCGGAGTGATATAGTACTTATGATGTAGATCGTTGCAAGGAAATAGGATAACTGGTAGGATTCTTGAAGAACTTGGAAATCTGTCAAGTTTGACAATGGTTGACCTGACAAACAACCAATTGTCCGGAGAAATACCACCTTCGCTTGGAAACCTCAAGATGCTCCAGTCCTTGTAAGTTATCGCCCACAGTTCGCTCAAGTTTTTTGTTTTTGCCTACATTTTCACAATGCATACAAACAGGTATTTGAATCAGAATAATCTCACCGGGACAATCCCTCAATCTCTTTCAACCCTTCCAAGCTTAACTAACTTGTGAGTCATCACTCATGAACCTCATCTTGTTGGAAATGCCATTTCCATGTAAATTATTTGCTGCACTTATTATTTTTATTATATATGACTAGGGTGCTACTTTATATACTTGTGAACCTACTATAGTAGGGGGCTAGGGGCATGCCATTCCTAAATTAACTTTATGGAGATGTTCTTAATTGCAGGCACCTCGATTCCAATAGTCTTACTGGTCAAATTCCTAAAAGTTTATTTGGAGTGTCAATACAAGTAGACCAACCTCTTGCTTTCTAGGATAGTTTAATTCATACTACGTATATGATTGCTGACATGTTTATATGACAACCTTGATTATTTGTTCCAGTTTTACAGGTAACCATTTGAACTGTGGCTTCAATTTTAGCCGGCGGTGTGAATCTAGAAACGGTAAATAAAATGTCAATGCTTTTATTTCTGAACTAGAGTATTAAAACTTTGGTTCCACCAAAAAGTTCAACTTGATAAGAGAAGTATCCGAAGGTCATAGTTTGTACGTGTGATAACATAGATTTGAGTTCTAAATGTTAGCCTATACCTTTTTATTTGACCCGTGTAGGACGTCTCAACATAAAAATCTTAACTAGTACATACTTCATATTAATCTGGGAAAACCCTTTTACACAGTACATAAGATTCTCATAAAAGAAACCATGAAAGTATTATAAAGTAGTTGTACCTATGTGCTGATTTAGTTGTAAATTTGCACTCTTTGTAAAAACACTTTTAGTGTGTACAAGGGACGGCTCTCATTCATTTTCATATGCTGTGTCTGGCCTTTCCGTGATGAGTTAGCCTTCTGTTGTGGGCAGTTACCCCAAGTAAATCAAAGACTGGGGTTGTTGTTGCTATTGTTGTTGGACTTATTGTTCTTGCGGGAAGCTTACTACTATTTTGTATGAGGGGCCGACTTAAGGGCTACAAGCAGGATAACTTTGAAGATGTTGCAGGTTGGTATTAACAGTACATACTTTTTTTGGTATGGTCAATATGAGTAACATAGTTGCTTTCTTATTCTTATCTTTCTATTCTTTCCTTTTGTGGAAAGTGGATATATATGCTGCACTATAAGCATTAATGTTTGTCACATATATCTTACTCCATCTCATTATCAATAGATAAATGGCCAGATGGCCCTTGTTATATTCAGGAGAAGTTGACCGACAGATTGAATTCAATCAGTTAAGAAGGTTTTTATGGACAGAGTTGCAAATTGCTACAAACAACTTTAGTGAAAAGAATGTACTTGGACAGGGAGGTTTCAGAAAAGTTTACAAAGGAGTACTCGCAGATAATACGAAGATTGCTGTTAAAAGGTTAACAAACTACAAGAGTCCTAGTGGAGATGTTGCTTTCTACCGTGAGGTTGAGATGATAAGTGTTGCAGTTCATCGGAATCTTTTAAGGCTCATTGGCTTTTGCACCACTATAACAGAACGCCTTCTAGTTTACCCGTTTATGTCGAATTTAAGTCTTGCCTCTCGTTTACGAGGTAATATCATTTTTCATCATTTCTTTGAGCTTTTTAATGATTGACACACACTAGTTTTTTATCGGTTAGAGATTTTTTGAGTTTCTTATCTCTTTTATAGTTTATTAGTTCATGATTAATGTACGAGACTTGTTCCATTATGAAATTAAACTTAAGAGGTGAGATTTATCTCATACTAGTACTTTATACTAGATCTAGTAAAAGTTCCTTACATGACATTATATTCTAACATAAATTCATCTTGCTCCTTTTGGAGCAAATGTTGTGAGTGAATTCGGTCTTTTATTTCTTTCTAACATCTAATTATCATACTATTTTGGGTGTTTTTTACTGAAATAACTTTTAGAACTTCAACCTGGGGAGGCTGTTCTGGACTGGCCTACTAGAAACCGAGTGGCATTGGGCATTGTAACCCAAAAATTATTCACCGTGATGTTAAGGCTGCAAATGTATTATTAGATGAATATTTTGAAGCTGTTGTGGGTGATTTTGGGTTGGCAAAGGTGGTAGATGTTGGAAAGACCAATGAAACCACTAGAGTTTGTGGCACGATGGGACACATTGCTCCCGAGTACTTGCATACGGAAAATCATCAGAGAAAACTGACGTTTTTGGCTATGGAGTCATGCTTCTTGAGCTTGTTATAGGTCAACGTGTGGCTGACTTCTCTCGCCATGAAGAAGAAGATGATGTTTTATTTCTTGATCATGTAAGTTTGGCATTTTCTATCCATGTCTCCATTTTACTAGGGGTGGGCAAAAATAGTAAAGAACCATGGTAGTCGATAGGATTATAATGGACCGACCTATTAATGTTTTCTAAAATGGGATGTTCTTTTTTCATGCTAATCCCGAACCAATCTCAAATGGAATGGAATCAATACACACTTTTTGTATTACGGTTATCCTAAGCCAGACCATATGTTTTATTTTTTTTAGTATCAATACTTTAATCTTCTAGTTTTAGTTATTCATTATTTTATACGTAGTAAGTTTTTTACTCTATTAATCTTGTCTAGCCAGCTACTAGACATATGAAAAAAGTTAAGTGGCCATAGTGCACATCCTACTTACTACTTAGAAGTTAGAACTTACTACTATTAGTAGTTTTATATCTTCAGAATCCATTTGAGTGTCAGACTTCAAATAATTATTCTTTATGTTTCTTGTTTTCATTATACTATCTTTCTATATACAAAAGCAGGAGAAAAAAGGCCATTTTCCCGCCCAAACAATTGCCCCATTTTTGTTTTGGGTCGGGCTTAATGGGTTGCATAATGGGTCGGTCGTACATTTTGCTCCAGAGAGTCAGTCTATGAATTATTTATTTGTGTATTTAATGCTTTGTCCAACTTCAATAAAATTAATCTCAGGAAGTACAATGTTTGGAGGCTCAAGAAAATGCATTTAATGCATGGTACGTTTGCAATGATCGTTCAAAAGAGGATTTTGAATTTCAAAGTGTTCAAAGAATGTGTTGCCGTGTTTCAGATAACCTCTTTAATGCATTTGTACTGTTTATTGTTTTTAATAGTCTCGAGGAAAGCATCTATATTCCCAACCGAGTTTCAAAAATTCTACAACGGCTGCCTTAAGCCCTTAATAGCACATTAAATGCCCAGTACGAAAATATCTTTGAAAAAGATTGAGTGGCTCGATTAATAGCCAATGGTGAAAACTTCAACTTAGAGACCATCCCAGATTTGCCTATATAAAGAGCTAAAACTTTAGCATACAACACCACAACCATTCTCACACCACTTCTTCACTAAAATGGCAGGGACAGTTGCAAACACTGGCATGTGGTCTTTACTGGATGTTGTGGATCACCCAAAATTAACGTGGTCTCTATGAGGTTCCTGCCCAAGCAAGGAGTAGAGACATTTGGAATTGAGTAAAGGGTCAGTTTGGTCCTCGAAGTTGTAAAAAAGACGTCAAATAAGTCCTTATATAGAAAGTTCTGTCCGGACGTGCCATTTGAGGTGGCTCCCGGTAGAATTTTGTGATAAATTCTTTTGAGCATCTTATTCATTAAGTCTAGTTTACTCATACCAAATTTCAGCTAAAAATTCAATCGGGAAGGCATTCAAATGAATTCTTGAAGATAACAGCGCTTTTAACGGCACAGTTATCTTCAAGAATTCATTTGAATGTCTTCCCCATTGAATTTGTATCTGAAATTTGGTATAAGTAAACTAGACTTAATGAATAAGATGCTCAAAAAATTTCATCAAAAAATTCCACCGGGAGCCACCTCAAATGGCACGTCCGGACAGAATCTTCTATATAAGGACTTATTTGACCCCTTTTTTGCAACTTCGAGGACCAAACTGACCCTTATCCCCATTTGAATTGGTCCTGCATGATGCAGTGGTAAACCGTGTGTTTTCATGCTGCAGTATTATGGAAAGGGTATTATGAATGCAAACTGTATGATGTTATGAACATTTGCTGTCATTATTGAACATGAATGTTTACAGAAATAATGCTTTACATTAAATATAGTCAGGCTTCAAGGAATGAGTATCCAAGATGGTTTCCAGACACATTTAGAAATAACATTTAGAAACGTAACACATACTAACAATGCCAAATGTTTATTAGAGGTAACCAGTGCTCAGCCCAACGAACTGCCAGACCATGCAGTTCCAAAGGCCACTTTAGTGGCTGGCAGGGCATCTGACGGTCGTGGTGGATGAGCCATAATAACCAGTAACCACATTTGTTTTTTGGTGTAATTAAACATGGTTAAAAGGTTTCAAACTGATGAAAAATCAAACATAAATGATTATGCAAAACATATACAAGTGAACTTTCAGTAAGGTGTGATTGTTACATGCAGCTCTTCATATGAAGAGGATCACAAAAAGCACCACCCTGAATGCTAAAAGAAGTCTTCAAGACTTGACTGACAAAGGTACTGTTGGGTTAAGGGCCCAAGCCGAGGTCCGGCCCACTAACCCATCTTGCCAGACGAGCGTCCGGTTAGGACACTAGGCCAGCCCACAGGCCCATGTCCCCTGAGGATGGACGAACGTCTGGTGTTGGAGGACTCAGGCCCAGCAGCTCATCCCGACGAACGTCTATGCAGGGACAAGGAGCAGAACCACGGGCCACCAGGGATGGCGACGAACGTCCACAGAGCAAGCCTGCGGTCATCGGGGGAAACCCAGTCCACATGGTGAGTATCCATCAAGGCCAGGAGACGAACAGCCAATATCTCCCAAGGGTCCCTTGGAGCAATCCAACTCACTTCCCGGTGGACGAACGTCCCCACTAATCCGGCGGGAAACCGAGATTCTGGCGGGAAGTGCATTTAATGCTAAAGATTTGGTAGTTGGGACACCAGCGGTCCACAGGCTGCCACGTCACTACAGCCACCTGCCCATTGGCGGGTATAAATAGAAGCATTTATTCCATTGTAAAGGGTTGGCAACTTTCTATTCTTAGCAGACTAGCTTCAGCATTCTTACTCGCAGCATTCCTAACTGCCTTGTAAGACGAACGGCCGACGTGCCTTTGTTAGCAAGTAGATTGTACCTAGGGGAGTTATTACGAAGTTAATAATACCTATTTACATTGCCTGCTATTACTCTTGTTTCCTGATTCATCTAATAGTTGTTGGGCTAGATAACCATACATCCACTCCATTCGAAACCTTTGGGCTTACGTGTTGGGTCCACGGGTTGAAGGAATAAACCTCAACACTGGCGCCGTCTGTGGGAAACTGAACAAAAAGTTTCCAGAAACTCTCCCAAACAGCTACTAAGTCTACCTACAGCAAGTACGATGTCAGGAAGCAACGCCCAGCGTGATCTCTCCGAGCGTCTGGAGTCGAGCCGCCGGAATCGCGGCCAGAACTCGGAACTATCCGCAACAATATGGACTTCAGGGGGAAACGGGGGTATCACTGACCTCATTCCCCTGGAGGCCAGGCAGGATCCCCGCCTCATGCGTGAACTCGCAGACACCATGCGTCGCATGGCGGACGAGCGGGAGGCCCGAGAGCAGGTGTACTCTGCAAGCACTCAACGAACGCCCCTCTCTCCCATACGCCGCATGCAGTCGTACGATGATACGACAGGATCCAGTGACCACCGGCCCTCAGTCCACGAGCGGCTAGGTGGGGGTTCAGGCTCCCGTGAAACGGGAGGGCGGACCAGGGTCAGCATCGCTGCATCCAGGGCTCTCACACCATCAGCTCCTCGCCAGATTCCGCGGGGGGACGAGACCCCAAGGGTCCACACCGTTGGACGACGTTTCCAACGGCGAGGTGCACAGATCTTCAGGCGGCCGCACGATGTTGTGGCCGCTCAGCAGAATGCCACCCCCGAAGCCGCGCCCCCTGTGTCCCCCAGAAGGGCCGCACAGGACGCACGGCTGGAAGCCATGGAGAAGCAAATAGCCGAGATGAATAGGCGGGCGGACGCCGGCTCGGCCACACCCTCGTTCTCTCTCACATCACCTTTTACCCCACGGGTGATGAGCGTCGAGATTCCCCGGGATTGCAGACCCCCGGGGAACTTGGTGTATAATGGGGCTGGTGATCCTAAGGCCCATCTGATAAGCTACCAAGGGAACCTATCCATGCTGGGAGCATCGGACGAGGCCATCTGCAGATTGTTCTTCAGCACCCTCAGGGGGCCAGCTCAGGAATGGTTCGGCCAGTTGAGGCCAGGCACCATTGACTCATACGAACAGCTTTCCCAGCAGTTCATGGCACAATTTGCTGCCAGCACCACCCCCAGGAAGGATGTCACGGCTCTTGCCCACATCAAGCAAGGGCGGGACGAACCGCTGGCTAGATTCCTTGTGAGGTGGAGGGACGAGGTACTACAGGTCGACGATCTGGACGAACGTCTGGCCACCAATATGTTCACCAGTGCGCTGGCCACAGGGGATCTGTACCGGGACCTGAGGAGGAATCCCGGCACCAGCTACACCGAGGTTTTGGCTCGGGCACAAAAATATGCCTCCATTGAGGAGGAGATCAGGCAGCGGGACGGAGTTCCCGCAGTCCAGCCTAGGAAGATGGCGGACAGGCTTGGACCCAAACCGGGGCCCGGGCCCTCACCCCCGAACAAAAAGAAGAGGACGGACGGAGCGATGATCCCATGGAAGGCTCCCTCCGGAGACAGCCAGACTCGGCCGGACGACCGCTACATTCCATTGGCCTATCCAGTTGACCAGATCTTCGAGGCCATCAAGGACAAGGGCCTCCTGGCAGAGCCTCAGGATATGAAGAAGTATATGGGGCTTGACCAATCGGCTTACTGTGAGTACCATCAGAGGATCGGCCACCTGACGGACAATTGCAGCCAATTAAAGAAAGCAATCGACGAGCTGATCCGTCAGGGGTACTTGGGCGAGTTCACCCAGCTGCTGAACAAAAACAGTCAGCAGAAGCCGACCCCAGGGCACAAGACATGGCGCCGCGACAACCGGCGCGAGGCAGAACCTCAGGACGTGGATTACCGGAGTGCAGATAAACGTCCGGAGGGGTCCCTCGGCCCAAAGGGGAAGAAGAAGAAGTTGGAGATCAAGGTGATCTTCGGGGGCGCTGAGACAGGAGATACACCCGCCGAGCGGAAAAAATTTGAGAGATCACTCTATGTGGGTTCCGTATCAGCACCCCCCACCAAGCGCAATAAGACCGAGGCAATTACCTTCGGCCCCGCTGATCTGCCAATGTCACCGGCGCCGCACAGAGACGAGCTGGTGATCAGCATGGATGTGAATGATGCCATCGTCCGCCGCGTCCTTGTTGATACTGGGAGCAGTGTGAACATCCTCTACTGGGAGGCTTTCGAAGGAATGAAGCTCAGGAAGGACATGCTGCACCCTCTGCGCACCCCGCTGTCCGGTTTCACCGGGGACTGCATTGACGCCGAGGGCACCATCGCCTTGCCGGTAGAGATCGGCGACGGCCCTCATACGGCCCGGATCAGCATGACGTTCGTCGTGGTCCGCCTGAAATGCGCCCACAACGCCATTTTGGGCCGGCCCGGCTTGGAAGACTTGGGGGCCATATGCTCCGTACGGCACTCATGCCTCAAATTCCCCACCGACACTGGGGTGGGGGTAGCACGTACGGACCCACATATGGCCAGGGCCTGCTACACGAAGGCCATGGAAAAGCTCAACGAGCGGGAGGCTCGGGTCAACAGCATCTCCGAGAAGGCCAAACAGGCCGACTTGGACGCTCATCTGGAACCAGCCACTCTGCTGGAGGAAATCGAGCTCGACGACCCGACGGACAGGAAGGTGTCCATCGGTGCAGATCTAGAGCCGGAAATCAGGGCGGGGGTCATAGCTGTCCTGCGGAGGTTCCGAGTCTTGTTCGCCAGAGGACCGGAGGACATGCCGGGCATCGACCCCAACCTCATATGCCACAGACTCGCCGTGCGGCCGGATGCCAAGCATGTACAGCAGAAGAAAAGGTATATGGCGGCCGACCGACGCGATTTCATCAGGAAGGAGACGGCAACCCTCCTCAGCATTAAACACATCCGGCCGGTCATCCACGTGGAGTGGCTGGCCAACGTGGTACTAGCCCCGAAGGGCGACACTTGGCGGATGTGCGTCGATTACTCGGACCTGAACAAAGCTTGTCCGATGGATCCATACCCCGTTCCGAGGATCGACTTGCTGGTAGATGAAACAGCAGGCTGTGAGCTGCTCAGTTTCATGGACGCATTCAGGGGCTATCATCAGGTGTTCATGCACCCCGATGATGCCGAGAAAACGGCGTTCGTCACGGCGGACGGTGTGTATTGCTACATCGTCATGCCGTTCGGCCTGAGGAATGCCATGGCTACCTTCCAAAGGATGATTGGGATGTTGTTCAAAGACGTACTTGGGAAAACAATGGAAGCTTACGTGGATGACATCCTGATCAAGAGCAAGAGGAAGGAGGACCATGTCCGGGACATGGAGAGGGTCTTCGGCATCATGGAGAGGGCCAGCATGAGGCTCAATCCGAAGAAATGTGCCTTCGCCGTCCGGGGCGGCAAATTCCTCGGCTACATGATGAGCGAGCGGGGGATCGAGCCTAACCCGGAGAAAGTGAAGGCAATTATGGACATGGAGGCCCCGAAGAACCTAAAGGATGTGCAGCGACTCACCGGGCGTCTGGCGGCCCTGAGCAGGTTCTTATCCAAACTGGCTGATAAGGCGATCCCCTTTTTCCAGATCATGAAGAAGGCCAATCCCTTTGAATGGACCCCGGAGTGTCAGGCTGCCTTTGAAGACTTCAAGGTGTATCTCTCCTCCCCGCTCGTCCTCACCAAAGCGGATCCCGGGGAGAGATTGTACATGTATCTGGCAGTGGCCGACCTGGCTGTAAGTGCCGTGCTGCTGAAGGAATCTGAAGGCGTTCAGCGGCCGATATATTTTGTAAGTAAGGCGCTGAACGGCCCCGAGACGAGATACACACTGATGGAAAAGACGATCCTTGCCTTGATTGCATCCATCAAGCGCCTGGCGCCGTATTTTCAGGCACACCCGGTGACCGTCTACACAACGCAACCCCTCGCCACCATCCTCAGAAATCCAATGGCGAGCGGGAGGATAACCAAGTGGTCCCTGATGATCGGCCAGTATGACGTGGAGTTCAAACCAAGGCCGACGATCAAGGGACAGGCACTGGCGGACTTCATTGCAGAATGCACCGCGCGCACCGAGGACGAAACCCATGACAGCAACGACTTCGACACTTGGTGGGAGATGTACACCGATGGGGCCTCAAGTGCGCGGGGCTGTGGCGGGGGAGCGGTGATCACTTCCCCCGAAGGTTTCAAGGCCTACTACTCTATGAAATTCGAGTTCAAGGTCACCAACAACGAGGCTGAATACGAGGCGCTTATCGCAGGTCTGAAATGCGCGAAAGCCCTCGGAGCAGCTCGTCTGAAGGTGAGAATGGACAGCCAGCTGGTGGTAACCCAGATGAACGGCACGGCAGAAACCAGGGAAGAGAGAATGAAGGTCTACAAAGAGCTGGCGGAGGAACAGACCGCACAATTTGAGCAGGTGGTGCTTGAGCAGGTATCACGGGTGGAGAATGCAGAGGCGGACATACTGTCGAAACTAAGCAACCCCCCAACCGATGATCCGGCCTCAGGCATCCCCCGACACATTAGAGGCTTCGTTAGGCAGGAGGTGTTCCCAGTACCGGCAACGGACGTCATCCAGGTGGAGGTTATCTCCATGGCCGAACCTAACTGGGCGAAGGAGATAGCAGATTACCTCAGAGATGGAACACTCCCTGAGCCCGAGGATGATGGCAGTACAGGAAGAGCCGCATGGGTAAAGAGGCGTGCCCCTAACTTCGAACTTATTGACGGGCAGCTCTACAAGAAGACGTTCGGCGGACCCTACCTCCGATGCCTCCCGCCGAGCCTGGCAGCGGCGGTGATCGAGGAAATACATGAAGGGATTTGCTCCAGCCACCAGGGCCCCCGGACCTTGGCCAGGAAAATCATCCTGCAAGGCTATTACTGGCCGACCATACAGCAAGATTGCTTCAATCACACCCGGAAATGCGCAGTATGCCAGCAGTATGCACCTGTCCCTGGCCGTCCAGCAAGTTTCTACACCCCGATGACCATCGCACTACCTTTTGCTAGGTGGGGCATAGACCTGCTGGGCCCTCTGCCAACGGCTGCTGGTGGAAGGAAGTTCGTCATCGTGGCGGTTGATTATTTCACGAAGTGGGTCGAGGCCGAGCCGTTGGCCTCCATCACTGAATTCCAGTGCCAGAAGTTCGTCTGGCAGAACATCATTTGCCGCTTCGGAATCCCAGAGCAGATCATCACTGACAACGGCCGGCAGTTCATCAGCAGAGGCTTTGAGGCATACTTGGCAAAGTGGGGCATCAGGCACTCTAAGGCCTCGGTGGCCTACCCGCAGGCCAACGGCCAAGTGGAGAACATGAACCGGACCATCATGGATGGAATCAAGAAGAAGTTAGAGGACTACGCCTCCACCTGGCCGGAACAGCTGAATTATGTCTTGTGGACGTATAGAACAACGCCCAGAACGGCAACTGGCGAGACCCCTTTCGCCTTAGCTTATGGTTTCCAAGCTAAGGTACCGACGGAAGTATTGGTACCTACACACCGCACCAAGCACTTCCAGCCGGAGGACAACGAGACCAACCTGCGAGCGGAGCTCCATTTCATTGAGGAACGGAGGGACCTGGCGGCTCGACGCATGGAAGAGTATCACAGGGCCACCCAGAGATACTTCAACAAGGCTGTGAAATTCCGCGAAATAGAGGCCGGGGACCTCGTACTCAGGAAAAGAGAGAAGAGCAAGCCGCTCGAAGGCGGCAAAATGGCGAAGAACTGGGAGGGACCTTACCGGGTCATCAGAAGATACAACCAGGGGACGTTCCTCCTCCATACCCTGGAGGGGAACCATGCCGGGATGTGGAACGTTGAACACCTGAAAAAGTTCTATCAATAGTTAGAGGCTGATGTCCTTGTTATGTTTCCACTCCCATGTAAAATGACCGAACGTCGTCAATAATAAAGGCCCCCTGTTTTTTACATCATTTCAGTTCTGCCAACGACCGCTAAAGAAGGGAATCTCGATGCAGATACACCTGTTCCCCCTTGTGATGTCTGCGGATACCAAACGTCTCCTCGAAGTAGGGACGCCGGTAGGACCAAGGACCAAGGACGAACGAAGCACTAGGGAATCTCGATGCAGATATACCTGTTCCTCCTTGTGATGTCTGCGGATACCGAACGTCTCCTCGAAGTAGGGACGCCGGTAGGACCAAGGACCAAGGACGAACGAAGCACTAGGGAATCTCGATGCAGATATACCTGTTCCTCCTTGTGATGTCTGCGGATACCGAACGTCTCCTCGAAGTAGGGACGCCGGTAGGACCAAGGACCAAGGACGAACGAAGCACTAGGGAATCTCGATGCAGATATACCTGTTCCTCCTTGTGATGTCTGCGGATACCGAACGTCTCCTCGAAGTAGGGACGCCGGTAGGACCAAGGACCAAGGACGAACGAAGCACTAGGGAATCTCGATGCAGATACACCTGTTCCCCCTTGTGATGTCTGCGGATACCGAACGTCTCTTCGAAGTAGGGACGCCGGTAGGACCAAGGACGAACAAAGATCACCTCCTTAAAAAAAAAAAAAAAAAAAAAAAAAAAAAAAAAAAAAAAAAAATGGGGAGAAGAGGAGAGAAGCTCCTACACGGAAGGGAATCTTGCCCGGGTGTGCCAGATCTTCCCCCACCGCCGAAGGCGAACGCCTCTCGATGAAGAGGTTAGTAGAGACGTGGAGGGGGCTAGACGAACCAAGGGAGCCTGCCAAGATAAACCTGTTTATCCCACAAATGACCATGGATCGATGGACGTGGGATAACGAAGACGGGAACCCGTGAGGGTAAACCTGTTCGTCCCTGCGAGTCCCTTGGGTGCCGAACGTCTTCTTCGAAGCAAGAGACGCCGGTAAGACTAAAAGGGCCACGGACGAACGAAGAAGGGGGGAATCTCGATGTAGATAAACCTGTTCGTACTTGCGATGTCTGCGGATACCGAACGTCCCCTCGAAGTAGGGACGTCGGTAGGGCCAAGGACCAAGGACGAACGAAGACTAAAAGACTCCAAAAAAAAAAAAAAAAAAAAAAAAAAAAAAAAAAAAAAAAAAAGATGCCAGACGAGCATGGAGCAAAGAATGATTTTTATTCCTCGGCACTATTGGCCGGAAAATTACAATGTATCAGAGTACAATACAAATAATGAAAAATTGTACAAGTACATGATGATGAGCAGAGAATCACGGCAGATCGGCGTCCGGAGTTGGAGCTTGGGAAGGGGCCTGCTTGGATTTGTCACTAGCTGCGGCTTCCTCCTGCTCCTTCAGCAGCTCAAGGGCCCCTGCATGAGCGTCTGCCATCAAGACGTCGAAACCAGCCGCCTCCGGATCAAAGGGAGCCCCAAAGTGACGCTCAAACGTCGGGAGATTCTCCGCTACTAGCCCAACCATACCTTTGCGGTAGGTGTCATCGGCGAGATCGTCGAGGAAACGACGTCCGGTGGGTGTGGCCTGGAGCAATCTCACCCCGTCCTGGTAGGCATCCGGGCAGGTGGCCAGGAACTCGCCGACGAGCCGCGGGAGGAACTTCATGGCCATGGTGTGAATGGCGCCAGTATAGGCCTTGGATTTCTGAAAGGCAATGGAACCAGATTCCTTGATCTTGGCAACATCGGCCTCATAAATGGGGACATGATTGTCCACGCCCGTCTGGCGAAGCTCCACCTTGGCCTGCTCTACGGCCCACATCCGGCTACGGAGATCCACGAGCTCGGCCTCCTGCTTCTTGAGGAGCTCCTTCTGAGAGGCATTCTCCTGAATGAGCTTGTCATGGGCATCGGCCTTCTCTTGAAGAGTGCCGGCCCTGCCCTTCGCATTCCTCAGAAGGGCATCACATTCAGCCCGCACTCTGGCCGTCTCCCTACCCTGACGTTCGAAGGCCATCCGAGCCCTGTGAAAGTAAAGTCCGGCCTTGTCCAAAGTGCTCTGGCCACACTCCAGAAGGTCTTCGGGTGCCTCCTGAGCGGCAAAATCCTGGGGGACCTTGAGATTCAGGCCGCACCATATAGAGGATGCTGTTTGACCAAAGAGCATCATTGACTCCTTGCGCGGGCCAACCCCGGAAAATTCAATCAAACCAAGGGAGGACCCATTGGCTTCCGGGGGCGAAGGGGGACGAGCATCGTCAGAATCCTTGGCCGTCTGGGCATCATCATCCCGGAGACGACGGACATCAGAAGTTCGTGGGGGAGAAGGACGGGACTTGATCCGAGGAACAGGTTTCCGCTTGAGGGGACTCCCGGGTTCCCCATCAGAGTCATCGGCCACTATGATAGCCTTGGAGGCAGTGCCCTCGACGCGCGGTTTCTTGGAGGCGCCGGCTCCCAAATCATCCTCAGTCCGGGCCCTGGTCACCTGAGTTTCGACCTTGGGGACGAGCGGCTTCCCGGGCTTGTCATGCCCCTTATGTCCACGACCGGCGACAGACGAGGCGGTATTATCTCGGGAATCAAGATGTTCAGAACCATAACAGCAAAGAGAGGTTAAAACAATGCAAGTACAAACGGACGCACCTAAGCCAGCCTGAGCTTTAAAGGGCTCGGCCACCAGCAACCGGAGGTTCTGGATGCCAAGTCCGGCTATGCGTTTGGCATACCCAAGCTCCTCGTCCGTCATGGGCGGCGGAATCGTCTTCACGGGGTAGGCATTCCACCGATCAGAAAATGGCATCGGTGAGCCTACTCCGGCCAGGAAGAAGCGCTCTTCCCAACCGTCTGGGTTCCCAGCGTTGTTCGAGAAGAGAACCATGGATGGACGGGCGACCAGGGTCAAATACCCCGTACGTCCGAAGGTGGACAGACGGAAGAAGTGGTGCAGCAGGTCCACGGTGGGGGTCACACCGACGCTGTGGCATCTAATGATGAAGCCAGCGATTATCCTATAAGCGGCAGGGACGAGCTGCGCGGGCACAATCTCGAGGGCCCTGAAGAGTTCCAAGTGGAAGCTGTGCAAAGGGAAATTCAGCCCGGCTATCACCGAATCTAGGTGGACCACCACATAGCCGGGCAGATGACGCATGGGATTTCGTAGACGCCGATCGTCGTAGGTCCTTGGGGGATAAAACCATTGACTGATCAGTCGCTTGTCGGCGTTCGTCAGGCGTTGAACTTGACGCCGGACGCACGAGAAGTTGAGACTATAACGGGGAGGCCGGGGTGGCATTCCCCGCTCATAATACTCCAGGTCGTCACCGGAAGAACACCCGTCATCAAAGCGAATCCCGGAAGACATGACAACGAACGGTACCTTGGGGTTCGAGATTTCCGATACGATCGAAAGAGAAGTCTAGAGAGAGAAGGCAATTGTGCAGCGTAAGGAGAAGTGTGAGTGGATCGCTTGGGTACTGAGTATTTATAGGCAACACCGCGGAATTGCCCCAACCGAAACAGGACACGTGGCGCCTGGGTACCGATACCTACCACAACATTTAAGGCGTCTCGATTTTGTCGCCGCATAACCAACACAAGACATCCGGGTCCGTGCCACGAACGTCCCTTGAGGAGGGGTCACCGGCTCGGAAGAATTTGAAGACATTCGCCTTTCCCTTGCTTCCTTAACTCCCCGGCCGACCTTAGCGTCGGCGGCTGAGGGGGGCACACGCATCGACCGGCTGCGTCCGTCTTGCGGTACTCCAGTTTTCACGACACGCGACTGTAGACGAACGTCGTCACCAAGTGCTGTCTCAGTGAAATACGCCCATATGTCCATACTCAAGACGCATACTGACAAGACAGCTACCGACGCACATCTTCCCATTGTCAGGATACCGCGTGGGCGGTAAAGATGTGTCGAGGCGCCGGAAGGATTCCTTATACTACAAACAATGGACACAAAAAGGATGAAGGAAAAATCACGTCCATTAGCGGTGCACGGAGGATGAACGTCGCCTTTCCACACTTCATACCAGATGAACACGCAGAACAGACGAGCGCCCCGCGCATGGGTGGAATGTTCACACCACGCGACGACGGACGGACGTCGTTATCAGGTGCTGGTGCTGAGAAATACGTTCCTATGACTACACTTCGAGCATGCACCATAAACCGCCGACGAGCGTCGCTCCATTATCAGAACACTTTGAGCACGTACGGAGGTTTGACTTCAGGACGCTTTTGCCTGGAAGCAAGTAGGGGACAGACACGAACGTCCTCTCGGGCCGTAGCCGAAGAAGTTTCCATACAACAAAGGACAAAGGGAAGGAAAATAACAAGTAGAAATCATGAACATGGAACAACTATGGGCAAAAGGGCGTCTGTATTCTTCGGCTCTGACGGCCGGACATTACAAAAGTTAGAATGGAAAAGTACAAATTACATTATACAAAGAAAGGTGATTCCGGTCGGCTGCCACCCTGGTTCAGCTCCTCCTCCTCTTCCTCGGGCTCGGGGGACGGGGGTTCCGGAATTTCCCCTCTAGCCTTGGCTTCCTCCCGCCGCTGGTCCCTCGCCAGTTTCCCTAGAGCCTGGAGCAGCAGATCGTCGTCTGTATGCGCTGCCAGCTCGAAGTCGGCCCCTTGCAGCCTCGAAAAGATGGGGAGGGTGGCCTTAACCCCTTCGTTATACCCGGCTGAGAAGGTGCTGTCACCGACCTCGTACAGGAACTTGCGGGACAGAGGAGAACCCTCAAGCAGCCGGACGCCGCGGGCCAGACGCTGGCGGGGCGGTATCTTCTCCAGAGCCGCGGCAAACAAGTCGGCGAAGACTCCGGCACAATAATCTTTGGCAGAGTCCATGAACTCCCCAGTGTTCCGGTAGCCGGAGGTATCAACCAGCCACTCCGGACTCGCATCCTTCGCGACAGGGTGCACCGGGACAAGCTTGAAGCCAGCTTTCTCAAGGCTGACTAGCTGCTGGCGGGATTCTGCCCGCAGGGCGGCGATCTCCTTCTCCTTGGCCGTAGCCTCTGCCTCAGCTCGGCGAGCGGCCTCCCGAGCCGCAGTGATGGCCGCATCAGCTTTAGCTTTGGCCTCCTTCAGATCGGCCTCCCTGGCAGCTTCAGCCTGAAGGACTAGAAGCCCAGACTGGATGACAGAAGAAAAAATAAGGATCAGGGGATGAACGTCAAGGAAAAAATATATATACTCAGATCTAGCGAGGAATTACCTGAAGAGCGGCTGCCAGGGCAGCGCTTGTCGCCTCGGAGGACGAACGGCTGGGCAGCTCTAGGCCAGCCTTGAGGGCCATTTCCCTCCAAAGCTCTTCCGCCGGGCGGCTCAACGGCAAGGAGCCGGCGTCTTCAAGCAGGGGCCCGGTGGAGACAGCCTCGCGGCCCCTCTTTTGTTTCTTTTCGGGGACCTTCTCCGTCCCCTTTTGAGGAGCCGCCTTCAACGGGACGACCGGCGGTGGAAGGGCGGCTTCAAGAGCAGGGGCCCCGGAACCCTGAGCCAGCATAGTGGCAATCAGATGCTGCTCACCCTCGGCGGTTCGCCGGGCAGCGTCAGAAACCGAGGAATTGGACGCCGAGGCGGGGGCATTCTTGGCCTTCTCCATCGCAGCTTTAGCAGCGGCCGCTTTGGCCTTCCTGGTCTTCAGGCACTCGGCGTGATTCATTTGATCTCTGTCTGGCGGAGGGCCTGCAAAGAATAACAAAGGATTAGAAGACGAGCGGGGAATAGAATAAGACACTCACCTCGAAGGACAGGACCGCCCGGTGCCCCGAGACGAGCGTCGAAGGGTAGAAAAAGTCCAGGGACACGGACGGTACCTATGCCTGCCCCAGAGAGTGCCTCGAAGGTCAGAAATCCGGCTATAGGACGGACGCCACCCTCCAACACCTTCTCCGCATCCAGAAGCAGATCGTCGGACGGCTCCGGTGACTCAATCTTTGGGGGGTACCCATTCCACCGGAGAGGGAGAGGAGGCCCGTCGTATCGAAGGAAGAAAAAACGGTTCTTCCAGTCGTGGATGGACGAAGGGTAGTTCTTGAACAGCCGCCTCCCAGGACGTGCGGCCACGCTCAGATACCCGTCGGCGTTCTGAGGAGTGACGCGGTAGAAATAATGGAAGAGCTCCAGGGTGGCATCGACCCCCGCAAGTTTGCAGCGCACCAAGAATGCCGATATGAATCTGTAAGAATTTGGCATGAATTGCGCCGGGGCCACCTGGAAGCAGTGGAAGAACTCCACATAGAACGCGTGCAGTGGAAACCGCAGCCCGGCTTCAACGGAGTCCAGGTGAAGCATGATCATCCCCGGACGTCTCCTCATCACATGCTCAGCACCTCTCACACTCCAGACGAACGGCGGGGGAAGGAAGGTACGGATTTTATTGAGGGCCACGCGGGAGAGGACTTGGTCATGGTCAAGCGCACTCCTGATCGGGCAGATGTGGCGCTCCCTATCCGTGGGGATGCCCAGATCATACACCTCCACATCAGAACCAGATTCGGCTTCCTCTCCGGAATCGTAATCAGCAGGACGCTCATTCAGGGGGACTGCGTCAATAACATCTACTGCCCCGTCAGCGCCCCCGCCCCCGGCGTCGCTCCCGCTATCCTGGGACACGTCGCCCGGCTCGCCATCAGCCCGGATGGTCCCCACGGTCGTGGCCGAACCCGAGGTTCCGGAGACACTAGTTTTTCCCAGGGAGCGTGCATTCGCATTGTCAGAAGAGGAGCCCGAGGAGGAACCCGATGAACTGGAATCAGAACTTGAGGAAATCTCCATCGAAGTCATTTCGGCTAGAAATCAGAGTAAAGAAAAGAAGCAGAGGGGGGAAATTACCTTACAAAGGTATGGTTGGCCGAATTCGGGAAACTTGAAGAGCTGCGGAAAGTCGAGAGCAGGAGAGCAGAAATTGGGAACCCTAATTCAGAGGGAAAACCCAACATTTATAGGAGAAGCACCGATGAAGAAACCAATGAGGGGCTGACACGTGGCAAGGAGCGTATTCCGGCCCACGCGCTGTGCGTGGGATGGGAACGTAATGATGACACTTCCTCGGGAAAATGCGCCGCCGCAACATCAGCCGTCACCTCGTTTCCTGAACCGCCAACAGCTGTCAAGCACCATGACCACGAACGTACGCTTCCACCAGGTGCAAGAAACACAAGTACCAAGATACGGACGTCTACTCCGGGGGGGTTCATACTTCCTTATGTCCTGCGCATGCTCAGAACATCAGAAGTGGGGGACTTGTGTTGGGTTAAGGGCCCAAGCCGAGGTCCGGCCCACTAACCCATCTTGCCAGACGAGCGTCCGGTTAGGACACTAGGCCAGCCCACAGGCCCATGTCCCCTGAGGATGGACGAACGTCTGGTGTTGGAGGACTCAGGCCCAGCAGCTCATCCCGACGAACGTCTATGCAGGGACAAGGAGCAGAACCACGGGCCACCAGGGATGGCGACGAACGTCCACAGAGCAAGCCTGCGGTCATCGGGGGAAACCCAGTCCACATGGTGAGTATCCATCAAGGCCAGGAGACGAACAGCCAATATCTCCCAAGGGTCCCTTGGAGCAATCCAACTCACTTCCCGGTGGACGAACGTCCCCACTAATCCGGCGGGAAACCGAGATTCTGGCGGGAAGTGCATTTAATGCTAAAGATTTGGTAGTTGGGACACCAGCGGTCCACAGGCTGCCACGTCACTACAGCCACCTGCCCATTGGCGGGTATAAATAGAAGCATTTATTCCATTGTAAAGGGTTGGCAACTTTCTATTCTTAGCAGACTAGCTTCAGCATTCTTACTCGCAGCATTCCTAACTGCCTTGTAAGACGAACGGCCGACGTGCCTTTGTTAGCAAGTAGATTGTACCTAGGGGAGTTATTACGAAGTTAATAATACCTATTTACATTGCCTGCTATTACTCTTGTTTCCTGATTCATCTAATAGTTGTTGGGCTAGATAACCATACATCCACTCCATTCGAAACCTTTGGGCTTACGTGTTGGGTCCACGGGTTGAAGGAATAAACCTCAACAGGTACTTATTATACACTTCTATAACTTAACTTTGTATATTCAAGTGTTATTCGTGTTTACATTTGGGGGTGTGAATTATATACAGATTATACATAGCCTATATTATCAATGATATTGATGAAATATAACAACATAAATTATTTTAAAAAATCTGAAAGAAACGTTATCATTTATTTGTAATTTGGTTATATATAAATAATAAATAATATTAATTAAACTAAGTTGATAGCATAGAATATATAATCAAAACATTGGCTTAGACTATTAAAAGTAATTGTAACTTTAACATATAGGGCATAACATCAAACGATGTCTGATTAAAGACACAGATTAACAGATATTAGCAATCTGGACATGAAAATACCAATCCCAAATACTATACTTTAACAAATAAAACCATAAATGTTAAACTATAACTTCGACAAATTGTGGCACAGAACTAATCCTCTATTGAAATTAATATACATATTTGAAAACTTAATCAATCGCATAATCAATTCCATTTGTAAATATTTTGTAAATTACGAACTCAGGTCAGATCGAAACAGTTTCAGTAAGTAATAATAAATTTAAAATAAAATTATATAATAGATCGAGATCTGACAAGTATGAGTAATATACCACAAAAACACGAACAAAGATTTGATATCATGAACTTATCACTCAGCTTTGGTAGATGAAGCAACTCGACGCTGTAAACCGATGGGTCAGCTTGCCACCGTCACTGAGTACGGTGGAGAGTAAGTTGTTCACTCAAATAAAAGTGGTAGATGAAGCAACGGCAAGCAGATCATCGGAAGAACCGATGGTTGCTTTAGGCAGCCGAATGGTTAAGAGATGGAACTGAAGGATAATAGGGTTATCCGGAGGGTAAAGGGATATATATAGGGTGGGCTGGGTTAGGTTTGGGTAGGTTTAATTTTATCTGTTGGGCCGGGTTAGTGGGCCGAAGATAGCCAAATAAATTTAAACGCTGGGTTGGGTATTATTCTTTGTGTAGGGCTAGGTTTAATTTTAATTGTTATTGGGAGCAATTGTAAATTGTAATAATATTGTTATATAATTATGAAAAACATATTTTCAATTTTTTTGGTAATATATTATTAATGATTATTGATTTAAATTAGTTTTATTAAGATATCCCCATTTCTAATATGGTGTATTATTGAAAAGAAAATTGTCATCGAGTCACACGAAACATGTACCACGCAGTGATATTACTGAAGTTGGACATTCTTGGAACACACCGACATATTAAGAGACAAGACCATGTAATGTCTTCCATTTAATGTCTTACATGAAGGAGACAATTTCCAGTGATGACCTCATATGTCATGACTATAAATAAGAGTCAAGACCAATCTTTGAAGCATGTTAGACTACTATTAGAAAAGTCGGTGTTTACACATGGTCAGCTTTATGTTGCAGTATCAAAAGTAATGAACCGTAAGGGTTTGAAAATATTGATTTGCGGTGAAGATGGCGAACAAACCGACCATACTACAAATGTTGTTTACAAGGAAGGGTTTCAAAATTTGTAGATTTTAGAAATATTATTGTAATATTTCTTTATTTCTCCTTACATCAAAACATACTTATTACTATTCCATGAGTTTTAATTATCATTTAGTTAATTATAATTTGTCATGTATAATGCGTCTCATCTACTTGCATACATTGATACATGAATCTTCTATTATACACAACTACAGAAATAAAACTTTTACATAATTTCTGCCCGTGCATCGCACGGGTGAGAATCTAGTTATACTATACTCCGTATATTTTTATGTTTTTTTTTTCTAAAATCCATCAATAAAAAGTGTCTTGATGGTTGCAATTTTTGAATGATTTCGTCACAGTATGATATAGCACTGTTCTGTTTCAAAAAAGATGATATTGGTTGTTTTAGTGTGTCTCGTATTGGTATCATACTGTTTCAAACTATACCCTTCATAAGATTCTGGTAGTATCATTACCGTGCCCACCCTAATTTTAGTATAACATACTTGGCATGGTTTATTGAAAATGATAGGAAAAGGCCATGAATTAGAAAAGGAGTTACTTTATATTAAGTTAAAATATTTTGATATTATTGAGAAAAGAATTTGAAACATTGAAGTGATCTAATAGCCATAATAGAAGTTGGTTTCACCAAATTCCTATCACAAAAGAAATACTCCATAAATACTACTGTAAGTGTTATGACTAATTATGAGCACAGTTTTTAATACACATCTCCTACAACAACAATTGATAAAATACATAAATATTTCATTTGAAGGTGAAGAATTTGAAAAGAGAAAATAGGTTGCATGCTATTGTAGATGGCAACCTGAATAACAAGTACGACAAAGAGGAATTAGAGACGATTATTCAGATTGCATTGCCATGCACCCAGGCTTCGCCTGAAGAACGACCTGCAATGTCAGTAGTTGTAAGAATGTTAGAAGGAGAGGGACTCGCGGAGAGGTGGAGAGAATGGCAACATATTGAAGTGAACCGTAAGCAAGAATATGACTGGCTGGACAAACGAATCGAATGGAGTGAAAATTCAACATTTAGACATAGTGCTATTGAGTTGTCTGCTGCAAGATAATAATGTTCTGAATGTTAATTTATTTGGTTTTAGGTTATGGTTAAATAGTACTACGTACTACTAAAATCTTACTCAGGTATTCTATCGTTCATAAACTTGTATGTGGCTATGTTTGCTAGTTTGGTCAATGTTTGAAAGTTGTCTCAAAGGAAAAAGAAGTGACTAATAAACAAGGTAAGTGATGGGGGCATGGGACTAGGTCACTAGGCCCAGAGCCTCATATGCCTGCCTGCTAGGCCCCAAGATTTGGATCTCCAAGATTTGGATCTAGATTGGCAGATCCAAACCCGAGATCAGTGTTTCACCATGCCTGCCTGATCAGTGGGCCTAGCAGCTAAGGAGCTCGAACCAGCTCAACCAACAAGCTAATCTAGGAAAGCAAGTCAGCAAGGCAGGACTCAACTGTTTTTGGTTTTTTTTTGTTTAGGGATTAAAAAAATCCAACTATTGTGAATTTTACCTTCTCTATTAGCCTAAAATGTGAAATTCTTTACTTTAAAACTGTGTTAGAAGGCTAGGTTTTTGCACCTATGGGGGACAAACTTTTTTTAGTTGGGGGTAAATGTGTGGGCTGAGTCCCCCCACTTATGATCTATGTGGCACTATTGTACATTTATTGGGGGCAGCTACACCCTATTAAATACACACACATTTTCCTTTTTTATTTAGTAACAATTTTCGGATAAAAAAAGAATGTAAAAAACAAAACAATGTTAAACCAACACAAAAACAAGCCTTTGATATTAATATACTATTGTGTAGTGTTTCTAAAGGAATATTAAAATATGATCAAGTTTAAGATAATACAAACACTTGGTCAACTACAGGATAAACATCTAAGAAAGACACCTTACCTCCAATGAAAAACATGGTCAAATGTCCAACTCAATAACTCTAATTCCTCATATCACTTGGTCACTGCTGTTACTACTAAGTTGATTTCGAGTAAGATATGATCGATCATATGAACTGTGCCCAGTAAATATGAAATAATGAGACAGAAGGGCAATCATGTCACGTTGAACCTGTAACCAAATAAATGCAGTAAAAATAAATTACTCTCATAAGAAGTGTATATGAAACATCCAGGTAAAATAAGCAAAACTGAAATAATGGCTGGGATAATTACAAACCACAACCATAGCAAGAAAACAAATGAAATTGACAACTGCTTTTCTATATTCTTACTTCTATTTATGTGTTACATCCAACTTAGCATTTAAGGAAAAAGTAGCAGACATATCTTTAATTATTAAAAAATAATTTATGATTATTATCATAAACAGACATTTTTATCCAACCAATCTTGTTAGGGTAAACCGACAACTAATCCAACAATTTTTAGCCATTACAAAAGCAAAAGAAAAACTAAACATTTTTAAACTGTTTTTTTAAAGTTAAAAAGAGGGTATCTAAATATTTTTAAACTGAAAGGCATGGTATCTAAACATTTTTTTTGGTATTTGAGTTATCCAATCCCCACAACCTATCACCTCACCCGATATTCCATAAATGAATTGAGCTTATCACAGCGTGATACCTGCAACTGCAACCCTTTCAATTTTTTACTTAATTAGGTTATGATTAAAGTAATCCTCTTTTTTCACAATAAGTGAATATTAAGGGCCCAGTGATATCAAACTTAATGATACTCAAACTGGAAGGTTAGAAAAGGAAGCATATAATAATATTATAAGGAAGTATTGAGAGGTTATTTCAAAACTAGGCCACATCCATATTATCCAGTCAACTGTAACTGCCTTTGGAAAGTAAGCAAAGTGATAGTTTATGGAAAATATGCATAGTTTTATGTCAGCACACAAATTGATTAATTGCTTTAACTCTAAGAATTTAATGGAGTAGAATGATTTATGGAGTAGAATGGGGGATGATTGGATGAATAACGGCTTGGTGATATAAAGGAAATTTTTGCAAAAATTGAAAATGAAAAAATTTTCTGCAATGTTTTCAACATATGTAGACACGCGGCACACAATTGTATCCATTGAAAATGAAGCAATCTTGTTTCTTCTTCTAACATTTAATTGTAATGTAATATACTCTTCTCACAAATTTTATATTTCGTAAACATTAACAACACTTTACAACTATTTTTTGCAGTTTATTACCTCCGTTTCTATTTGTTTGACATAGTTTGACTTCTCATAAATTAAGGAAAATGTCTATTCAGGGGTAAATTTTACTATTTGGACACTGCTTGACACTGTTTTGCACTGTTTTGTTTAGCAAATGGAAATTTTGACATTCATTTTGAAACGTCTAAAAAGGAAAGTGTGTCAAGCAAATGAAAATGGAGGGAGTATAATATTTTTAGCCACCCCTTTATTTTCGTTCTGGTTCCGCCACTGGGAGAGAGTATATAGTTTATGGAAAATATCCATAATTTTATTTCAGCACTATTTGAGCAAAATTCTTGTAAAAACACTATCCTTATGGTAAATAAAAACCAAATAAGAAAGTTGTTGGATCCCTCTCTCAAATCATTCTTATTGTTGCGGCGTAAATGCTCTACTTTATTTTTATATTTATGGATTTCAGCAATTCATACTTTTCACAATTAAAGTTCAAGAGAAAAAAAATCTAATTCTAAGATCTTTTAAACTAAAACTAAAGAAGGAAGCTAAGGGCCATTTACTCACTAATACAAATGCATCAACAAAGCTTTTTTACTTCTGACTCACCCTTAAGCCATTACTATCAAGAATCAATAACAGAGTGAGGAGAAAGGGAAGCTTAAGAATATGCTCATTTAAGTACTGACTATTTGGAAAAAGTTAGCTATTTTATTTGCTCCATACTATACTTTTCATTTTCTATTAAATTGGGTTCCAAATAAGATACTATTTAAGTGGAAACAATTAAGCTATATCACACATGGGAGACACTGTTCTTCAGTGCTATAGGTTCAATGTCAATTATGTATAGGATTGACAGCAAGAAGTCCAAAGCATTATAGTCATCTGGAGTATTTCATAAACATTGTAAAAGGGGGTAACCTATGCATTGATGTCTAGAATTAAACCTTTAGATGAACAATGTCATTTCTGACTAATTAAGTGTAGACAGAGTATCAACAAAATTCAACCTTACGTCTAATTAATTGAACTTAAGAATACATAAAAAAAGTTTACTCACACTATATATGAAGAGAAAATATTGAGCCTTTTTCTATTTTTCCGGGCCTAGGGCGGTCACATTTGTTGCTTCCTAGTGCCAGCCCTACACCCGGCAATACGAAAAATTTACGCACAAAAACGTACACAAACAACTTTTATAAAACACTAAAAACGTCAAATTAAGTTTCCGTACTTTTAAAAAATCAATCAAATCTCCGAATTTTGACAAAAATTAAACCGAGTCCATTAACAGGTTATCGTCATGTTAGCAAGTAACCTGCTAACGTGACACACATCTGTCAGCCCAATCAATATTGACTTTGCTGACATGACACACACGTGATAGATAACCTGCTAATTAAATCAATTGAATGTTTTTTTCAAAGTTCGAAAATTTGATTTATTTTTAAAAATATGAGCACCTAATTGATATTTTAATGATTGTACAATTATATTGACAGTTTCTTAGAAAAATACTCCCTCCGTCCCATAATTATCTTCATTCTTTCCTTTTTGGTCCGTCCCAATTTTATCTCCTCTTTCCCTTTTTAGCAAAGGATTTGTGGTTCACAACCATTCTTACACATTTCTCTCTCCTCTGCACAACTCTCCACCACACATTTCCCACTTTCTTAATCTCCGTATCCAGTCAAAACCGAAGTTAATTCTGGGAGTAACTTAGATTTTTCCATCAACAACAAGAAGTGCCACATCATCATATTGCCAATCCACGCCGTCGATGTTAATGTGCCCCACCACCCCTTCAGCAGCCGTGTCTCTCTCTTTCTGTCTCCCTCTGGAAACTTGCCTCACGTTCTCTTCAGCACGTTTTCCTTCTGTCCGGTTCATGAAATCTAGATCCTCTGCAATGGAATAGCTCATTTCAGATTAGATTTTGCTGCTGCTTTGAAGCATTCGCAGACAGATATTATCCTGAATCATGGCTTACCTCCCTATGAGACATACTCTGTCGTCCTTACCGATTAAACACTTCACCCCTCTCACAAAAATGCCCTGTAATTGCTCGACTTTCAGCTCATTGGTTATGCAAAGTGGGAGCAGAAGAATTTTTCGTTCTCGTAGCACGTGGAATCGGAGGTTTAGATTATTGATTGATCCGAAGCTTAGGGTTTCATGTACAGTCCAGGATAACGAAAATCCAAGCGAAGGTAAATCCGTCTATATGATTTAACGTAAATTCTTTGTAATTCAATTTTCGATCTTTTCTTTCCTCTTTGGGTTAAAATTTCGGATTACAGGTACTATGCTTATCTCCTGCACTTTTGTAATCCACTACAGGTTGCTAGCAAAAGATAGTAGTGAGAATTAAAGTCAATCCCGTTTTTGGTCTGGTTTGACCGTGACAAAAAGAACTAAAGTCAACTGAAATTGGACGGATCATATGCAATTCTGTTTTTGTATGTTGATGTTTTTCACACACTGTTTTAATCCGAACCAAACCCTTTAATACCAAACGGAATAAAACACATGTATACAACAAAACATGAATATTTTTGTAAAATAGTACATAATAAATCCAAACCAAACAAAGAATGATTTGAATATCATTTGGTAATCACTCCTCACTCCCCAGATCATTTTAAACAGACCAGAGAACAAGGAAAATCCAGTGTTAAGCAGAATTAATACCCTGAAGGTGTTTAAACTCCCAACGCCATTGCAAAAAAAATACTGTTTGAGTAATATTATCATTATTGTGCTGATGGAGTATAATTTATCTTTGGCTTTGGTCAATCATCTGGCAAGAATTGGGTTCCATTGTTAAATATTTCACCAATCATCACCTTCTTAATACTCATTTTAATTTCATGTTGTGTTTAGGGGAAGAACCTCCTGAGTCATTGTTTGTTAAAGAGTTGAAAAGACGAGGCATGACTCCTACATCATTACTTGAAGAAAGCAACAAAAAGATATATGAGAGTGGAACAAAAATCAAGGAAGAAGATGGAATCTTATCTCGTAAAAGTGCTGTCTCAACAGAATCAGGAAGAAACTTATATAATCAGAGAGAGCAGTCTATGGCTCTAAATAGTGAAGGCATTGAGGTTTGCATTTATTATATTTTCTGTGTTACTTTTGTTTAGTTGATTGGATCTACTCATTCGTTCCCATAACCTCTTGGTGTGCTTAAACGCGCTGATAAGCTTGAGAATTTTGTTAAGAATCATCAAATCCCCCATTGGTTGATTTTTCTGGTAATATTTTTTAGCCTAAGAGCCGCCAACCCTTATATTTTTGGCTGATTTGACTAATATCAACTTAAATGGCAAGGTTACCGTTCTTTGTGTGGTCTCAAATTAAAACTCATCACATATCCTTTAATGTGATTCCACACCCATCAGTCATTTCAGCCATGCTAACAACCCCAAAGGGTTTGTATTTTAGGGATGTTTGTTAAGTATGCATATGTGCTAAACTCTACAGATATCTGTATTTCTACATGCACTTCGGGGTGCTTTTTATTGCTAAGACAATTAGACAGCTATCCAAGAGCTAAGGACTGAGTTTACCAGTCCATGGTTCTTATTCTTAATTTCTAACTAGATGCATTTACTTCAAGTTACTTTTCTTTGAGGTTTGCACAGTTTTTTTCCCAAGTTTTTTCCACAATATATTATTTTTCCTCATATCCTAATACTTTCTTCAGGGCTTAATTCCGCGAGCTAAGCTTTTGCTTACCCTTGGAGGGTCATTCTTTTTGGGATTTGGCCCATTGATCCTAGTAATCATTGCGTTTTTCTCTGCTTTGTACGTGGTAAGTCCAATGTTATGATATACCCTGTGTATTAAGTCTCAACAATCTCTCTTTTCTCAGCAAAACAATGAAATTTCATTTTCTTTCCTGCTTTGAACCTCGCCCATTTGAATAACAAAGACATGTTCATTTTAAATAACAGTACTCTGGACCAAAATTTATCCACGACGCAAGCAACACGCACATCACTCCGCCGAAATACGTTGATCCTTATGCACTCCTTGAAGAAGAAAGGATAGCACAGAAGGCCAATGATCTAAAATTCTAAATTGAAGAAGTGAACCTCACTTTACACATGAGAAGTACATGTTTATGCATATTTTACCCTTTTGCTTATTTTTCTTTTTGTTAGAATCTAGGTTTTTACAAGTAGGTTTATCTTTTCTCTGACGTGTAAAGTATGTATCTTATTGCCGTGATTCCGTGAAGGTGTCTTCAAATGAATTGGCTCTTTGTATCGGCAGAAATGCATGTTTTATATAATTACTATATGAGCAGGAATAGGCAGTTTGCATTCAGTCTAAATGTTCATTAATATATAGATAGGCACATTCGTTGAACAATAAACTTCAAGATTCTAAATTTCCAATGAATGACTTTTGCACTACACATCCCAAAAGAAATCAATTGCATAGTCCTTGATTACATCTGATTTAAGATCCGTCACATAAACAGAGTTATGTTTGATCGAGGCATGACTTTTTATATCTGGCAAGGTACAAGACTACGGGAGTGTTTGCAACTGCTTCTGCTTAAAAAAAAACATTTTTGGAGATGTAAGGAAAAAGTGATTAGTAGGAAAAGTTGATAGTGTTTGAGAAAAAAGTGATTTTGAAAAGTAAAAGTTGATAATGTTTGGTAAAATAAGTGTCTTTTGTGTAATAGAAAGGGGAAAAACACTTTTCACACGCAAGCCGAGAAAAAGTAAAAATTGGTAGTGTTTGGTAAATAAGTGCTTTTTAAAGGCAAAAGCTGAGAAGTGCTTTTTTTAAGTGATTGCAAACACTCCCTATTATAAATCATAAGTGGTGCTTAACTTTTTACCCTTTTTTAATGATAATAATATCATTAAATTAATCGTATAATATTTGGAAAAGCATCTGGAGAGACCCATTTGCATTATACTACGTAATTTGTAATGAGCTCCCATCAGCAAGATAGTTCATTTATATATGGACTAATAAGTCTATTCACCCAAAATTTAGTGACAGCTTTCTAAGAGCATCACCAATGGATAACTGTTGACATTAAAAAAAACTGCCTCGTCATTAGTGTTGAACACTGCGGTATATATTCAATCTCCAATGCAGTATGTGATAGGTAATGTAATGCTGACATGTCAATAATTAATGTAAACAGCGTGAACATCAATGTCTTATTATAACAGTGCCTTTCACATGCTCGGTCAGCAAAAGTAGGGGAGAAATACTCTAAAATTCTGGAAATCTGCCGCTAATGAAAATATCAACCGCCAAAAGATGGGAGATTTCAATCACGACATATACTCCGTATGTTTAATTAGTGGGGAAAAAGATATCTCCAATAGTGCCACCCACCCTTCTTTTTCCCCTGTTGAGTAAAGCTTCGCAAAGTTCGTTGTTCATTTCAAGGCAGAAGACAAAAGGTTTTATATGTCAGTTGACTGCAATCAATTTCTGTAGGGAATAGATTTTATGAGATGATATAAATTCATTACTTGTATGATTTATCGATTTTTATCGATTACTTGTATGATATGATATTGCTATACTCCGTAGAATTTATCGATTTTATAGACTTGTCTTCAAATCTCATACGGCTCAGGCATGAACGTTAACATAGAGCATTGGACATATTTTTTGGACTTTACTGTCATGCTACACCACTCCAACATGACTTGGATGACAGTTCCATTCGTCGGTTGCCATGTGTCATATTTTATTCCATGTTAACAGCGACCCATTGGTGATGCTCTAAGCACTACAACACGTCAAGTCGTCAACACGTAAGATGAAAGAAAATAAGCAGTCTATCAACTTGAGCGAGTCTCTATAAAGAGGCATAGAGTCACAAGCCATTGGATCTCGAATTAAGCGATTGCATGATTGAAAAATGTAGCTGTAAAAAAGTTAATATGTTTTCAAACAACTATTTCACTCTTAAATTAAGCACTTTTACAATTAAAAGCTAGCATGTTAAAAGTTAGCAAGCAGCAAGGGATATGTTTGAAAACGATTTTTTTCTTTTCTATTAAAAACTTTTTTTCATCAGACACTCTAACTTTTACTTTTTAAAAATCATTTTCTTTCTCAAAGACTCAATTTTTCTAGTAATCAGTTTTCATAAAATATTTAAAATTAATCACTTCTCACAAGTAGAAGCAAACCCAAAGCTTCCATTGAATACATATGTAGGCGTGCTTGTGCACACACAATGGTGTAGTCACTTGAAAATTCATACTAGTACAAGAGGACATTTACTAGCATATAAAATAATTACTATGTAGGTGAAATTTATGAATGTGGAGATGATAACCGGTGGGCGTAGCTTAACTGGTAGATAGGGGGTGTCACAAGGGGTAAGTTTCGGGTTTGAATCCCGGCAACTGCGATGAGAGGTTACTAAGCTAAAAATGCATAGGGCCTCTGCAAGTACCAGAACCAGAACCACACTCTCTATCTGCCAGTTTGTGATTAAAGTCCAACTTACATCTCCCATCTAATTGTCCGGTCGGTGTTGGGGGCCCTCATGGATGGGGTGTCATCCTTTTTTATGAATGTGGAGATGAGAGTTTACATTATTGATCATTTGACTTGAATGTTTAATGTGGACCCTGTTACATTTTCTTAAACATTTCGCATTATACGTACATCTGTAAAATATGTTATATATAGGCAGCGGCGGACACATGATTTCCCGGTAGGAGGGGCTACAGTAAAAAAATACATACAAATACATATATATTAAACATTTCGGGGTAAATATATCTAGATTTTTTGGAGGGGCGGCGGCCCCCCAATTGCCCCCCTTTGGGTCCGCCGTTGTATATAGGGGAGGGCGGTTAGATACTTTGCGTGTTTTTTTATAAAGCACAATGAATTTACATAGAATATAAAAATAAGTTAAACAACCAATCAATGTATTTTCAATTCATTTTACATTGGAAGTGAATACTTCTTTAAATTTTGCACGTAATCATTTTGTTTGCAAAGTTTTAATGTGAACACCACTCAACAAACAAACAAAACCTTTAAACAAACATGTTTTATGTTTATCAAATTTGAGGTGAACCGAAGGAAGGAACTATATACGAAGTATATGTTAGGGCTATAGTTGACTGAAATCCGGTTTTCATATTTAATTTAGCTCACGATACTCTACTATGTTTAAGTCAAGTACAAGAGTGTAGCTAGGGTAGTCATTGACCCGGGCCGGGCCGGGCCGGTTCCGGGCCGGGCCCGGCCGGGCTCTTTTTTTTTGGGAAGGAAGGCCCGGGACCGGCCCGGGTAGCCACCCGGGTCCAGTCTGGGTCCGGACCGGGCCAGGCCTCCGGGTTGGTCATATTTTTTTAGCTTTCCTAACACCCCCCTCACCCCCCCACCCCCCCCAAACCCCCCAAACCCCTCCTAACCATCAAGCCCAACCCGGGTAACCCCAAAAAATGAAAAAAAAAAAAAATCAATTCGGCCCGGACCTGGGCCCGACCCGGCCGGGCCGGTTCGCCAAATACAAGGCCCGAGCCCGGACCCCCCCACCGGGCCTAGGCCCGACCCGGACCCGAGAACCGGGCCGGTTCCGCACAGTAGCGGGCCGGGCGGCCCGAACCGGGTCCATGACTAAGCTAGGGGAGGGCCAACCCAAATTTTAAAAATGTCTATATTTTTAGTGTAAAAAAATTCGTGTAATTTTTTTTTTCAAAAATACTCTTTGTACCAGGCCAGTGCACTGACTCCGCCCCTGATCAAGTATAATTATTTGTCAGACTTCAACTCATCAATCCAACTCATATATCTGAATCCGCCCCCAAGCTAACCGAAGTTAATTACTACTATTGAGAAATATAATTGATAATTCAGGCATATAATCTTTGAATTTGATCTGAATTTGATAATTCTTTGTTTAACACGCATTTTTTAAATTCAGGCATTTTATTTAGAAAATCTTGTCCTCATACTCCTGCTCAAAATGGGGTAGCTGAACGCAAGCATAAACATTTACTCGAATTGACCAGGACCTTATTAATCGATTCTTCTATTCCTAGTCACTTCTGGGTAGATGCGTTATACACAGCTACTTTTATTATTAATCGTTTACCTACTCCCATTTTGAATGGGGTATCTCCATTCCAAAAACTTTTTAACAAACTGCCTGACTATAATTTTTTGCGTGTATTTGGTTGCTCATGTTTTCCTAATTTCATTGTTGCCTCCCACAATAAGCTCTCACCGCGTTCTATACATTGTGTCTTTCTTGGGTATGCACCGGGCTATAAAGGGTATCGTTGTCTTTCTCCTTCCACTGGCCGGGTATACATTAGTCGGGATGTAATTTTTCATGAAAATATATTTCCATATAATTCTCTAGTCGGGATGTAATTTTTCAAATCATAAACTTCCATCAAAATATCTCTAGCCAAGGTAGCAAAAATCCAAGACCGAACCGTTTGGTCTATTTTCAACCAGTGAGAATAGTCCGGTTCTGTGACCAATGGTACCCGAATTGAACCATCTAGTATCCCAATAAGGCTGTGAGATACCAAGAAGGATTCAAATTGAGTACGCCATGGCAAATAGTCCTCAACAGCAGACAAACGTGTAGTAACAATATTGGTCACATTGGGCATAGAGAATGTCAATTGAGAAGACAAAACAGATAAAGAACCTGGGATATTTGTAGAACCAGATTCTGTCAGGACCGAGGCTTGCGCCTGAGAGTGCGAGTACATGTGGTTTGTGAAAGTTGGGCCTGCGTATCTGATGGCAGACGGATCATGTGTTGTAGAAGTAGTCAACCCAGGCGGTGGAGGCAGATTGGCAGTCGGAGTCTAGGTGTGTAACACCGTCCCCAAATGTATTTACTGTTAAGAGTATAATGTGTTGAACCTTATGGAATGGTTAATGAGTATACGAAGTTGTGAATTTTTAATATTTCTTTTGCGTGAATAGTAAATTCGCACGCGGGACCCACACTGGGAGCGAGGTCGCCCGATATTCCCGAGACCGTATATTTTATTCAACTTGGTCGAAATAATATTTATATAGAGGGGGATAATTTATTTGGTCCAAAGCAATGACATAATGTGGACCGATTGGTCAAAAGCGGCTCAATTACCGGTACTGGTAATTTAACGGATAATAGCCCGAAATTGGATTTCGGAGACCTATAAATTAAAGTTGGGGAATGTATATTCACTATAAGGGTCATAATGGTTGAGAACACATAATAAATTCTATTTGACCCGATAAAATAAAATATATTTAAAACAGTCCGAAAAATACAACTTTCGGGACCAATTGTACACTTCTGGACAAAAAAGGTTGACCTCCCACATGGGTGGGGGCCAACCCACGAATTTGGCAGCCAAAGGGGGCTGATTTGTGTCACACTTGAGCTGTGAGACAAGAGGGAGGTGGGAGGAAGCTATCAAGGTACCATGAGGGGGTCCATTTACACATTATTTTGAGAGAAAAGCCAAATAGGCTATCCCCTCACTCACCCTCCCCCATTATTTCGGCCAAAGAGACCCAAGAGAGAAGGATAGCTCTTGCAACCTCATCCTCCATAGCCAAGAACTGAACTCAAGCTTAAGGAGTCCAAAGAAGGGGTTTTAAGAAGGGAAAAGTTGGGAGAAAGTGTGAAGGATTAAGGTAATAACCTTATATTAGTTTCTCCTTTACTTTTCTTCTACCATATGAGATATATATCATATGAAGAACCTTGAGGATTGTTCTACATGGCTTAAGTGTAGAATGATGGGTTGGAAGGTGGTTCTAAGTCCAAAAACGGACTTAGGAACCAAACCAACAAATTCACCGGAAAATAACCTTTTAGAGGTTATTTGTATTGATTAGGGTTGCATGATGTTAAAACCTTGTTAGGAACTTGATTAAAGTATTTTTGAGCTTCGCCGGAGTTTCGCCGGAGTTGGTCAAAGTTCGCCGGAGTTGGTCAAAGTTTGCCGGAATTAGCCAAAGTTCAATCGGGAAGCGTAGAACGCGCTCAAGCTCACTTAAGGTGAGGATGACCGACTATATTGCTTATAATTATTGGGTTAATTTCATGAGATTACCTAAATGAATTAAATGTGTTTGGCATGGTTTATAAACGATAAAAAGTGCCTACATGGAATTAATATTATTTATAAGTGAAAATGCATAATATACAAAGTTATGAATAAATTGTGTATGATTATGTGTTATGAATAAATGGCATGATAGTGGTATGAACCAAGAATGTTCATTGTGATAAATATACTTTTACCCCATGTAAAGAAGTCATGGAAGGATAAAAGGGATATTTTGATATTAAAGCCAATCAATACTTGAATGTGAAATTAAATTGAAATATATGAACTATTATAGATATGCATTGGTTATATCAAGATTTAAAGACTAGTATAGAAATACTAGTCGGAAATGTTAGTTCAATAGTTCTTTGGAGCTAATCCCAAGATATTGGAGCTAAGTAACCTTAAAGGATATCTTAAGGTGGATCATATGAACCCAAGTTACATTAGGAGTAGGCCTTAAGGGTTACTCAAAGTGGATGGAGCCTAGACTAAGAAATTGTTTAGGATTAGATGACGTGACATTGAGCCAAGCTCTAGCACGTAGTGGTATGACTATGAGCCGAGCTCTAGCAAATGTAGTGTGACTATGAGCCGAGCTCTAGCACAAATTAGTATGACTATGAGCCGAGCTCTAGAAAATGTAGTGTGACTATGAGCCGAGCTCTAGCACAATTTAGCATGACTATGAGCCGAGCTCTAGCATGAAGGAACGTGAGTTAATTATAAATGAATAACATCCTAGATTGAGGGTCTTGGAAATTGAAACTTTAATTATACTTAGTATAGTTGTCATTGTACTTGTCAAATGCTTCCAAGTACTGACCTCCCCTTCACGGGGGAGGCCACCTCACAGTTTCAGGTAGGGAGTAAAGCTTGCTGCCATCACCGTTGCTCGAGTAGGATCCAAGAAGAGGAGACGTGGTTCATGCCTGTTCAGAATCCATTTTTCAAACACTTTAATTAATGCTCATGGATAATGTTTTTCTATTGAATATTTAATAGGGGCTTGTATGCCCATGTTTGCCAAAGTGTGGCATGAACACTTGTACCAAATGTTTCCACTGTTTGAATGAATATTTTACATTATGTTTGTTTATGGATGTACTATGTGTGAATGGTATTCAAGACGCCTAGTATAGTATGGATGAGTTGGACTGCGGTTGACTATTCGTACTGTACGGCGGGTTGTTGACGTGTCCGGTAGGTCCGGGGCGTGACAAGGTGAAGGGTGGTGGCATGTTGAAAAGATTGTAGGAGGCCAAGGAGGGAAATTCTGGCTGTCGTGGACGAAACGAAGGTGCCACAGGTGAGGGAAAAGGACTGCTGATAGCCACAGTGCTGGAACCGGCTTCAAAGAAGGAATCTGTTCGCGGAAGACTGCCTCGGATGCGCTGCTCCGTCTGACCGGGCGCTGATGATGTTGTGGTCGTCGCCTGGGAGATGCCGATGGTCACCGATGATGGCTGCTCCTGCTGGAAGGGCGGCGAAGTCATGGCTGCGATAAATTGGGAGGCGGCCTTAGTTGAGACGTGAAAGAGAAAAAAATAAACCTAGTCTCGTGATACCATATTGAGAAATATAATTGAGGAAATAATGGCATGCCCTCTTGGGTGCCTTAAGCATGTATTTATAATAAAACAGAGTTAAAGAGAATTACAAAGTAATCCCTAATCATTACATTATTAACTACCTCCGTTCCTAAAAAATTTTCCCGATTTGACTTGGCACGCTTATTAAGATAGTTGAATAAAATGAAAATGTATGATTGTGAATGTGTAAGAAAAAGGTAAAATGAATGTGAGTCACACAAATTGTCCAAAAAGGGAAATTGAGAAATATTTTTGTAATTAATTGGCCTATACTAGTCTCCAAAGCTATGCCTATGCGCAATTGCGGGCGCATACATACACATGCATCAATGCATGTAGACATATATGTGTGCTGAATTAATGCATGTATGCAATGCATGTGTGTACTCTAACCCGAATAGTTCGTTAATATGTAAAAACATTACGTAGTATATATGTAGCACATGCTGGCAAAGTTAGTTAATGTATTCAGTTAGTTATATATATGAATTGAAGTTGGGAGCTTAGCTTGTTGAATTAATTATATTTTGTCTCCAATTCATCTATCTATCCTCCAATTCAACGCTATACTATACACATGCATTTGCATGCACGGTGAATGCACATATAATAGATTGTCATTATTATTATTATTGGGTATATATTGCAATCGATCAAGACCGCCACCACCAACCGCCGTGCCCTATTATTGTTATGATTCCTTCTGACCGGAACTGGAAAGATCCGTCCGTCCGTCCGTCGTGAAGATCCATCCTATCGCTATCTAGCTATCATCATATCGGCCAGACGCCGGAGCAATATATAATGGAGAGAAGCTCCGCCGCCGGTGTGGAATTAGAGGGTGGTTGCGACCATCCCAACTTTGACGACGACGGCCGCGTCAAACGAACCGGTACCTAGCTACGTATTTTCATTCTTTGTTTTTTCCGGCCAGGCCATATGATAACGCCGGCTAGTAATTGATTATGGAAAATTAAAGCTGTTTGTGAAATTAAAAGCTCGGTTTTTTGTCAAATTGCGTATGATATCGAGAAAATTTCGATACAAAAATTGTTTTATAGTATCATTATCGATCACAAACAATATTTTTTGGTAGTATAAAAAAAAATTCTCTTAAAAACTAACCATAAAATTAAACTTCCACTCTCATGTGAACACCCATAACTAATTTAAAAATAAAATGCAATAATTTGTGTAGATTTGGTATAAAATATTCAAAGTACGAAAGTTATACTACGTATAATTATATGAAAACGTTCTTTCTTAAAAATAATTTCAGTATAAAAGTTTTTTTTTCATAAATATAACAACTAAAATCATTAACTACAATTTAATTAAGATCAAGAAATAGCTGTGATATCACAATTTGGCCAAACATGGTTATCATTAGCTAAGAGAGGTCAATATGGGCAAATAATTTTGTAAGAAAAATAATACGGAGTACAAGTACTACTTTTGTATTTCTTACTTTTAACCCAATTTGCTAGTGTTATTATTGAAAAAGTTACATTTCTCCGATTCTTATACGAAGTATCTAACAATATTAGATCCAGTGTTAACTTTTCATTTCGCGCGTTGAGTTGTGTAGTAAAAAAGTTAGGTTGAAGTTACTTTTCAAACTGTATTGGCTGAAGTTACTGTAGAGGTTCATTTTAGCTATTTTGTATATACGTTTTCTTTATTTTATTAATAAAATATATTTAAATATTTTTTCATAAATCAGCAAAATCAGTCAATCCATTCATTTCAACCGAAATTTCATAAATTTCAGTAGAATCAGTCAATACACCCGATTTGGGTAATACCACACATGCCCCTCATGTTCAAAATTTTAATGATAAAATAGTTTAAACACCTAAAACTTAATCGTAAGATCCGTTGTCTATACGCTGACTATATACTTCGTATTATTTCAACGAAATGCTCACTATGCACTACTTTTCCTCCTATACAAGTTATTTTCTCGAAAAGTAATAATACTTGTAATAAGGAAAACAACACTATTTTTATGATATTTTTACTTGGATTGATATCAGTCTCGGATCAAACCAAAAAAAGATCAAATCAGAATTTGGCAGTTGCAAAATACACATAGACGACTAGACATCTACCTAACGAGACCATTTCGGACCAACCTAACCTTACTAAAACAAACAAGACCAAACATCCTTACTCCCACCATTTCATTTGATCAAATGTGTGCTGATGGTTCCATGTATAATAAATAGGAACATTGATGACAACAGTAGCACATATAATAACAGCGGTGATTGGGTCAGGAGTGCTATCTCTAGCTTGGGCTATAGCGCAGTTGGGGTGGATCGCCGGCCCAATAACGCTTTTCCTCTTTGCCCTCCTTACCTGGTATGCTTCTACTCTGCTTTCTGATTGCTACCGCTCCCCGGATGGGAAAAGGAACACCACTTACATGCAAGCGGTTACAACACATCTAGGTATCACATGTGTCGCATATACAGATATACTATACTCTCTTTGACTTTGCCATGTTTGACCATTCAGCAGTGGCCCTGGTCGACTGAATGAGATTGAGTCGCTATAAAGAATTTTTATATTTTTATATGGAATGCATTCTCTCATTTCAAGTGATTAGGGATATGCTCATGTGGCTCAATGGGTGTCTATGATAATAAATTAAAGATTGTGTATTTAAAATTTATGCAAGGAGCTACGTCAGAAATATTTAAAAGGAAAGTAATAAAATATTTTGGGCAAAAGAATGAAACATAGAAAAGTTTAGTATACATGATGCCTAAAGACATATAAATGAAACACATAAAACTTTACAACAAAACATATGTGTTGATAGAATCCATGTTTAATTGTCTTGGACATATAAATGACGATTCAATTTAATAATTGAAGCTTACGCGATCAATTTTATTATATTTTAGGAGGGTGTAACATCAAGCTTTGTGGAATAGCTCAGTATACAAATCTCGTTGGGACTAGCATTGGATACACTATCACCACATCACTCAGTTTAATGTAATTCACTTTTCCTTCTTATTTATTATTACTCGTATTATTATTATATTGTTGCTGTTGCTGCTTACTTGAGGTATAAATTTTATTCTTGCTATTGATAATAAAAACAATGATCATGTATGTATGTTATGAGGTACAGATTAATGTATTCTCTTGTCTTTGCATTCAGGGCAATTGACAAATCTAATTGTTATCATAAATATGGACATAAGGCTGATTGTCGGCAGAAGAATAGCATCTTCACAATTGTATTTGGAATAGCTCAAGTTGTTCTAAGCCAGATTCCAAACATTCACGAACTTGCATATCTCTCCCTTATTGCCTCTATCATGTCCTTTGCTTACTCTTCCATTGGTCTCGCCCTCTCCATTGATAGAATTGCAAGTGAGTGATCTAAACCTAGCTATATATCCTACATTCTTTTTTTATACTCCAGGGGGCGTCTGAGGGAGGGGCTGGAGTAATTGGGGTTGAAACTCACTCCATTGAGTTTCGACCCCGAGACCTCCATTGGGTTGGACCGCTTCCTCATACCCTACATTCTTTTATCAATTACTTCTTCCATCCCGAATTGAATTCCAATTAGCGGATTTTAAGGTTGACTTATAATAAAATGGAAGAATCATTGCAAATAGTTTACTGAGATTTAATAATTAAAATTTACATATTCAGAAACTGTATTGAAAATTCGCAAAGTCCAAATTAGAAATAATACAAATTTGATATGCTAAATAAACAATTACAGTAAAATTATATTACTAATAAAAGTTGACTTTGCAAATCATTCTTGGATGATCGATGGAGCGAGTATATACTTGACTACTACTACACTAGTCACAATTTTTGTTGGGAAACTGCACTCTTTTTGAAGAATTGATAAGGAGGAAAGAATATGAACTTTTGTTTGTTTTCAAATTATATAGGTGAAGTCCTAGACTCCTAGCTATACCACCTTTGAAAATTGTTTGTGTTCTTGATATTTTAATGATTAACATATACATTCCAAATACAATTAACATTAACAATACATTTATAATGATTAGGAGGGACACATGTGACAACTAGCATAACAGGAAGGCCAATTGGACCCAACTTCTCAAGTACAGAAAAAATGTGGAACATCTTTGCCGCCGTTGGAGACATTGCCTTTGCCTACATTTTCTCTAATGTTCTGGTTGAAATACAGGCATGCATGGATGACTCTATGTTTTTATTTTGGGGTTTAAACTTAATTTTTTGATAGAATAAAAATTTCTTCATTAAGCAATCTTTGTGAACTTAATTATTAAACTGAAAACGTTTATTGTGTTTATTGAAGGACACAATAAAAGCCTCTCCAAAGGAGAATAAAGTGATGAAACAAGCCACTTTCTATGGTATATTTATATCGTCCATCTTCTACGTCCTTTGTGGTTTGCTAGGATATGCCGCATTTGGGAATGATGCACCTTCCAACTTTCTAACCGCATTTGGGTTCTATGATCCATTTTGGCTCATTGATCTTGCCAATGTCTGCATTATTGTTCACCTCCTCGGAGCATACCAGGTACCATTTGAATACACTCTATATGTCCCTATTTTCTTTGTTTATTAAAATTTAAACTTATTAGCTTCTAAGAAAATTTAGGTGAGATAAATTGAAGGGGAAAAGGGGCAAATAAGGCCACGTACTAACAAAAAAAGATCAAATAAGGCCTTATTTATGAGATTCTGTCCAGTTTTCGCCATTTGGGGTGGTTCTCGGTGGCATTTTCTGATGAAATTTTTTGACCATCTAATTTATTAAGTCTAGTTCACTCATACCAAATTTCATCTATGAATTCAATCGAAAAGACATTCAAATGAATTCTTGAAGATACCTGCACTTTTAACTGCGCAGGTATCTTCAAGAATTCATTTGAATGTCTTCCCGATTGAAGTTTTAGCTGAAATTTGGTATGAGTAAACTAGACTTACTGAATAAGATGCTAAAAAACTTTTATCAAAAAATTCCACCGGGAACCACCTCAAATGGTGATGGCCGGACAGAGCCTCTTAAATAAGGCCTTATTTGACCTTTTTTTGTTAGTACATGGCCTTATTTGCCTATATATCCAGGAAACTACATTAAAAAATCTAAATTTTAGGCTCAACGAATATGAACAATGAAACAAAAATAAAATGGGAAAGAAAGGGAAATTGCCCTAAATAGGAGTAAATAACCGATTTTAAAATTCCAAAATAGGACTGCAATGTCTATGTTTTCAAAATATGAGTCTTTACTGACATGATTGAAAAATATTGCCATATTAATGTTTAGTACAGCAACTATTTTGGCAATAATGACTCCAAGATGACAGTAAATACCATGAAGTACCATATTACTTGCATTTCAGGAAGAAAAACATGACAATCCTATTTTGGAATTCCAAATCTTCTTTACTCCTATTTTAATTCAGGAACACTCCCAAAAATAGAATACCCAAAATTGTTGATTTATTTCTCCAATTAACTATTGGTAGCAGAGGCGTATCCAGGAATTTAGGATGCCCTTGGCTGAAGAGTATTTATAATAGGCTTAAACATTAGCATGTTAGCTAAATATGAAAAATGAAAAAAAATTATTTAAACAATTGAAAAAATCAAGTTACCCTAAACTTCAGTCCACCATAATCCATATTTAGATCATCGATTGATTGATAGCATGCACACAGGTTTTCGCGCAACCGGTATTTGCATTTGTGGAAGAAAGGTGCAAGAAGAGATGGCCAGAGAGTAAGATGATGAATGCAGAAACATGCATTAAAATGGGATCAAAAAAAGGCTGGAGCTTGAGTTTATTCAAGTTGATATGGAGGACTGGGTATGTGATAATTACAACCTTGGTGGCGATGTTGTTCCCATTTTTCAATGACTTTGTGGGTCTTCTTGGAGCTATCTCCTACTGGCCCCTAACCATTTACTTCCCAATCCAGATGTACATTGCAAGAACCAAGACTCCGAGGTTCTCATTTGTTTGGGTGTGGCTCCAAATTTTGTGTGCAGTTTGCTTCATACTTTCACTATTAGCGGCCGCTGGATCACTACGTGGCCTTATCCTCTATATCAGGACGTATAAACCCTTCCAAGCTAAGTCATGACTCTCAGTCCAGTGGCCGCGGCGGTCCTCCATGTTTTACAGTATAGCTAGTGAACTATGTGATTAACTAACTAGCTAGACCCAAGTCTGATGTACTACCTATAATTCAAGCAAATTGTGTTTATTTACAGAATATCATAACTCATCCTCACCATGTAAGGGAAAGCCTGTTTAAGAATAAAGTATGTTAAATCCAACACTGCTCTTAAACAAATTCGACAGAGAACTCCTATTTCACTGCCTTGTAGATTTAGCGTGAGACATACTTTATACTACATATTTGATTTTGAAAAGGATCAAGTGGTGTATATATTTTTGCATCATTATTTGATTTTGAAAAGGATCAAGTGGTGTATTGAATATTTCTATAAAAGAATGTTATGGCTCGCTTTTACTTTATTCATTATAAATTTCAGCATACTACTACCTATTCAATATTAGAAATGTATCCATTGTTAACCTTACAGATGACATATTAATAAATTAATGCAATAAATAAAATGAAACTTTTAAAGATCACTACACACAATATTTAATGAGGAAATAGTAGGAAACGACAAATTATTACGAGTAATACACAAAATGTCTTCATTTTTAGTACAAATAATTATTTCCCAGAAATATTCTTTGTACCGGCTCAGTCCCTAGCTCCACCCCTAGATCCAATAATAGTGATTAAATAACACTATTTTTGGATCTAGGGATGAAGCTATGTCAATATCACAAAATGTCTTTTTCAATTCTATTATTTTTAATTTTAAGTAAAATAACACTAAAATAAATACTTCCTCCCTCAAGTCCTCAACCAAGTTTCCACTTTCCTTTTGGGATGTCTCACAATTAAGTTCCTTTATTTCATTTCTATTTTTGGTAAGTTTTTTGTGTAAGACTACTCAACTGCCCTCCTAAATACCCCTAACCCTTTAGATTTCGGTCCTTCCTTACCCTTTCCTCTCTCGTTACGAATCTTCTGCTCCATCTGCCGAGTTTCCCCCCAAAATAATGCTAATTAAATAAATAATTCCCAAAATACTATTGAGTTAAAAATAATTCCCAAAGTAATGCTGGATTAACCGGGGTTAAGCAAAGCAGTACAAGAGCCGCCACTTTAGCGGCTTTATCAAATACTCCGTATCACGTACGTAACTCACGCAAGCAAGCCAAAGGCCCAAAGTCAGTACATTACATGGTAACGGGTCCCACCAAATTAATCCTCCATGTTTTACAATATAGCTAGTGAACTATACCTGTGTATGTAATTAAGTAACTAGCTAGACCCAAGTCTGATGTACTACATATAATTCAAGAAAATTGTGTTTCTTTAAAGAATATCATAACTCATGCTCACCATGTAAGGGAAAGCTTGTTTAAGAATAAAATATGTTAAATCCAACACCGCTCTTAAACAAATTCGGTAGAGAACTCCTACTTCAGTACCTTGTAGATTTAGTGTGTGACATATTTTATACTTTATACTATATATTCTTGCATCATTATTATGAGCACTTTCTATATCACCAAGATGTGTATTGAATATTTCTACAAAAGAATGTTATGGCTACCAATTCATCAATTTTAGAAATGTATCCATTGTTAACCTTACAAATGACATATTAATAAATTAATGCAATAAATAAAAAAACGGGAACGGAGCTCAGGAGGAAACTGGGCCGAAGCTTCTGTTTCAAAGCCCGCCCTCTCCCTTGTTGGGATCCTTCCTTAATTCGAAGATTGCTGTCAAGGTGCAGGTTTGCTACTACCCCCCAATTAAGTCGGGAAGGGGAGATTTGTTGGGATCCCTCCTTAATTGGAGAGGTTCTAGAAAATTCTAGAGCTTTCTAGAAAAGTATAGAATTTTCTAGAACGTTCCGGAGAATCCTAGAGAAGTCTAGAACTCTCTAGAAGCTTGTGGAATAGTGTGGAATCCTCTAGAATATTCTAGAGATGTGTGGAACCTTCTGGAACCTTATGGAAGAGTATGGAAGGATATAGAAGGGAATGGAAGAGTGTAGAGACTCCTAGAGTGTGTGGAGCATTCTAGAGAATCAATCCCCACCCTGGGATACAAATCATCCCCACCATTCATTGTGAAGGTGGAGTAGTATAAATAGAGGTAGGATGCTTCATTCCTAACTATCCTAGTAAGAGAGAATCCACTTCTTAGAGTGAAAAAGCTAGAGAGTTAGAGAGCCTCTTTGAGAGAGAAGAGAGATATCTTGGGAAGTTCCTATCCTCAAGCTTGAGTGAGCCACCGTTGAGTGAGACAATTTTGTAACATCCTTGTAAATCCTACTATTCTTTTGTATAGTGAAAGAATCTCCATATTGGAGAATTTAAATCGTGTGCTCCCATTGCTACCTTGATTCCTAAGTGTCTATCTTAACTTCACGATGCGGGAAAGTCCGGAGTTTTTCCCAACATCACTGACTTTTATCATCATAAGCATCAGGCTGATGATAAAACATAAGAAGCACCATCACCACCATTAAAACATCAAACCTCAAAGAACCCCGGGAAATATCCTCCTCAGCCACTTAAAACTTGGAAAAAATGCCATCAATATGCCGGCCACAACGTTACTACTCTTAATTTGCTAAATAAGCAGTCAAACCACAATTGAACTTGACTCTGATACTATATTAAGACCCGATGTTTCATCCTGAAATGTCAACCTGGTAGGAATACATCAGTCTTATATAATGTTTTATTGATTTATAGTTTTCCGGTGTGAGGCAAATTATTTAACATATATAACAACACATATCAAAGATTTTTAAATATTTTTAAATATAAATGATTAAATAAGTAAAATTATGATTAAAGTAGGATTTCTGATTAGTACTTAGACGATCAATATCACAAAATTAGAATTTCTTTTTAGTATAAATCATTGAAATTCTAAGGATATATTGTTGATGACATAGATGTTATTACCTCCGTGAAATACGTCATTGTGACTAGCACCCCTGTCTAGAAAACTTTCACCGACTTTTTCTAGCGAATCTTCAAAAAAAAAATCATCATAATTTTTGGCAACTTTTTCGGCTGCGGTTCTTGTCAAAGGTTGGATAGGTGTGGTGGGGCAGGGGTAGATATGGGATATAAATTACAATGTAATTAAAAAAAATTGGTTAATTAAATAAAAGGTTAGTCGTATTTAAAAAAGGTAAACTGCTAATTCTTTTACTTTTACAAAGCTAGATATAATATTTGTGTCATTTTTTCAAATTAAAAGCAACACATTTGATAATAAAAATGATTAATAATGCTGAAAAAATTCAAGGTGAAGTAGTAACAATGAAAGAAAACACTGTAAAACTAAGAATTCATTTAGTAACATCTAAATGCTATTAATCACTAATTCGACTTATTAACCTTATCACATTATTTTCTTTATTAAATATGTAATTTTTTATTTCACATGTTAAACCGTGTAATAACTAAAATAAATAAGTTTTGAATTACTTTTATATACTTTTTTCTTTGTTACATTAATATATATATTTTTCTTCATATTTTAGCAAATTCAGTTAGTTCAACCACTTCAATCCAGTTTTAACATATACAATCTAGTTCAAAGTTACCTAACGACCTCTGAAATTACAGAGTAGTTATTAATTACTCCCTCCGTCTTAATAAATTCTTCCAACTTTGACTTGGCACGCATATTAAGGAAGTAAAATAATGTGGAAATGAATGGTTGTAGTTGTGTAAGAAACGAAAAGGGTGAAATGAATGTGAGTCTCACAAATTGTTCTAAAAAGGAAAACTGGAAGAATTTTATGGGACGATCCAAAAAGAAAAGTTGGAATAATTTTATGGGACGGAGGGAGTACTAATTTTGGGGTTGTCCAAAAATGTTATGGTTTTCTCTTTAAGTCAATATGAATCATTTGGCAAATTGTAAGGGAAGAACTATTAGTTGATGAGTTAATTCATACTCTCTTGGTTTCACTAGATTTTTCCAACTTTCCTTTTTATTTGTCTCAAAAAACTTTGTCACTTCATTCTAAATCAATGAATTTGTGACTCTGTTCATTTGTCTCTCCTATGCAATGTTGAGTGGGACAGAGTTAAGTATTACTCACTATGTCCAATATTTATCTCCTAATTAAAGTACAACCGGTACGAGAATTAAGATATTGTGTATTGTATGGTGAAGAATTATGAAGAAGAGAGAGAATTGTGAAAAAATGTGTCAGAAATATTATGAACCACAAAGTCTTTGACGAAGATGAAAAGAGAATATAATTTTGAGACAGATGAAAAATGAAAGTTTGAACATAATATTGAAACATGAGAAGTAAATACCACTCCCCCCATAAATTGAGCCAAATATAGAGCCCGTTTGGTAGCACGAAAATCAGCTGTTTTGGCTGATTCTGCTGAAATTTCTGAAGTTCTGGCTAAAGTGGCTGCACTGATTTTGCTGATTTAAGAAACAATTACTTTTAAAATATACTTATTAATAAAATAAAGAAAAAATTATATGTAAAAATAGCTAAAATGGTACTTTAAAGTAACTTCAGCTAAAACCGCCAAAACCTTACTTTTTGCATTTCTTCTCCACCTTTCTAGACTTGTGTAACACAGAGCAGAAGTACCATTAGTTGGTTTATGATATAGGGGGTGTTTGGAACTGATTCTGCTTCTGCTTCTTTTTTAAAAGCAGAAGCAGAATCAGAATCAGTTTTCAGAAGTTGGTACCCCTCAGCTTCTAAAAAAACTGATTTTGAGAGTAAATTAGAGCTCCAGAAGTGCTTCCGGAATTTCACCCAAACACTCCAGCTTCTGCTTCTACTCCCTGAAGGAGCAGAATCAGTTTTGAGAATCAGATCCAAACACCCCCATAACTCCGTTTTTCTTAATTCCCGCGAAGTTTGTCTTCCTCATCCACTCCCTGACAATGGCCACCATTCCTTCATGTCCTTCTTCTTCTTCATCGTGGAACCTCAAGAATTTCTCATTTCGATCTCCTGCTCATTTTTACCCAAGTTCTAAACATGTGAGGTTTACCCCCAATAGCCAAGTCGTGCCTTCGCATTGCTCTTCAAAAAGATTGTCTTTTTATGTGAGAGCCGAGCATAGAGAAGAACCCACTCCGGCGGCTGTGGCTAAGGAAGAGTCTGGAAATGAGGAAATCGTGAAGAGAGAGTTGCAGTTGGACAAGGATGTATCTGAAACTGAGAAGATTGAGGTAGAGAAACAGCAAGAAGTGGACTGGAAGAGCGACAAGGAGTTCAAGAACTTTATGGGTAATCCTTCAATTGAGGCTGCAATAAAGCTGGAGAAAAAGAGGGCAGATAGGAGGTTGAAGGAGCTCGATAGAGAGTCCAGTAGCAACCCAGTTGTGGGCTTGATCAATAGACTGCTCCGTGACAATTTGTCCAGAGAGAAAGAGAGGTTGGAGAAAGCAGAGGAAGCTTTCAAGGCTCTTGATCTTAAGAAGGTACCACTTCAGTTCTTCATCAGTCTTAGTTTGAAGTTAGGGCATCCTCAATCATTACATTTTTTAGACTGTTAGGAGACTAAGTTTGTGATGTGCCAGCTTCTTTTGAGCTGGGGATGTGTCAACTTTTTTGAAGCATGGTTAAGTGACAATAGATTGAGTGACATCAGATTCGCTAAGATTATTTGTTAGAATAATCCGGTATTAAAATATGAGTATAGATTATTTTAAGACTATTTGTGAGAGTAGGGGTGTTACACGAGTGTAGGACTTACAAAAAATCAGATATTTGGAGATAATGGTTGAAAGTTATGACATGCACTAATTAGTAGTGCATAAATGTGTCTTTTTATGTTTGATTTGTGTGGATTGTTTACTATTTTATTTAGTTTATAAACATTTGTGTGATTTTAGTTGTAATTGTATTTTAGTTCTCATTTGTAAGTTGTAAAGTAGAGTTAAGATTTATGGTGTTGGAAAGGAAGACTTTGAATGTGAAGAAAAATAATTCTTGGCTGCCCAGGACAATCACCCGGTCGGGTGAGGTATTGCACCCGGTCGGGTGAGAAATTTAAATGCGAAACTGCTCAGGAAATTACATCACCCGGTCGGGTGAGGTATTTCACCCGGTCGGGTCCGACTTGACCCGGAACACCAGAACGTGCTGAAGATCGCCAGAACGTGGAAGATATTTGATTTTGACATGCACCCGGTCGGGTACCCGGCCAAAGGTGTTGAAAAACACCTATAAATAGCCCCATTTTCCTTCACTTTTAATAATCCCTTCTTCCATACTCTTAAGCTTAGTTTAGAATAGTATTTCTTTTATATTTTTATAGCATGTTTAGTCTCCAAATGAGGAGCTAAACTTCCATTTCTTGGTGTTGCTCTTGAAGCTTGTTGATTATTAAAGTTGTGAGTTATTTTCTTAACTTCTTCCCTTGAATATTAATTATTCTCTTAATCTATCTATGCATTAATGTTGGGGAGTGTTGCTAAGATGACAATTAGTTAACATCTCGACATTAGTTATAGTAGTATTTATTTTCTTCCTCTATATATTAATGGTGGGGAGTGTTGCTAAGATGACAATTAGATAACATCTTGACATTAGTTATAGTAGGATTATTCATATTTAATCTTCTTCCTTGAATATTAATTCTTCCCTTAATCTATCTCTATATTAATGTTGGGGAGTGTTGCTAAGATGACAATTAGTTAACATCTCGACATTAATTACTACTAGAAACGATCAACGAACCGATGGTTAATCGTTGATGGTTTCACAAGTAAGTAACTTCGATTTATTAATGCACGGTTGTGGTTAGTAAACTTAAGAGGGATTAATTTTGTTGGTTAAACCGAAACCATTGTGTTGAGGTTATCAATCTCAATTGATTTCATCAAGGAGATAATAGATTAAATGCTACTATTAAATCGGTATATGGCGGTGTTCTATACTTGACTAATAGTAAGGGTTATTAATGAACGGTCGTTGTTAATAACTACTCTCGATGAATTGGATATACTCCTCGATTGAGTATTTGAGAGGGGATAAGTTATAGATATAACAATGATCGACTAAAATATGTCAACAAGTGGAAAGTAGCAATGCCAAGTCCTTTTTATCTTTTAATTAAATCACATTTAAGTTGTTCATCTTTCTGTTTAATTAAATTAAATCATTCAATCCTAAACCCCCTTTTATTTACTAGTTCTATAAAAAGAGAATTATTCCTTTCCCTGTGGATACGAACTCTACTACGCTATACTACGTATAAGTGTTAGTATTGAATTTATTTTGAGTGCACTCACGACAAAGTGCACGTCAAGTTATAAGAGAGTTTTGATTGCATTAAAAGAAATTAAGTGACAATTATTTGAATGTAAGAATCACAAAAATATGATTTTTAGTGGTCATATGTGTAGATGCTTAATGTAGATGCTTATTTCAGGATATTATATTAGTGATTGTTATTTTATATGATTGTGCAAATATTAATTGTTCGTCTCAAAGGCACATTTGTGATGGCCTTTCTAAATGCACCTTTCTTTGCAGTAAAATTTCAAAGGCGCCTTTATATGCATTAGAAAGGCGCATTTGGAAATTCCAAAGGCCAAGATAATGTATTAGAGCATCTGCAATCGCAAATGTGTCATTGCCCTTCGTTTGCAGAAATATTCCATGGGTACATGTGACGGTCCAACACCTCATTTGACCTTACTTTTTTTCATTTTTCTATGGTGGCATACTAAATGACTTTAGATATCTCATACAGTCATACCAGTTTAAGAACTAAGTTATACGTATCTATTTTGGTCGCTTGTTGTTTCATATTTAACCAATTTGAGAGACATGTTACTATTTATGACAATATATTTGATAATCGTAAAGTTTATAAAGAATTATTATTTCAAAAATGCAAACCATAGCATGTTGATCAAAAGTATATGATGTTATGATTTGATATTATTTGTGTATAATTTAGGATCTAAGTTAACAAATGTTGACTCGAAAGGACAAATTTAGAACTTTAAATTTGGGCGTAGAGCAGTACTGCCTCCCTCCCATTTTATGTGTCTTACTTTCCTTTTTGGGTGTCCCAAGAGAAATGTCTTATTTCCTTTTTTGGCAAGAAATATGTGGTTTCTATCATTTCAATTCATTCTACATAAGTCACAAACACAACTTTTACTTTTGAACATGTTATTACTAATCATGTCAAACCAAAATAAAATAAAATAAGACACATAAAATGGGACGGAGGTATTACTAATTAAGTTGCTTCTACAAACTCTTGGGATCATATTTTGGGGCTAATTACCAACCATTTTTTTGGCAGTTAAAGAGCTGCTTTGGGTTTGATACATTTTTCGCGACAGATGTTAGGAGATTTGGAGATGGAGGGATCTTTATAGGAAATTTGAGGAAACCGATTGAAGAAGTAATACCCAAGCTAGAAGAGAAGCTATCAGAAGCTGCTGGAAGGGATGTTGTTTTGTGGTTCATGGAGGAAAAAAACAAATGATATTACAAAACAGGTATCCAATCCTGTCTATCTAATCATTTCATTTCATTTTCATTTACCCCAGTGCCGCAAAGGCTACCACCTACGGTGGGGTAATGGGGGGTCGGATGTACGCAGTCTCTTACCTCTGTACTAAAGCATAGAGAGACTGTTTCCGGATGACCCATAGTGAAAATCGCGTCCAAAATTGCATTGACTGACTGCTGCTTCATAACAAAGAAGCGTAGACAGTTTAGTGAGCCATTTTGCTATATTCCATCATATTTTCAAGCAAAAAATAATGAATCTTTGGCTCTATTGCAAATGATGGAAAATCCTGTCTATCTAATATGGCAGTTTATTTTCCATGTTTTCGGAAATCAATTTTTTCGAAGGTAGGCTCTTTAAGGACAATAGTTTTGAGAAATGTTGAGTTGATGCAGGCTTATATGGTGAGAAATTTTGACAACATGACTTTGCATGTTAAATGTCTTTATAAGGCAATAAGCCAAACAACATTAAAAGATTGAATCTAAAATGTTAGCTAGTTCAACCCGAAGTCTTATTCATGCATCATTCTTTCTTTTAATTTTCCGATGCAAGATTATAACTGGATGTGTAACTCATGTGGTTAGTTGTGGTTTCCTTTTAGCATTACTCATTCTAATTTATAAATATTTAGTAAATAAAAGCTTCTAACTTATTGTCTTTTTGCATTTTAATATAAATGCTTAATAATGTCACTTGGCGATTGCAATTTCTTAAGGCGTGTGTGGTGCAACCCAAGTCAGAGATGGATCTTCAATTCGAGTCTACCAAATTAAGCACTCCTTGGGGTTATGCTAGTGCGATAGCCCTATGCGTTACGACTTTTGGGACTATAGCTTTGACAAGTGGATTTTTCCTCAAGCCAAATGCCACGGTTGATGACTACTTGGCTAATGTGGTTCCACTCTTCGCGGGCTTCTTGACCATACTAGGAATTTCTGAGGTACCCACTGCAACTAAGATAAATAAGGGCTGTGTAGTAGAGACCAATAAGATATGCTTGTGTGCAATTATGTATATGTTCTGGAAAGCTTGTTACCATTTAGAAATAGGAAAATAAAATATACTCTGTATCTCAAAATGGAAGTACCACTTTACTAGTTGCTTGCCTTACTTTTGATGGCTAATTTTTTAATCAAATTCTTTTCATATTCAAATTCCATTTTAATCTTGGCAGTTGGCAATTCATTTTCCTTTCCATAGCATTTTTCAGGATGCAAATTAAATTATTAAAACTTGAGTTTCATCCTAAAAAGTTAACTCATACAAGAAGATGCTGAAAATCTTATGTGTTGTTTATTACAGTTGGTGTGATATAAATACCCCTATAGTCTGAAACATATTAAGATTATGGGATTCCTTCCTGAAAAGTTAATTACACAGGAGGAGTCACTCATTACCTTAATGTTTTAGGTGTTCGTTTATTATTTCATATTTAGATTATGTAAGATGCTTTTTTCAACACAAGTACACCCAAGTGTTTTATTTTTAAATTAGAAATAGGCAGAAGGAACTGATATGTACATGAGTTATATAAGATTAAAAAATATGCCTTCGACCTATTTTTGAAACAGTTAACAAAAAATTGTAAAGTTGGAAGTAATATGCCCTTATGTTCAAATAGGTGAAGGGTATATATGTTTTGTGATATATAGTTGAAGCGTATATATGTTTCAACTTTACAATTCATATGTTTAATTGTTCTAATATGAGTTCCGCGTATATATACTCAGACAGACAAACCTATCGTTCAATGGTTGTCTCTTTTCCCATTGGAAATATGATTTGTGTTTCATTTACTGGGGTCAGCCTTTTGATATGCTTGCAGATAGCAACAAGAGTGGTAGCAGCTCAGTATGGTGTCAAACTTAGTCCATCCTTTCTTGTTCCATCAAACTGGACAGGATGCCTCGGTGTTATGAACAATTACGAGTCTCTCCTCCCAAATAAGAAGGCCTTATTTGACATTCCTGTTGCTAGGACTGCTTCTGCATACATATCATCACTACTACTCGTAGTTGCTGCTTTTATTTCCGATGGAAGCTTCAATGGCGGTGACAATGCACTGTAAGTGACCTAACTCTGTTTAAAGATACTTGTTTGTGTACCTTTTGCCTTTTCACTTTACAGTACAGTTGATCTTCACTCCTTTGCAGGTACATACGACCTCAGTTCTTCGAGAACAATCCTCTGTTCTCTTTTATCCAATACGTTATTGGGCCATATGCTGATGATTTGGGAAATGTGCTTCCTTATGCAGTTGAGGGTGTGGGAGTCCCAGTTGATCCCCTCACTTTTGCTGGTCTCTTAGGTGTGTTTTCTCTATAAATTTTGGAATACAGCTATTGTGTGAAACAAAATTGTGCAGAAACATATCAATTTAAAAGAAGTGATATTATGTTCACTTAGGCACTGTTGTTTACTGGAACATGTTTTCCAGTTTTCCTAGACATGCTTTATGATTTTCTGTGTTTGGCACATGAAAACATTCCACATAAGATTTTGCTATGACACTGTAAAGTCTTGTCTTTGATAGTTTAGGCTATCTTTGGGTCTCAGAAAATGCTAAGAAGTTTTATTTTCTAATATTTGTATCTACTTTAGGAAATGCAAAGGAAAGTAAAACATAATTATTATTTTTTAATTTTTTTTACCTCGTGTATAGATTTTTCTAATATCTATATAATACAAATAAATTTTAAAAAAAATACAAAAAATATTTCGAACAAATATTAAATCTAAATTTGTTGAATTTGAATGTTTCTGTTAATTCCCTCAATATTTAATAGATATCCGAAGTATATTCATTGGGTTTTAGCTACTCAGCCTACTCTTGTATTTTCCTCCAAATCATCTTTCTTTCGTTTCCATTTTCCCGTGTTTCCTTTCCCTAGTAGTTTATGAGGTCCATACCAACCCGTAAACTTTGGTGGAAAATGACCTCTTCTTCTATACAAGGGAAGTTATTTTCCTGAAACTGTGTCATTTTTTCTATTTTTGTGGGTCAAGCATTCCATTAAAAGAAATTGTTCAAAGTTGGAGTCCTATTGTTCTATAAACGAATAAAAGAATATAAGATTTCTCTTCTGTGTGAATGAATACTAGTTGAAGAAATGTGATCAAATGCTTTTCTCCTATAGAAGGAATTTTCCCTATATTATACATATGACAAATTATTTCCAGAACATTTTCTACCATTATATTTTCCTCTCCACAAATGTCTTTGAAGGAATGGTCGTTACGTCTTTGAATCTGCTACCGTGTGGAAGACTTGAGGGGGGCCGAATAGCTCAGGCAGTGTTTGGCAGAAGCACTGCTACATTGTTGTCCTTTGCAACTTCACTCCTCCTGGGAATTGGCGGCATAAGCGGAAGCACCGTATGTCTGGCTTGGGGTCTCTTTGCAACCTTCTTCCGGGGCGGAGAAGAGATTCCGGCACAAGATGAGATAACTCCGTTAGGAAATGAGAGGTTTGCTTGGGGTTGTGTACTATTTTTGGTGTGTTTCCTTACTCTTTTCCCCAACGTGGGAGGTACATTCTCTAGTTCTTATTTTGGGTCTCCATACTTCAGGGGAGACTTGTAAATATGAAGTTGAGTACTTGAGTGTAATCATTTGATGTTTACGTTATGGTATGTGTATAGTAATTTTACTTGCGGCAATTTTGTAGTACTAAAATCTTTTTTTACTACACTGAAGAATCATTGGAATAGACTGGAAATTTTAATAAGGTGATCGCAACATGGGAAAAATAGTTCACATTAGGGTCATATGAGTCCATCCTTGAAATGTTTTTAATTGGATTGAAATCTTCTGATCTTGTCTGGTTTAAATTGATCATGTCTTGTAGATGTCTGAATTATGTGACAATTTTATAAGTGTCGAAAGTTTGATTTAAGTTTGGTATGATCGGGTTGGTTAAGTATATTCGATTTGGAATTAAATTTGATAAAAAAATATGGAACGCTATATGACTACGCTGTGGAGTCATAGCAACCATTCTTTTTGTAGTGAATTTATAGTGGAGGATTCATGATCATGTCACATGTGAAGTTATACAGGACTTCATTCTCAAAAACGACATTTTCAATCCAAATTGACATAGGGACTTCATGATCAATTTTCAATCCAAATTCAAAAACAGGACTTCATGATCAATTTTCAATCCAAATTGACATAAGCAAATTTTGATTTTATGCATGTTTGCATAAGGATGAGTGGATGCAATTGATGTTATATATGCAATGAGGATTACACTTTTCTTCGTCCATATGAATTTAGAAATGGTGATTACAAAATGATATTTATCCTCATTAAAAGTGTATTAGAAATTCACATTTTCTCCCAAAAAAAAAGTGAATAAGTGAACGTTTTAGATAATGATTGATGAATGTCATCCGGTTAGGCATTTTCAGACGATGTTTAAGCAAACTTAAGTAGGATTAATTGAGCTTAGTTCATTTTAGGTTTATTTAAATCATAAACAATAATGAGAGCCCTAATATTTAAGAGATAACTAAATGAGGAATTTCAAAACATTTTTATGTTTAAAGAATTGTTGATGACACATATGGATTTAAATGAGTAATAGATTAAATCCTTTGTTTAAAAATATATTGTTTTTAGATATATAACTCAAGTTCCATTCAAAATTGTACCCAACAGTATATTTTCGACTCGATTGAAACTTGAACTTGAATTTGGCTCGGTATTCATTATCATTCATGACTAGTTCCGAGCGGAATTCGACCTCCATTAGCACCCTAATTGGAACATATAGGCAATGTTCTAAAAGGTGACAAAAGGCGGGGCCTAGGCGCGTGATGAGGTGGCGGAGAAACGCCTCACATTGTAGAGAGGCATGGAAAATGCGGTCAACTCAAGAGTTGACCACCAAAGGCGTGAAAGTGCGTAAGCCTAGGCGTGAAAAGACGGAAGTTTTTTAGATAAAATATATTTTGCAAAGAAAAATTGATTAAATTTAAAAATAAAATACTTTTATAAGCATGTTATATATGAAATCTAATACGGAGTAGTAAAAACAACAATATATTATTTTGTATTTGTACTTTTTATAATTTAAAAGCTGTATATATTAAACAAAATAGAAATTAGGCTGTATATAATATGTTTTGAACATCTTTTTCATATATCAGGGTAGTAATTATCAATAGAAATCTAAAACGTCTTTTCACGTTTAGGCTTTTTCGCCTATTCCCGTCTAAACTTCAAAGTTTGAGGCTTGGCCTCAACGCCTTATATGCTTTTTAGAACACTGCATACACGTGAAAATTTATTTATAAAAAAGATAAGTTGGATTAAGAAATAAGAACGCTCAGATTAGATAAAATGACTCAAATTGGGATGAAAATGAAAATACTTCATATGAAATCTAGAGCCGACGTACGAAAAAAATCTTGATCAAATTGTTTACGTCGACAAGACCCGACCCGGTATATTCATCTTTGGTCCCTGAGTAATCTTTTCAAAGTTCTCACTTCTCAGCCTCAATGAATTCGACTCTTGAAGCACCTTCTGCTAACAGTCCAGTTTAACTTCATAGAAAGAGAATCCGTAGCATTCCATGTCTTCCTCTCTGCTTCTCTCCCGGCCTCCTGGTCCGGCCACCGCCGGCTACTGTACGGATGCTTCTATTGGGTTTCAAAAGTCAAGTTTTCTTTCCACCACGAAGCTGATCTTTCCACCCTCCAGTTCCAACCGTAGAACTAAGAAGAGCGGATTGATAGGAGGTTGCTCTTACCGATCTCCCGTAGCTTCCAAGTCTAGCAACCCCATACCCAAACAGTTCCGAGGGGAGAATCTCAAAGATGGGTGTCCGTCTCATTATCCCTTCTTATTAATCCTTCACCTTTTTCTCAATTGTTAGGCAGCATTTTATTTTATTGTTTCATGCAATTCTTATTGGTCTATGTTCTTAGGTCTCATTTCCTGCCTTTTTAGGTATTTTTCTGTTAGTTTCTTGTGATTGTTGATTATTTCTAGTAGGTTGATAAATAGAATCCGACTGAGTTTGAGACTTTCTCTTTTGATCTTTTTTCCTTAATGTCTGAAGAGTAAAATGAAAATTTCTTAGTAAAGTAGGCCTGTGGTTGTATGTCTTTTTTGTCAGTTTCTTGGAAGTTTGTTGAAGAGTTCATGAATGGTATAGTTGCTATTTCTCAGAGGCTAGTTCCCTTTTGGAAAATGAACCTGCAATCCTGCATTGAGTGCACTCACTTATTATTTGCAAGGCATTGGTGAAATTTACTCCTTTATCCCTATTAATTAATTATGTAATTAATTGTCTTTGTAGTGATGGAAAATTATGAAAATATTCCTCAGTCCCTCTACGGCCTTACTCCATCACAGCTGAATATCTTCATGAAAGAAGACAATCCTGTAAACAGGCAATCTAAAAGTGTGAATGAGGTCTGTTTTTTTTTGTAATGTATCATCTCTAAGGGCTTCATTACTAAATTGTGAAAAGGTCCTTATGTCTATTGTGATCTCATAGGAAAGCATATCGTCAAGGCACAATTATTTGAGCGAATCTGGGCTGTGGACCAATGATGGTCCTGAAATGCAGAGTATGAGTATGTCCATGTATAGTAGAATGGCTGGTGGGCCCATTGGCAGATACGATTCTGAGCCTCCCGATTTGCCATCAGAGCTTCTTAAAGCTCGAATTGTGTATCTGGGCATGCCGGTTGTGTACCACTATCGCTCTACTTCATTCCTTTTAAAAAAACATATACTCCATATGTTGTTCGAATAAGTGGATTTTGTTTATTCTAAATTTGAATTTGATCCAACAGATTGTGCCATCTGTTGCTGAGCTTGTTCTTGCTCAGTTCATGTGGTTAGACTATGAAGATACTTCAAAGCCTATATATCTTTATATAAATTCATCTGGCACTCAGGTTAGTTGATTAGTTCATGTTACTCATTGTATCATCTTACAAAGTACAAACAATATTAATACCTATGTAAAAAGGCAATGTTGTCAGATTCTAGTTCAAAAATTAGAACGGAAAATGTGTGGTATAATGGTTGATGGTATTACATAGGAAGGACTTCATAACTTTGAACTTGGTTTTTTACATGCCTCCTCACACTGCTGTTTATTTTTACCCTTCCTTTTTTAATTAGTTTACTTGCATTTGATATTTTTTGGGCAGAATGAAAAGAGGGAGTTGGTTGGTTCAGAAACAGATGCATATGCAATAGCTGACTCCATTGGTGTAAGTATCTCGCGTGGCATAATCATCACTATCATGCTTAAATCAGGATTTCATTCCGCTAACTGCTCCTTTTTGTTTAACACAGTTCTGCAAATCAGACGTGTACACAGTGAATGTTGCTATGGCACATGGTCAAGCAGCTATGCTTTTGGGAATTGGGAAGAAAGGCTACCGAGCTGTACAACCACATGCTTCCAGTAACGCCTATGCTACTGACTTTATTCTTTCTTTCATGATGTCGTCTATAGTGAATGAATGCAACATCATTAATAAGTGCATGTTCTAAGCATGAGGGATGGTAGGGTTTATAGTTCATTCATTGTTATTGATAAAATATAGAAACACTAAATAGTACTCCATAATATAGTGTTCAACTTTTCATAGTTTTGGTAGTAATTTTGTGGCTTAAAACAAAAAGAATCTAACCTTTGAAGGAAGTGACCAACTTAAATATTCTGTAGCGTTTATCGTATTAGAATTCAAGATAGAATTAGGATCAGTTTAGTTTCTTGCGCCAAAAGTTGTTAGTTTTTACGGAATCTATCCAACTAAGATTTATGTCTTCTTGCAAAGTGTGCAATCTTATTCAAACGATAAAATTCGATTTTCGATTGCCAAGACAATGAAGAAATAAAAATTAAAAAGCTTTTAGATATGATGAGGAAGGAATGACACATAGTCTGTGTGAAACTAAAAGTTTTAGTGTACAGAGTTAAATGGATCTTACTGTCTTTCATTTAAAACAACAGATGGTATTTAAGAAAACATATAGGATGGACTAAAATCTGTCACCGACACATCACCTTCAAATTTTTGTGTGTTTTCAAATCTCCTGGATGTGGTTTTAACTTTAAAAAACAAACATTTACATTTTTCGAACCCAATATCTCCTGTGTAGATAAGATCCTAGTGATTTTTCTCCTAAAAGTCGCAATGACAACCAATGCCCTGAAGCATATAAACATAGAAATCATGAATGATTGTGTTAAAAATGTCATAATTTTAAAAATGGTTCCTTTTGTTACCATAGCCTAGCAACGAAGGTCAGAGTCAATAAACTTCCTCATTAGGCTCTGACCCTGCGGAATAGTATAACCTCTGAGAGACATAATCACAGCATGTGAGAATGAAATGGTTTGCAGGTATTGATATAGAAATATTGCATTTGAACAGGATAGTTTCCTAGATTGATTTAAGTAGGATTCAGATTCGGGTTTCTTATTCATACAGCCTTACAGGGTTTAGCTCCTTCATTTTTCTAGATATCATCAATTGTATTAAAGTCATATAAATAAAAGCAGTAGTATACTATTCAACATTTATAACTCGGCTTCATTATATTTGGTGCAATGCAGCAAAACTGTACCTGCCTAGTGTTGGCAGATCAAGTGGACCTGTTACTGATATGTGGATTAAGGTATCTCTTTCTCTCTGTGTCGCTCTATCTCTCTCATTTTTGTAATGAGAATGAGATACACTAATTAGTGTATAGTACAGGGAAAGGAGCTGGAAGCAAACACAGATAGTTACTTGGATCTATTGTCAACGAGTGTGGGTAAACCAAAGGAAGAGATAGAGAGAGAGATTCGGCGGCCTAAATATTTGTCACCACAAGAGGCCATTGACTATGGCCTTGCAGACAGGATTATTCAACCAGAAGATGATGCCTTTGATAAGCCTGTAATTTTTCATCATCTCTTTCACATCACTCTGCTCTTTTTTTGTTCCCCATCATGCAAAATCGAATAACAACAACAATAATAATCATTATTATGATGACACTAATGATAATTGATCAGCAGGCTGATGATATGCTTGCCCGATCAATAGCAATGAGGAGAGCAGCGGCAGCGGGGCGGGGGCCAACTGCTGGCTCTGGGTATAATAGAGGTAGGTAGATACGCAACCACAACCCGGCCATTGACCAAACCTTCATTACAATACTACAATTCAGTTCTTGTTTAGCACAAAAATTTGAATGGGATCTTTATGCGTCTGTTCCTACTTGTAATCCCTTAGGAGTATATGGGGTTGAGGTCTCTGTCCAATGCATTTACCTTTTTTATTACACTGTTACTTTAACCATTTGGGTTAACGGCATGTAAAGTATTGTGAATGAAGTCCCCTATGCACTATTATTGTGTTTGTCTACAAAATAAATATGTATTGGGGATACTTTCCCCTTCCCTTTGTTAAGTGTCCTCTCAGCTATAATCATTCCATCAGAAAGAACTGAACCCAAGTGACTACTTGGGAAAAGCCTAGCATGTGCTTGTTGCGTGGTGTCCTTGGAGGAGCAAAATTTGTTTCTATTTTATGATTTGCTATCCGAGACTCCGAGTTCTGCTTCAGGCTGGCAATACTTTAAGTCGTTAACAACCAACAAAAGAGTGACTGTACACAGCTTTAATCAACTTTGAAAGGGTAACAAGTGAGAATGCATATTGTAAGCTTTTCGCTAAGAAACTAGACCAGAAACCAGACCGCTCCTTGAGACCGGTATGACCAATTGGATCACCGGATTGGTTTTGGCCCCAGATCCCCCCCCCCCCCCCCCCCCCCCGGTTTTGAAAAATGCTAAAGAACCAGAACTTGTATCTCCAATTTTCCTGATTGCCTGATCCAAGACTGGCTAGTTCTGAAATCTGAACCACGCTGGGTCTATCCCTAGTTATGGCCTTAAGGCCGTAAGGGTTTCTCATTCAATCATAACAAATGCTCCCCGTAGTGACCGGTACAGGGCAGTTTTGGTTTATTTATGCTTCAATTATACTACGTATAATATAAGTAAAATTATATGTAGTATAATTGAAGTAATAATCTATTGTAGTAATTTTCTCTGGAACTTGAACTGGCTTGGGAACATTCCAATATGAACGGAGGAGGGAGTACCAAACATATGTGATGAAAAAGTGGAAAATTTTCCAAGATCTTGAAGATAGACACCAATGAACGTCCGGACTTCGGAGTAACAAACATGGGTAGGGATGGACCCGGGCCGGGCCTGGGCCCGGCCGGGCTTTTGTTTGGGAAGTAGGGAACCGGAAACGGCCCGGGTAGCCGGTGGTTCCAGGCCGGGCCGGTTTCCGATTCAAGTTATTTTTTTTATTTTCTTTTATTTTTCTAAATTACCCCCGACCCCCCCCCCCATTCACCCCCACCCCCCAAAACACCCAGCCCTACCTGGTAGAAACAAAAAAAAAATTGAAAAAAAAAGAGGCCCGAACCGGCCGGGCCAGTTCACCATTTTCAATGCCCGAGCCCGCACCGGGAATAGACCGGTTCCGGTTGGCCCGAACCGTCCCCAAGACCGGGTACCGGGCCGAGTCCAAACAGTACCGGGCCGGGCCGGGCGGCCCGACCCGAGTCCACCCCTAAACAGGGGTGCAATTGTGTATAATTTTTCAAGGTATTGAAAAATATATTGAAATGAAGTAGAAGAAATACGTAAATAACCAATGAAATGAAAATGTAGCATCTTTTTGCCAAGTTTCTATTTTGAATAGGCTAACAATGGATCTTGATACTACCTCCGTCCCATTTATATTGTCCCGCAAGAGGGTGACAGACACGGTTATTAAGAAAAGTGGGTTTGTGTGGTTGACATTAATTAATAAAGTAAAAATGATTTAGAGCCACACAAACTTTGCCAAATATGTTATGGGACAATTTAAGTGGGACTTCCCGAAAAGGTAAAACGAGACAATATAAATGAGACGGAGGGAGTAATTGATACGGAGTATGTGTTTTTCCACAGTTGTTATATTGTGGGAGCAACCCATGATCAGAATAGTGCTTCCAAAGGAAAAATCCGCGCGTTGCTGTTTACGCGTGTGAAGTGTAACGTTTTTTTTGTTCTTTCCTTATCCTAGTAGCAAGGTAATGTAACTCGCGTGTAAAGAAATGTAACTCATGTTGATAAGAATGTAACTCCAGGCAAGTTGAAGTGTAACTTGTGTAATACGTATTATACAAAATAAAACATTGGTTTCAATGTAAACAATGAAAACAAGAAGTCTAATTGCTCAATTACTTTACGTAAATAGTGATATGTTTTGTTCTTAGTATCATGACTATAAAAAATGGTTTACTTATTTTTTAAATGATCTTTTAAGTGAATATATAAATAAAGGTAAATAAAATAGTGTATGATTATGAAATACATACAATATACTTATTTTATGTAGATTAGTAAAATTTTGTAATCTATTGGTAATGAAATTAAAGTTAATTCAGTTGTAATTTAATTGGTCCACATGTAACTTACACATCTGAAAAATGTATATAACTTGCGTATAAGAAGATGTAACTCGCGCATAATAAGTTGTAACTTGCGTTTAAAATGATGTAACTTGTGCACAAAAAGATGTAACCCCATTTTATAATATACTTGTATATATTATTCCAAACAAATAAATTCGTAATGTGGAGCTTAATTGCAGCATATCATGTATGCCGGAAATGCTTATTTTCTAATATAAGCTCCAAATATTCATGGAAATAGAATAGCCAATAAATTGTGAACTACTGGGTTTACCGAAGGGCTAGTGGCAGGGCTTCTCTCGTGGTTCAAGCCGGTGATGCTACCGGCATCAATTATTAGGATAGATCTCAAGCAGCGGTCAAGGCGAACTCCACTGACTTGATTATATTTAATGACGAATCAAATTTGCCAAAGAATTTTGATGAGAAGAACTCGCCAGATTCAATTTAAAGGTTTCCTCCAGAAACGAAACAAATTTATGGGCACAGAGACAAAATCGCCTTGAGATTCTGAGATTCAAGAAATAAACTTTTTGCCTGATCTGTTTTTACGAGATGACCGGAGAAAACAATAAGGTTTCGTTTTTTTATTAATAATAAAACGGAGCCGTTTTGGGATTGGTGTAGCATGTGCACGCTGCACCAATCTCACGGTATAATTTGCGGTGTTTCCATGCTTGTATTTATCAGGTGTATTCCGTGTATAAATTAGAATATATACAGACTAATAGAGTATTAGCCAAGAAACAACAAGAAATTATAATCCTTTGGTTAAAATACACTGAACTAATAAAATCAAGAACAAAAGATTAAAAAAAAGCATACTCATACTTAACTAGTAAAATCGAAAAGGAATCAAGTAAAGAGATGGTAAACACGTTTCTCAAGCCTGCCACATTGAGACAAGGAAAAAATGATGTTGGAATTCGAAATTTTTGTCTTCAGCTCGACAACGGCTACTAGAGCTGCTACTAATCTGAGTTACAACAATGTCAAGTTTAGTACAACAAAACCGGGGTACAACAATGATCTATTGTAGAACAATGACATAAATAAACCAAACTTGACATTGTTATACTAGAGCTGCTACTAATCTGAGATTGTACAACAATGTCAAGTTTAGTACAATCTGAGTTCGGAAAAACCAACTTCTTCTCTCTGGGTCACATAGTAAGGATGTTTTCTTTTGGACTGTTTTCAGTCCCATACCAGACCAGACCAGATCAGATCAGACCAGACCAGATCTGACTTCCGTAGTTATAAAATACACACAGACCAGACGTTTACCTGATCAGACTAGACCTGACCTGACTTCCGTAGTTATAAAATACACAGAGACCAGACGTTTACCAGATCAGATCTGATCAGACCAGACCAGACTAGACCAGACCAGACCATCAAATTTCAGTCCAAAAGAAAACATCCTAAGACGGTTCAAAACATAAAAGTTGGCTATTCAATAGAAATAAATAAAATCAAAGACTTCAACTCTGTAATATCGCCCCATGTATTATGTAAAAATTTACTAGAAATCTAGAATCGTACCAGATTGTTTTTATACCATTTATGATTGTTTATTAAAATAGAATTGTAGTTATGTTTTGGAAAAAATGGCCTCTATATTACTACTAGAGTTTTCATTTAAAAAAATGTGACCATTTTTTAATTTCCCAAAAAAGTGACCTATTAAAAACAAACTGAGTAGTATAATTCCCGTTGTTCCATCTTCCCCAACGAAAGTCATCTCCATCTTCGACTCCCAGCGAAGAATCCATCGAAAATCCACATCTCCATAGCCTGTCCCTGCATCGGTTCTTTGCCCATCGCTTGTTCGCATCGATTCTTTGTCCATCGACCGTCCCTGCATCACCACTGTCTACGAATCGCATCAGTACAATCTCCGACGCCTTCTAATTGCATCACCATTACCGCCTCCGGCTCTAAATCACCATTACGAATTGCATCACCATCGAAAATTGCATCCCTTCACTGCTGGATCGAAGTTCCAATTCCACTCTTTATTTCTTCTTACGTCGGGTTAGGGTTACAAGGGTGGGTTGGGGTATCGGGGATGATGGTTACGGGTTTGGGATGGGGGTTGGGCAGCGCTGAGGCGTGGTAGGTCGTGGCGGTGGGAAGCGGCTAGGGAACTGCGGAGGGGAGTAAGGGAGGGGACTGTGACTGGGGATTTGGGATCAGTGAGATGGGGTGCAGGGGAGAGGATTATGACTGAGGATCTGGAAGGGGGACTATTGGCGGTCAGGGGGCAAGGGCTGTGGTGTTGGCGGTGGCAAGGCCACACTCGTGGTGTTCTCAGCGATTAGAAAGTGTGGCTCGCCGGAAATAGCTCGCAAGGGCTGTGAAGGTTTGGGGACTGTGCAGAGACTGTGCAAGGACTGGTGAAGGTTGGGGGAATGAAACCTGGGTGCGAGATGATGGCAGGGTGGTGAGGGGCAGTAGTGGGATGGTGGTGACCGGCGGTGGCTGGTCACTGTGGGGATTGGTGCGACGGCTTGGTGGCAGATATCGGGGGTTGAGCGGATGAAATGGTGGGTTGTGCTGGTTGAAAGGCTATGGGGGTGTGGTGTTGGGCAGTGCTATGGTGATGAGGGCTGGGGTGGAGTGATGTGGTAGTGCAGTGGTGATGGTGGCAATTTCTGACCGGGGGCGTTGGCGGCAGTCACTGGCGCGCGATGGCGGCAGTCACTGACTGAGGGTTGTGGCGGCAGTCACTGCCGAGGGCGGTGGAGGTGCTGGCAGTCACTGGGCAGGGGCGGTAGCGGCAGTCACTGCTGAGGGCGGTCGCGACTGTCACTGACCGGGGATGGTTGCGGCAGTCACTGCCGAGGGCGGTGGAGGTGGCGACAATCGTTGGATAGGGGCGGTGGCGACAATCACTGCTGAGGGCGGTGGCGGCAGTCACTACGGAGGGTTGTGGCTATTGCAACTGTCGATGAATGGGGCTGGTGGTGACTATGATTCCGGTCACTATCTTTCCGTTTTCTAATTCTGGTCACTATAATTTCAGATGTAATTCCGGTCACTATAACTTCAAATGTAATGGCAGTCACTATAATTTCAAATGTAATGGCAGTCACTATAATTCCAGTCACTATAATTCTGGTCACTACAACATAATGCACCATACTTGTCAACCGTAAGCAATTCCACGTGCAGAGTCATATAATTGGAACTTTATCATTTAACTCACTTTTTTGTGCTTCGGTCTTTTTTTAGTAATATCTATAAAAAAAGGCCCCATGTTCAACCATACATTTCGTGTGACAAATTAAGTCGCACCGCTCCAAAAGGAAGTTCAATTTAAGCACTCTTTGTTTTCAACACAGCTCTATTTTAATACCAATCTATTGTCATATTTCATTATAATCAAAATAGGTTAACACCGATTTTTCACGTATTGACATAATTTTGAGTGGAAATCATGAAGGGTCCACATTCATATCTGTGTCAAAATCCGCGCAAAAGTCATTTTGTCATGGGGAAGAGTAAATGTACCATTGGATTTGAGAAATATTCTATTTGTGCAGCCCGGGTTACACCCCGCGTCACACCCTGGGTGACACCCTATTTATTTACTATTCACACAGATAAAAAAAAGTACAATACAAACATTTTTTGACAAAATTTGAATAAAATTTGTCTGTGTGAACAAAATTTGTATGTAAACATGTCTACGTAGAGTCAAAAACTGGTATGTGCACATACACCTTTTGTGAATGTACTGTCATATGGTCATTTGCACACTAATTAATGTGATTTGCACATAAACCAATGCTTGTATATAAACACTGGTTAGACAAAACTTTTTAAGATTAGCCAAACGTTCTTTCATATCAAATTGCCGCTGATCCATTCCCAACATGCAGGTATTTAGATTATCTATTGATGAAGAATCCTTTCCCATCGTGCCTCATGCTGATACCAGATTTTTATGAGCACACATTAGATCTTGTCGAAAGTGAGAATGGAAACAAACTCGGGCAGAGGCATACATGAATTATTTATGTATGATAAACACGTAGTGAGAAGCGAAAATAGCAAGGCTTAATGGGGCAATTAATCAAGTGTCCGACCTTGTCGAGGTATGCAAGATTCATTGTATTGTGCGTAGTATATAGTTATGGGAAAATCGATATTAGCCCATGAGGTTATGCCATAATTATAAATGCAACCTTGCATTTTTGAAAATCAATTACTTAATCCTTGAGTTTTTATTATTCTCACTGTTTGCCCCCTCAAGTTAATATTTGTTAAATTAAATTCAATATAACTCTTAAATTTAATGAAAGTTATCTATAAAGTTAAATTTTAAAGTAAAATAAAATTAATAACTTAATTATAAGTCATTGTTGTTGATCGTTATTTGTTTACTTATCAACTCGATCATGGGATAAATATTAATGAATGTCGTTAAAAGGGAAGACTTACGAGTAAGGCATAAAAAATAGTAATAGAATTAATAAAAAATTGTATTTTACTTTGAAATTTAATTTTATAGACAATTTCATTAATTTTAAGAGTTATATTAAATTTAATTTAAAAATATTAACATAAGGGGGCATATAGTGAGTATGATCAAAGCTGAGAGGATAACTAATTGATTTTTGAAAATGCAAGGTTGCATTAATAATTATAACCTAACCTCAGGGGTTAATAGTAATTTACAACAAGATGGTAAAACATAATTCCTAATGGCCAACTTACCAAATTGGTATAACAAAGTTTGTGTGACCAATTGATCAATTTTTTGAATGAGACACTTTTGATCCTCGATTGTAGAATTTATGGCACTTCATATTTTAAGTATTGTGAAATTGATATTTTCAGTTCCTCTACTTTGATTTTGTCATCAAAACGGGAGGGCTAATAATGTCAACGGTCGTGTTTAATAATAACAGTTGTCTGCTAGTTAATAGACGGTTGATTAGTGGATTGATACTAGCATATTCTATTACCCTTTTTAACTAACTGTTTTCATTAACGGTTTGAAATAAAATGTTAGTAACTTATCTGTTTGCAATTAGCTTTTAAAACGTAACATGATCATCAAGGATATGAATTTAAAAGTTTATGTAATTAATTAAGTTTTATTTCTTTCATTTTTAAAATTTCTTGGAAAAAGATTTAAAAATTAAACTTTACATTTATTTTAAATAAATGAAAATAAAAAAATGAGGACTGAAGTTATTTTAAAAAAATGTCTTAAATAAACGAAAACCAAAGTAGAAGAAATGAAAATGTCAATTTCCAATACTTAAAGTATGAAATGTCGGTAATTCTAAAATCGAGTAAAAAAAGTGTCTCACTAAAAAAACAATTTGTCACTAGGGCTTCTTTTTTTACCAATTTGTCTCAAATGATTTTTTTTACCAATCTGGTAATACACCTTTTTTTACCAATTCAGTAATTTGGCCCATTCCTAATACTAGTAAACCTGAATTAAAAAGAGACCTGCTAAAAATGAATTAGGAAAGCACTTAAGTAAATACGGTATAAAAAAACACACTAGGGTATGTTCGGTAATTCTAGAATCGAGTAAAAAAAGTGTCTCACTAAAAAAACAATTTGTCACTAGGGCTTCTTTGTTTACCAATTTGTCTCAACTGATTTTTTTTACCAATCTGGTAATACACCTTTTTTTACCAATTCAGTAATTTGGCCCATTCCTAATACTAGTAAACCTGAATTAAAAAGAGACCTGCTAAAACTGAATTAGGAAAGCACTTAAGTAAACCGCGTAGAAACAGTGACCTTCACCAGGATTCTGATGGCTGTAACTCACAGAACTGTGTGTTCGTTAATGGAGTTAAAGCTGAATTTGGAGCTCTGATACCAATTGTAACGCTCTAGGAATGTAATTTGAAGAACGAACGTACTGTAGGAATTCTTATGAGTGAAAAGAATTCGAACTCAAGTAGAGAGAAGCAAATGCAAGATGAAGAATCAATTGAGAGCTGAGTGTTCTGTATCATCACATGTATACGTATTTAAGCTAAGCCACTAACAACTTTAACGGATCAGTTTGCAACTAACTCAACTAATCTGTATTATACGTATATACATGTATGTATGTCACTAGTCTACAGCTGACGTAACCAATGACATAAGCTCCACGTAATGCAGCATAACACCTTCCAAAGTTTATTTATAGCTGTGGACAGGTTTATTCACTCTTTCATTGGTGATTGGTTGTTAAAGACTTGAAGTATTGCCAGCCTGGAGCAGAACTCGGATAGCAAGTGAAAACAAATTTTGCTCCTCCAAGGACCACACAGCAAGCAGTCACTTGGGTTCAGTTCTTTCTGATGGAATGATTATAGCAGAGAGAGGACACTTATCAGAGGGAAGGGGAAAGTATCCCCCAATACATATTTTGTAGACAAACACACTAATAGTGCATAGGGGACTTCATTCACAATACTTTACATGCCTTAAACTCATGTGGTTAAATTAACAGTGTAATAAAAAAAAGGTAAGTTCATTGGACAGACACCTCAGCTCCAGATACTCCTAAGGGATCACAAGTAGGAAGAGTCGCATAAAGATCCCATTCAAATTTTTGTGCTAAACAAGAACTGAATTGTAGTATAGAATGAAGGTTTGGTCAATGGTTGTCGTTGCGTATCTACCTACCTCTATTATACCCAGAGCTAGCAGTTGCCCCCCCCCCCCCCCCCCCCCGCCCCGCTGCCGCTGCTCTCCTCATTGCTATTGATCGAGCAAGCATATCATCAGCCTGCTGATCAATTATTATTAGTGACATCATAATAATGATTGTTGTTGTTGTTACTTGATTTTTGCAAGATGGGTAACAACAAACGAGCAGAGAGTGAAGTGAAAGAGATGATGAAAAATTACAGGCTTATCATAGGCATCATCTTCTGGTTGAATAATCCTGTCTGCAAGGCCATAGTCAATGGCCTGTTGTGGTAACAAATTTTTAGTACGCCGAATCTCTCTCTCGATCTCTTCCTTTGGTTTACCCACACTCATTGACAATAGATCCAAGTAACTATCTGTATTTGTTTCCAGCTCCTTTCCCTGCACTATACACTAATTAGTGCATCTCATTCTCATTATGAAAATGAGAGAGATAGAGCGACAAAGAGAGACCTTAATCCACATATCAGTAACAGGTCCACTTGATCTGCTAACACTATACAGATACAGTTTTGCTGCATTGCACCAAATATAATGAAGCGGAGTTATAAATGTTGAATAGTATACTACGGCTTTTATTTATATGACTTTCTTACAATTGATGATATCTAGAAAAATGAAGGAGCTAAACCCTCTAAGGCTGTACGAATAAGAAACCCGAATCTGAATCTCTAAGGCTGTACGAATAAGAAACCCGAATCTGAATCTTACTTAAATTAATCTAGGCAACTACCCTGTTCAAATGCAATATTTTTATATTGATACCTGCAAAACATTTCATTCTCACATGCTGTTCTTATGTCTCTCAGAGATTATACTAGGCTGCGGGATCAGAGCCTTATGAGGAAGTTTATTGACTCTCTGACCTTCGTTGCTACTTGCTAGGCTATGGTAACAAAAGGAACCATTTTTAAGATTATGACATTTTTAACTCAATCCTTCTTGGAGTAATGATCCTGTCCAGCCGGAGGGACAGGACCCGCCGTCCGTCCGTCGCCATTTGGGGCGGTTCCCGGTGGAATTGTTTGATAAATATTTTTTTAGGATGTTCTACATCAAGTCTAGTTTATCCATATCAAATTTCAGCAAAAAATGCAACCGGGAAGGCAGTCAGATGATTTTCTGAACAATACTGCACTGTTTATATATGTTAACTGTGCAGTTATCTTCAAAAATTCATTTGACTGTCTTTCCGATTGAATTTTTAGCTGAAATTTGGTATGGGTAAACTAGACTTGATGAAGAACATGCTCAAAAAATTCATCAAAAAACTCCACCGGGAACCGCCCCAAATGGTGACGGCCGAACGGCGGGTTCTGTCCCTCTGGATGGACAGGATCTTTTTCCATCCTTCTTGATTTCTTTGTTAGATTTGCTTCAGGGCATTGCAAGTCATTGCGACTTTTAGGAGAAAATTCACTGGGATCTTATCTACAAAGGAGATAATGGGTTTGAAAAATGTAAATGTTTATTTTAAGTTAAAACCACATCCAGGAGCTTTGAAACACACAAAAATTTGAAGGTGGTGTGTGTCAGTGACAGATTTTAGTCCATCCTTTATGTTTTCTTAAATATCATCTGTTGTTTTAAATGCAAGATAGTAAGATCCATTTAACTTCGTACCCTAGATCTTTTAGTTTCACACAGACTATGTGTCAGTACAATTCCTTCCTCATCATATCTAAAAGCTTTTTAATTTATTTCTGCATTGTCTTGGTAATTGAAAATCGAATTTCATCGTTTGAATAAGATTGCACACTTTGCAAGAAGACACAAATCTTAGTTAGATAGATTCCGTTAAAAATTAACAACTTTCGGCGCAAAAAAAACTTAACTGATCCTAATTCTAGCTTGAATTTTAATACGATAAATGCTATGGAGTATTTAAGTTAGTCACTTCCTTCAAAGGTTAGATTCTTTTTGTATTAAGCCACAAATTAATACCAAACCTATGAAAAGTTGAAAACTATATTACGGAGTACTATTTAGTATTTCTATATTTTATCAATAACAATGAATGAACTATAAACTCTACCACCCCTCATGCTTAGAACGTGCACTTATTAATGATGTTGCATTCATTCACAATAGACGACACCATGAAAAAAAGAATGAAGTCAGTTGCATAGCTGCTTGAGCATGTGCCTATGCAACATTCACTGTGTACACGTCTGATTTGCAGAACTGTGTTAAACCAAAAGGAACAGTTAGCGGAATGAAATCCTGATTTAAGTCCCGATGGTGATGATTATGCCACCCGAGATACTCACACTGATGGAGTCAGCTATTGCATATGCATCTGTTTCGGAACCAACCAAGTCCCTCTTTTCATTCTGCCCAGAAAATATCAAATGTAAGTAAACTAATTACAAAAGGATGGGTAATCATTAAAAAGCAGTGTTAGGAGGCATGTAAAAAACCAAGGTCAAAGTTATGAAGTCCTTCCTATGTAATACCATCAACCATTATTATACCACACATTTTCCGTTTCAATTTTTGAACTAGAACCTGACAACATTTCCTTTTTACATAAATATGAATATTGTTTGTAAGATGATACAATGAGTAACATGAACTAATCAACTAACCTGAGTGCCAGATGAATTTATATAAAGATATATAGGCTTTGGAGTATTTTCATAGTCTAACCACATTAACTGAGCAAGAACAAGATCAGCAACAGATGGCACAATCTGTTGGACCAAATTCAAATTTAGAATTTAAAAAAAAATCACTTATTAGAACAACATATGGGAGTACACATTTTAAAATAAAAGGTATGAAGTAGAGCGAGAGTGGTACACAACCGGCATGCCAAGATACACAATTCGAGCTTTAAGAAGCTCTGATGGCAAATCGGGAGGCTCAGAATCATATCTACCAATGGGCCCACCAGCCATTCTACTATGCATGGACATACTCATACTCTGCATTTCAGGACCATCATCGGTCCACAGCCCACATTTGCTCAAATAATTGTGCCTTGATGATATGCTTTCCTATGAGATCACAATAGACATAAGGACCTTTTCATAATTTAGTAATGAAGGCCCTTAGAGATGATACATTACAACAACAAAAACAGACCTCATTGACACTTTTAGATTGTCTATTTACAGGATTGTCTTCTTTCATGAAGATATTCATCTGTGATGGAGTAAGGCCGTAGAGGGACTGAGGAAAATTTTCATAATTTTCCATCACTATGATAGGAACCCTCTTATATTAGACTAATAATAGAAGTATTAATTAGAATATTAGTAATAAGGGTACTTGAGGTATTGTATAGTATAAATAGACGGGAAGGGGGATTTAGAGAGGAGGCTTTTAGACATTTGGTCTTGGGACTGGGAAGGATACGAGACTGAACATCTCGATCTTTTGGGCTTCGGCCTTGTACACTGTTTCTTTTCTGTAATCGATATCTTCTTCAATAAAATTCTTCAGCTGATTTCTTGTTACTCTTCTTGTAACTGTTCTGGAATCCGGAGGTCTCTAACACACTACAAAGAAAATTAATTAATAGGGATAACGGAGTAAATCTCAACACTGCCTTGCAAATAATAAGTGACTGCACTCAATGCAGGATTGCAGGTTCATTTTTCGAAAGGGAACTAGCCTCTCTGAGAGATAGCTATACCATTTCATGAACTCTTCAACAAACTTCCAAGATAATGACAATGAAGACATACAACCACAGGCGTACTTTACTTAGAAATTTTCATTTTACTCTTCTGACATTAAGGAAAAAAGATCGAAAGAGAAAGTGTCAAACTCAGTCCGATTCTATTTATCAACCTACTAGAAATAATCAACAATCACAAGAAAGTAACAGAAAAATACCTAAAATTGCAGGAAATGAGACCTAAGAACATAGACCAATAATAATTGCATGAAACAATAAAATAAAATGTGCTAAGAGTCGGTTTCAACCCAGAATTGAATTTTTCTGTGAGCCTAACTTGCAGGCCTTTTGCATAGATCATCACTGTCATTAACATAAATGTGGCACTTTTAAATTTTGTAAGCATTTCTCTAATTCTATTAGCTCCAGAATATCACGAACAGGGAGGGGGGGGGGGGGGGGGGCAACACTGACAAGCAAAACTCACCTTCTGACACCTCAGAACCAAATTCATGTGAAGGACCTTGGGCTATAACTTATAGCTTAAGATCACATGAATTTGGGAAAATGAATGATGCTAATTATTAGCTATATTCAAATCCCATGCTTATGCATTGAGTTCAATGACACTACAACCCATCCATTTCTTTCGCTTACTTTCGCCCATCAGTTGTCTCAGCTTCTCTACCTTATCCCATCTGCCCTGATCGGCATATAAATTTGATAGAATGACATAATAGCTGGCATTTTTTGGGTCCAAGGAAATAAGCTGTTTAGCAACTAATTCGTGTATTTCACTTGCCCAATGAGTTTTTCTACATCCAGCAAGAAGAGCTCCCCATATCCGCTTATCTGGCATGATGGGCATGTTATTCACAAATTCAAGAGCTTGTTCTACATTCCCTTGACGACTCAGCATATCCACCATACAAGCATAGTGTGCAAGTTTTGGTGTAATATCATACTTTTCTTGCATTGCATGGAACCAGTTCCATCCCTCGTATTCTAGGCCACAATGGCTACAAGCAGAGAGAACTGATACGAAAACAACATCATTTGGTTTTATCCCATAAGACAACATATCCAAGAAACACTCAAGAGCCTCACTCCCAAGGCCATTGATCCCATATCCGTTGATCATTGAACTCCAACATACGAGATCTTTGTTAGAATTTTCATCAAAAAAAGATTTCCCTTGTTGTATTCTTCCAAATTTACAATACATAAAAATCAATGCAGATGCCAAAAATGCATTGTATGTATAACCAAATTTTATAACCTGTGCATGTATAGCTTCTCCAAAATCTTGTGCTTCCATTGAAGAACAAGCATGCAGTAAACTAGCAAAAGAAAATTCATTAGGTTTCCTGTTTTCCCATTGCATCCATTTAAGTATAGCTAGAGCATTACTGGGTTCCTCACTTTGGGCATATGCTGAGATCATTGCGCTCCAAGCAATGATATCTTTTTGGCCAAGTGAATCGAATAAACTCCTTGCAGCTCCAATGTTACCGAAGTTATCATACATTTGGAGAAGAGCGGTCACAACAGAAACAAATTCCAAAAATCCTAATTTTAGTGCAAAGCTATGGATTTCTTGTCCAGCCTTTGTCTCGTCCAATGTGGAATACATTCCAATTACCTCCCTTATTATGCTCTCATCCATTGGGAAGCAACAAGACTGCATCTCATAGAAAAAACTCAAGGCTACTCTTGGGCAGTCATTATTATTGCACCCATGAATAATACTCTTCCAAGAAACAAGATCCTTCCTTTCTATATTTCGGAAAATATTAATTGACTCCTTTAAGCTTCCACATTTATTATACATATCCAGAAGTGAATTCTGAATATTGAGATGAGAGATAAATGACTTTTTGATGGAAAACCCATGTAGTTCTCGCCCAATTCTCAAAGCAGAAAGGTTCGCACAAGCAGGCAAGATGCTCAAAATGCTAACATAATTCGGTACAACCCCACACAACTGCATCTCTTTAAAAAGGTCAATGGCCTTAATATACTCTCCAACCTTCACAAAAGCAGAAATAGTTGCACTCCACAGAATAACATCTTTGTCAGGTGCCAGTAGAAACAACTTAGATGCGGATTCCATATCCCAAACAGAATAAAAACCAAGAAGTGCTGTAATAATAGGTGTTTCAATTTCAAATCCCATTTTTATTGCGAAACAGTGAATTTCCATCACCAACATTTCTGAGCCTATACAGGAAGACGCTTGAATGGAGCTGAGAACTGTAACATAGTTTGGCTTTTGATGGCTCATAAGCATTCTTTTAAAAAGATCAATGCCCTTTTCCGGCTGGTTCTTCTTTACGAAGTCTGAGATCATCGATGTCCATGACACCACATCACCGTGTTCATTTTCAGACAGGAGACTGACTCGGCCTTGGTAATGCAAATTTTGAGTTACATTGTATATTGAGGTTCTGGTTGAGAAGTTTCGTTGGGGAAATATTACGAACAATTTGTGGGCATTCCGATTTAATGAGCGCATGAGATAGTCAATCAAATGAACCGATGGATATGAGATCTACTATGCTCCTTATATTTTTATTAGGAGTTAAGAAAACACACTATGCAAAGCAAAGGGTGTTCCGGAATTTGTGAGCTTAGTACCAGACTACCAGTCTGGCAGTCGCAACTCGCAAGCTGAAAGCTTGAACTTTCAATATTTTAACGTTGAAAGGAGGTCTTTGGAACACGAGGTTGACTATTGGAGTATTGGTTCAACAGAGTTTTGAGTTTTTTGAATTTATACTCCGTACCTTATAGACATTCCGTTCATGGAAAACTAAAATGGAAAATTGAATCAAAATAAATTAAATCGCAACTTAATTAAATGGAAAATGGTAGGGATACACAAGTTCTACACAACTTGTACACACAATATCGGTCACAGACAATTGGTATGGAGTTGCTTGTGACCACAGACAAGAGTTGTCTGTGTATACAGACAAATTTTGTCTGTGACCACAGACAAGAATTGTCTGTGTACACAGACAAATTTTGTTCGTGTCCACAGACATTTACTTTTTTGTAAAAATTACACTGAGAGCCGTCTGACAATGACAAGTACTTTTTACAAAAAAAGTAAATGTCTATGGACATAGACAAAATTTGTCTGTATACACAGACAACTCTTGTCTGTGGTCACAGACAACTCCGTACCAATTGTCTGTGACCGACATTTTGTGTACAAGTTGTGTGCAACTTGTGTGCCCCTAGCATTTCTCTAATTAAATTGAGCCTAAAAATCGAAATTGGATGCAAAAAATTAAACGGTAGTTGTTTGTTTCGATTTTGGTTTTTGACCTTTCAACATCAAATCAAATTAGATAAATCGAATTGATGAAAATATATTCCGTAATACGGAGTATTTTATTTTGTTAATCATTAAGCACCAATCATATATCAGTGTTAGTTTGATTTTTTAGCGGAAGAAAAATAATGTTTTATCTTATTTAATATGTTAGATTGTTATGTTTGTGGTTTAATTCAGCTTATAATAATATCCATTTATACTTCTATTCCATATATTAATACGGCTATGTAGATCTATTAATATTCTAATGAGTGTAATTTGTAGTAACTTTTGTTGTTGTATCATAAATTTTTTATATTGAGTCATTGCGTGAACAAATAAATATTCATCTCAATTGTATTCCGGAGTATCTCAGAGAACGTATGTATTCATGAACTGTTTTCAAACTAAACAAAACTTATAAACTAAGAGTATTTATACTTTGATCTAGGGTTGTTTTCAAGTTATAACCTCAAGAAAAGAGTTGTTCAAAAAGATAGAACTAACATACACAATTTTTAGAAACCAAACTTCTTTATTGGACAATGTAAAATAATCTACACTACATTCTACATCCCAAAAATTTGGAAAAATATGTGCTCTTTCATGTATATTTCAAGAAATATTTATTCATTCTTTTTTTTTATCTTTTCTAGTGTGTACATTAATTCTTTATGTTATAAGTTTGATCCTCAGCCTCAAATATGTAGGCTTTGTTGTAGTAGTGTTCCAATCCTATGATGCTATTTTAATACAATCACAAATGAAAAGTCCTATTTGTGACATTTTAGCGGTCGTCTTACAATAGTCGCACCTTTTCGTTATTCAAGAATAATCCAACTTTTGCACTCAATCTTCATTTGATGGTCCTTGACCGGTTAATCGCCTATTATTCCAAGTTATTTTCTTATCTTTGCAAAATATTATCTTTGTGAAAGGTGAGATTTATGGTATAATGGTTTGCAAAAATAAGAAAATAGCTTGGAATAGCAGGTCATCAACCGGTCAGGGACCAGTGATTGAAGATGGGGTGCAAAAGTTGGATTATTCATGAATAACAAAAAGGTGGAGCTATTGTAAGAAGACCGCTAAAAGGTTGGATTATTAGTTTCCATTTTCCCTTTTAAATATGCATTTAAACACTTAAACGTACAAAGCCATTTAAATTTTAAACTATACGAATTCTTATAAGCAAAACTTATGAAAACACTCTATCCCAAAGAGTTTAACTTGTACCTAAATTTATCCACATAGACAAACAATTTCCTTGTCTAGCAATAACTTGGAAATTAAATATTATATTCATCCAGGATCATTTTGTAAAGATCAAAGAATAAACTGCCCTGTGTTTGTTCTTAGGTTTTGAAATTCCTTCATATTGAATTTCAAGAGTGTTATCAATTACCCCTTCGAGATGGGGAGGAATGGGTTTATAGCATGGAATAGGCCGGATTGGTTAAATTAATACCGTGGAGTTAGCAGCAAAAAAAGGGAAAAATTCACCAAATATGAGTAAGAGATAATTACTAGAGAAAAGGGGCAAATAAGCCCACGTACTAACAAAAAAAGGTCAAATAAGCCCTTATGTAGGAGGCTCTGTCCGGTCGTCGCCATTTGGGGCGGTTCCCGGTGAATTTTTTTGATGAATTTTTTTGAGCATCTTATTCACTAACTCTAGTTTATGCATATCAAATTTCAGCTAAAACTTCAATTGGTAACCTATGACTAAAACTTCTTGATCACTTTCTCAGTCTATGACCTAACTAGTATTTTTACCAAAATAATATTAAAATTGATAAAACTTAAATAAAATTCGGAATAAAAAAATAAATTTGGTGGACAAATATACCCTTTAGATTATATCTATAAAATCCTAAGCTCCTACTCTTTTCTCCAACCCTAGCATTCGGTCTTCCGCCTCCACAGATCCACCCGCCTCATGCGCCCCGCCGCACACCCCCTGCAGCCACCCGCCCCCTTCCGCCGCCGCTCCACGGTTTGCCGCCGTCCAGGAGCACAATCGCCGACACTAGTGCATCATGTCGCTTGCTTGCCCGACCACCCCCAACACCAGGCTTGCTCGCCGCAGCCACTACTCAAATCGACACCAGCGCTCCGCCACCGTTCCTAACCATGATTGCCGCCGCCTTCAGGGATGGACCATCTAGGATTCTACCGAAGAGGAAGGCACATCCAGACGAGGGTAAAGAGTCTATTCATGTGGACGAAAATATATTTTTCCTCTCCTCAGTTTAATTTGGAACGATTGCCCCTACAAGATTCTCTTTTATGTGGACGAGGATTCTCTTTAGTGGACCATGACATGACATGGGTTTTGTTAACCGGCAGTGCTGCTATTTCTTTAAACTTTTTACTTCTTATTTTTGTATTTGTGAAATTAGGGCTTTAGGGTATCGATTATGATTTGTGGGCATTAGATATGAGCATTGAATATTAGCAATGAACATTTCAATAAGTGTTGTATATGGGCAAGTTGAAGTGCTTTATAAGCTCTGATGCAAATTCATATACTCATAAATAAACTAAACGTTGTTGTTGGGATGATAAGAAGAATACACATTCAAGAATAGACAAATTCCTTATGTAAGAGTTGGGGTGGACATAGGTCCAAGTTCTGCCAGTCGATTTTCAAACTGAGAACATGATAGGAAAATAAGATTTCAAGCTGAGACCAAAATTAGAGTCATCAGACCAATAAAAAACAAGTCACGATCTCATTTTTTGGACTATAACTACAAAATCCGATCGAAATTAATTTCTTTTGCATCTGCGCCAATGGAAAGCATTTTTTTAAGAATGGGAAGCATTTTAAAGGCTAAAAAGGATGGAGAGGTTGGAGGGTATAGAAATATACTCCATGCCTGAGTATATGTGAGAGGGTGACACTCATACCAATAAAAGCGAGTATATGTGCTTATTATTAAATTGATAAAGTAAGAATAGAGTAAGAATGATTTAAAATCACACAAATTTGACTAAATTCATTATTTCAATATTGGACGATCTTAGTAGAATGGGTCTCAAAGAAAATTTGAGACAATCGAAACCAGCCCAGAACTGGAAGTATAGTCTCAATGCCAGGCCCCAATATTTTTGTTGAAGGACCAGCCACTCCAAAATCGGAACAGACCCAAAATGGGTCATCTCCACCCATATGTAGGAGTATGTTGTTTTGTTGAAGGACCCGCTGGTTTGGGTGAAAACCTCACATTTAGGGTTTGAGAGCACTGGCTTGCCTCGCCATATTCGCTTCTTCGTCTAATCGATCCTATTTCCGATCTGATTTCTGCCCATCGTCGACGGAAAACGATGGTTAGTGAGCTGCCGGAAGAGGTAAAGGATATGATTCTGGAGCGCATGCCCACTCGAGACGCCGCTAGATGTGCTATACTCTCAACTGGGTGGAGGGATGCTTGGTCCCGCCACGGCCGGCTCATCTTGGACGAGGACTTCTTCCGGTCCATCGAAAGCAGCAGAGCTGCAAACAAAGACGGGTTTGCGGTGAACTTGATAAACAACATTCTCATGCTCCAGGCTGGATCTATCAAGCAATTTAGTTTGGACATATCTTGCTTACATCCTGAGCAGACGACTCTGCAATCTGATTTAGAGCGGTGGTGTCTTTATCTCTCAAGAAACGGAGTTGAGGAGCTTGAATTCATCACATGTTATTCCGAAACAAAGTATAAGCTACCGCTTTGTCTGCTCTCATGCAAGACCATTAGGCAACTCACACTTGAAGGCTTCGTTATCTCTTTTCTGGAAAACCTTCGCTGTGTATTTCCCAGTCTCACGTCGTCACAGTTCAACAATGTCGAGTTCTGTGGGAACGTCAACGGACTAGTCAATACTATTCTTCCGAAGCTTCAGAACCTGGCCTTGTATTATTGTGATGGTGTTTGTAATTTTGTGGCCAGCGCTCCACAACTTGAAAGTTTGACCGCATATGGCGGCCCTCTCGATGGGGTCACAACCAGATTGCTCACGCTTCATTTGATTTCCATCAATACCCTCTGCTTGTCTGCCGATACGTTCTCGGGTAAGGATGCTGCGGTGGCCTCCGCGGCCCTTCCAATTGCGACAAATCTTCGTGAAATAATGCTTGACCATTTTACTTTCGAATATGCAACCAATCTTACCTTTCTTATCAACTTGCTTTAAAATTCCCCCAAACTATGCCTGCTGAGGATTGATGTCGCCCATACAAACTTCTTTATGGCCGCCGGTGGTTGGCAAGTAGTTGATTCAACACTTTTGGCAGGTCTTGCAGAAGGTGGCCTCTTCGTGGAGACGGTGAAGATCAACGGGTTTACAAGATCCAAAATGGAATTGTGCTTTCTGAAATTAATACTCTCTAAGTGGAGTAGTGGACTGTGCTCCATGAGGTTTTTATTTGTGAAGTCCAAAATATGGACGCCTCTTTGGCTTCCCAGGCTCCAAAGAAGCGGTTGACCTTTCCTCGTGCATCTCCCAAAGCACAACTTGTTTACCATTGAAGGAGTACAACTCCCACTGGTTCATGCTGAATTTATTTTGAAACTTTTTGCTAGCCATCTAAGGATGGTAAACCTAGCAATGTCCATGTCATTGAGACTGAAACCAATGGTTGAATGGTACGGTTCCATTGAAGTTAGTCATGGACCCGGGCCGGGCCGGTTCCGGTTCCGGGCCGGGCCCGGCCGGGCTTTTTTTTTGGGAAGGAAGGCCCGGGACCGGCCCGGGTAGCCACCGGGTCCGGTCCGGGTCCGGGCCGGGCCGGGCCGGGCCTCCGGTTCGGTTATAATTTTTTTTTTTTTTTTTTTGCTTTCCTAACCCCCCCACTCACCCCCACACCCCCCCCAAACCCCCAAACCCCTCCTAACCATCAAGCCCAACTTGGCTAACCCCAAAAAAAGAAAAAAAAATTAAAAAAAAATCAATTCGGCCCGGGCCCGGGCCCGACCCCGGCCGGGCCGGTTCGCCAAATTCAAGGCCCGAGCCCGGACCCGGCCACCCCACCGGGCCTAGGACCGACCCGGACCCGGACCCGAGAACCGGGCCGGTTCCGGGCTTGCACAGTGGCGGGCCGGGCCGGTCCCGGGCCGGGCGGCCCGAACCGGGTCCATGCCTAATTGAAGTTGGTAACTTTATTTTTGCAATATTTATGTAAGAATGCAATCCTAGAATATGTGTATCCCATGTAGAATATTGTAAACCGTTAGTTCCTAGAATATGTTTAGTTTATGTTCATCAAAAACTTCCAACAGAAAGAGATCCAAATGGCCTCGGCCGGTCGGCCGGATTGTGAGTCCCGTCAAACCGAGTTACCGACCGGCCTAATATGAACTACCCTCTTCTGTTAGATAATAAGTGTGTTTTTTTTGTCAAAAGAATTGAACTGTGTGTTTTGTAGAATAACTGTGGAAAAAAAAAAGTATGCCAATTCTTTTTTATACTGTACAACTCTTTATAAGAGTAGGCGAATTTTCTTCAATGATCTTTTCAATTACTTTTCCAACTAAGAATATACTTAACATTATAGGTAGATAACATTGATAGTTATAAGTAAAGTTAACGATGATTCTTGCATACAATCTATCAGTCATGCATCACAATTGACTTGAAATTCAAATAAGTAATACGCAGTATAAGCATTGGCAAAAGTAAAATAAAAAAAACTAAACGAGTAGGCTCATTATTCATTAATAAATATAGCTTATGCATCCTTGAGGCCTTGAGGGGAAACAAGTAGCATATTGCATTTTAAAATTTCCAAACTTTAAGTCTTTAAGATGATAATAATTTTTTAGAATTGTAAACTTAAAAGGCATAGCGATAGATTGCATCAGCAGCTCCATCTTCATCATTGCTGGAACCGATCACATCAGCCGTGGCCTTCGCCTTCTCGGATCCATTGCTGAGAGCAACGCCTAGAGAGGCCAACTCAAGCATCTCTACATCATTTTCCCCGTCACCTATGGCCATTATCTACATGGCACCCAAAAACATAGACCTTATTTTGAGATTGACAAAAAAAAGGATAGTGAAGCTTTTTCAGTCAAATGGAGTACATTGAGCCACTAGGCTCAAAATTTAATTCACGTTCAATAGTTTTGTTCTTGAGAACTTCTTATAATTCTATTTTTTTAAAACAGAATATAATATAGGAAAAGTTCCCGAAATAGGAGTAAATAAGTTTTGGAATTCTGAAATAGGATTAAATAGGTTTTGGAATTCTAAAATATGACTATTATGTTTTTCTTCCCGAAATAAGAGTAACATGGTGATATTTACTATAATCTTATAGTCATTATTGCTAAAATAGTTGTAGTACTAAACATTAAAATGGCAATATTTAGTATTTACATCATTAATGAGTATTTTGCAATCATGGCAGTAATGACCTATTTTAGAATTATGAAGCCTATTATCTCACATTTAGGGCGAATTCCCTATAACATATAGCACTTGTAGCGATATCAGCCAGTGATACTTTAACGCAACCAGGTGCGAGAAAGGGAGAGTGAAAGATGAGTATTACCAATCATGAAAAAGGCTTAAATAGGTTTTAGCCCTTGTTTAGGTCAATGTGATCTTTTTTCCATCCATGTATTTTATACTTTGGTTTTTTTTTCGTCACTAAAATTTACGCCGCTCTGTTTAAAATTTACTCCGCTCTGTTTAAAATTTACGCCGCTCTGTATATGTTCTTTAAGGAAGATTGACCGCGAATTCTTTAAAGAAAAATCGCGCTTATATTAACGGCAGGAATGACAAAAAATCTACAAGGACCTAAAACAAAAACAAAAGGGAAAAGGTGCAAATAGGCCCATGTACTAATAAAAAAAAGGTCAAATAAGCCCTTATTTAGGAGGCTCTGTCCGGCCGTCGTCATTTGGGCTGGTTCCCGGTGGAATTTTTTGATGAAATTTTTTGAGCATCTTATTCATCAAGTCTAGTTTAGTCATACCAAATTTTAGCTAAAACTTCAATCGGGAAGACATTCAAATGAATTCTTGAAGATAACTGCGCTTCTAACTGCGCAGTTATTTTCAAGAATTCATTTGAATGTCTTCCCGATTGAAGTTTTTGCTTAAATTTGGTATGCGTAAACTAGACTTATTGAATAAGATGCTCAAAAATTTTCATTAAAAAATTCTAACGGGAACCACCCCAAATGGCGACGTCTTGACAGAGCCTCCTAAATAAGGGCTTATTTGACCCTTTTTGGTTAGTACATGGGCTTATTTGCACCTTTTCCCAAAACAAAAAACAAAACAACTAAAGGATAGAAATATTTATTACATACCTCCTTCGGACTAACACCCAAATGATCAAGAAGGATTTGAACCCCTCTGCCTTTAGAAGTTCCAGATGGGACAATTTCAAGCATGTCTGGCACAGCTTGTACAACAGATGCATAATCCCCAGCTGCTTTTTCCCAATATGGCCTCAACGTAGAAGACACTCCTTCAGCTGTGTCTAAGAAGATCATTTTCTGCAAATTGAGATCTATAATCTGAGGAGAGAAAAATTGAATAAAAGGCTATGTTTTATGGCTGTCATAATTTGTTTAGCTTTTCTAACATATTGAGGTATATATGAAGCTTCATCGCCATGTGAAACTACTGCGCATATTTTTTTCTCATATTGCCTTCATATTACTCCGAGATATGAGTAAATTACCGTCATTCTGAAATCATATTGCCATATTTAGGTTGTCAAAAAAGATGTCAGTTCTCTAGTACTTCGCACTTTAAATTTCAAAGATTATCAATGCCACGAAGATAGATAAAAAAACATATCACAAAATTGATCAATCTCTACTTTTAAATTTTAATAATCACAAAGAAGGAAATAAACACTTTTAGGTTCCATAACTCATTTTCAATTCCTTGTGTTTGGCTGAAGTTAGACAACTATACTCTGGTTTATTTTCTGGAAAAAAAAAAAATCTGGTCCAAGTTCATAAAAAGGGGCAGCCCTGTGCACATTGGCATCCCACGCAAAGGGATGGTCAAGGAAGGGACCCACCACAAGGGTGTATAAGGGCAAGCTTTCCCTAGTCAATTTTTTATTAGAGGCTGCTCCCAAGAATTGAATCGGTGACCTATCAGGCTCTCACTGACACGACAACACCTTTACCGATGCGCCAAGGCTCCCTTTCATGCTATGCAAGTATATCATGTATAGTTTTAAAGAGATTATTTACAGGAAAATATGTTAACAGGAAAAGCACTAGGCCATAGCTAAGGTCAATTGGCAATACTGGGGTAATGTTGTTGTCGTTGTTGTAACCTTATGTAATATGGACCAGACATAGTTATATTTAAGGTGGTTCTTGTGGACTTGTGGCAGCAAGAATGGTGACATGGTGAAGATTATGACAGCGTTAGTGATGGGGTGAGGGCATTAATGGTGGTGTGGTTGGGAAGATGATATGGCTGTAATACTGATGATAGTGGTGGCATTGATGGAGTGATGACACTGCCAATGGTTGGGTTGGATGGCAGGTCGGCAGGTGATTGTAATAGGATGACGAGTGGTGATGGTAACATGAGTTGTAGCAGCTTAGTTACAATGAGATGGTGGAAGAGGCAGCATTGGTGAGGTGATGACGGTGATAATGGTAGTGAGATGGTGATAGCGGTGAAGCTATGATGATTAGGTGGCGAAAATGGTAAATATATTAAATAACTCCATATCTACATAAGAACACTTCTATCAGTTTTAAAAGCAAACCTGTATTTCTACCCCTTCCAAGAGTTGCTCGATACTAGGAATGATCTCCGCCTATCAAAACTCAAAAGATCTCATGTCAATGATGTAATAAAAAGAGTTGATAAAATCTGCATAAAATCAATATTGACTATTAAGAGTGAACTTGGAAAATTTCAGACCTTTGGTTCATAATATATTGTGTGAAGTGATTCCACCAAAGGGTGGTCGAATAAAGTAAAACAGCGGCCCTCACAAAATGCAATAAGAGGGATCTTATGGTTGACAGAGTAAAGGCATGCCTGTGATCAAATAAAAAAAGGATTATAATTCCTATAAATACTCAAGGAGCAATTCTATCAATGAAAGACAATCTCTATATCCAACCTCACCCAACAATTCAGAACTATTTATTTGAAACAAGCGACACATTATATAGGTGTAACAATTGCAAAGTAGTTGTTGAATAATGCTCTTGTGTATTGCTGATTTTGGTACAAGGATATAGACTGAAACTTGAAGTGTAATGCAAATATTATAACACATAAAATGTAAATTTATATTCTGTGATATTGTAAAATTGTTATATGATTATATCAGTCAAAAAATTCATATTTGACCAATAGAATACAAAGCTAATATTATTCATTCATCCTAAAACGTTACTTATCTGGGTAAGATTCGCTGCCCATAAAGTCTTCCATCCTTTGTAAAGGAGCTATCATAAATTTCTTGAAACTGGGCTAATAGTTCGGGAATAAAATATTCTACGAAACTATAGGGTGAGAGAAAACCCCATAAAAGGAAAAAACAAGCTAAGTAATTTAAAGAACTCTAGAAAAAAGGAGGTAGAAGAATTTACCTCTCTACATATATTTGGGTCTAAATTCCTCCTTGAAATTTCTCGACCTTGATTACCGTACACAAGGAGTCCCTGAAGTATCACAAAAGAAGAAGAGAATGATACCATTCTTAAATAATGCTCCATGTGACTTCCATTTATATAAAGTTACAACTACCTACATGTTTCTTTCTTGAAACTGATACCATATTTATAAGAGCAATAGTGGGCCTTAGTAGAACGAGAATGGATATTCAAAGTCTCTAAACCTAGGAGTAGAGTTATTTATATGGGGCCATAAACCAAATGGAAAAAGTTACAGTTTTCCGCAACTTGCAAAATAGAACGCATGTTTACTACACACTAATGTTCCAAATTTGGAAAAAAATAAGCATACTTACTTCTCCAATTATCCATATGAAAACAGTTACAAAAAAACATGTAATCCCTCAACAATAAGAGAACATTTCCAAAAAAGGAAATTTTTAAAGATTATAACCAATCACTGATGGAGCCTATGGTCACAACCCTCACCCATACCTCACCAATCATTTTTCATATGGAGAGGTTAAGGAACTTTTTGGGATGGGGGAGATGATATGGAAGGATAGGAAATATCATTTCCGGCCTTCCAAAACAAATCTAGTTATCCATCTTGGGTGTGTTTATTAAGCATCAGGAGTGAAGGGATCCTTTTTAGAAATTGTGGGAGACCTATTCAGTGTGGACAAAATCATATGGTGGATTACTTTTTTGTTCATGTCATCAAGTGACGAGCCTTCATCACAGTTCCAAAACTCTCCAAATCCGTCCCGATAAGCTATTTGCAATGCAGACAGGAAGGATGTTCTGCCATGTGGAAGGGTTACTGATACGAACACAAGTGCACTAGACAGGCTGCATAACGAGATGAAAATATGCAATATCATTTTGGAAAAAATTTAATCACCTTTTCGGACATAGTGTGTTTAGTCTGAATAGATGGCTGCTCTTAGAGAGGAGGCAGGCTTTCATTTGAAATAGCATAGCTATTTGGCAAGTTTGATCATTCAGTAGAAGTGTTCATGCTTCTTGGTTCTTACTTATATCCTAGTTGTTTCAGCATACTGTTTGGTTTTCAGTATTTAATCCCTCTTGAATCTTTACCCCTATCAGTTACTGAAAAAGTAAATCACCTAAGCGGTGTATTTGTGATAGGAATCCTGGTATTATCTGAGCGTAAACAGTAAACCAGCAAACACAGATCTGATAGAATGATAAGGAAAGAGTGTTTATTGATGGAAGGAGATAAACCGTAGGCTACAGGGACTTCTTAGGCAACCGGGACTCTCAAGGCTACAAGGCAACAACTCATAATCAAAATAACAGTCTGCCTACAATAGTTATCCCCCTTCTATTTATAGCTATTATCCATCGGGATATGCCCGATATTACTAATACCCCTTCCCTTCTATTAATACTACTACAAGTACCCTTACTAATATTATTATTATTTCTTTTTAATAGCCAGATTCCTATCAATTTGCAAACTAATATCTACAAAAAGAATAGACTTAACTTAGTCCAACAAAAGTAAACCAATTGGCATAAGCTCACATAATTTGAAAATCACCACTTACCACTAGTAGAAAATCTAGAAGTTACAGAAACAATACCTGCAAGAACACACCAGGAGAAAACTCTGAAATTATGCCATCCTTTCCTGCTAAATCTACTGTCTTCATCAAATTTATGACAGCAGGGCGAGTCTACTCCTCAGAAGTATCAGGTACCACATTAGTTCAAAGAATAGCCAAAAATAGGTAAACACATGTACCTCAAGGCTACACTTATAAATTTAAAGCTCCATATCATATAAGTGTGCTCACTTTTCCAGTAGCTATCACTACTTTTACGCCCCTAGATATAGCTTCTTTTAAAGCTTGTGCAGTTGCAAGAGTAATTTGGCTTTTGCTATTCAGAAGAGTGCCTTTCATCAAAAGATAAGAGAAATTAATTAGCCTGAAATAAGTGAGAACTTGTAAAGAAAACACTTCCCAGAATAAATATAGATATCTTACCATCCATGTCACAGAAGATATATCTAAACTTCGGTTTGTAAAAACGAAGACTACCTTCCATCTTCCTGTCTTTAAACAATCAGATGTAGATTCTTCAGGGACCTTAGAAACTAGACTATAGATGCATATTTTAAGATACCATCACCAATTAGAAAATCCAGAACGTCTATTACCATCTGTAGTTTCAATAGAAGTAGTTTCATCAGTGTCATACGCACTCTGAATTAATCCTTTCCCCTTCCACCCAAGACTCTTTAAAAGTTGCTCCTCCTCTTCCTCCATCTCAGTTTCTGCCTCATCACTAATTTCATGATCAAATCCCAAAAGATGTAGTAATCCATGAACCTACGGTGAAGAAATCGGTACGGTAATTAGCTTTTTTAATACAAAGGAATTTCATTTTTCAATCACAAAAGGGGAGTCTTGGCGCACCGGTTACAATGTTGTTGTGTGACCCAGAGGTCACGTGTTCAAGTCTTGGGAGCAGCCTGTTGTCAAAATGACAAGGGAAGGCTTGCTCCTTATAGACCTTTTTGGTGGGACCCTTCCTGAACCCTCACCTAGTGGGGACGCCAATGTCCATCCGGCTGCCCTTAAAGGGTTTCAATCACAATCTAATAAGTGTTAGGGGGTAATAATTCTCTTGGGCTGGATTATGGTACATGAGATGGACCAGAGGACGTATGAACCAGCTGTAATGGGCCGCCAGGCCTGGGCTATGATCTACTGATCTAGCATTGAGACGACACCTCCAATTCAAACAAGGATGGCAGTTTATGTATTTGTTTCTTATTCCGTACATGTCTTTGAAGAAGGTGGTTTCGTATTATAATACTTCGTATATATTAATTAGGGAAAATCGCATATATGGTCTCTCAGTTATCCACGAAATTAAAATCTCAGACTTGTATTTTTGAGATTGTAAATGTCACCCCTCAATTGTCCAAAATGCTGTAAATGTGATCCTTTTGAGGGGTGAAATATACAATGTGGGCGAGAGTATATTTCACTACTTGAAGGACCACATTTACACCAATTTGGACAATTGAGGGGTGACATTTACAATCTCAGAAATACAGGTCTGAGATTTTAATTTCGTGGATAACTGAGGGACCATATATGCGGTTTTCCCTATTAATTAATAAGTAAAGCAGTCCCCTACTCCTAGAAAAAAGCATGTTTGTTATTTAGTTAACTGGCAGGCAGGGTTTCTATTAGGATGCAGGTTCCTAATGGTGAATGGGAGTTGAGAGGAGGCCTATGTGTTATCAATGAGACCTATAAGGCTGTAACTTCTTGGTGAGTGATCTTGAGACCTCTATATGCAATATGTACCCATTACCAATCCTACTTTTTTTGTTTCCTTTGAGTGCATGATTGATGACACTGATACCATGTTAAAAGAGGAGAAAGAAAAGTTTTCCATGTATACAATATAAGAGAATGAATCTGAAAGTCCCAATATGTATACACATGTTAAGACTCGGGGTTCCATCCTAAAAGGTCAACCTGTTAGGAGGAGTAGCCCAAAGCCTTATATAGTGTTTAATTGTTTTATAGCTTTCCGGTGTGAGAGTGTGAGACAAATGTTTTAACATGCTCCATCAGCCCGAATCAGGCTGGACAATATCGGGGTGTAGAAACGGGCCAAACAACCCTTAACAAAGCTACCATTAATCATGGGTGCTAAATAAGCCGTCAAACCACAACCGGAATTGGATCTGATATCATGTTAAGACTCGGGGTTCCATCCTAAAAGGTCAACCTGATAGGAGGAGTAGCCCAAAGCCTTATATAGTGTTTAATTATTTTACACCTTTCCGGTGTGGGACAAATGCTTTAACAACACACATACGGGCTCTTCAACTAGCCACCTGGGGATAAGCAGAAGATAAAACTAAGAACATGGACTCAGCCACAAGAACAAAAGGTTGTGGACCTTTCATATTTCTCGACGAGGATTAATAGCTTGATCAAACTAGTAGTCGTATAAAACTAAGGATATGGCGCTAAGCCACTAACGTGTTATAAAGTTGTGTGATAGCGTTATAATTCATTCCAACAAGATAAATATAAGAGATATTGCACACAAAAGGTTCAGGTAATCAAATGTAGAACTACTAGTAATAGAAGAATAGTAGAAATATATTGCACCAACCAGAAGGATTCGTATCTCATCAATGAGAGTGTGACCTCTTTCCTCTGCTTGCCTAGCAGCCGTCTCAACAGAAACTACAATGTCACCCAACATGAGCTGATATTGAAAGACTCAGATTAGGTTTCATTCAAAAAGCATATGCATACATATCAAGCGCAAATATCAAAGAGGATTTTACAATGGGAAGTTTAAGCTCGGGAATATGCTGAGACATTGAGAGGACATCAGTAGGCTTATTTTCATTTCTCCACTCCTTGTTAAGTGCTCGGATAAACTCATCATTGCAAAGAAGCACAGATAGCTCAACACTTTCAAAACAGCCAACATCACTGATTGCAGTGTCTCTAGTTTTACACTTTGAATCTTTCAAACCATCTAGCGCTAATTTTATTGCTATTGGCACATTAAGACGGAGCATTTCAGCAATATCCTGCATCCAATCATCAAGGCTATTTTAGTAAATAACTAAAATATGCGGCTTAACTTTTTCTTTTTGTGCTTTTTGAAAAGTTATAGGAACATGAATCCATAAGAACTTGTACAAATCCATCAGATGGCATAGTATTAGAACTAGAATGTGTGTATAGTGTTACTCATTTCTTACACACATTAAATCTTCTACCAATTTCCACCAACACAAAGAAATCAATAATCCATCAGTCTATTATAATTTACCATCTACAATGATTAGTGATTACTACCTAATTCCACCCATAAAATAAGATGTGATATGCATTTATTGTCAACTGCAATGTCATCAAATGGTCTTAAATAAAATTAGAAGCATAGATGAAAGTCCAATCTGGAAAAAAAAAGTCAGCAGAGTATCTTCATACTTATATATATTCAGCTACACACCAGAACTTCAGAGTCATCAGGCAACTGTTCTTCAATGCAAATATTTACACTAAGTTCCAGTTCCTTCCCCTTCCTCTTCGCCAGCCTCCTTGAGTGCTTCCTGTACTCCCTCCGTGACGCTAGCGTTCTCCCAAACAAACGGTCAATGCCCCAGCTCCCAAAATCTTTGCGGGTGAGGCCACTGGCGAACCTTCTCTCGAAAATTGAGGACGGCTCGCTAGACAGACTTGAGAATGAGAAGCGAGCAGACGGCAGCGACAGAGTAAAATGTGAGCGCGAAGGAAAGCTAGCTGCAGCTACGGAAGTGGAAACCATGGCGCGCGGGAAAACTCGCACCAACATAGTGTCACTGGATTGAGACGGAAACGAAGGAGGGAGGATATTTCTGGAGACGGAGGGGGCAGGGAATCAGACAGACAGAGACGAGAGCGCCATGGACAATATTACTTCTCAGTTGGCTGATTAAGAGCCCGTTTGCTGATTAAGAGCCCGTTTGGTAGCACCAAAATCGGCTGTTTTGGCTGATTCTGCTGAAATTTATGATATTCTGGCTGGAGTGGCTGTTTTGGTTGATTCTGCTGATTTAAGAAAAAAATATTTTAAAAATATATTTTATTAATAAATTAAAGAAAAAATTATATGTAAAAATAGCTAAAATGGTCCTCTACAGTAACTTCAGCCAATACAGCCAGAAAAGTAACTCCAACCTTACTTTTTCGGCTTATTACACAATTCAGCGCGCGAAAGTAAAAGTTACGTGTTTGGTGAAAAAGCTGGCTGATAAGCCTGATAAGCCGAAAACAGAGTTCTCCAAACGGGCTCTAAGAGCTTGTTTGCAACTATGACCGGGTCAACCGGTCCTGAGGAGGGTGATCCGAACGAATGACCGGGTCAAGGGTCAACCCGGACCCGGAGGATCAACCCGGTCAACGGGCGAAAAACCCGGTCAACCTTTGATAAAATTAAAACATAAAATATGTATTATTATAAATTATATATTAAGATGTTTTCAAAAAAAATTATATTAAGATTATAAAGAAAAAAACATATTCTCCTTTATAATTAAATAGTTATAGTACTCCCTTCGTCCCTGAATTATCTTCAAACTTTCCTTTTTCATCCGTCCCAAAATTATCTTCTCTTTCCCTTTTTGGCAAAGAATTTGTGGTTCACAACCATTCTTACACATTCTTACACATTTCTCTCTTCTCTGCACAACTCTCCACCACACAAAACTCATTTTCTTAAATAATGTGCCTAGCCGAAATGGGAGAAAGATTATGGACGGAGGGAGTATATAACAAGTATAACAATAACAATATTGTTCTAAGATCTTAAATATACAACTATAAACAAAATGTGTGAATGATGGTTATTATAAAATCCAATTAAATTGTACTGCGTATAAGTAACTTTGAAATATATTTGAAATGATGTAGACATATCACATATTTGAAAAGAAAGCTAATATCAATATTGCATAATAGTTACTCCCCATAAGTATTTTGATGATGTTTGATAACATCAATTACTAATTACACCGTATAAAGCTTTGCCTTTAACACACTTATTACAAAATAAAGATATACGAAGTATGCAATATATAACTTGAAATCACGAATATGGCAAAGCAGTGAGTGCGGTACATTGGAAATGAGTGTGGAGTGTATCCTAGAGGTTGCGGGTTCGACCCTCGCGTGCAACCCATTTTTTAAGCAGCTGTGGATTGGGCGGTTTGCATGGGTTCTCCGGGTTTAGCCGGGTAATGGGCTGGGTTTCCGGCCGCGTCAACAACAGGTCTAGACGGGTTTGGGCATATTTGCGGGTTAACCGTAACCGGCCCGGTATTCCCAGCGGGTTGCCGGTTTCCAGGTCGACCCGCCCGGGCCGAGGGGTAATGCGCTGGGTTTCCGGCCGCGTCAACAACGGGTCTAGGCGGGTTTGGGCATATTTGCGGGTTAACCGTAACCGGCCCGGTATTCCCAGCGGGTTGCCGGTTTCCAGGTCGACCCGCCCGGGCCGAGGGGTAATGGGCTGGGTTTCCGGCCACGTCAACAACGGGTCTAGGCGGGTTTGGGCATATTTGCGGGTTAACCATAACCGGCCCGATATTCCCAGTGGGTCGCCGGTTTCCGGGTCGACCCGCCCGGGCCGGGTCGGGTCTTACAGAATCAATTAAAAAAGTGATTTTGGCTTTTTTTTTTAAGAAAAAAGCATTTATTTTACCAAACATTATCAACTTTTATTTCCTCGGTTTTCGTGTAGAATCTACTTTTTACTTTTTCTATTACACAAAAAGCACTTATTTTACCAAACACTACCAACTTTTACTACTAATCACTTTTTCCCAAAAAGTGATTTTATTTAAGCACAAGTGGTTGCAAACAGAGCCTAAGTGATCAGATACGATCAAATTGTTTGACAGAAATTTTTTTAGGTCGGAGGTAGTAAAAGTTTATGTTTGAGATATCCATAAAAGGAGTAAGAATATATGAATATATATACTTGTAATAAATAGTCGGTTTATGTATATATGAATATACATAAACATGAATATTTATGTTTGAGTTTATGTAATATATATAAAAAGAATATATACAATGCAATTGTTAGATAGTCGGTTGATTATAGATGTGGACCTATCAATATCTGACTATCGTCACTAATTATAGGCCGATCACTAAAATCAATCATTTCACATCCATTGTGGCCGTCTCTGGCAAGGGAATCAAAATTGGTCTAATATCATGTATATAAAGGTTTGAATGAATGATTTATTGATGAAATACATGGGGAATATTTATACAGGAGTATACATAACAAACTAGCTAAAAAGAAGGGATAAAGGCTAGTAGCTAAAGTATCTCTAGTGCTAATTCTATCTAATACACTTGATTCATACGTATGAGATAATATGAGTACGTATGCTACAATATTTGTACATTAATAATATTTGGCCTCAATACGCCCCCGCAAGATGGAGGTTCCATTGGAAACTCCCAGCTTGGATCGAAAGCGTTCAAACAATGTTTTACCAAGAGGTTTAGTTAGAATATCAGCAACTTGAAATTTATTTGAAATATGATGAACCGTAAGCTGACGGCCTTCAACCAAATCACGAACAAAAAAGAAATCTAATGCCACATGTTTCATACGGGAATGGAACACTGGGTTGACACAAACAAAAGTGGCACCTTGATTGTCACAAAATAACTTAGGAGGTTGATCCAAGTGAATACCCAATTCGGTTAAAAGATTACGAAGCCACAAAAGTTCAGCACTTGCATGAGCAATTGCCCGATACTCGGCTTCAGTTGAAGAACGGGCAACCGTCTTTTGTTTTGCGGATTTCCACGAAATAATATTGGAGCCAAGATAAGTAACATAGGCTGTAGTAGATTTACCACTATCATGAATACCTCCCCAGTCAGAATCAGAGAAAGTTGTGAGTGTTAAGGGAGAAGAGCGGCGGAGATAAAGACCATAGTTTATGGTACCTTTGAGATAACGAAGAACTCGTTTAATCCCTTGCCAATGAACGTCCGTTGGAGCACGCATGAACTGCGAGAGTCGATTTACCGCAAAGGAGACATCCGGGCGTCGACAATTTTTTCCCGCATAACACCAGAAACATCCCAGCCGTTCGATTGAAAACATCTTCGCCCTTCTTATCCCCTTCCCCAATCTGTTCACTCCATTCACCCGTAATAGCTTTTCTCCCCGTCATTTCTCCTTCTGCATTCATCGTGATCGGAACCGGGCTCTCTATCAGTCTCCTCCATTCCTCCCTGCATTATTATCCATTAACGATAATAATGGTCTTGGTTGAGGATCGGAGGCAATTCACCCGCAGCGGGGCACCATCTAGGTTAAATACAGTGCGAATGTGCGATTAAAAGTTTATCCAGTGCGAATGTGCGAATGAACGTCCGTTGGAGCATGCATGAACTGCGAGAGTCGATTTACCGCAAAGGAGACATCCGTTGGAGCATGCATGAACTGCGAGAGTCGATTTACCGCAAAGGAGACATCCGGGCGTGTGAACGCCAAGTACTGAAGAAGACCAAGAACTTTGCGATACTGTTTTTGATCCGGGAGTGGATCCCCAGTAGTAAGCTGCGGTGGCGAACTGGAGCTCATTGGTGTGGCAGCTTCTTTTGCTCCATCCATTTCACATTCTTCAAGAATATGATGAATATATTGGCGTTGACTGAGGAATAAGCCGTCAGGATGAGTAAGGGCTTCAATACCAAGGAAGTGAGTCAAAGTGCCGAGATCTTTTACAGAAAATCTGGACGTGAGCTGTTGTATAAACTTCTCCAGGGCCAATGTATTATTTCCTGTTGTATTTAATGTTGATTAAACATTAGTGGAGGAGTAAATAAAAAGTGAGGCATCTGCGCTAGACTTTCGAAAGCCAACGGATAGTAGAAAGCGTGATAGTTCAAGATACCAAGCACGCGGGGCTTGCTTAAGCCCATATAGTGCTTTCTTCAAATGACACACATGTGTCGGATGAGTAGCGTCTTTGAAACCCGGTGGTTGTTGCATGTACACCTGCTCGGATAGAGTGCCATGAAGAAAGGCATTATTTACGTCCATTTGACGTAAAGGCCACTGATGAGAAAGAGCAAGTGAGAGCACAACACGAATAGTAGCTGGTTTTGTGACCGGGCTAAAAGTCTCTGCATAATCTCGTCCAGGTTGTTGAAGAAAACCTCGTGCGACCAGTCTGGCTTTAAAACGGGCAACCGTTCCATCTGCATGGCGTTTAACACGAAACACCCATTTACAAGTGATAGGGTGCTGTGAGCCACGAGGAACGAGACTCCATGTTTGATTTCGGTGCAAGGCTGCCATCTCCTCTTCCATAGCAGCACGCGACCTCGGGTCAGCTAAGGCAGCTTTCACACTCACAGGTTCAAGTACAGGTTGGATAGGATGAGTGGTAGTGTGATTGAGGAAAGGACTCCCAAAATATTTGGGGTTGGGAATTCGGTTTCGTGTTGGACGAGGGGGAGTGCTGGGCGGACTCGTTGAATGAAGAGTGGAAGTTGGAGAGGAGGTATTGTTTAAGGGTACGGACGGATGTATAGGAGAACTGGGCAAATCAGATTGGATATGTGAGGGGGTTATGGAGGGTTGACTTGGTGGGGGGAGATTAGATGATGTGGCATGATGGTTATGGGATAAAGACGTAGGTGGGGAAAAGATAGTATTTGGTGGAGTAGGAGCGGAAGGGATATTGTTGGGTGGAGTGATTGGTGCAGAGGATAAGGATGAAAGGGAATTAGTATTGTTGGTATGGGTTGGACCGAGTGAGTGAGAGGGGTCAGGAAGAGATAAGAGTGGAGGGTTAAATGGCAAGAGAGTAGGAGTGGGTTGAGTAGCACCGGGCATTACGGTGCATGCAGATTCATGCATGTGTCCCGATACATCCTTGTTACGAAACGGATATATATCAGGTACAAACTTTACATGCCGGCTAGTGTATAATTTATTTTGTGTGGGATCAAGGCATAAATATGCCGATTGAGATAGGGAGTAGCCCACAAAGACGCAGGGAATAGAACGAGGCTGGGTTTTAGTGGACATATATGGGCGTAGCCAGGGAAAGCAAAGACACCCAAAAGGTTGTAATTTTGTGTAATTGGGAGATTTATGAAAGAGACGATAATAGGGAGTATCATAGTCAAGGATCGGAGTAGGGAGGCGATTTATTAAATAAACAGCGGTTTGAAATGCATATGACCAATAGTGAATAGGAAGACCCGAAAAATGTAACAACGTAAGTCCAGTGTCAACAATATGACGATGACGCCGTTCAGAAACACCATTATGTTCAGGGGTATGAGGTGGGGTGGTTTTATGAGATATACCGTGAAGATTGAGATAAGGCCGTAATTTAATAAATTCACCGCCATTATCCGAAAAAAGAGTGATTATTTTCTGATTGAAATATTTTTCCACCAATCTGTGAAATTGAGGAAAAATAATGGCAACGTCAGATTTCTTTTTAAGTGGATATAGCCATATATAGCGGGAGAAAAAATCCACAAAACTGACATAATAACGATAACCATCAATAGATATATCAGATGTACTCCAAACATCAGTATAAAGAAGTTCTAAGGGACGGGATGCAGTCATAGAATTGACAGAGAAAGGTAATTTTGTACTTTTATTGATTGAACAGGACATACAATGAAATGGACTAGACAAATTACACTGAGTATGATTTTTATTTTGACGCATAAGCAGACTAAAAATTCGACTCGAGGGATGACCAAAGACGTGATGCCACCGCGGTTGAATGTCACGGTGGAGATTATTAACTTGAGGAACTGAACGAACTGGTGCATAATAGACATCATGATGATTCGCCCCGCGTAGAAGTGGCGCCCCCGTGACCCGATCCTTGACAAGAAAATGAGTAGAAAAAAATTCAATGGAAACATTATTAGTCTTGCAAAGCTTAGCAACAGAAATAAGATTTTTGTGCAAGTGAGGAACACATAGAATATTGGATAAAGTTAAGGGACGTGTGGGTGTGGGAAGAATAGATGAACCAGTGTGAGTGATTTTAAGTGCCTTACCATCACCAAGGCGGACCTCATCGGGACCATCATACTCAGTAAAAGAGGGTAGAAGTGCAGCATCATTGGTCACATGGTGAGATGCACCACTATCAAACATCCAAGATGGAGTAGTAGAGGAAGAAGCAGCCGAGGTGTGATTAATAGTCGGACTACCAGAAGGAATAACAATACGGTTATCACGGAGAAACCTTTGCAATTTTCTGCATTGCTGAACATGATGACCTGGGTTTTGACAAAAACGGCAGACTGGAGAAGCATGCTGCCTAAATGAATTGTGATGAGGCTGGTCTCCTCTTCCATGCCGGGGTGGCTGGCCACGGCGATCATGCACAGGACGGCGGTCAGCAACAGGAGCACGATCATTTACCTGGGTGATATGCGCCGTAGGAATAAGTGATGCAGCAGAAGTAGTGGCATCATGAAGACGCTGCTCATGCTCAAGAAGGATGGACTGAAGTTCTGCCAAAGGAAGTGCAGTGGGACGAACACGTATGGCAGAGGTTAACTCATTGTAGTCCGCACCAAGACCATTCAAGATACTGATGACAAGATCTTCTTCAGATAAGGGACACTGGGCGAGAGCCAACGCATCAGAGATGGCCTGCATCTCGGTGAGATAGTCAACAATAGAGCGGTTGCCTTTGGTGGTTCGAGCAAGTGTGGTTTTGAGAGAAATAATACGACCTCGGGACGTACTAGCAAAGGTAAGCGCTAGTTTATCCCAGGCCTGTTTTGCCGTTGAAACCGAGGAAATGAGGGGCTGGATGGTGTCGGAGCAGCTTCCGAGCAAGGCACTGAGTATGGTTTTATCTTGGCGATACCATATCATGTAGCAGGGATTAACACTTGTTTTGGCAGCATCGCTGAATTGGTCAGGGACCGGAATGGTACCATCGCAATAGCCATCGAGACCAAGCCCGATAAGGGCCGCGTGAACTTGACATTTCCACACCGGGAAATTCGAGCTAGTGAGTTTGATGGGAAAGTGGGATGCAGCGGTGATCGTGATGATCTGGGTATCGGCGGTAATAGCCATGGAGACAGAAAGAAAAAAAATTAATATGTGTTTAGGCTCGTTGGAGTATGGCTCTGGATACCATATAAAGGTTTGAATGAATGATTTATTGATGAAATACATGGGGAATATTTATACAGGAGTATACATAACAAACTAGCTAAAAAGAAGGGATAAAGGCTAGTAGCTAAAGTATCTCTACTGCTAATTCTATCTAATACACTTGATTCATACGTATGAGATAATATGAGTACGTATGCTACAATATTTGTACATTAATAATATTTGGCCTCAATAATGTATACCATATACCCGACCCCGGACCATACCACCTCTTAGGCCGTTATTTCGTGTAATTTTCTTTGTGCTATATTTATTATACGGTGCCAAATAATGTATGTGACTATGTGAGTAATAATGATGAATAAATTACACTTTTAATTGTATGAGTATCACATCAATTTCACAATTGATCAACGTTTTTAATCACTTTTGATGCATGACTATTGTGTGTTTTTGCTCATATATACCCATTTCTTATAATAATCGAGTTTATACAGTTACAGAATTACAGCCCATGTCAGTGAGTAATCATATAGAATAGTTTAGAAAATTTTGTTCCCTCAAAACTGTCTTGTTCAACTGTGAAATGTACATCATGAATAAGGTCTTGTTGATACGATTCCCAGGCTTGGTTGTCATAAGGAGGCAAACTCCAAACCTCTATTTGCATTAAATATCTGGATGAGAAGATTTCAAGCTTTGTATCCTTGGTCCAGATTGTCTATACAAGCGCATTGTGTATACAGTCTGCTATTGAAATGATAACTATACATTGACAATTTTTGAAGACAAAAAAAAAACTTTCAAAAATGAAAAAAAAATGTGATACTATTTTTCCTTTTTGGTGTACTTGAAAAAAACTTTTTGTCTTTCCCATATACAACGACGACAGTCCGATACACATTGGGCTGATGGCCCATCTGCTCAATTAGACCTAGTATCTCAAGCCATTGTCCAGAGATCGTGCCATCTCATTTGTTTGAGCTACCAAACAACACACATCTCCTTTGTCTTCCACAATAAAGTAACTGATGCTTGTATCAGGCTGTAGAATATGTGCACCATCTTCCTTGTCCGCCCCCAGATCTACAGAGCAAATATCTCAATATTTTACTACAACATTTCTATATTTTGATACCTTCAGTCGTTCTTATTCCCGAGATCAGACCAATTTCAATTTCTAGTTCCTCTAATAAAGCTAAAAGCCCAAAACCAGACTGGAACCAACCCAAGAATTGGGACTGAAGCGGATATACCCGCTTTCAGTGTCAGTTCCATCCTTGAGTTTATCCAGAACCAATCCTGCTGGAACCAGATCAGGTCCACCCATAGTATACGGGCTATAATCAAATATCTCAGGTCTTCTATGTATTAGTAGAATATATAAACATTTCTATATGTATCGGAAGCATCAGAGACCATCGAGCGAAATATTGGCAATTCCGTCATCTTTTTTCCAAAAAAAAAAAAATGAGCATGCACTTTGTTTTTCCTAAACATGCCAAGAGTTTGTCCAACCTGTGGTCTAATGGGTGAGTTGCCAACCCCCTCCCAAAGTGCTGTGTTAGAAAAAGCTTTTCAAAAAACACCAAAATTTATTGGTAATTTAGAAAATAGTTCACAAATTGTCATGTATCATAGTTCATTGCCCCATCGACCTGACACTTGGAGGAGAACTATGCAAGCACATTTTCCACCAGACACCAACTAATAGAGAATACTCCAGAGTTAATTAAACCATAAGAGACTCAACAAGCATGTCACGAGTTGGCTGATGCATCTCCCTGTCTAGTGTCTTGTGGTTTATTGGGTTTCGGCTTAATAAACATAATCCTTGACAGGAGTTTGACTTATGGGGGACCACCAATGGCATGAAGCTCACAATGCTGCTGCTCATGGTATTTGTTGTGGGCATTAAAGCGTCCAATAATAAAGCATTATTCTAACCCACACCCAACGATTGTTGCCTCTTAATTCTCACTTAAGTAGTTCAGCTCCCATTTATCCCACTTAGATCTAGTATTACCCTTGACTAATCCTCCAGGGAAAGATACTTACCCATACAAACTGCAACAGATGGAATTCAGGAGGTGGTGTTCTGATAATCAGGTCTTGCCAACTCTTTGATAAAAGCAGAGGCCATGTGTGGAATAATATATTAGTCCTAAACACAGGACAGCTGAAGAGTACCCCCATAGTTCTCCATAACCCGTGCCTAACAGAGGGTTCAAACACACACTCAAGAGAAAGTACAAGCACAAAGAGACTTAAAAAAACTGACAAATATATGACCGAAATAAAAATAAGAGGACAAAACTGTGACTTTCGATGGTTAGTACCACCATAATGATATGTTTGTAGTGATTGTGATGACCATAGTGGTATTTCCACAATGACTACAGTGATCACGTAGTAATTGTCTTTAAGTTCTATTTTAATACTATTATTATAGAAAACAACCCTAAAATATGACTTCTGAAGGTAAAATATAGCAATTGTCACTCCTCAAGCCTACAGCAGAGGGTGGTAAAAATATAATCGCATTCTGGAAGACTGAGACAGAGTTCCAAGCAATCAGACCCCACCCTTTTGCAAACTCTATTACCAAAGAAATTCAACCTATTAACAGGATTATTGCAATGCTTCTATGGAAAAATTATGAGCCTAAACTCAATAGGAATGAGAAACCATCATGAATATGAAAACATATGAAGACTAAAATTACTGTATTATTTTTATACTTCTATGTTTAAATATATTTATATTTTTCAGCACATTCTTTTCCTACAACAACATTACCCCAGTGTCGCAAAGGCTCCCACCTACGGTGGGGGTAAGGAGGGTCGAACGTACGCAGCTTTGCCCCTGTACTAAAGCACAGAGAGACTGTTTCCGAATGACCCATGATGAAAATCGCGTCGAAAATTGCATGGACTGACTATTGCTTCATAACAAAGAAGCGCAGACAGTTTAATGAGTCACTTTGCTTTATTCCATCATATTCCCAATCTAAAAAATAGAAAGAATAATCTAACCAGTATTCTTTTGTGGGGAATTCTGGAAAGGTAAGTTCCCCTTGAACACACATGCAACCATGTAATAGGTCACTTCATTCAAGTGTCACATAAAGAAAAGAAGTATGTTGATTTCTCTAATGATTACTATTATGCAACTGTGCAAGCATATTTAAAAGTTCAGTTTAATTAATACATGACTCATTCTCCACTATGCAGAACAGATCTACATCTACAATACTTCAGTTTATGTACATTCCAAAGCAAAGACTTAGCATGCATCTGCACAAAATTAAATAGAACCTAGAGGAATCTATAATAACCTGAAGGAAAGGAAGGAGGTTGTTGTAAACTTCGTGGAACACTTTTGACTTTACAGCCAACCTGCAACACGATCAATACTTTATAATCTACAGAACTAGACAAAAACATACCTGAACAAATTCTCATTACTTCAAAAGATAATGCAGAGAGGTAATGGTTACAATACAATGATATACATTAAAGTGTACCTTCTTAAGAGGCAAGAGCAAACATAAACCTCTTCAATATCTGTTTCAATTATTAGCACAATATATTGCTTGACAAGTTCATTGATACAATAAACAGAATCGGACCATCTATCATCCATTTCTTCATGGATATATATCACTGATAAAAACTTCTGCAGTACTGACGATAGCATGTTTTTTGGACTTGCATTACAATAAACTTCAGCTAAAACGTTCAAAATCTCGCAATCACTAACTTTAAATTTGTCAACCCATTTAGGTTGATCTCCAACCCAGAATTCATTGTCCTGGTTGTCAACACACTTAAAGGAAGTATCTGAGGGTGGCTCAAAAGTTCTATGTGCTGGAAGGTTCTCAAGTATGTCAACCTTCAACTCCTCAGGCAACTGCTGCAACACGGAGGTATCCACTTGACTTAAAGAAGAGGGCATCACACATGAAATGGGACCAGTTTTCTCATCAGCTGGCAGTAGTATATTACACAAAGAGATTGCTTGGACTTCTTCCTCTTTAGATGGACTAACCTAATAAAAATATTAGAAGACGTATACTAAAGATAATACCTCTCTATAAGATGAATTAGTGATACTATAAAGGTAAACAATCCATTGGAATACCTGACAACTGGTCAAAACTTTCTCTGACGAACCAACATAACTAGAATAATGGGTATTTTCCATAGTGAGTGTACCTGCTTAGACAAGGCAGAATCCCCATTACAGAAAAGGCAATCAAGGAAGAGAATATATATTGCGTTCTTAAAAGAATTGGTTTAAGAAGATACCCTTGAAACTTTTGGGGCATATATCAGCAACAATGTTTTTCTTTTTAGAAATAAACCTCAATAGTTCCCCACTGTACATGTCATTTAATTCGGAAAGGAGCTCAGGAGGAAGAGACTCTATAACACCCACATCAAGATCATGCATAGGAGGGAGCTCAGAATCTTGTCTATTACCAACATCACTAGTAGACGACCTAGCATTCCTTTGCACCAAAGGTCCCACTATATCACTGCCTGAATGGGCAATGCCTTTATCAACACTTTGTTTACCATTATCTGCAAAACAAGGGTATTTATGGGTTTATGCATAAATCTAGCTGCAAACTCTAGGAAATTCAATTTCATGAAGAAGAATTAAAGAAACAACTGACAAATGGGATACATCATACATAGCAGTCTGAAAGGGATACAAGGAGCACACAGTTCAAAGATGGCAATGAATTTACTTTCCAAAAACTGGTCTTGTATATCCCGCACCTCAGATAAGCGGTGGACGTTAAATCAGTTTCAAAATCATAAATTTCAAAATGAATTATTTCAAAGCGGCAACCACTATATCAGAAGCAGTGAGTACATTATGACCAAAAATGTGTTTGAGGCTAGAGGAAATTGAATTGAACCTGTTTCAGCACCCTTTGCCTGATTACTGTACTTTTCCATGGTAGAAGAAAGCCAAGTATGGATCATATTCTTCTCATTACCTTAATGAGCGTGTGAAAGAATTTATCAGTTAAAAACATTCTCATATAACACATATCAGCTCAAGTTGGAAGAAAAAACATATATGTAACATGTAGACTTGAGTAGTCAAAGCCAAGTAGGCAACTACCTTTAAAGCTTAAAATAGCCAAAGGCAATACCGAATAATAGCCAGTGCACACCATAAAATGAAACACAAACCTTGTTTAGCATTATATGCCATTTCAAGTTTTGTAACTTGCAAGCCCATGCCTCTTATATCCTCTACATCTGCATGGAAACAGAAAAAGATAGCTACACTCGAAGAGGTATATATGAGGATTCAGATAGAGAAATCCATTTAAAAAATCAATAGAATCCATAAAGTTATGGATATACTTACTAACGCTGGACAAAAGAAACAAAAAGTGGCAATTAACAACTAGACAGAACTGCTCGAGAATGACATGGACAAACAGTTGTCCCATAAAAGTAATTTATGGATTGAATCAATGGCCGAAGATCAGGATGAATTTATTTGACTGACTTTCTTGTTTTATTTCATTAACATAAATTAGAGTTTCCAAGTTATGGGACTTATGGTAGTGATTATCTTTCCTCGTTAATTACAATTGCAATTCCTTTATACAGGTATCACCGTAACAATAATGTAATTTGAAGCTTTATTCCATCCAACTCATCTTCTCACATTCCTCTTGCCTAAAAATCTATCCATCTATAATTCTGTGACCATAGGTGAGGCCAAGAGCAATTCATCTTTTTTAGGAAGTTTTTACTTGGACTTATTTCAAACGAGACCAGATCACCAGAGTACTAGACCTAGACAGTTATAAAATACACAGAGACTAGATATCTACCAAACCACACCAGACCAGTCCAATTCAGACCAGATCAGACTAGACCAGAGAATTTCAGTCCAAGTAAAAACATCATTATTCACCCACAGGACCATAAAGCGTAGCTTAAGAAATAAACATACGGAGTATCAGATATAGGCAACAATTGCTAGTGTGAATTAACCAAATAACTACAGGCATGTGCAGCTTTTTATAACCAAATATGGTTACCTATTTGGAAATGTCCAAAGAGTTGAGAAGCTATCCTATGAAGCACATCGGCATCATCTGTAGCCATTGGCACCTAGATTCAGAAGCAGGTTTGAAAGATAAAAAAGTATAAACTTCAAAAGACATAAAACCCATCACATATTCTTTAGGAACCAGGATAGCCACAAAATATATTTCGAACCGTTGTAGAGTGGCTCAAGTTGTCACACATTCCGCAGCCCATATATTTTGTTGGCTCCCCAGCATCAATCTTCCTCTTCTTTATCTGGCCAATAATTTACATCAGTGAATTAAAAAGATCCCATTAAATTATGTAGTAGAAAATAAGAATGAAGCCATGCAACATTGAATTATTGAACTGTAAGTTTGTAACAGATGGAACTTTCAGATTCAAGATACTTCCCACCCCATGTAGGAAGATGGTAGAAATGACAACAGATGAACCTTAAGGGTAAAAGTGCGGCCTTTAACGCCACATCCCTGCAAACGCAATGAAACTTCCTCAGAGAGCTTCTTTAAGAAATGATGAGCCTGCAGCACAAAGCACCAAATATTGTGAGGGATTCAGATGAAGGAGAAATGGAAACAACTTTCAGTATGGAATACAAAGAACTAACATCTTTCAAATCCTTGAACCTCACACCCCAATTGACATCAGCACCTATTGACTTGTTTTCCTGCAGAGATGTAGCACATATAAAGGATATTAAAGTCTAGAGAAGGTTTAATAACATCAATTATGTGACGCGGACACAACAAAAACATGCAGTGTGTATGAGACTGGCGTGTGACTTAAATAGTTAACAACTATACTTTGCATAGTCAAAGTTCACTAATCACCAAGTACGTCCAGATCACCACCTCATTCCATAACTTATGACAGAATATGTGGTACAAACATTTAGCAAGAAAACACCCAAAAGTTATATACTTTCTCCTGTCAGGCTGTCACAGTGAAATTGAGAAAGAGTAGGAGGTGAAGAGAAGGCAGTAAGAATATGAGTTAAGTATCAAGTGATTATACTGTAGTTATCAACCTGAGGGACCCCAACCAGCCGGTTATCAATCCCTCTACTGTAGCTCCATAGCATATTCCCGGTTTTTAGACCAAAATCTTTATGAAGTGATTCCTGGAGGGAAAGAAGAATGATGCCTCAGAAAGAGTTGGCAATAGTAAATATTAAAGTTATCAATCATAGAGCAGCATTTATCATTACAATATTAGACCTTGGATATCATCCGCAGCTGCCCACAAGTTGTAACTTGTCTGTTTCTCAGTTTCTCTTCCAAGACATTACCAATTCCAGGGAGGGCTTTTACTGGAAGGTCATGCAGATACTCTTCAACCTATAAAGAGAAAGGGAAAAGAGCTATAGTTCACAAGATAGATAATTTTGATATTCATTCGGGTTTTCATATCTCTTTATCATCTCTCATTGTCATAGGAGATCGATATATCGATATATAAGGTAAAAAGTTGACCTTCTCAGGAGGGATACAACATTGCCCGTCTGGTTTAGCAGTTCTTGTCGCAAGACGTGCCATAAGCATATTTCCAGCAATACCAGCACTTGCAGTGCAACCTGTTTTCTCAACAATTTCCTTCCTAATCAGACTGACAGCAGCTTGAATGTCCTCCATACCTGAGTCAGTGGCATCCAGACATGCTTCATCGCAACTGATGGCCTACATTCAATAACAGTAGCCAACTGATAAGAAAATAAGAAATACATGGATAATATAATGTGCTCTCGAAGGATGATAAGCATAGGTAACCTGCACTTTTTTGCAGTGTTTATGCAAGATGTCATAAAACATATCAGCGACCTATAAATATTTAAGACCATGTCAGAGCTTCCTCATACTGAAAGTTGTGAAAGCACGGGAGAAACAGTGAGCAAAGAACATTCACTTCTACTCAACCAATCCCAATATACCTCCTCATATGCTTGAAAGTCGTAAGGAAGTATGACGAGTTGAGGACAGAGACCTTTTGCATCCCTAACAAACATTCCAGCCTTAACTCCTGCAAAGAAAATGGCTAGCTGAATCTTTTAACATAAAACAGATATGTACACTGCATAGCAATAAGTGGATTCTAGTCTAACCATAACTCCTAGCCAGATAGTTTGCAGATGAAATTTCTGCTGTTCCACGTGGATTATCTGAATGACAAACAGCAACAGGTTTTCCTTGCAACTCAGGGCGGTTCCTTACAACCACTGATACAAAAAAGCAATCCTAACACAAAAAGTCACGCAGAGCTTATTGTGGTAAACAAGGAAATTTTCAATAACAATCTATTTCATAATAGATCCACTATCAAGTTAATAAATGAACAATTTATCGATTTAACCCAACCCTCCAAAACTAGGGTAAGGCTATGAGGATGGAAAATAGAACTGTTACTGAACAAAATACCATGTCCACATGAATTATAGAAGTGGCGTGAGGTTCCTCCGATGATAATACAGTATTGCATCTAAGTCCATCATTAGAGTTCTGAAAACGCTTACGATACCGGTTTCTCCAGGTACCAATAAAATGCAACCTCGAACTCTGATAATGTAATAACAATAGATACAAAGATATTAAAAAAAGGCGTATTGAAGTTAACCAATTACTTGAACTAAAATAAGAGGGAAAACATATAAGATGTAAATGACAGAACTATTTTTTCATCAAAGAATAAGAGAAAAACTAATCAAATTAATAAATTCAAGTTCAGAACTAATCCTATTTTAGACTAAATTCGGAAGAGAAAAGTTGGAGATACACGAATGAGCGAAAATCACATATAGAAATGGGAAACTAGCCTACTAAAGTACGTAGGTAGAGTTAGTTTCCTACTTCTGAACCATAATTCCTAAGTATTTTTCCGCTAGTATCATTTTGCAAATACCAGATATCTAGACAATTGATTGTTACCTTGAAATAATTTTCTACAAAATTTGCATCCATTCCAGTTGAGTGCTGCTTATTAGGACTATGAGCTTTTAAAACAGATGACTCCATATCGATCTCATTCTGGCAACCAGAAGCATGGAGAGGGCTATGGCGGTAAGCATTGAAGCTTTCATTAGCACTGCAAGATGACTCTTCAGCTTCAGTTCCTATAGAGTTTGCATGACCAGGATGTATAGATTTTGGATTGCATGTGTTTGCATCTGTAGGACCCCTAACTCCAGAAGAATGACCACTCTCAGTGAGGCTTCCTTCCATCAATGGTATCTCAGCCTTAGATATTACCTGATCAGGAGAGTTTTCTTCTATAATAGCAGGGGCTAAGGAGCTCTTTGAGGTAAAGAAGGCAGACAGTTTTGGCTGGTTATTAGCTTCACTTGCAACTTGATCCAGTTGATAAGGTACCCCTTTAAATATCAATTATGAAATTAGTCATCATAATCATAAGAGTAAAAGTTCCCACTCATCATTTTCATCATCATTTTCATTTACCCCAGTGCCGCAAAGGCTCCCACCTACGGTGGGGTAAGGGGGGGTCGGATGTACGCAGTCTTACCCCTGTACTAAAGCACAGAGAGACTATTTCCGGATGACCCATAGTGAAAATCGTGTCCAAAATTGCATGGACTGACTATTGCTTCATAACAAAGAAGCGCAGACAGTTTAGTGAGCCATTTTGCTTTATTCCATCATATTCTCAAGCCAAAAAATAATGAATCTCTGTCTTCTTAAACTCACTTTTATGATAAATGTAAATAACACTTACATTATCAAGTGCTCGATCATGATAGTGTTTTATAGTAGCAGGGCTAGTAGTAAAGTATATAAAAGTGAGTGCATAATATATTCTCCCTCCATCTCGCAATGAAGTAAAGGAAGTTCCTACTTTGAGTTACACACATATTTATGTATGATAAAGTTTTGTTTTTTATTGTATAAATATACCTGAAGTTTATGTCAAATCATGCAAAAAATAGGCAAAAAGAAGGGTACTTGTAATTTTTCCTATAAAAAGGATTTCTTTTTACAGAAATGCAACCTTCAATTTGAGACGTCTAAAAAAGAAAGTGGGAACTTCTTTTTAGCACGGAGGGAGTACTGATTAACCATACATTCAATATCTTTTTCCTAAAAATGGGTTAGAGAAGTAGGCATGTTCTGTCTTTTTAACTTTACCTTCCTAATATAAGTGAAATTAGGCATTAAAATTCAAAAATTAATAGGATAATTCAGCTGGGGGAACTTACAGCTCAAAAGTCTATTAGCAGCAATACAATCTAGCACCCAGGCAGGTTTAACTACTGGAAGACCTCGACTAAAGGACCTGTCTCATAAAAGGAATGTGAACTATTTACGGAATATTAGAGTTTAGAGAGCCAGAGAAATATTATACATTTGAGATGCCAAATATGACAGGATGACATACCTCACATTCTTGATTTTGCTATCAGGAAGATTACTGCAGATTATATGAGTCACGCTCTTCCTTGAAAAATAATTTTCGAATTTCCCTCCATACCTCATCATATAGCCTCGAAGTTCCTGAATAAGAAAACATTGTACAAAAATCTACCTGCATCACGAAGCTACTACATATTCTCGAATTCTAGATGAAGAAATTGCAATTGAGTTAAAAGTCTACAATTTAAAGTAGACTTGATCACTTGAGAAATGTCACAGGGGAAGGCATTAGCAGAAATGAACATGTCAACAATGAGACCATTCATCTGATACCTGATTGGACGGAACAGTATATCCATCTACAAAAATTGAAACTCCATGAAAGATAGGCCTTGATTCCTTTGAAGAACTAGTGCCACTGTAAGAAGAGCTCGAAGCCTCGGCATCAAACTGCTCATGTAACTTCCGGTTCTTCACAGACATGTAACTGAAAGATACCGCAATATCCCATGAACAAACGCTAAATTCAAAATTGCAAATCAAATTGATGTGATCAATTTATAAACAAGTCCACTGGGTTAATGCGAAATTGAAGTCCGATGTTTTTTTGTTCTATTGGAAGACCTGCCAAAATCCGAGAAAGGGGAGCGGCTAAATGTAGCGATCGAAGAAGAGCGCGAATTGGCGCCCCAAGACATGCCAAGTGTTTTCTGGGTCGTCTTCTTCCTTTTACTACTGCTATTGCTGTTCGTAGGGTTTGAATTGATGCTCCGCTTCGACTTGGAGCCAGAATTCGCGGAACGGGATGAATCCAAGCTCATCCTTGGTGAGAGTTCAAACGTTGATTTGCGGATTCGAACTTGCAGATTAGAATACCGGCAAAATTTTAACCCCTGCTTTTCCTCGGTTTTTATACCCTTCCTTCTTAGTTGTAGTCGAACTCCGACAACGACACTCGACAGGTCATGGTTATACTAGTCACTAGTCAGTGATTAAAAGGCTTAAAAGACATTCTGAGTCACTTTAAAGTAACTTTCTATTTTCTTTTTTGAAAACCAAAGTAACTTTCTATTTAAAATATATTTTATTAATAAAGTAGAGACAAAATTATATGAAAAATAGTTAGTATGATTTTTTTCAGTAACTTTTTGGGACTGATGCCGAAAAACAGGGTGATCCTAGATTCAGATGAGACTCAAACATGTGACATTCTTTTTGGGAAATTAACAATGATGTCATCAAACCACAAACTACTTGGTTATACACTATTATTTTGAATGCCTTCAAACTTCAAAGTTTGTTCTCAATCCAATAGTTTGTTGCCACATGTCAAATATTCTTTTATAAAATGATAACTTTTTCATTTTTCTTTATTTTTATCAAAATATATCAATTTAAATATTTTTTCCTAATCTTTCATATAACACCAATAATGGATATGTATGGTTTGAAAAAAAAAATTATAATTTTGTCTATTTAAGTCCAGTCTGGTAAACGTATGATAGATGTACGTATTACTATTGCTTATTTTGATTTATGATATCCTAGTTTGTTTAAATATATTATGAGACTGAAATCGGTCCAATTAAAAATATTTTGATGCATTTCACATTTGTGACCATAGATATACATATTCAATTGGCAGGAACTCATTTATGAGGAGACATTAATTTATAATTATAATACAAAAAATAATGTCAATCATAACCATATGATTATAGAACAAACACAACACTCATCAATACAAAGAAAGAAAGAAATATAGTTGAGCAAATGAAGTAGTTTATATGAATTAAGATAGATTAATAAATATCTCACAAGTGTGGAAGTAAAGCATATTTTTTCCCAATAATCTCCACATTCATTCCTTATTGTATGAGTCTATGAGATGATTGTAGAAAATTGTAAAAATATTACTCCCTCCGTCCCTGAATGTTCTTCCGATTGCGGATTACGAAGGTTGACCGACGATAAAGTTAAATGATCCCTGTGAAAACTCGGATTATTTTTAGTAAATAAAATTTACATATTCAGAAACTACATTAAACCCGCTACAAAGCCTGCACAAAAAAAATCAATTTTCATAAAGTTTTGATACAAAAAGTAAGAGTTTAAGAGTGATTTAAGTTGACTCTCGAAAAGCGAAATGGAAGTAAATTTAGGGACAGAGGGAGTATAATGGATTACAAATATTTATAAGTGATAATTTGATGGTAGTTTGAGTTTGTAATCGTGATTATATTAGAGAAAAAACATGTTTTAAAGATGATTGTTCTTTATAAGGAAATATGAAAAAGAATGAATAATGTTGCATGACTAATTAAAACAGACGTTGAGTACTTGAGTAACTAATACGTAGGGAGTAGTAAAATAAGTATATGGACACATTCTTCCATTCATGAAGGAATTGGGTGCGCCTAGAAGGGGCGAAAATTAAAGAAGCGTGAGTGTGTCACTAATAAGGACGTATTTGTCCAGTTTTGAAAAAAATTGGTGCGCCTAGCCATTTGGGTGGCGCGCGGAGCACACCTTTTTTCGAATGACTAAAATTAAGAGAGTGTTTGCAACTGCTTCTGCTCAAAAAACACTTTTGGAAGTGATTATGGAAAAAGTGATTAGCAGTAAAAGTTGATAGGTTTGAGAAAAAAGTGATTTTGAAAAGTAAAAGTTGGCAGTGTTTAATAAATAAGTGCTTTTTGTGTAATGGAAAAAGTAAAAAGCACTTTTTGCACAAAAGCCGAGAAACGTTTTTTTAACTAGAAGTTGTCACTTTAAAACACAAATTTTAGCTTTTTTTAAGCCTGTAGCCGAGAATCACTTTTTTTAAGCAGTTACAAACACTCTCTAAATCATGTTAAACAAACACATAATAAAAGAAGCTACGCTTTGGTTCTTTGAATAGCTGGTGGTCTGTATAGGGATTTCCACCCTCATTCTTAGGAGGTGTCAAAAGACACCTATCACCTTCTAGAAGGAGGTCTCTAACATATAGAAGGAGGTCTCTAACATATAAACATGGACAAAATTTATTTGAAGATAGTTAAGAAACTTTGTAGACGGAGCTCCTGATAATCGGAGGGGTAAGAGGGCATGGGGATGGGTGGCTAGAGATGATAGTGGAACCTTTCTGCACGGCGGCAACGACACATGCATAGCAAACTAATCGACAGACACAACGGAGGCGATTGGGGCGAGAGAGGTAATTAAATGGGCTAAGGAGAAAGGGTGGATATGTGCGGAGATCCAAACAGATGCTCTTCTTGTTTCTTCAAAAATCGGGGGAGATATTGGGGATTCTTATTTTGACACTATTATTGAGGATATTAGGCACTTGCTTCAGACTGAAATTAATTATTCAGTCATTTTTGTAAACGATCCGTGAATGGTGTTGCTCATATGTTAGCCAGGGCAGGCCTTACAAGTGCGGAAAGTAGAGTTATTTCTTATATAGCTCGAGTTATGTTTGTAGCCTTCTGTCGAATGATTGTCTGATTTAATGAAACGTTGGTAGTTTATTTTTGAAAAAATCTCTTTTTTGAAATTTTTTAAGTTGTCCCGTTTTTTTCATAACATTTATTTTAGTACGGAGTATTATTTTGCATTACAGTTACCCGATCAGATCGGTTACTCTTACTTGATTTGATAGTGACCATCGTTGCCGCTGGCTATCACTCCGGGTAACCTGACGCCACTCTTCTCCGACGGTCACCCTCTCGGGCCTTGCCTCCTCTCCAGCCTCCCCCAGCACCTAACTCCCCCCTCCTCCATCCCTCACACCTATAACACGTCACTAACCACCGCACCTCAGCCCAAATCCCTGCCCCTTGCCAGCCCCTCCCCCTACCCAGCCCATATTCCCAATTCGTCCACCACCGCTGCCCCGCCACTCCCAGCTCCGCACCACTATTGGTGCCCTGCTCTTGTCGACACCCCCACTCCTCTTCCCCACCCTCTGCCCTAATCCCCTACCTGAGCTGCCGCACCATTACATAATACTCATTACTTTTAAACGTTATACTCATTAAATATCAGGGACGAAGCTAGGATTCAGTCATAGTGAGCCTAGAAGGATGTTAAAGAGAAAATTCCTTAAATAGAACTCAAACAAAAATAAAGTTTATAAATAAGACTATCATTGTTTTATTCTCAAAAAATGCCTAAATAAGATCTATTAGTCATACTTTTGCAAGGTAAATAAGATCTATTAGGACTAAAACAAACATAAGTTTATTCACTCTTATTTTTGAAAACAAATTTGATCCAATTTTTACTTCATGAGGATGATACTGTTAGACCTATCTGACAAAATCTGTCGTCCGACAACCTATATTTGAGGTGATTCAAGGTGGAGTTTTTGATGAAATTTTGTAAGCATGTTCTTCATGATGTGGAGATTATTTATCCTAAATTTCAGTTTGAAATCCAACTGGGGATCCAGTTAAATAAACTGGGGATTCAGTTTGAAAAACGTTGCGACGGAATATATATAAAAACAGTGTTTTCCATATTTTATTTAATTGACTTCCTAAGTAAATTTGAAGCCAAAATTTGGTTGACATAATCTACATTTAATGAAAAACATTATCACAAAATTTAATATAAAAAATTCTACTGGAGAGCATCTCAAATGAAGGGTTCTATCAGATAATGCTGACCCAATCTTTTCTCAGTATTTTATATCCATTATCCAATAATAGTACTGTTAAATAATTACATTATCCCCTACCCCTATACGTGCAACCGTCCCTATTAAATACTCTCTCCGTCCCGTCAAGAAGTTCCCGCTTTCCCTTTTTAGCAGTCCCAAAAAGAAGTTCTCGTTTCCTTAAATGAAGAGTTATCTACATCAAAACAGTGCCAAACAGTGCAAAACAGTGTCAAACAGTGTCAAACAGTGTCAAACAGTGTCAAACAGTGTCAAAACAGTAAAATTTACCCCCTGATAAGTTTATTTCCTTAATATGTGTGTAGATCAAAACAAGAACTTTTTTTGCGGGACGGAGTGAGTATAAGTTATAACATAAAGTGCTTGATTGTACGTAACACCGTACAATCAAGGTTAGAGTGCATGCTCTCAACTCAATCGTAAACAACTTAAATTGTACGTAGTATACTCTAAACAAGCACTTTACGGTTTTTTAAAACAATATTCCCTCTATGCATAGTCATCTTTAATTGACGGATGACGGTTAATGATGTTTGTCTTTTAAGTGACGGTTAATGATGTTATACATAAATTAACTAATAGCGTTTGTGTGATGAAAAAATGTTACTAATAGAATACAAAGGAGTGTGTAATACGGATTATAACAATTATTGTGTCCGCTGCACACTTAATCTGCAAAACCATTGGCGCAATTGTGAACGACTCTCAATAATGACCCATGTGAAAGGCACCCATTTTTTGAGGTCAAGAAAACATGTCTTAAAGATAAAGTGTAATTTATGATTTACACTATTATTAATGTACTCATGTAGATTTAAAAACTTTAGCTTTTTCTTTGGTTTCTTTTTGTATGACCAAAGTATTTTTGTGCACACTAAGAATTTTGATTAAAGAATTAACATTTTACTACACAAACGTTACATTTTCTCGAAAAACTACAGTGTGTTTGATATTAGAAAAGTTCAATTTTTTTTAGAATTTGAAAGATCTGGAATAATTATGTTGGTATCTATTAAAGTACTAGTTTTTGTGTCGCGCGTTGCACGATTGAGTTAGTGCCCGCTGCCCAATACATTCATGAAAAACTGTTTTTATTTAGTACTAAAATGGTAGCAGTGGATTTCCTTTTTATTTAGAATTAAAATGGTAGCGGTTGATTTCATTATATGTATGTATGAAATATGGACATTTATTTATTAATTTTTTGAGATAGGGAACTACTAATATGCATGTCTCGTATAAAAATGGGTTAATTACTTAATTACTTAATTATCATCCTAGTCAAACTCTTAAGTGAGTTCAATCTATATGTGCAGTTATTATGAACATCGGGCAAAATAAATTAAGACCAACCAGCATAACACATAGAGCACAATCGATTCAAACACAACATAGCAAAGAAAGCAAAAGATAAGATTCAAAAGTTTTTGAGGTCTAGAATTAATTTTGGTGTGGGTAAAGTGAACAAAAACATACCTTACTGTATTTCCATTCTTCGTTAGAACTCTCCGCCCATGTGTTCACTTTCCATTGCAATTAAGGTTGAATAAGAGGCCGTTTGGCAACACTGTTTTTCGGTTTATCAGGCTTATCAACCAACTTTTTTACTAAAAGTGATAAGCAGGAAAAAGTAAGGCTGAAGTTACTTTTCTGACTGTATTGGCTGAAGTTATTGTAGATGACCATTTTAGCTATTTTTACATATAACTTTTTCTTTATTCTTTATTTTATTAATAAAATATATTTTTTAAATAATTTTTCATAAATTAGCAGAATGAGCCAATGCAGCCACTTCAGCCAGAACTTTATAAATTTCAGCAGAATCAGCCAAATCAGCCGATTTTCGTGCTACCAAACGGGCTCTAAAAATAGCACACGATAAAGGTTACGATAGAATAACTCAGGTGATCCTCAAACGGCTAAATGAAGACAATTAAGAAGATTAATTGTGTAAAGAAGTGGAACGATATACTCCAAGTTCGTAATAGGGGATAAATAACTTTGTTAATGATTCATCATGGGCTTAACGGAGGAATTAACGGCCACCAAAAATATGAAACTTGACGTACATGTGTTTAAGATTAGAGTACAACTATTTTTTGCTTTATGTTACACCAACATTTTTTACATGCCATTTAACCCCCTACCTCTATTGGTGTTTATAAGCTTTTAAGATTAAGATTTAACCCCCTACCTCTATTGGTGTTTATAAGCTTTTAAGATAAGATAAGATAAGAAAACAAGTAGCATGCAGTTTAACAAAAAAATTATAAGGTATATGACTGGAGTTGTATACTTGTATAGGCCAATATAACATCACTATAACAACTCATTTTCATAATCCAGTTTAAGTTAAGGATTCATTATGAAAATGAGTGATTATGAAGAAGTCATATAGATTCATACCACTCTAATGAAATTTTTATATATTTCTACAAAGATTCGGTGTAGTTTAACAAATGACATGATGTATTTCTGACGTTAGGTTAAGTGTCTCTAGCAAAAAGTCATTATTACATTTCCACCATATGAAAAATGCTCTTGTACACAAAAATGTGTACACTTTTTGTACATTCGTCTGTCTCACGCAGAAAGGGTTGTCTGTCTACAGATGTCTCTATAGAATTGTCTGTGGACAGACAACTCTGTCTGCGTGAGACAAACGAATGTACACAAAGTGTACACATTTTTGTATACACCTAGCACAGTTGTCCACCATATACACCAAAAGGGAATATGCATTTAGATTTTAGGAATTCAATCACCAATACTCTAAGTCTACAGTAATATAGGGAAACACCGTTACATCGGTAGTATGATACTCCAATAGTCTAATGTGTTAATTGATGTGTTTTTTAAGCACCAATTGGTCATTGTCTATGGTGGTGGTGGTGGTGAGGAATGCATGATAATGGATTAATGGTTGCCATAATTAGATATAAAAATTGATCCCCAAAAAATCATTTTCCACATTTGAGATGACATTTTTCAGATCAAGGAAGTTATGTTAAGATAAATGTAATAGTAATTATAGTACTCTGATAATAACTTATGGTAGGCCTCCATATTAAGTGTCTCTAACAAAAAGTCATTATTAATGATAGACCATTAGTACTCCATATTATGGTAGTAGTAACTTTAATAATAACTTATGTTCATTTTTTACAATTAAGTGATTATAACACTACCGATAGTAGATATGTCAATGAGTCGGGTCTAGACTCGGACCTGACCGGAATCCGGTTGTTTTTAACGGGTATGGATCTATATTTTATTCCATTTACTCGGACCCGAACTCGCACCCGTTAGATTTTTATAAACGTCTCGGATATGGTACATATGATTCCGACACGTTAAAGATCCGAATCTGTTTAATTTTCTTTTTATTAGTATACACACATACACACACTCACTCTACATAAAGTGATTAGTTGTAATACTTCAAATGAAAAAATACAAACTAATACTCTCACACACACATACATACTAATACATAAAGTTATCAGTAGTAATTCTTTAATTAATTAAAAATATACACAATAATACATATTGTCTACTGTTTAAGTAATATTGATTGAGATAGTGAGAAACCCTAAAACTAATATTTATAGTGGCCGTTTTTAAATTATAATAAAGTGTGTATTGGGGTCGGGAGGCAAAGCCCTGTATTTATTATTAATTACTACCTCCGTCCCATTTATATTGGGACGGAAGAGGGTGACACGGTTATTAAGAAAAGTGGGTTTGTGTGGTTGATATTAATTGATAAAGTAAGAATAAAGTAAGAATGATTTAGAGTCACACAAACTTTGCCAAATATGATATGAGACAATTTAAGTAGGACTTCCCGAAAAGGTAAAACGGGACAATATAAATGGAACGGAGGGAGTATATTATTATATTATTATCCTATATAATATACTTTCATACTCTCACTAGTTCAAGTGACCTTTTGTAACCTAATTTCTAGTCTAATATAAGAGTTTTCTGTGCGAGAGAAAGAGACACAAAGTGTGGAGTCATACGCTTCTACAAGAACTGATATTTTATTAGATAAAAGTACTAATTTTCTATGAGAAACAATGAGTTTTTTCAAAAGTGAAATATATTTTGTTTTTAAGTTTGTGCTCTTTGTTTTGCATTTCATATACATGTCTTGTTATTTTCACAAAGTTTATAATGTTGTGCATATCATACTTGGCGGGTCTACCCGATCCAGTTCTGAGACCGTTGGGTCCGGGTCTGAGTCCAAATTTTTCAGACCCGCTTGGTATAGGGGTCGGGTTTGGGTCCTTTATTAACTTAGCAGATCCGGATCTGGAACACTACGTTCCACCCGGGACTCGACCCATTGACAGGCCTAACCGATAGTACCTTTAGTTGTATTTTTTTTATAAATAAGTTTTATTTCAATAATATTTTTGGAAAAACCCCGGAAGTATTATTTGCGTTTGCCTTTGAAATAAATAAATGTGGCATTACTCCCTCCGTCCCAATTTAAAAGACCCTCTTGTTTTACATACAATTTAAGAAAGTGACACGGTTTGACAATGTTTGATACTGTTTTGTTTACCAAATAAGAAATGTGACATTTTTTAGGGACGAACCAAAAAAGAAAGAGAGTATTTTAAATTGGGACGGAGGTAGTATTATTTAACACATTCCAATCAATTCTCAATCATTTTTACTTTTGCATTGAACTAGAGTATTAAATAAATGTGGCAGTCAAAACAAGAAGATGGAATATTTATTATTCCATGAAATACTTTATGCGAGTAAAGAGTACAAGAGGTCCTGATGCACATCTGCAGTTGACAAAGACAGCCCCCACCATTAGAGTGCAGATAAGACCAATGGAGAGAAGACATACATGCATCTTTGGAAGTAAAATCACAGACAAGGCTGTGAAATATTTTCTGGCCCCTGTTATAATTTTCGCAGCATTTTCACCAACATTATTGTCAAGGCCCTACCAGGCACTTAAGATGAAAGTGCGCATAAACACTCAAATTAAACATAACCCTGTCTGCCATTATTTTCTTCAACACACATTCTTCCCTTATGCTTATCAGGCCTAGCAGCCTAGGGCGTAGTTTAACCGGTAGATAGAGTATACCAAAATGGATAGACCCGTGTTCAATTCGGGATAACTGAAGTTTGAAATCATGTCCATGCAATCTGATCACGCTAAAAATCTAATTTGCCCCTCCAACAGTCCAACCCGAAATGTACATACAATCGCGTTCTAAGAGCCCTCAGAGATCATGTGTATTTTTAAACCGATGTTTAATCATTCACACATTCTACCAAAACGAAAGCAAATCCCTTTCGTGGTGGGGCCCACATTTATTATGCTCCATTTTTTGTAGTAAGTACCAACCCACTGCAAAAAAAAAAATCATAGTACAAAGGAAAAGCAATTTCTCTATCTTAGCATGTAGATCTTGTAATACACTATGCATTACCTTTTGCCTTTTCAGATAGGTTGCTTTTATTAAAAGTGAATACTGCACCCCAGTTTTTCTATAGAATGTTCAAACACTTGATGCAGGTGCATGCACTTCACAAATATATGCAACAACTATAACATGGTGAACTCTTGGGAGTTAGGACCCTTCAATATTTCTCATCGTGAAAAGTTTTCTTGTCACGAATATAAACATCAGGTTTGGTTTGATTGAAATAAGAATATGATATTTAAAAAAGTGAAGAGAACAAATCCTCAGCATTTTCATGCTTCAAAAATCTCTAAAAGGAACTTTATAAAACCTTCCATAAAAAAGAGTAAAAAGAACATTTTCATTTTTTTTGTTTCTGTGTCCTTACAACTATAGAGTGCAGTATTTTGATTAAAGTAGAGATGGAAACAAAGTTACGTTTCTAACTATTGTGTATTAGTATTTACTCTCATTATTATGATAGAGGCTCGAGTGAAGAATGACATAAAGCCTTGTCCCTAGGAGCATAAAGCACCACAAATAGGCAATATATATGAACCAATTCCCTCCCACTACATCTCATTCTCATTCAGTTTCCCTCTTATCTCAGGCCTTCTCCATCTATCTTCTGAAAATAAACTTAATAAAGCAGAATGAGAAGTGAGCACAGAGATCATGAGGCAACCATACATGGTTCAGGAGAGTGGTTGAGTTTAGGTATGGGAGGAGAAAGCACGCCTTCAAACCCTGCTTCTCCCAAGTTGTTTTCATGTAATTTTTGTATGCGAAAATTTTACAGCTCTCAAGCATTAGGTGGCCACCAGAATGCTCACAAGAAGGAAAGAGGTGCATTGAAAAAGTACAACTTGGTGGGTATGGCATTCCATAATCCCATGTTAAGGTCTATGGGTGTTATACACCATGGAATTATGCATGGTCAAGGGAGGGATAATGGAAATGGAAGTATAACAGTGACAAAGTTTGGGAAGCCTCCTAATACAAGGTTGTCTGTGTCAGGGCTGTCTGATCCAATGGACAAAACAGCAGACTCAACATGGCCAAGAAGTTTTTGGTTCAATCCTCAAGAAGCAGAGGAGCAGTCCTCCTCCTATCCTAATAAGCTAGACCTAAACCTGAAGCTGTAAATATTGATTTGACTATCTTTCTGCTGTAAATATTGAAGTTGAAATTATTACCATTGTTCCAAAAGGTTGAAGCCTGGATAAGAGATTGGAAAGTAAGGAAATGCCAAGGAAAACGATTTTTATTTTCCGAATTACTCCACAAAGGGCAAAGGAACAAGAAATATGATTACTTTTTAATAATTTATTTTACAAAATATAAGATTGCTTAGTATTTATATGACAAAAATTGACAAACAAAGTGAATCCGTCTTTGAAGTTAAATTTGAATTCCTCACTACAATATTTCTTTCCAAACTATGTTTCAAATTAGTTGCCCGTGATTACTGTAGTATTACTAGTATGTACCAAAATCTATTTTAATTTGTAAATGTGTGTAACAAATTAGTTATAATCAGATTCATTTTTTATGTCTCAATTTTAAAAGTCTTAGAATATATTGGCATCTTTAAATGCTCAATCTTCTTGTGATGGTTGAGAAAAAGTTAGGCTCCCACCAGGCCACCAGGGGCGGAGCCAGAAAAATGTGTGAGGGGGGTCGGAATTTAATTATATACAGTATCAAAATGATGGATAATTATTAATGTACACAATACTTGAGTTAAATGTTTCATATGTAGCTGAGATAAATGGTAGTTTAATGAGCATTTTTCGGTTAATGTATTGAAATATATGTAATGTGTCATAATGTTCACACAACTAATGACGAAATAAGGTGTTTTATTTTTAAATTTAATAATATAATCAACGTCACACATCAAACTTTGCTTATTTCAAGTTAAGATAGTGCTGATTTTTCCAGAAGTCATAACTTTTTACTCGTAAAGAGTTACGGGACCCATAATATATCAAAACGAAGGCATTTCAAAGCTCTACATTCATAAATTTTCAGCGGGGTCGGCTGACCACCCTAACCCCCCTTGGCTCCGCCCCTGGCTCCCACCAGGCACTCCTATTTCTCACTGACTACAGAGGTAGTCAGTGGATGGTCTAAACAATAAAATATAATAATACGTACAATAGGGTAAATTACGTCTCCTAGTTATGTACTCCCTCCGTCCCATTTATTTTGTCCCGTTTTACCTTTTCGGGAAGTCTCACTTATATTGTCCCATACCATATTTGGCAAAGTTTGTGTGACTCTAAATCATTCTTACTTTATTCTTACTTTATCAATTAATATCAACCACACAAACTCACTTTTCTTAATAACCGTGCTACCCTCTTCCGGGAAAATATAAATGGGACGGAGGGAGTATAAAACTATAAATACCAAAAAAATGGAACTTTAGCAATAAAATGTGATTTAAAAAGGTTTAGAAGCACGGGCACCTAGCATGCCTACCCAAAACCTAGGTCGTTCGAGTCGGAATATTGCTTATAAAGATGTTTTTAATAAGACTGGAATTTTCTGGTTTGGTTGATCTGGTATGTTTAAGTTTGGTCTAGTACATGTCTGGTCCATGTGTATTACTAGACTTACTAATATACTCCGTATATAACTGTCAAAGTTTGGTCTGATTAAGTTTGGTCTGATCTGATCTGTTTAATTCAGATTTGTTTTGTTCTGATCTGGGACTGAAACCAGTCTAAGTAAAAACATCCTAGATCCCAATTCGGACTTCCACTTTGGCCTAAGGGGCACCAGGCACCAGGCAGTCAGGCACCTAGTGCCTAGGTGGCTGCTTACGTTAAATTTTGCAACACTGTTTCTAGTGTGAATCTTATAAAGTGTCTACTTTTAAGATGTTCCTATTGTTGATAACATGTACACCTGTCCAGCATCTGGTTCTTCCACCTAAACCGGGAAGCTTTCTTACCTTATTCTGTTGTCATTTCCACTACCAGAATGATAACTTGGGAGATTTCTTTTTGGAGCATCAAACAGTGTATATTACATTGAGGTTACATCAGGCAATGCAATGAAACTTTTGTGGTTTCTTTTACTTCAAAGTTCAAACTATCTCCACTGCTTTCAAAACGGGAAAAAAAACCTCAGCGATTTCCATCGATCTCATATCCAAACACAATGCAAAGTGACCAGTATATAAGCAGAGATGAACATTAAGAGTTGGAAAAAGGAACGTTACAATACTATGTTATGGGTAGACTGATTAGAAAGTAATCAGAACAAAAAATTATCACTTGTGAGAATTCCAAATATTGTTCATCACTTCACCTATGACTACTTAGAGTACGTTTTGCTTACACGGCATCTGAAATATTGAGCTTTTGGGTTCTCTGCAGTATAACCGGAAGCCTTTCACTGCTGATGCTCGGATCACTATATGCAGCAGAATCAGTAGGTAACCCTTTCTGCATAATCAGTCCAAAAAAGTGGTAAATGTATCATGCAAACGTCACAGTTTTCTGCCATGAGTAACCATGTATAAACTCTAAGCAGAAAATTCAAATGAGACCAAATTAAAAAAAAAAAAAAACAAGTTTAAGCCCAAAGCTAAAACTAAAGAGAAGTTTACCATGCGTATGACAAAACCACTTACTCTTACCCAGTATATGACTATGACGTTATATTTTCCCATTCTCACGCCGTATGTATGGTTCCTATATTTATTGTTTTTTATGCCCACCATGCCCTCAACAAAATCACTAAATAACAAATTTCCCTCTTCCTCAAAATCACGAATTATTATCACATACCATCATGTTTTATCTTCATAACAAGACAAATTAATTAGCCTTCCTTATAATATGACGTTCACATGGTAACGGCTTCTCCTCCAAATTCTCAACATCACATAGTTTATGGAAAAAAATGTGTTCTCAATAAAGTGAAACTTAAGCATTCACAATATGGAAAAGCAGTATGCCATCATAGTTTCATTTACTTTCCAAACACATTCAAGTTCTGTATACTTTCCACACACATTCAATATACTTTCCAAAAACATGCAATTCACTGTTCAAAGGCATTCAATGTACTGTCCAAACACATCCACACACATTCAATGTAGTCTCTCAATAAGCATTCCATTTACTGTCTGAACACTTCAATATACTATCCTTGTCATATTTTTCCAATATTATAGACACAAACACTTTCTTTTTACTGTCCAAAATCTACGATTATTATATTTAAAAGCCCGTTTGGTAATACCCAAATCGGCTGTATTGGCTGATTCTGCTGGAATTTATGAAATTCTGGCTGAATGGCTAGATTGGCTGAATCTACTGATTTATGAAAAAAAAAATATATTTTATTAATAAAATAAAGAAAATATATATAAAAAATAGCTAAAATATTCTTCTACGGTAACTTCAGCCAATACAGCCACAAAAGTAACTCCAACCTTACTTTTTCTTATTATTACACAACTCAGCGCGCGAAATCTAAAGGTTCATGTTTGGTGAAAAAGTTGGTTGATAAGCCTGATAAGCTGAAAAACAGGGTCACCAAATGGACTCTTACTGTCCCAAAAGATTCAACTTACTGTCCCGTGGCCCTACATATTCGCTATGTTTCCATTTAAAAAAATCCTTTGTTCTCAGTCTACCCACACAGAGGATTTAGGGCAATAAAGTAATTCACATCCTCTATTTTAAAACTAGAGATGCGTGGACATGGTTTTTAGACATACGGCACATAAAGAAGTTCTGAAGTCATATTTTGGGAACTTCATTCTCTTTTAGTCATATATGCGTATTTCTAGCAATTTATTTTTAACAGAATAAGTCCCAACATGCAATAGTCCATTTCTTGCGATTGTAAAACAAATAGCATACATGACAGTAAAAAAGAAATTGTTGGCTACCTTATATTGTTAGAGAGCACCCCCACCCCCCACCCCCCGCAAAAAAAAACAAAAAAAACAAAAAAAACTAATCATATATGGTACATTTGGATGTACTATGATAATTTGCACCCAACAACGTAAAATGACCACCCCTTTGAGGGAAATGATCAACTATCATATTCAAAAAAGCATCAATTAGCGGATAATGATCATTATAAAAAGCATGATCACAACTAGTAGGTGGACAAGAAATGTCCTAAATTACAAATTTGAGCTTTGACAGTTTGACGTTTAAAGGGAGTAGAGACAGTTTTCTTTAGAGGAAAGTAACAGACTCCAAAAGCAATTTTAAAAAATGTCACTGAATGTATGCAAATGATGTGTAGCAGAATTTGTAAGGAGTGATATTTAACTTACAGAAGATAAAGATTGAAATGAGGTTTCTCTCCAGCAGCTTTCTCCAAGAATAACTGATTTTCCAGGCACAACAAAGGTGCAATGCATACGAGTATCCCTCAGCCGCATCAACACCCCATCAACTCTAAGCTGTTAGATTCTCAATTAGTCAATCAATATGGAACTGACACTCTGAACCACGGCAAAATGTAAACACATAAGTTTTTAATTGTAAAATTGATTGTTTGTAATGATAAACTAACCCAAAAACGCAGCAGCAGGAACCAACCACTAGGCATGACTCTCTAGAAAATCACAATAATAATGATCAATCTATAAGCAACCCTGAAGGCACATGCAGTTGCAAAAGGTAGAAAAGTAAAGTCATTGTTTACCACTTTAACTGTCAAAAGAGATATTCCATTATCAGCTAATTCATCTTCATACAAGACGATCTGTTGAAAAGTTGGAGCAAACATCACTTATGCTGCTCACAAGCTACTAAAGACATTAGACAAAAATATGATAAGACATACGTCGGTATATATGCGCTCCCTGAATTAAATCACTAACTTACTACCTCGTCATAAAATAGAATAGGCTCCTTTAATGCAAGTGTGGCCACATCAATTTTCTCCTTGCAGCTCTCCCACTGCAAATTAAAATGGAAATTTCTATAGAATTGCAGAAAGGAAATGATTCAAGAAAGGCAATTAAAGAGGATACTCTGAGCACACGCTTAAATATAGGCGATTGGCATTGAAAATTTATAAACTTGTAGAAATATATGTTATGTATGTGTGTCAATCTATCTATCCATGTATAAATATACATACACATATATGTGTGTGCGCGCGCGCGCGTGTGCGCGCGCACGTGTATATGCACATAGTAAGGTTGAAATGAAAATGGGTCTTCCCATGAAAAATAAGAATAGGTGAATGTTATTATCTTCTCAACAACTAATATTATTTTAGAGACTCCATGTTCGCCGGGGGGGTGTATCTCAACAGGTAATAATCATAAAAAACTCAAACGTGCAATGTTTAATCATAAAAATGATTTGCTTGATAATACAAGTGAATTTTGTGTTTAAACAAAATGTTACGGAGTAATATATTCATGCATATTTTTATACAGCTATTGATGCACGTTTACTATGTACTCGTACAATTTTTCAATATAATGATGCACTTTTATTTCAACTGCTCCATTAAAGTTTTTCTAATTTACCATAATGCCACCATGTTTTAGCTTTAAGAAATGGGAAAAGGGGCAAATAAGCCCTCGAACTAACCAAAAAAGTGCAAATAAGCCCTTATATAGGAGGTTATGTCCGGACTTCGCCATTTGGGGAGGTTCCTGGTGGAATTTTTTGATGAAATTGTTTGAGCATCTTCTTCATTAAGTCTAGTTTAGCCATATCAAATTTCAGCTAAAAATTCACTTGGGAAGACAGTCAAATGAATTTTCGAAGATAACTGCGCAGTTAAACAACGCAGTATATTTCAGAAAATCATTTGACTGCCTTCCCGGTTGAAGTTTTAGCTAAAACTTGGTATGACTAAACTAGACTTAATGGAAAAGATGCTCAAAAAAGTTCATCAAAAAATTCCATCGGGAACCTCCCCAAATGATGACGACCGGACCGAACCTCCTATATAAGGGCTTATTTGCACTTTTTTTTATTAGTTCGAGGGCTTATTTGCCCCTTTTCCCTTAAGAAATTGACCAAATCCTTCCAATTTATCAAATCAAAAGCCAAGATTATTTCTAATTTTTCACCTATGAAACACTTTTATTTGAACCAAATTATATATATAGGAAACTTCATGTCCAGCCGGCCTGACAGCAAATTTCATCAAAAAATTCAATCGGGAAGTGCCCGAAATGCCCTCGGCCGGACGGCGGTTCCCCTCAGGCCGGCTGGAAAGGAACGGGACTATATATATATATATATATATATATAGAGAGAGAGAGAGAGAGAGTGCTATTCCTGTCCGGAATTTACGGACAGGAGCCCCGTCCGGCCTCCTCCATTTGGGGGCCTTCCCGGTGGTATTTTTGCTCAAATTTTTTGTGTATGTTCCTCATCAAGTCTAGTTCATCCATACCAAATTTCAGCAAAAAATTCAATCGGGAAGGTCGTCAAATGATTTTTGCAAGTTAACTGGTCCGGAATATGTATTTTCCGGACCAGTTAACTTGCAAAAATGATTTGATGACCTTCCCGACTGAATTTTTTGCTCAAATTTGGTATGGATGAACTAGACTTGAGCAAAAAATACCACCGGGAAGGCCCCCAAATGGAGGAGGCCGGACGGGGTTCCTGTCCGGAAATTCCGGACAGGAATATTTGTGTGTGTATATATATATCACACGCACAAATATATATGTGTGTAATGTGAGAGAACTGATAGTTTATTATTACTTCGTACTAAATTGTGATGCAATATGCAAATACCTGATAATTTGTTTCAAATATTATACTTCCACCATATGGTGTTGTGAAGGTATAGTCATAATCAAGAACCATCTCTTTTGAGGGTTTACTGCAGGAATCATTCGAAAAAAGAACGAATTCATTTAGGTCAGCTAAGTTCATAATGTAAAGGTTCAAGCAGCAGGAAGCCAACATTAATTTACATTTATACAAAAGCTTAAGAGGAATTTCTTTTAAATATGGAAGCATCTAAAAGATGTAATGACAGGCTTATAGAATTAAGATCCTGTAACTTATTGAAGTTAAATATTACCCCCTCTATCCCTTAATTATTGCACAATTTAATTGGGCATAGGGTTTAAAATAGTAAAAGTAAAAACTATGTGATTGAGGTTTACTAAAAAGAAAGATATTTAATATGAAATACATACTACTTTCCTTAAAAGAAAATGGGCAAAAACTCTGAGACGAAGGAAAAGGGAAAGTCTATAGATAAATTCGGACATAGGGCGTATATAAATGCTTGGACCTAATTATAGTGCTAAGAGAATTCACAGGAAAGAACTAACAATACAATGTTTGGTTTAGAGGCTTAATTCTTGGAAGTAGCATTAAAAATAATAATATTTTGACATCCCATACGATGGGGGTGAGGAGGGGATAAGCATGGATAGAGGTAGTATTATGTAACGATCCCACACCGGTCAAGTATGGGCTTGTCTAATGGCTTATCAGCAAGGTGTTCCCTCCTTCTAATCGGTCGGTCTTTTGGGAGTGAGTTCTATACATCGGCTTATGGCCTTGATATGGGCCTAGTATGGGTTAGGTCCGTGACAATTGATGTTACAGACCAATTCTATGGTCGGAAATATCAATGTAGAAATCGGATGATCAGGAAGGGTGAATCTCGAATCCAAAGTGGCTGAGAAAGAAATATGTGACCCGGCAATTTTAGACAACTTCCTAATCAGCAGCTTCCTAATTAGCATTTATCTCTTATCAATAATTATTCCTATTATGCGTTAGGCAACTTCTTAATTAGAATTTATTTCCTTTTAGAATTAGGACTCTTGTAATAACTATATAAGGATCATTAGTATTATTCAATAAACAGCTTTGGGAGAAATAATTCTTGGATCTCTGGAATACTTCTAAGATCACATATCACATTAATTCCACTAAGCCGTTTCTTTTAATTCTTCCGATTAATATGTTCATCATAGATTCCAAATTACATAGTTCGCTAAGCTCTCGTTCCTTGCGAATCTCTCATTCTCGTCCTTGGATGAGATCTTATATGGCAACCACCCCGAGTGTCGGGACCAGAAAGATGGGGATAACTCTGATACCAATTGTTACGGACCAGGTGTAGAACTCACTCCCAAAAGGCCAGTCGATTAGGAGGAGGGAACACCTTGTTTATAAGCCACTGGTCAAGCCCATACTTGACCGGTGTAGGATCGTTACATATTGAGCTAGAAAATTCAAAAGGTGGGATATTACGTAACAGGATTGCATCTCCACAGGTGTGGAACGGGGCTTTAAGACCTCATCCAAACAAGGGACTGGGCGAGGTAATGTGGGATTTCACTCAAGTAATCAACTTAACTAGATTGCACTAACACAAATGATCCCCAAGGAGCTGTTCTTATCATATTGAGCATTCAATGTGAAAGAGCATTGTGCTGATCAGGATTAATATGCAACACAAAAAGGGTGACTCTAGAGAAATGCCTATCATTGTTTGATACACATATAAGTTACTCAATACTAAAATTAAATTTTGTTGGTCAGTGGGAGTGAGTAAAATTTCAGTTTCATCCTTAATTAGAGAGTGGGTAAGACAGATCTGTACTTTCTGAATTTCCATATTGCAGCTGCCGGAACTTCAACAGGTGGCAGTCCTTCCTCCTTCCATCCAACCAGCGCATCAAATGCATTGAAGCAAAATTTAACACCACTTGTCACATGCTTAAGAACCAAAGAATTCTCCCCAAATACCATCTCTGGCAAGTGGGATGTTGTAAGTTGTTCCTCCCATCTGAAATACATAGTACACATTGCCATTAGTTTAATCCAGAAACTATTATATTATTGAGAACGACTTTCTACTTCGGTTGCACCGGCCATTGATATTTGATACAAGTATATAAATAGATATGCATGATTGTAGAAAAATATTTTTTTTATTAAATACATATCCATGTTTGTAGAAAGAAAATTTTCTTCTATTTAAAGAAATGCCCTTTCTACATATGAAAGAAAAACTCAAATATGAGTTTCAACCATTACAATCAAAGGCTATCAAGAAAAGAAATATTTTGGCAACTTGTTTTCAGAAAAATGCAATTTTCCCTCGAATTTGATTGAGCCGTGCATTATTTTAAAAGTTTCTAGCGGTTCTTTGAGCAATGGGCAGTTCAAAATCTAATAAGGTGTCGTAGCCAGAGAATGAGAGAAGGCTGCCAGCCAATGCTGACAACCTCTCTTTACAGCTCAAACAGATGGAGTATCTCAGGCGATTACCAAAAGTTATTGATATATGGTTATTGATATACTTGCAATATGTTAACTATCAACATTCAATCTACTCGCAAGTCACTAGTATATATTTTTCAAAAGTTATTCCTTTCTACAGAAATCATAACAGCAATAGATCCATCTACTTGAAGACGGGGGTGAATCAGCAATGCATAATGGCACATATAGGGTGGGGGGGATTACTGTTCCCGTTGAGCAGAGTTGAGAATGGAGCACTTGCGAGACTCGATTTCCCAACCTTGAATTCGAAGCCCTCGCCGTCCGTCAGTGAGTAGCTCCGCTCCGGCCGCTTTCAATTCTTTCTCGTCGCCCTCCCACTCCATCTTTTTCAGTAAACAATTACTGTATCTGCTCTAAAACAATCTGCTTTGATATGGCGTTTGTTAAAAGGGAAAGACAACTGACAACAAGCGTAGGTAGTACTTGTAAGTTCTGTAAACATTTTAGAGAACAAGATACTACGTATATTAGTGGGAAATAAATTAAAAATGCTATGAGCCTATTACGACATACTCACATTCTCCTTACTTCCTCACTTCTTAAATAAGTGAAACGGTCAACATTTCATACTTGTCGAGACACAACTTTGACCATTAATATATATCATTCTTTATCAGTAAAAAAAATTAAAAAAAATAAATTTTGAACATTTAGAATGAGACAAATTTAACAATATTTTTTTCAAGAAAATATATTAATACATTATTTAATTAAACGTAGTCAAAGTACAACATGTGAATAATGTAAAATTCAACATGTTGCACTTATTAAAGAACGGAGGTAGTATTTTGTACCACGTATACGTTTTATGTACCAAGCATAGGCAATTCATTCTACCAATTGCCTTGTAGGCAGACAATTAAAAGAGATATACACAAAAGTATACATAATATGTTTAGGTAGATTCTATGGTACCCCAAATGTACCGTACCTTTGTCCAAATAGACCAATAAGAGTGATGCAGTTGAATTATTTAAATCTAAATTAAAAAGCATATAATGATTTGGACCAATCAAATGCATGGTAGGTACGGTACCCCCATTTTTTAAATGGGTACCGGAGTTGTCACCGTATGTTTATACCAAGCATGGTTGCAAAAGAAAAAGAAAAAGAATTACATGTGTACTGATGAGGCGGTGTACAACTTGTATATAAGTTTTGTGTAAAATAAGTTTTGGTACCATACAATTTGCCTCAAATAGGGATGTGTTTCCTCATTATCTACTACTAGTATATTTTAATTACTACTACTTCCGTCCTGTTGGAAGGTTCCCATAACAAAACGGAACGATTATTTGGACAATAATTAAATAAATTACTACGAGTATATTTTGAGAAATAATTTTAAGGAAAAATTGACAAGAATAATCCCACCTTTCACTGGTTTTCTCATAATAATCTCACCTTTAAATAATCCCAAAATAATCTCACTTTTGCACCTCATCTTCTTTCATTGGACCCTGACCATGTTTTTTACTCTTTCTTTGAAAATTATACAAATAATCTCACCTTTCACTTTTTAATTATATCCTTATAAATGTGAGATTATTTATATAAGATTTTTTAAAAAGGTAAAAAATTTGGTCAGGGTCCAATGAAAGAAAATGAGGTGCAAGGATGGGATTATTTTGGGATTATTTAAAGGTGAGATTATTATGAGAAGACCAGTGAAAGGTGGGATTATTCTTGTCAATTTTTCCTAATTTTAATAGGTATATATTATAATGTAGTTAGTATTGATAGCTATGATGTTATAAATGTATTATTTTAAATATTTAATGATTAATTTGTCACTTAAAATTTCCAATTGTTTTCTAAAATGGAAATGAGAACTTTTATATGGGACGTCCATAAAAGGAAAGTGAGAACCTTTTAAGATTTCATTGTATAATAAAAAATAAATAACTACATTGGTTTTGATTTATCTATCATTATATAAAGAATATGTGAGCAACTTCAATAAAAGTGTGCAAGCAATTAAAATTTGAAATATTATGTACTTATTTAAATTTGTTACATGATAAAATTCCTAATGCATATTGAATGTTATCGATCTTTGATGATCTGATAAATCCCCATTGTAAATTAATCAATCAAATCGACCAACTGGCCTACAATGAAATTCGGGGAGGCAAAAAATACTCCTCACAACATTACAAAAACACCAAGTAAAAAAAAGCCAATTCTTTCTTTGTTTCTCTTGAATGTGCCTGTGTTGCTTTTTGCAGTCGCTTTAACAAATAACTGAAATAAGGCTTTCCAAACTGGTTTTTTCACTTCTTTTGACGAGGGTGCCCCAATTTAGTGGCTCAGCTACATGCCCAAATGGTAACTTCCTCTTTGTCCTCCTTGGTCAGAAAGTAATATTGGCAGCTGCATATGAGGACCCCTGGATATTTTGTACTCCCCATTTTGTTGATAATAATGGCAAAGGTACTACTAAACGTGTATTATTTCACAAGACTTGAAAGGATATCAAACGTCATTTGGAGTTATATAAAAGCAAAATTACCCTTTCCATGAGTTCAATAGTAAGCAATTCATCATGATAACTAGGCCTCAAGGAGCTGTGGAACAGACACTTCATTGCGAATAGTCCAATTTGCAGACATCTATTTTAAAAAAACAATCAGTAAGAATGTATATGTAACAAACCATTGACAAATTAAAGCACCAAGATTGTCAACTATGTCAAGTTCACAAAGAAAAAGTTGTTACTGTACTCTCATTAGTTCATCACTTATCCCAAATATCATTATATCAATCACATGCAAAATAACATGCGCTCTTATAGAATAACATTAACTTTAATTCTTAATGGATCAGATCATAAGACTAAGTTTCATATAGTTTTTTACTTTTTTTTATGTAAAACCGCCTTCTCATTAAATAAGCAAATCGTTAACAATCTGAATTACAACTTGCTCAGGCACTACGCCTAAGATCGCCTAAGATCTGGCTGTAAAACGCTTTCCCTTGGAAGAGCATGAGCAACACAATTAGCAGAAATATTACAAAACGAAAGTGAAAAATTCGGATTTACTTCTAACAAATGTCTAATATCATCTATATCCACTGGACCCCAACCTGCTTGAACAGCCCACTTAATCACCTCTCTAATACCAACATCCACGGACTCTTCTGGTGTCCAATCCGCTAACTTGGGAGCTGCTGCTAGTACCTAGAAGCTGCCCTTGAGAATCCCTAGCGACACAACCCCATGCTCTTGTCCCGCCTTCCACGTTGACTGCCGCATCCACGCTTACTTTCACCAACCACTACAAGGAAGCTGCCATTTCGCCTTCTGCAATGATCGCTGCTGCGTTACCAGGTTCTTGGGAGCTTGTGCTTCCCTCCAACTTTGAAGCATAGTGTCTGCACTTTTAATGATCAACAAACCCGTTAGCAACACCTCACTCCAAACCAGCTCATTCCTTCTTCTCCACAAACTCCATAACAGCATGATAAACCTACACCATCTCTCGTTATCTTTACCTTCCAAACACCGTTGCACCTATTCTTCTAAACCTGCTGGAAACCAAAAATCTGCCCCAGCAGCTCCACATACCGTCTGCACTACCTGACAGGAATGGAGAGCATGAAAGGCCGTCTCCTCTTCTGCCTTGCACAACCTGCAAACCGTTGACAAGTCTACTCCCCTCCTGCATAGGTTCATTGCTACTGGAAGAACTCCCACCATTATTTGCCAGAAATGATATTTAATCTTTGGTGGAAATCTTTTACCTCCACATACTGGTCCAACCAAGCCAATTGTTCACACTTCCCCTCCCTGCTATAGATCTGTAGCAGCTCTTCACTGAAAAAACCCGTTCTTCTCTCCAGTCCACCACCAAGCATCCTCCCGAGAACGAATGCTAATAGGAATCTGTAAGATCCGGTTACAGTCCTCCGGTATAAACATGGATTTGATTTGCTCATGATTCCATCTCTTGCCATCCTCCGATCTTAATGTGGCCACGTTCATATCCTTGATTCCCATTGGTCTGGCTGAAACTATTCTGCCCGAACCCGAGCCTGGCAGCCATGCATCGGCCCAAACCTGAACATCCTTCTCATTCCCGGCTCTTCTTCTAGTATTTGCAGCCACCACGGACTGGGCTTCCAATATGCTGCGCCATATGAACGAAGGATTTGTTCCAATCCTTGCCTTCGAAAATGAGGTTTCTGGATAATAGCGGGCTTTATATACCCGACTAAAAAGGTTGCCTCTGTCCATAGTTAGTCTCCAAGTTTGTTTAGCAAGCATGGCAATATAAAATTCCCGCACTTTACGGAAACCAAATCTGCCATCCTCTTTAGGTCAACACAGCCCACTCCACGCTTTCCATCTAATTCCTTTTTTTTTTCATTTTTGAACATTTCCACCAAAATCCATTCATTAAAGTTTCAATTTCTTAACATAAACCTTTTGGCAATAAAAATACATTCATTGCATGGCATGGCAAAGCTTGCACTACATTTTTTAAAAGAACTGCTCTTCCTGCTGTGGACAAGAATCTATTGTTCCAACTTTTGATTCTATTAATTATACTCTCAGGAAGATAACGTAAAATAGCTTTCTGCCCCCCCCCCCCCACCTACCATAGCTGGCAAACAAGGATAACGGGATTGACTCCCTTCAAGTGACACACCTAGCGAGTTGCACAGCAGTCCTCAGGGCAGTTCTATATTTGGACTAAAGGAGATTTTGGACTTGATAAAATTACCCGTAATGCTGCAAAATAGCTTTAATAGTTTCGCACTCCCAAATATTAGCCTTAAAAAATAGGAAACTGTCGTCCGCAAATAAAAGATGAGATACAATTACTAATAAATACATATATAATATACTCCCTCCGTCCCGAATTGAATTACAAACTTTGACCGGCACAAGGATTAAGGAATGACAATAATTGATGTTTGCTTTTTACAGTTTTGTCCTTCATCCTAAAAGTAGATGACTTTAAGTTGAAGGAAAAAAGTAAAAGTAAGGGTAAATTTGTCACTTTACTCTTATTTACATACCTAAAATAGAAAGTGGAAAACAATTTTGGGACAACCAAAAAATAGGAAATTTTGCAAAAAAAAAAATTGCGACAAAGGAAGTAATATATATTATGTCCAAAAATAATATACTATTTTATGAAATTTCGTGGACATCTTCTTCAAGAAGTGTAGATAATCTATGAAATATATTATTTTATGAAATGTGGTGGACATAATCTACACTTCATGAAGAACATGTTCACAAAATTTTATCAAAAAAATCCACCCGTAAGCACCTCAAATGGACGTGGCCGGACGACGTTCCGGTCAGGAAATTCCCGACGGGAAGCTTACTCCGGTTTGTACTACTCGAGACACTGTTAACATGGTCATGATTATGATACACAAAAACAATGGCATAGCTACGGTCTCTGAATGTTTAAATTAAGGGCAGGATGAAAAATAATTCATCCATATAATTTTTTAAATGAAAATATTGCACAAAAAATATATAAGGAACTTGACTGGGACCCGAGTTTGCCCACCCAAACTACGCCAATGCACATATATATAATGATCAAGGATCAAAGCTAAATAGATAAGCATTTTTCTTTGCAGTGTAGCAGCATGCACATACATAACAAAAATTTCACGTGAACAATTGCAAGAATTCAGCATTTGATCAGATTACCTTCTAATGTAGTCCCCTACGATTCAATTTCTTCTCATGCCCACAAAACATGGGTGAACGGACTGATTTGACAATTCTTAACCCGCTTTCTGAACAGCTATTAAGTAATCCCTCTCCCAAAAAACATTGCTTCATAAGCCCTTTTTGTCAAAACAGAAGTCCTAATTAATCAATGATAAATTCATTTTTCAATGTGATTTTTCAATACTATACCACAAAAGCTACAAGTTAAATGATACATATAGTTGTCAGAAAAACTACTACTCCCTCCGTCCCCCAATTAAGTTCCCACTTTCTTTTTTGGGCAGTCCCTAAATTAAGTTCACACTTCAATACTTTCCTTATTTGGCAAATTATCTACATCAAAACAGTGCCAAACAGTGTTTGAACAGTGCAAAGCAGTGCACTCCACAGTAAAGTCAAATTTATTTTCTTAATGTGTGTGAAGTCAAACCGGGAACTTAATTGGGGGACAGAGGGAGTATATTTTAAAAGTATGAATGGAGTATGATATCATGATGTGCCAAGTTAAAAAGCTATCATGATCTAGTTAAACCAACATCAGTTGTACCTAGTAGAAATTTATAAGTTGCCCCTTGATCAAATAGGTCTCCTTTTTCTGGGACAGAGAGAGTAGAAAACAAAACTCATCTCTATTGCTAGAAGAATCGATTCCTACCTCAGACATACTCACATATTACCATTTCTCCAACATATTTTGCAAGTTTTGTGATAATGGCTTATCTGCAAAAGTTGTCCATGGTTTTTGAAAGAGCAAAAATCTCAAATGTATGTCAACTCATTCGTAATTCAGTATCTTTGCCACCCGGATTTTTGATTGCATATTTTTTGCTTCACGATTTAAGCCAGAACGACGCAGACCATTAATAACTGCTTCTTTGTCTGACTTTAGAATTTTCTCACCACTTCTAACGCAAGAAAGCAACACCTTAGAAGCTTCACAAAACCTCCCTACCTTACAAAGACCGTTCACCATTGATGAATATGTAAAACCATCCTTCTCAACCATAGATTCAAATATATCCAATGCATGGCCAATGTGACCGACTTTACACAACCCATTAATAAAACAATTAAAAACAACCAAATTTGGCACAAATCTTTTCTTAGCCATATAGTCCAAGTGTTGGAGTGCGCCTTCTATATCTCCCGCCTTACACATGCCGTCAATCAAAATAGTATGTGTGTATATGTCACACTCCAACCCTCTTCCTTTTGCGTCTTCAACCAAAGAGAATGCATCTTCTATATTCCCGTTCTTACAATAAAGATTAATGAGATTGTTATAAGCCGCCATATCAAGCTTAATCCCATTACAAATCATATTGTCCAAACATTCAAGAGCTTCCCTTGTCCTATCCGCCTTAAGCAAACAGCTAATCACTGTACAGTAACTGTGTGAATCAAATACAAACCCTTTGCTTCTCATATCCTCAAGGACGCAAAGCCCTTCTTCAAAACGTCGTGAACTGAAACAACACTTCATTACTGTGGTATATGTAACAGCATTAGGAGTATGTCCCATTTCCACCAGCTCTTTCAAAAGCCTTCTGGCAGATGCGGGCCAACCAGATTTGCAAAGCCCGTGAATAAGGATGTTGTATGTTACCAACTGAGGTATAAATCCATTATGTTTTAAGTTCCTAAATAGCTTCATGGCATTCTTTGCATATCCATTCGTGCAAAGACCATTCATTAGGATATTAAATGTTGCTTTACCCGGTGGGAAGCCCTTCAAAAGAATGTCTCGGAATATTCTATATCCCTCATCTGGTTTTCCAGATTTGAAATAACAATGCATCAACATGTTGTAACTCCAAATGTCAGGAAAAACGTCAGATCCCAACATTTCATCAAACAGACCGATGCATCTGGATAATAAGGAATGTCTAGCAGCCCCGGATATCAAAGAATTATATGTTACGACGTCTGGTCTAATCCCGGATTCTCGCATTCTTTCAAGAACTGAATACCCTTCATTAATTCCGAAAAATTGACAATATGCTGGGATTAGAGTGTTATAGGTTACCACGTCCAACTGTACTCCTAGTCTTATACCGTCAACTAGTAGTTCTTCTGCTTTCTCTAGTTGTTTGGATTTACAAAAGTATGCTACACTTATGTTCAAAAGCTTTGTTGATAGTGCGCCTTTATTTGTCCGCATCAATTACAATCTGTGTAACAAATCAAACAAAAATATCATATGAACATTCTATATGCGATTTAATTGACATTTATAAACATGATGAGACTATGAAAGTAGTAACATTATAAATAAATGAATGGATGTATAAATAAATAAACAGAATAAATAAATAAATTAATTAATTAATAAATTAATAACTAAATAAACAAACAAACAAATAAATAAATAAATAAATAAATAAAACAGAATCCTGTAAAATCGCAATTCAACTCGTAAAATCGAGAACGGTTTTACGATTCATTGTTAATAGACCGATTCAAATCGAAAGAAGAATCGGATTTCACGAAATCAGGTGAAATCGAATTAAAATCGTACAAAATCACTCAAAATCATGATTTATTACAGATTTTGCGATTTTGAATTCCACTAACAACCCACGGATAAACATTTAAAACCAAAACAAACTCCATTAAGACTATTTGAACCCATGTCATCATATTATATGCCATTCAAATCTCCCGGCACTTAGCTACCATCCAATCCAACACAACTAAAGTGAAAAAGTAGCTTTAATATCATACACATTAAGAGCGAATTGATGAGCACAAAAATGACAAAACTACACAAATTAAGTATTATTTTGCATTTAAGAAAAAAACATACTAGGTATAATCTTAAAATTTTGGTTTGATTTTATACGGATTATAACTTTATTACTACGTATATTATACGGAGTATAACCTTATTTTGTACTTTTATTACTTATAAACTTTCATTCATTTCATTTTCATTTACCCTAGTGCCGCAAAGGCTTTCACCAACGGTGGGGTAAGGGGGGGTCGGATGTACGCAGTCTTACCCCTGTACTAAAGCACAGAGAGACTGTTTCCGGATGACCCATAGTGAAAATTGTGTCCAAAATTGCATGGATTGACTGCTGCTTCATAAAAAAGAAGCACAGACAGTTTAGTGAGCCATTTTGCTTTATTCCATCATATTCTCAAGCCAAAAATAATGAATCTTTGGCTCCATTGCATCATATTTATTTGTTGAGTGATGGTTGTTCTTTAAATATGTATAATTATATTTTTTTAATAATTTATACTCCGTATATAGTAATTTCATAAAATCTTACGATTTATGATTCGATTTAACGATTCGATTTTCAAATCCCCGTACCGATTCGATGCAAAAATACAATTTTAACAACCCTGATACACACCACATCAAGTAGGTGAGGTGTATGGATATTACAAAGTGTACTGCTGATCTGTTATTACTCATTTTAACAACCCTGATACACACCACATCAAGTAGGTGAGGTGTATGGATATTACAAAGTGTACTGCTGATCTGTTATTACTCATTTTTTTCATTTTCATTTACCCCAGTGCCGCAAAGGCTCCCCACATACGGTGGAGTAAGGGGGGGTCGGATGTACGCAGTCTTACCCTTGTACTAAAGCACAGAGAGACTGTTTCCGGATGACCCATAGTGAAAATCGCGTCCAAAATTGCATGGACTCACTGTTGCTTCATAACAAAGAAGCGCAGACAGTTTAGTGAGCCATTTTGCTTTATTCCATCATATTCTCAAGCCAAAAAATAATGAATCTTTGACTCCATTGCAAATGATGGAAAGCTAATCTGTTATTACTCACAAGTCACAAAATAGATTAAGTGAAATTATTAATTCCCTTACAAACAAGTCTCAATACAAACCAGGGCCTTGTAACAACAAAATCAAAGACAAAAATAAACACAATAGGAATAAGAGTTTTCATTAAAGTCAAATACAAAACACCATAATTTTACAACTGTTCTCTACGGGTTTTCATCAATTTATATCGTTTGATGATGACATCATGGTCAATTTTTAAGAAGATGTCTTTTTCTACATGAACAATAAGTCTATCATTGAGCCCATCATCACTCATCCGGTTGCTCAACCTATCAGCGTTGAACTTCCTTAAATTGTAGTTGACGGCACTAAGATTCTGGATGAACTACTTCCATTAGCTCGCACCTACTTCAACCGGGTTATACTATCTCTTCATTACCTATATTGAAAATAATGGGATGACTAATTACTACACTAATACTAATTAACTTAATACTTAGACTAATAATAACATATCACAAGCAAATTAATACTACTATAAATGATGATTACAAGTTTACAAATAATAATCAAATTCATATTCAGCAAGGCTGTAATTTAGTCTTTAAATTGAATTAAAAACACAATAAAATTAAAGATTTAAAAACTTACCAGTTAGGCACTTAGCACTTTAGCAGTGACTTAGGCAGCAGTTCTCAGGAGTCAGGCCTCTGCTTACCATTGAAGAGCAGCTCTCAGTTTACCACCGAAGAGCAATTACAGCAGAAACTAAACAGTCTAAACCGCCGTGCGCCGTCCGGATCCAACACTCCGAGTCTCCGACGTGCCAAGATCCGTTCGACGGCCCACTAGCGAGGCAGCGACTGACGATCGACGAGGGTTGCTACGTTGGGAATTGGGATTTGGCCTTCAGGGGTTTTGCTGAAGCGGAAAGAAGCGGAGTTGGATAACTTGGATTTGGGATTTTCAATTTTGGGTCATGTTCCAATTATGGGCTTCCCTGGAGTGATGGGAGACTTGTGCGGAATGCGGATGAATGGACTAACGGACCAAAACTGTTCTATGGGGTGTTTGGATCTGATTCTCAAAAATGATTCTACTCTTTCAGGGAGCAGGAGCAGGAGCAGAAGCTGGAGTGTTTGGGTGAAACACTCCAGCTTACCAGAATCAGTTTTTTTAGAAGCTGGGAGGTACCAGCTTCTGAAAACTGATTCTGATTCTGCTTCTGCTTTTAAAAAAAGAAACAGAAGCATAATCAGTTCCAAACACCCTCTATATTACTCCCTCAGTACTACTACTCCTCAGTCCTCACTTCTATAAGGCTTTATTTGCAATAACTTGTGCTTAAATAAAAGCACTTTTTGGGAAAAAGTGATTAGTAGTAAAAGTTGATAGTGTTTGGTACAATAAGTGTTTTTTGTGTAATAGAAAAGGTAAAAGGTAGATTCTACACGAAAACCGAGATAGTAAAAGTTGATAGTGTTTGGTAAAATAAGTGCTTTTTTCTTTAAAAAAAACCAAAAGCACTTATCAACCGAGATTGCAAACAGAGCCTAAGTGTTTCATTTTCTATTTTATGGCCGTCTCACTATAATTGTTTCATACTCCCTCCGTCCCTATTATATCTTCCAAATAGGTTTGGCACAGAGTTTAAGATAGTGGGTATTGTGTGGTGGAGAGTTGTGCAGAGGAGAGAGAAATGTGTAAGAATTGTTGTGAACCACAAATTCTGGCCAAAAAGGGAAAGTGGAAGTTTTAAATGGGACGGACGAAAAAGGAAAGTTGAAAGTTTATTTAGGGACGGAGGGAGTATCATATTTGGTAATATTTGCGTGATTATAATTCATTTTTACTTTATTCTCATTTTATCAATTCATTATCAACCACATAACTTTATTGTTCTTAAAAATTGCACCACTTTCCTTTGTTCTAACTAGATTCTCACTTGTGCGATGCACGGAATTTTTTTAATAAGAAATTAAGTATCATGAATTATTATTTGTTATTTTTGTAAATACTAATACATGATATCTTTGAAACAATTGCAGTGTGTAAGTACATTGAATGAAAGTGCAATAATTTTTTCGTCTCGAAAAAATTCGTAAAAATTGACTTTTCTCGATCAGTGACAATCAATTTTGTCTATTGATGTTTTTAATGCGAAATTATTTTGAATATGAAAATTATTTCAAAAGATTTCTTATTAAACGTATTTTCATAAAAGTATAAAATTTATAAATTATATATGAATATAATAATTAAAATTATTATCCAAAGTAAAATAGTTAAGTATATGTGTCACTCATATCTTGTTGTATGTTCTTCGATTTTAAGTGTATTATATCTTATTGGAGAGATCTTTTACGCTAAAAATGCTCTATTTATCCTGAGCTATAATTGATCAAGAAAAATAAGTATGGCAAATCTTTTCAGAACGGAGGTAGTAAATATTAAGAATTTATAAATTGAAAATGTCAAATCATAATGTTGATAGTAAAAGGACATCAGTCAATATTACAATCAAAATATATTATCATAAATACTTGTAGTTGTTAAACTAATTTGTAATATCGTATATAATACATTGTAGTAATTAGTTTTATTCATAGAATGAAAATATAGCTCCTTTTTGGAATTCTACAATTTTTTCTTCTGCTTACTTTTTTTTGTTTAATATTTTATTTTCGTATTGGGAAGCTTAAATATAACTATTGACATCTTATAAAATATCAATCTCAGTTACATGTTTTTTAGGAAAACCATTCTAAAACACCTTAAATTGATTTTTTCGTTCATTTTATTTATTTTATTTCCAAATTTGACAACATATTGACAAAACAAATCATATGTTATTCGTGCCTCAATTAATCAATAGATTCGTTTGATATTCTCTATTTATAAGGATAACATTTAAAATAAGACATCACAATTATTATTTGAGATAAATATGATGGCTGAAAGTTGAAAATGATGATTTTTTAAGAACGACATCAAGGCTAATTAAGTCATCTTACAATGTAATTATTATTTTGAAATTACATATTTAAATGTATGTATTATTACTTTCAGATGTGATTATTAGCCTTGAAAGTAATAAAAAAGTCACCATGTAAAATTATTTTATTAAATGTAATTATGTTGAACGTATAGATTTAAAGAGGACAATTCATATGCATATGGATGTATAGGAACCTCCGTGCGGACAAAGCCGTCAGAGGGTCTTTCTGATGGAAGTTTTTGATGATTTTTTTGAGCAACTTCTTTTTCAAATCTAGTTTATGCCAACTAAATTTCAGCTTAAAAATCTACTTTCTGAAGGCAGTTAAATAAATTTAAAAAACAACTACTCCCTCCGTCCCGGAAAATTGTTCCCGGTTTCCTTTTTGGGCCGTTCCAAAAAATTGTTCCACTTTCCCCTTTTGGAAAGTTTTTTGTGGCTACAATTCATTTACCTTTTTCTTACTCAACCACAACCATACATTTCCACTTTATTCCCACTTTCTTAAACTTCGTTCCAAGTCAATGCGGGAACAATTTTCTGGGACGGAGGGAGTATGCTAATGTATACATATAAAAGTACAATTTTTTTCAATAATTTATTTAACTGACTTTCCGATGAAATTTTAAGTTGAAATTTGGTGGGCATAAACTAGACTTGATGAAGAACATGCTCAAAACATTTCATCAACAAATTTCACCGAGAAGGCGCTCTGACAACCATGTCCACACGAAAATTCCTATACATCCATATGTATAGGAACGATACTCTGGCTTTAGATAGTCAGAAATTTTCAAGGTATATTAAAATAAGTCACCATAATTTACTTAAAAATTTAGTTTAAGAAATTTCACCTAAGGGCTTGTTTGCAATCACTTAAGAAAAGTGATTTTGGCTTTTTTTTAAGAAAAAAGCACTTATTTTACCAAACATACCAACTTTTACTTTCTCGGCTTCCGTGTAGAATCTATTTTTTACTTTTTCTATTACACAAAAAGCACTTATTTTACCAAACACTACCAACTTTCACTACTAATCACTTTTTCACAAAAAGTGCTTTTATTTAAGCACAAGTAGTTGCAAACAAAGCCTTATCTTCGAATCTTCGATAGCCTTGACCGGCCAATGCCCTCAAAATTTGAAATGCACAATCTTTACTTTTTTAAATGTAATTATTTTTATGTACATATATTATCACACATTTCATTTGAAAGGAAAATACTATCCTCCGTTTCTTTTTAATCGTAACATGTTGAATTTTACATTATTCACAGGCTCTACTTTGATTAAATTTTGCGCTATTTTTTTTATGAAAATTATTTTTTAAAAAAGATATTGTTCAATTCATCTCATTACAAAGTTTCAAAATCCGATTTTTAAATTTTTTTACTAATAGAGATTAAGATATAATTACGGTCAAAGACGTGCGTTGGCAAATGTGAAATGTTGACCGTTGCAACTAAAAAAGAACGGAGGAATTGTTAAAAAAAACTATTTTGGAAAATCGAAGTGTAATGAGAATGTGAAGAGCCTGGAACAATCAAAAGAATTATTTAATCATATTTAGATGGTTAATATTCTAGCATTTAACCTAATCAGACCAAAATAACAGAACTCTCTCTTCTCTCTAGAGAGAGAGGAACCATAGCGACCGTCTCGCCTCTTTGTAAGGGTTGAGATTTTCCACTGTCCCCTGTCAATATGAGATTGAAGCGGCAGATTATACTGATTTTAAGTGTTCTAACGCTTGGGATTGCAACTACGTTAGAGGAGATAGCGTTGGTGGATGAACGAGGTGCGGCTGAGAGGTTGTATCGAGGCAGGATCGTGAAACATTGGTCGGCCTTCCAACGGTGGTAGAGTTGGTATTCACCCATATTTCTATTTTAGTCCGGGTAGATTTGGTTTGAATGTTTGAATTTTTGGAATTCTTTTGCTAGACGGAGTTTTGATTCCAGTCCTTTTAGGCCTAAAGTTACTCGTTTCAGATTTAGCGCGTCATGTTGCATTGTATGAGGTGGCTGACTCTATGTCTACTCCTAAGGTTCACAGTTGGATCTGTAAATTATGTCTCAAGGTTGTCTTCTATGTGTTCTCAATTTTAATATAATGACCACTCTTTTATGATAAATAAAAAATCTTCTCGGGACATTCCCAAGTATTGGTGGACTCGGGCCAGTTCGGGCCCGGCCGGGCCTCGGGCCAGAAAAGTTGGGCCCAAGCCCGAACCGCCGGTGGGCGGTTCCGGGCCAAACCGGGCCGGGCCGAGCCTAACCGGTTTTAATTTTTTTTTTTGGCTCTTCTATTTAACCCCCAACCCCTCCCCCTCAACCCCAAACCACCCCAAACCACCTCAAATGGCCCAAAATACCTAATCCAACCCTAAACTTAAAAAAATTCAAAAAAAAAAATTAAAAACCGGCCCGAACCGGCCGGGCCGGTTCACAAAAAACTGGGCCCGAGCCCGAACCGCCCAGCAGCCGGGCCGGGCCGAACCGAACCGGTGGACCCACCGGGCCCCTGGCCGGGCCGGCCCAAACAGTAACCGGTCCGGGCCGCCCGGCCCGAGTCCACCACTATTCCCAAGCTTGCTACACGTAACACGTGTATCTAGCAGACTAGCAGCGAGCACAGCCGCAGCTAGGGGTGGACCGGTTCCGGTTCGGGCCCAGTTCGGGCCTGGGACCGGCCGGGCCTCGGTTCAGAAAAATGAGGCCCGAGCTCGAACAGGTGGTGGGCGTTTCCGGGTCCGGTTCCGGGCCGGGCCAGGCCACCCGGATTTTGATTTTTTTTTCTTCTTCTTCTCTTACTTAACTCCCTACCCCTCCCCCTCCACCCCAAACCACCTCAAATGGCCCAAAATACCTAATCCAACCCAAAACTTAAAAAAATTTAAAAAATAAATAAATAAATTCCGGCCCGGCCGGGCCGGTTCACTAAACTGGAGGCCCGGGCCCGATCCGCTATACCACCGGGCCGGGTGGCCCGAACCGGGCACAAAACGGTTCACTGGGCCGGTCCGGGCCCGCACAGTAGCGGGCCGGTCCGGTTCCGGGCCGGTTGGCCCGGCCCGAGTCCATCCATAGCCGCAGCTGGGCTGCTATTTTCTCTCCTCCCCTCTTTTATTGATTGCCCTTTCTTGTTCTCTTCTTTGGTTGGCCGCCAGCAGCCATGTTCATATTTTTGCTGATCACATTTTGTTTCTTTTTTCTCTCTTCTATTGTAACACAACTTAGAACATTTTGCAAACAAAAGCCCTCAGAACAGCTATAGAAGCTCTTGTTTGTGTCTATATAGGCAAGATTGCCGAATGCTCCGACCAGAATGAGCAGCCTCTACAGCTGCTCTAAAGACCCATACTAAATGGAGTTATAGATACGATGACAAATGACAATACTTGCCACTAGAGAGATTTTGTGCTTTAGTACAAGGATATTGAAGCAATTTTGTAATGTTGTCCATTGCGTACATCTTGCCCCCCTTACCCCAACGTAGGTAGGAGCTTTTGCAACACTGGGGTAATGTTGTTATTGTTATCGAACGAAGCAATTTTGTGTTGTACAAGCATCACAATCTGAGTCTTTGCAAAGGTCAAATGTAAACTTTGGAAAACAATATCAAAAGTTGGTGTAGAACTGATAGACATCCGAGTAATGATTCCTAACAACAACATTACACCAATGCCGTGAAGGCTCTCAACTACGGTGGGGTAGGGGATCGGATATACACAGCCTTACCCCGTACAAAAGCACAATGAAACTGATTAAAAAAAACAATGATTCTTAACATTAGCAAATAATTCAAAAGCAATGAAGCAAAAAGCATATTGTTCTTCCCAACAATACTATAAGTAAGAATTACATACTTTTTTAATATTAGGTATATAAAATTAATATGCTACAATATTGATTTTCAACAAGTGTTGGAAGATAATCACCTTAGTGCTCAACAACAAAGAAAAGGTTTTTAACTGAAGAAGTAAATGCAATTTCTGCATTAACTACAAATATAGCATATTTGCATTTACTGTTACGCCCAAGCTAAGTTGGAATAACTTTGAGTTAGTGTATACATGGTTGCAACTTGTAACAAAGATGTCCATTAGTTCTCATCTACCTTCTGGATTGGTCAGCCATGTTACAAACTATTTCTTCAGTGGATTAACTGCACCTACCCCCATGTTACAATTACCAAATGACCCTCAAGGTTTTTGACAATCAGTCAATCACATATACCCCCCTTACCATTCAGGATTCTCGGAAAATGTCCCTAAAATTGTACTCCATAGCATACAATGATATCAACAACAACTACATGTCTGTTGCGGGAAATCTTCACCGGATCAGTCTCTCTACTTGAAAAGAAATATGTCTATGTACATCTCACCATCTCTGTTGAGTTAGATATAGCGGGACTGTTTGGCTTGCCGGGTTTAAAAAGAGTTGTGTAGAGTTATGTGTCTTGAGATTGAGGAAGTATACCCTTCAATTTTGTTTTGGGAAAGTGAAACACAAAATTCTAAAATTAGAACAACTATGCCCTTCTGTCCAAATAGTGGAGGCATGGAAGGTATATTTGTTCAAACTTTAAAATGTAGTGTTTAATTGTTCCAAACATTGAGGAATTTATATGTTCTCTAACAATGTGATAAAATCTTTAATGTTCAAAAACCTTGAGGGTCATTTGGTAGTCTCTAATCAAACCTCAGGAGGCAGACGTGATTAACCCCTTTTTAATATACCTGTTCTACAGTACGGGCAGTCACCACAAGTCCGGACCCAGGGAATCAAGCAGCCATTATGGAATCTATGCCCACACGGCAAATGAAACAGCTCCTCTCCATCCAAGAAAGTCTCCAAACAAATGCTACAGTCTGGAAGAACACTGTCATCCAAGTTGAAAATTTCAACTCGCAGAGATTCCATTGACTCCTGGGTCAGCCCTGGCGGTCTCTTGATCTTGCCTATCTGGATTAGGTCGGTGGCTATGCCTGTTCTTGCTACCTGGTCCCTTTCACCGGCAAGTCTGAAGTCATCTTCTATTGTCAAGTTTCTACTATGGCTGTTTGTTGACACCGTGTTACTATTGCACCTAACATGAAATAGTAACAGAACATCAATCACACATCCTTTTCAATGGGAGCAGAATCACAGAATGAACTTTTAATTAGTAAAATCGTCCGCTAAAATACTTCATACAAAAAGAAGTGCACAAAGTTAAAGTAGCATCTCTTTGTCTCAAAAAGAACTTCCTGATTTGACCTACACACATTTATGTAGGATAAAATTTTGTTTTGACTTTTTACGGGATTCTTTTTATAGAAACGGAAACTCCATTTTGAGACATCTATAAAAGGAAAGAGGAATTTCTTTTCAGGGCGAGGGAGTATATATTACCTTCCTAATATCCTAAAATTGGTGGTAGGGTGGGGCCGTGGGGGCTTAGATAGATAAATTTAAGTCAGTTGTGGTGGGTATACTCCGTAGTTATTACATGTAAAACAGTATACTGAACTATTTTTCAACCAGTAGGGCACATACTTGATACCCCCACCATTATCCCAGTGTGGGGCCTGTGGAAACGACACTTTTTGCAACTAATCACTTGGTACACCTATAAAACTGCTAAGTACAATTCGAGCATAACATATTTGAATCAGGGAATAGTACACCGATACTCTTAAACCTTATGCTAGAGAACAAATACGCCCTCAACTTTCATTTGGAATAATTAAACACAAGACTTTTAAACTTAGAATAAAAATACCCTTATACTCCATGTATAAATAAATATTTGAGGGGTGTATATGTTTTCAGGTATATACCCAAAGGGTGTATATTTTTTCCAAATGTACAATGTATGTAATTTTTCCAAAAAAATGGAAGCATATACGGAGTATTTGTTTTCTAATACTCTCTTCATCCCATAAAATTCTTCTCTGTTACCTTTTTAGAATGTCCCAAAATAATCTTCTTATTTACCTTTTTATTACTCAACCACTACCAAAAATTCCAATTTATTCCAGCTTTCTTAAACTCCGATTTAAGTCAAAAAAAAATTATGGGACTGGTAGAGTACTTCATTTTCACATTTGCTAACACACAATTTTGACCGTTAATATATTTAATTCTCTATAAGTAAAAAATTTAAAATCAAATTTTGAAAATTGTATTGAGACAATTCAACAATATTTATAAAAAAAAAATAATACATTAGTAAATAAAATGTAGTAAAAATAGAGCATGTGTATAGATTAAAATTCAAAACGTTGCAATTAATAAGGATCGGAAGTAATGTATAATTCAAGGGTATATTATTTTCTTATCTCTTTAACAATTAACTTAATTAATCTCCAAGACTCCAACTATCGTCAAATTCAAAAAATATATCACTCTATGTTTTATCAAAAAAGAGTCAAACATAATCTTCTTCTACAACTATACTTTCAGTGGACTAGTAGTAATATTTAAGGACAAATCCTTATTTTAATTCAATACTTTTTCCCATTTCTTTCTGGTAATTAATCAACTTATAGTGCAAAACATCTGAAATACAACTAGAAAGATAAAAGTGTCACACACAAGTGGATAAAAGTGTCAAACACTCGAAACAACAGTACAGAAAGAACTCAAAGTATTCATAATAAAAAGTTAGTTGAACTAAAGAACAAGTATTAATGCTTAATTTACTTTAACAACTTTTATCATAAACAAATTGTACCAGCTGGTCAATTTATAAGTAACAATGCTTAAATTACTGCAACATATTTTATCATTAAAATATTGTACCAGCTGGTTAATTTAAAACTTATATTAATTTCTGTTTTTTAGATTTTGTTATAAGAAATTCATTTGCAGATTAATCTGTAAGATTACATATTCATTATTTGTTTAATTTCTTGTTAAAATCATTAAGAAAAATATAAATAAATAATTTTTAAATATTACTCCGTATTTAATTAAATACAGGTATATAGAAAGTACTAATATTGATATATATTTAGTTTTGAAAAATAAAACATCGCGGAGAAGTATAATTGTTAAAAACACTAAAAGTGTGAAATTTAAGTCTTTTTTAAGATAAAGAATAAGATATATTTGTGAATTTTGATCATAGTTGGATATATATTAAGCTAGTAATACAATATATTTTCATTCATGTACACACAAATAAGAAGATTACACCCAGTAGTCCAGTACACATGAGGAGAAAATGACAAAATACAGAGAATGTAGGACAGTTATAGAAGATTCACTGTGACGGCAAGCTATAAACAGAAAAGCAAATGGAACCAACCTGTTTCCAGATAGAGAAACGCCTCTTAACCTTTGAAGAAGCCTTTCCCTTGCAAGTAGGACAGGTCCAGGAAGCCCACCATTCCTATTAGTTATAAAACTATTGTGTATACTGATTTCATTTTCTAAGGTGCTAGCAGTTCCAGGAGAAGCTAGACCGGTCAGAGATTCAATGCCAGCTGGTACATGCTCCTAACAAATATTTGAATCAGATACTTTTAGTTAACTAATAAAACTTAGAGAAGATTGTATTAAAAAACAGAGTAATATAAAGTACCATACATTTTGGCCTTGTGCAATTCATTGCCAATGATCCTACAAGCATTTATATGTTTAGGGTGGGTTTGGTGGGAAAAAGTAGTGAAGAGGGATGTGAGAGAGAAAGTTGTATCTCAGTTGCACATGGATTAGGATACTTACGGGTTTTTAGGCAAAAAATAATTGGAAGAAAACGTAAGGAAGAATTTTGTCAAGAAACTCTCATTTCCTACTAATACAAATAAGTTTCTATCATACTCCGTATTTAGTTATCATTTACATAACATTTGACTTCTCGAGAGATGTAATTGTATTTTCAGATATCTCAGGGATCATTGGGCATTTTGACCAAGCTTCGTGGAGGTTGACTTAATTAACTCAAATCTACTCATATACAATGCATTAGACATAAATACTGAGGTAAACGAAATAACACAGCATAAATGCAAGAAAACAAAAACTGGCAAGGTATAGAAGATATGATAAGGAAAATTATTGTCATGTGACTAAAACATATACATCATAGATTTTGTTACTAGTGTGAAACAATAAATACCTTGAAATCTTGAATGACAATATGCAAAGAACCTAAGAGTCATCAAAGAAAGATACTGCCAAGTTGTCCTTTAAGGTATCTCCTTTCTTCATTTGGGAGTTTCATGTTTTTTACTCAATATTACATCCCAAATTAAAACCCAAACTAAAGTGGCATGGCCACAGGAAACAAATAATCACCAGCTGAGTGGATCATTCTCCATGGTAATTGATATCCTCTCTACTAAATGTTGTGCCACTCGTTTTGATTGGTTGAAATCATGTCAACTTTATATTGTACTCCCTCCGTCCCATTTAAAGGTTCTCATACACTATTCTCCAGTCAACGTGCATTGTTCTTAATCTTTTACTTTATATGTCGAAAGTTTATGAAATTTAAATTTTTTTTGCAGGTTTTGTAGCGGTTTTAATCTAGTTTCTGAATATGTAAATTTTATTTACTAAAAGTAATTCTATTAATGGCAGGGATATGTAAAAACATCGTAAATCGTGTGAGAACCTTAAAGTGGGACGGAGGGTGTATTAATTAATTAATACATAGAAATAAACCATTCAATATAAGTGGTACACAGGTGATGTGGGAAATGTGGTAAAAAAGATTTGAACTTTTTTCAAAGAGTTCAAGGGTTTATCTTTATAAATTCTAATTTTTTCCTAGTAACCTAGAGGATGACCTCAAAAATACAAAGAGACAGAGTACATGATTGTGCTAATGTGCTCCATATATTTTCTTATACTGTATACTACTTGATAAGTTGATAAAATATTGTATTACAATAACATCTTCAAAAGATTGTCTTTTTCGGTTTTGCAATAACACCAGACTCACAGGGCACCAGGTTGTAGAGAGCAGCAGATAGGTGGTGTCATTGTCCGTGCAGCAGGAGTATATAATGGATGTCCTTATTTGTGATTGTGTAACAACCAAATTGAAGCATTTGAGGTGAGTTTTTTTATTTATATATTTGCTCACATAGTACACATACTACTCTTACAGTCTTAAGGTGTTATTATTTCGCATAAAAATAGTCACCTGATAATTATTCCGTATTAAATCATGTATAGTAACTACAGAACTACAGAAGGAAGAAAAGTCTAAAATCAAAAGCCTTACCTGAACAGAGGAACGACGGAGTGGAATTCTAGACCGGGGAAGAGGATCATGGTCGACCAAATCGAGTCTACCAGCTCGGCGAGTTCCGTTGCTGCTACGCTCGCGGCGGTTGTGACGGTGACTACTGACCTGGTTATGAAGACATATGCGGTCGAAGGCAGAATCTAATTCGGAGCTGCCCCGACCCAGACGAGTCCTCCTGTTGTAGAATAGCTCCGAAGCGCTCGTCATGCAACGAAGAAAACTAGATTTTCACTGTGTTTCTGCACAAATTATCAAAAAACCAGACACGCTATAGGATTTAAACGCTTCGTAGTAAAAATGAAGGAAATGAAGAAAAGAAATGGACAGAGCTTACGTATTCGAGCCAGCTTCTTCCGGGAAGAGATCGGAAAGGAGATGCTGATCTGACTTTTCAGTGAACAGGTTAATTCCGTGTTCATTATATCCGGTCCGGGTCTCGCGATTGGATTGAAGCGATAAGCCTATCTGCTTGGCCCATGGAAAGCATGTATAGATAGCAGTCTTCGTTTGCAGAAAAGTGACCCAAACGTGGACCTACATAATGATATTGAATTGACCCTTTTGCAAAGTGGACTTTAAATTCATTCTTTCTGTCACCATTGACCATTAATGCTGGTCCAACATACGGAAAACACCCATAAATATTGAGAGAATTCCCTAAATACGTTTTGAATTTAGGGAATAAAAATCATGATACTCCTATTTTGGAATTATTTTTTTATTCCCTAAATAGGAGTAAATTTATGACATGTTTGGAATTATAAGGCTTTAAACATGGCATTTTTTTCTAAACTTGGCAGATTACTCCTATTTAGGGAATAAAAATCATGATACTCCTATTTTGGAATTTCAAAACGTTTTTACTCCTATTTAGGGTAATTTCTGATAAATATTTACTCCCTCCCTAATATTCATATCTTCCCACTTTTATTTTTTTGATGTAACATTTATATCTTTCCATTTCTAAATCTTCCTATCATACCTTCAATAATTTAAAAATTAATACACTACTACACCTACTTTTTTTGGATTTATCCTTCATTCCATTACATTATTTCACCATTTTGACATCATACCCTCAATAATTCATACCTCATTTCATTGTTCTTAATCTCACCCACTTTGGAAGTGGGAAGATATATGTGATAAGGAGGGAGTATCAAATACTAGTATTTAAGATGTTTTCAAATGGGACGTTTTTGGATGTTTTCTTTCGGACTGAAATTTGCTGGTCTGGTCTGGTCTGATCTGGTCTAATTTGTTCTGCTTTGGTTTGGTAAACGTCAGGTCTCTGTGTATTTTATAACTACAGAAGTCTGATCTGGTCTGGTCTGATCTGGTTTGGTCTGGAACTGAAAACAGTCCAAAAGAAAACATCCTTTCTCGTTGATCTATAACTAATTCGAAATGAAACGGAAGAAATTCTCTATTTTTCTTTTAGACTATCCCATTAAAATTGTTTTATACGGATTACTACATATCAAATTTGGTAAAATTTATGTGATTATATATCATTCTTACTTTATCAATGTAATATTAATCTACATAAACTCATTTTTTTGCAACTGTGCGACTTTTCATATTTCAATGTTCATGAGACGGATGTAGTATTTACTATGGAGTACAATAAGTATAAGAGATCCAGTCAAAAATATATAAAAAAATCGTGGAAAAGTATGAAAGACAATATGAAAACTATAAAATGTAATTGAATATGTTTAAAAGGAAAAGTTGTAAAAAGGAATAGGGTACCCAAAAAAATAAAATATAACTAAAAAAGGAAAAGTGTAACAAACTACTCGTAGAAAACAAAAAAAATACCGAAGAAAATAAGAAATATAACACATGTGGATGTCCATGAAAGATATGGAATCTTTAAGAATTCCTCACTTTGGTTTTATCTTGGGAAACCTTCCGGCAAAAAAACCAACCAAACAAAATCCCTAAAGCTCCACTATAGAGGGCATGAACCTCTTTGTCAAGTCTATGTATTCCCCAACCGATTCTATGTATTTAGGATTCATACTCGAGTCCACCAAGCTGATACACACACACACGACACAATCAAATATTGAATTGACTCTATAATGTTTGGATGCTTTAACCTAATTAATCAATTTCAAAGAATAAAAAACATGAATTTTTGTCTAAAATAGTTTTGATATTTATCTTCTTTTTGTTCAATGCTAAATTCAATAGATGTAAAGTAGTTGCCTATGTTACAGGTTAACTCCTCTATATAAAATTTGAAGGGGGGAAAGACATCACTCCAATATGCAAATAGGCGTTTGGACAAAGAAGATTATAGTGTACAATTGAGGTCACAAGTAAGAGTACTTATCAAGTCAAGCTCCTCCTACACAATAATGTCTTCAAATTATGCATCTCAGTGCATCGTTGCTACTAACATTGATCCATCAACTCCACCTCACCTTCATCAATGATGAAGCTCCCACACTCTAGACCATAGGACTCACCTGTTGATTTATAGTGCAAGAAAACAGCTTGATTATTTTGACTTTTTCCACTACTTTTATCAATAAAATAACTTTCCTCAAACTATTACTTTTCACCAAGCATTACAACCCAATAAATATTTAGTTGTTTCTCCTAGGAACACATTTTTGTTTCTTTTTTATATGAATCTTATCCTATTATTATGATTATTATAGTCATTTTTGCTTTATTTACCTCATACAATCCAAGCTACAAACATTTTATTCGCAGTTTGTTTATCAATTTCTAACAAATTATGTATACGAATAATTTAATTAAACTACCCATGCATTTACTCAACCTATCCTGATGAAGTAATATGCCTACAATGTCCTTGTGCATTTACACGAGCGCGCATCACACGTTGCTAAACTAATTGTTATATATGCAACATTGATGCGGGCCCAATCCTGATATGTTATGGCCCCAAGATGGTACAAATAGAGTGGGCCTTAAGAGTGACGTGTCAATGTTTATATTTTTTTATAAAAAAAAACTATACGTAAAATTGAGCAATTTTGTTATCTAAATCTGAGTATAACACATCAATGAAATTAATAAATGAGACGGTTTGAAAGATTATATTTAAATATTTGATAAGCGACATTCAAGAATATTGTGTACTTAAACCGGTTGAATGGAAAAGTAGTACAATTGTTACTTGCTATAAAAAAATGAACTTGGGAAACATATGCGTGCAAAAGTTATATGTTATATGAAATAACGTTTTCATATTTCAAATTACATTTTTTATGCTAGACTAAAATAGACCGCAAATTTCTAAATTCTTTTACTTATACGAGAGAATCAAAGAAATTAGAAAAATACTACGTAGTATCAATTAATCATGGATTTACACGAGAGAAGTAGATGGAAAGCTTAGTCTCTTAATGAATCAAAACAAATGGTGAAGTTTGTTCCCATGGAATTCTGGTGTGGATATTTAATTTCAAAATTTTAAACTTGTAACTTGTAGAAGTTAAATAATGGATTGAAGGTATAAAAAATACAATTTTTTTTAAAAAAATTATAGATATATAAGGTATATACAATTAAAATAAATGTCTGCATATATATATATATATTATAAAAATTTATGAATTTTATATTTTTTGTAACGATCGGAATACAAATAAAAAAGTTATATCACTTGAAAAAATAGATGCTTTTAAAGTGTTAAGATTTTTATTTATATATTCACCAGAATAATTTTTCTCACTCCTTCTTCCATAGCCGCCGCCGCCTCCGCGGCCCAGCGGCCGACCCAGAAACTTCACCGGGGGGGGGGGGGGGGGATATTTTAAACAAAATAATTGTAGGCGTTCATTATTATAACTTTTATTACAGTATATAAAATGAAGCATTAAAATAGTACACAATAGACAAAAAATAGAAGATGAGATAAATATATTATTACAAAAAAGTAAAGTTAGTACCTTAAAATTGTATGTGACGTTCTTTCAAAGAGATAAATTCCTCAATCACAAATTTTGAATCACAAGTTTTATCAATTTCTCTTTCAATATAAACAAACGAGGTTGTCTACAAGATACTCGTCCTCCATTGTATTGCGAAGCTTTGTTTTTATAATTTTCATTGCTGAAAAAAGCCTTATTTTTGTTGTTGCATAGAGTCAACAAAAGTCGAATCAATCATGTCAATGAGAAAGTACATTGCTGACATATCGGGACTATGTATTAAACAAGATATATATGCACATATGAAGTGAAAATAAAACTTCATTCCCCATACAATTTGTTCTAGTTCAACATTCACACACAAAATAGTCAATATAATACGTTACACCGTAACATATGATCTAGTACTACCATCACATAAAAACTTCAACATATGTTCACGCACACAATCACTGAAAACACAGTCAATGTTCAAATAAAAATCAAATGTTCCACACAACAAATTCACGTTAGGCTGCATTCAACCTCTTTGGTTTTATTGTCTTCACAAATTCTTTTGCTATCTTTACGTTTTCTTGCATAAGCTCGTTGTTGTCATTTAGGCTTTGTTTGCAACCACTTAAGAAAAGTGATTTTGGTTTTTTTTTTTAAGAAAAAAACACTTATTTTACCAAACACTACCAACTTTTACTTTCTCGGCTTCCATGTAGAATCTACTTTTTACTTTTTCTATTACACAAAAAACACTTATTTTACCAAACACTACCAACTTTTACTACTAACCACTTTTTATCAAAAAGTGCTTTTATTTAAGCACAAGTGGTTGCAAACAAAGCCTTAGTAAAATGGCAGCAACGTACTTTATTCTCAGTGCACCAACTTCTTTGTTTCCCTCTTTGTTTAGTCCTATATTCCAACCTAGAAACCCTTCCCCCGATATGTTTCCATGTGCCGCATTGCGAAGATCCCATTATCGTACACATCTTTCGACGCTCTCCATGACATAGGTAATCTGTCTCCAGTCAAATTGTGCACCATGTTTGCTTTATGCTTCATTTTCTTTGACTCTAAGTACTTGACAAACATTTTAACCTGCAACGAAGTATTAATATTGTTTGCATTAAATGAATCCCACTCATATTGATTCTACATGGACTATTAACATTAAATTACATATATAACTAAAATCAGGTTTTATTACCACTTTCTCGGGCATTTCTCCATAATTGTTTTCATTTGATGCTCTTGCTTATGAGCTGTCAAGGATATCTACACGCTTAAACTTCGTATTGACACATATGACATATACGTGATGAATCTGCATGATTGAAAAAAAGAATTGCACCATATTTTCATGTTAGTAATTATACATATACAACATCGTACAATCAATTTCTTACGACATTTACGACATCAATATGGTTATTCAAATAACCATATGTATTATTAGTGTCCATCCAAAATCAACCGTTGCTTCAAATATATAGTTTGTATGCATCTGAAGCATTTTAAACCCATATCGGCCTGTGTATCAAGCTCTATATCAATTCAGTTGCATCATTATCAAATATAATAACATTTTTTAATATTTAATTTAAACAAGCAAACCCAAATCTATCTGTTCTTTTATTTGCCACTCACGCAAGTGTATGCCTTTGCAAATAATCGGGCCAACGAATCATCGCTTCTAATTTTCTCATTCACATCAAGAATGAAAGCCCATGCATTAAGGACAGCAGCCTTAATGTGGCACTTTTCTTTTTCGCTCAGCAACTCTCCACGTGTGACTTGCACCCAAAATGACTTCTTGAAAACAATCTCATTCATGTTGACATGCAATACAATGACTTGTAATATGCAATCACAATTAGGATGTTGTAATTTTTACTCCTTTTCAAACTGTTTTGAATCGTCTTACACTAATTAATATGACCAATAACATCCTTGTTCTTACACTAATTATACCTACAACCACTTACATATCAGCCTTGTTCTTTATACATAACCATGAAACCGCAGCTCGTTCCATAGCAGTGATAGCTTCGGTAGGATTAACAACCCTGTTTATGTAGAGCGACTTCAGTGATGCAGCTGCTCTTGCAATTCTCTTATCTATCTGCATGTTTCCTATTGCATTTGCTTCCTGTACAAACTACCAATACCATCAAATTATATACACACACCTTAAATGTACTATTATCATACCTTATTCCTCACTACATTAGTGGTTGCACATATTTTGCATTGATGTTTTCTTCTCCTACCTTTTCACTCTGTTCAATTGCCTATAAATAAATAATATTAAAAAACCATATTTGTAATGATTTTCAATACGTTCTATACAAAATTTTCACCTCGTCTCTCAACAAGTTGGCTGCATTAACATCTTCAACCACTGCATCTTTACTCATATCTTGTTGCACCTAAAACATGAATTGTAGTTTTTTTCTCAATACATGAACTTGTAATTACTTCATAAAAAAATTATTGGTTATATTACTACTCGTGTTGCTTTCCCAAATGCATGATTCTCCAATACAGGTTTTTCCCTTGGATTTTTTTTTGCAAAAATATTAACATCGCTTTATGTAGCTTCGTTTGCGTTTTCTTGAGTCAGACCTAGACTAAAGATGGGCTGCTCATCCATCTTGTGTTTGTAACACAATATTCGCACTGTGTCCATCTCCATCTGCACCAAAGCTTTGATGTTTCTTGTACTCGGCCAAATTTTTTCAATTTCTTCATCATAAAACGTACGGTTGCTCAAGGGTTTCTGCTTTTGTCTCATTATTTAATTTTTTCTTGCTTTTCTGCCACTCCCAGAAGTTTATTTGTATAGCCTCCACTGTTTTCTTGAAATTCTCATTCACAATCAATACTTCTGGCATGTTCATTATTTCAATCGTTGTTGTGGCTAACAAGTTTGTTTCTGTAGCAAACCTTTCAAGAAATTCTTGCTTTATACTCCCTCCGTCCCACTAAGATTGTCCCATTTTACCTTTTCGGGAAGTCCCACTAAAATTGTCCCATGCCAAATTTGGTAAAGATTGTGTGGCTCTAAACCATTCTTACTTTATTCTTACTTTATCAATTTAATATAAACCACACAAACCCACTTTTCTTAATAATTGTGTCACCTTCTTCTGTCTCAATCTTAGTAGGACGGAGGTAGTAACACATATTAGATTCAATACTATAAAATGTCATCTATTAATTATAAGTATACCTCTTCTGTGTTATGCCTTGAAGATTTTTCAACCTGTCCTGCATCATCTTGTACTTGTGGTTGCACCTTATCTTCCTGAGCACTACATTCTTCTACTCTAAAACTCCTTGCCCATCTTCTCATGTAAATATTCTAGACCAAAACCTCCCGCTTTTATTTCCGTTTTTTCTCTCTCTCCCAGTAATGTTGTTGTCCAACCTACTATTGTCGGCCAGTTTCTAGTCACATTTCTTCGAAAGAGTACCATTCTATCAACATAAAAAACCTCCAAAATAATTTAATTAACAACATGTTAAATATATATATGCAATTTCAACTTACCAGTCATACCATTATAAAAAATCAACTTACCATTAAGAACAACAACGGGCCATAGAAAGATTTGTCTTTAGATCCTTCCCATTCCAACTTCTCATCAATCAGTGCTAAGATGACACACTCGCACCGATTCATTCGTTTAATTGTTGTTGTGTCTTCTAAGCACTTCATAAACTTGTAGGTTATGTAGCCACTCTCCGTGTTCTCAATTATTGAAGATATCAATAACACGACAAAGTGTCTCAAAAACCAATTCCCTGCATTCTCACAGCTTATCATTGCATTCGCCACCTCAGTCGGAGTAATCTTTTCCTTTCCCCCAAATAAAGCCCTCCATTCATCTGCCAGTGCACATTTTTCTTTTTTCTTTTTTCACAACAGTTACTTCTCCACGAGGGAATCCCAATGTACTTTCAACATCTTCATCAATCACATGTACCTTCTTGTCACTAGTAAGATTCAATGTGCAACTCCTCGGATCAAAGTTGTCCACAATCCAATATCCAAGTTTACCAGGCAACTCCGGGATCTATAGCTACAACATTGCTTCAAATCCTATAGAATTGATCGCATCTTTTTGAGTCGCATTCATCTTAGATATTTCCTGAACGATCACATTTGGGGATGATCTATTGTACAAACATCTATAATCATGGCTAGGATTAAACGGACGGTGATTTGCATTAGATGAATGGCTAGGATTAGGTTTGTAAGTTAGCATATTAAGATGACTTTGCACTTGATCTCTAATCTATATTTTTTTTTTGGGAAAAGGTGCAAATAGGCCCATGTACTAACAAAAAAAGGTCAAATAAGCCCTTATTTAGGAGGCTCTGTCCGGCCGTCACCATTTGGGGTGGTTCCCGGTGGAATTTTTTGATGAAACTTTTTGAGCATCTTATTCATCAAATCTAGTTTACTCATATCAAATTTCAGCTAAAACTTCAATCGAGAAGGCATTCAAATGAATTCTTGAACATAACTGCGCAGTTAGAAGCGCAGATATCTTCAAGAATTCATTTGAATGTCTTCCCGATTGAAGTTTTAGCTGAAATTTGGTATGAGTAAACTAGACTTGATGAATAAGATGCTCAAAAAATTTCATCAAAAAATTCCACCGGGAACCACCCGAAATGACGACGGCCGGACAGAGCATCCTAAATAAGGGCTTATTTGACCTTTTTTTGTTAGTACATGGGCCTATTTGCACCTTTTCCCTTGTTTTTTTAACCCGGAAGGTAAACCACACATCGGTGGGGTAAATGCCGGGGATCATTTACCAAAATTTATTAAAAAAAATATAGTAATAATAAATAATTCAATGAGTACATGCCAAAATGAAAAATTAGATACGAATTGAAGAAATAGACAAAGCATCAAGCTGCAATTGAGTTAGGACAGATCTCTAATATATATAGAGAGAGGAATGATCATGTCCAGCCGGAGACAGAGACGGTGTTCAAACTCTGCCGTTTGGGGCGGTTCCCGGTGGAATGTTTTGAAGAATATGTTTTTGCATGTTCCTCATCAAGTCTAGTTTATCCACAAAATATTTAAGTTCAAAATTCGATCGGGAAGGAAGTTAAATGATTTTTTGAAGTTAGCTGCGCAAAATTATACATAGAAAACGCAGTCAACTTCAATAAATTATTTGATTGTCTTTCCGATCGAATTGTGAGCTGAATTGTTTTGTGGATAAACTAGACTTGATTAGGAACTTATTCAAAAAATATCATCAAAGAATTCCACCGGGAACCGCCCCAAACGGCGGAGTTCGGACGACGGTTCGGACAGGAGGGGCTGGACCTAATTATTTATGTGTGTGTGTATTCGAATATATTTGAATATAGTTCTCATTGTATTTGCATTCGGATTCGAAAGCTAATCGAATCAAAAACAGATTTGTATTCGGATTATATTTTACTTACTCAAACTCGAATACACATTTTCGAATTTAATTGCGAATAGAATCAATATTATTCGATACATCATCCGTTGTACATACATCCCTTTACGAATTGAAGTTACTAAACCCAGTACAACATATTATCCATCATACATGGAAAATGGGTCATTATTACATGTCATTAACCACTGACATGAGTTTTACTTTTTAAGGAAATTTATTATGATCTTTGCCTTAAGAACAAACCAAAGTTGCTTAAATGACAACAAATGCAGAAGGAATGGCCAGATGTAACTATATTCTGGATATTTATGGATAAAAAGAAAATAATAAAGATCTTTCTCTGTTACTTAATTATGATCAGGTGTTATTTATTATTTGTAGTTTTATTAGTTCTCAAAAATAATCATTTGATATTGGTTAACCATTAACCATTCTATTATGATTAACCAAAACACGGTTAAACTGAAGTGCAGCTAATCTTAGGCTTTAGGCATTTGGTTGGACCCTCTTGCTCTTATCCAAACCAAAAAATGCTAATGGTTGTATTGGTCATACTTCATTTTAACTGAATTCAATTTCCAAATGAATGGAAACAATTATTATGCAAACTTTAGCAGTAATTGGTGAACCTTGAGGGTCAATTAATTATACATATTTTGAAACTATCATTGGCTCATTATATCTATCTGCTGGAGTGACACCATTAGCGGTGGAGAGGTTTTGTTGATTTTATTTCTAATGAGTTCATATCTTGGTTGGCATGCAATAAGATTATTATCGGATTGAAATTGCCTACTTTCAATTGGTTAAAAACAGTTGAAACGTTACTGATTTACTGAATAGAGGCATTAAGGGATAAATTAATTTTTTTTAAAGGTCTATATGGATTTAAAATGTTTGCCGTCTACCTTAAATTTAAATTTCGAAATAAGAGAGTTTCTTTAGTGTGTTTGTTTGGGCCTTAATTGAGCTTTTCAACGAAATATGTTACCCAGCAAATCAGCATGTATATCAACATCAGGGTTAAAAACAGGTTGGGATCATATAGTAATTCTGGATTTCAACTAATGATGTCTTTAACCGGATTGTAATATTTGCTTTAGTTTGATTTGATTTGTTTTAATCTAATAGGTGTTTGTTTTATGTGTATTTTACAACTGACGAAATAGAACTTGATATGATCTATTTAAATTGAGATTGGTCTGATGTGAGATTGAAATCAATCTAGTTAAAAACATTCTTAGATCCATTTCTGATCCAGAAAAAAATGAGTGATCATTTGGTCTTTTTTCTCATCGAGTTCTGGGCTAGCTCTGGAAATCCCGAATAGATCCCAACTCTCAAGTATAATAACAGAGGCAAAAGAGCTAAAAAGTAAAAAGTTGGATATCTCTTTGTACATCAAAGTTTAGCTGTTAAACAATGAATGGAAAACTTGGAGGGAGCCTCCAACAGCTAACTAATATGTTTTCTTCATCTTAAATCAAGTTTCTTGCACATGCCAGAACAAAAAAAAACTGAATACCCTCCTAAAAAAGTTAGTTGTTGATCATTCATGAACTACCCTAGGAAACTGAATGCCTGCCCCTTCTTACAAGTGTTGATTTTGCTTCATCCATGTTAGTGGAAGAGACAAGACTATCAGATGAATCAGACCCACTGTTCTCCCCCAGTCCAACACCGCCACGTTTACTTGACCTCAACATTTTAGAGAAGATCCGGTTAGACGTCAACAACCCTTTCATTTTGGCCTTATTATCAGCGTGCCCCGCATTTTTTACTCTCAAGCCTTTAAGCTCATCACCAGCAGCGCCCCATTCTTCTTCAGTGTTACTTGTCTCAACGGATCTTGAGCTCCCCCCACAGGAGGTGTTGGTAGTAGTTTTGGGTAGATCAGGAGTTGTGCATCCGCAAGACGAATTTGCCCTCGCCTGCTCGAAAAACAGGACCTGCACAACCACACGCATCGGAAGTCTCTCGTTCTGGACAGCATGCTTGCAGGCTTCTGCCGAGAGCTTTTTGCAGTCCATCAGTTTGCATATTCTCTTCCGCTCGCTCTTGCTCATCCCCGGGTGTTTCTATAGCAATACATCCATCATGCACATCATCAGAAAAGTATACATGTTTATGTTATTCCTGCCTTTCCCACTATTAACTCTTAGTTTGAATTTTTACAGTTCATAATAAATGGTTGAAATATGTTTATAGGGCAGAAAAAATCGACCACAGAATTACTTCTTTAAAAGGAAAAAACAGATTCTTTAGGAAAAATAGGAAAGACAAGAGTTTGTTTTGGGACAAAAGTAAAATTTACATGTGGATGCAATAAGGGGATGTTGGTATACAACGTATAAGAAAATGATGGGATCATTCCCAATTGTTTGGTTTCAAATGTACACTAATTATTTTCCTTTTGTAAGAGTTGAAAATAATTATTCTCATGGGTAGGTTAGGAATTAGATTCAACGTAAGGGTAAAGGGTTGATGGTAATTCCATTGAAAATAATTTTCATGGAAGCACCCGGCGCCCCAAAAGATCATATTACTGACCCATTGCGCAAAATGTTTGGATGTGCTTATGGAAAAGCTAAAAATGTTTTACATGTAAAAAATGTAAAAATGATGTTTGAGCTAAGAGCATAATAAAATACGTGATTTTTTCTGGAAGGCGTTGTTAATACTTGACAGGGGTTGCTTTGAAAAGTGCATTTGAGATAAATAAATATTTCGTTTGGAAATTCTAATCAGAAGTACGCTATCAACGAATTGTCAAACATTATGTCCTGCTTCTATTTAGTATATTTATTTAAAAAAACACTTCTCATAAGACTGCTTTTAACAAAAGCACATCTAAATAAAGATGATGAAGAATCATTAGTCACAAGAATAACATGCATAATTCAAGCATACACCACATGCTTGGCTAAGGGTTTCAGATTCTGAAAATGGAGCATGGAAATCTTACCTTGAGGTAAATGTCTATAGCATGGTAAAGTCCATCATGAGAAGGGCGGGGAAAACCTGAGACCATCTCAGCCAACCCAATAAAAGTCGACAGTTGAAGGTTAGGATCTTCTTCTGAAATTCCAGCAAGGTACCCATCTATTAAATTTGCCACCCTCACTTTTGAAGCTTCTGATAAATACCCCACAGGCGGCTTTCCAACTTCATATATCTCGTTCCCAGTTTCTCCCGATGGGCCACGGCCACGCAACATAAACTCCTTCACTATTTCCTTCACAACGTCTGAGGCCCTAAGAGAAAGAAGATCAATCACGGATGCCTCCTCGAGTTGATGTCCAATTCTTTTAACCAGTTCACCAGTAGTTGGCCCGCCAGAATCATCAAGTGAAAGGGATAGTTTCAGCAATTTGAGCATAAACCCACAGGTCACACTACCTTTCTTAGCAGGTAGAAGCCACACTATGGTGTCCAAAATCGACTGAGCATCACCATTATTCTTCTGGAGCCTTCTTGAAGCATAAGCTTTCAGAGCTTCTCCAACGACTTTATCGGAAATGATCCCTTTGTTCTTGATAGAATTTATAACACGCTCATATAGGTCCACTTCAAGTTCACACAAGTCATCAACCCACCAATCCTTCGGCACCATCCTGCGTGCTCTTAAAGAATCAACCTTTTCCCTGTTGTACATATAGGACCAATCCACCTTTGAAGGATCAGTAGATGCCTTCGAAGCTATAGCCTCAATGCAATGGCTGACCAACTTCAGCTCCTCAGACATGGGTAGGAGAGAGTTTGTTGTCTGGAGGCAAATAATGGAATCTTTCCAGCTTCTAAGAATGCTTGAGTTCAAGAAAACATCAATCTTGTACATCAGATTTCCTTTTTCGACATCTTCGCTCATTTCCAGGTATTCAGCAGCACAACGTGCTGAAATCACGTTGTGGGCGTTCAGCGTGACGGCCACACCGTAACAGAATTTGGCGCATATTTCGAATGCGGTGGGCCCACCTGGGATGTCATGGATATAAACCTCATCGCCAGGCCCCTCATTTGAGTTTGTAACCAGTTTTTGCAATCGAGCACTCTTGGAGAGAAGAGGGAACTGCACCACAACAGTTGATCAGTATGATGTTAATTTTCTTTTATCCATCGATTTGGTTGATTTGGTACTTGGATTTAGAACTAATGACAAAAATGTGAAGTTTAACCCACATAGATTATAGGGGTGTTTTACAAAGTTGACTTTAATGACCATTATGATATTCAATCTTACACCGCAGCGACTGTTGATCATTTTCACAGTAATTGTAGTAATATTATAAAAAAGCCATCGATTCGTTAGTAGAAATTGAATGATAAATAAGGACAAAAATGTGACTTTGAACATGTAGCAACCATGGTTGTATGCAGTTGAGTATAGTGATCATGTCGGAAAAATGTACCATGGTTGTGTATCTTCATTGTGACTTTAATGATCATGTAATCATGTCGGGAAAATCCCATTGATTCAATCCTAGGCAATCACTCACACTACACATTAATATAAGTGTCCCCAATTCAAGATTTGATAAAATCTAAGAATTTCCTGGACTTTTTGAATCAAAACATGGGCATCAAAACCCATTCCGGGGATCAATAGACAAGATAAGAACTTGGAGTTTGTGGTATTTATAGTGCAGTGTGGAAAGTTTATATACAGTTTAGAAATATAGTAAGCTCATTGAGTCCAGAAAATGAAAACCACACAATACAATGACCAAAATTCCTCAAATAAGGCGATCCCTGAACAAACGTAGTGACGGAAGCATTATCCTTAAAAAAATTAAGGATTGTTACAACAATGTGTGCTTTTGAAAGAACCGCAATGAGCCATATGCATATTTTATACACTTGTTCACATATAAATGAAAATAAAATAAAATAAAAAACAGAAGCATGCTTGATTTTTTTATTTCACCTTATTTTAGTTAATGTTTTTGACTTATCTAAAGTAGAAAAGCTGCTGATATAACAATTATTTTAAAATAAACAAGCAGTAATCCATTGTCACCATACCTTATGCAAGTAAAACTTCACATCTCCTACGAAAATAACGATGTCGGAGGCCAACTCAGAAGCAACATATCTGCAAGATGGTTTCTCAGTTTTGGGTGATTAACTGAAGGAAGAAATGAACTCAGCGAAAAAGAAAAAAGAAAAAGATAAACTGAGTATATTGTGTTTAAGTTAGAAGAGGAACGATTGATAAATAAAAGGTATAAAATAAAACTGCACAAAGAGCAACTGAATCCCAGGTAATTCAAATTAGTAAACAGTTTTCACATAAAACAAAATTTAATAATGCAAAAAAATTACCTGGTGTTATTTCCTTCTGATTCAAAGCAGTCAGGTTTGGATCCAAGTTTCATGAACTTCATATTTGCAAGCTCTAAGATTATTCTCTTCCGTGAAACATTCAGTCATATACTCTAATATTACTCAACCTGTAACTGTAAAATCAAATAATTCTATGGACATTACTGAAAAACTCAAATGTCTAAATGTAATTCTTTGAATGACCCAATATTTAAAATTGATAAATGCAGAGGAAACTTTACAGGTAAACAAAGGGAGAATCGAAGAGAAAAATTAAATGCAACTGTTTTGTACAAACAAAAAAATACAAAAAATGACTAGATTGGTTTTATCTTCAAAAAAATTATTGACTTTAATGGGATGAAAGACAGAGAAAGAAAAATTATTTCCTTGACCATGGGTAAACGAGTCAGGTCCAGAGACATAACCGGAAGATTCTCAAGACTAAATTAAAAATTATTCTCCAAAGCAGAAACGCGATTGTCTTATTACCTTTTCTCACCTACATTATTATAATGCTCTTTAATCTCGTTTCTTTCCAGCACCAAAAATTCCAAATCTTAAAATATTATTAAATAAAAAATAAATAAATAAATAAACCTGCAATTGGTGGTATAAAGTTCCAAAGATCCACCTCATATAGAAATCACATGTATATATCCAGCGTGATTTGTGCGTTTATTTTTAAATACATATAAGCATTGAAAGCACCTGCAATGGAAAACAGCATCTTGGTGTTCAAAGTTTAAGAAACCACCACAGCAGAAGACAACAAGAACCTCCCCACAGATTTTGCAAAATTGAAATACAACGTATTAAAAAAGTAGATAACAAAAAGAGAAAATCAGGAATTGGATAGCCATATAAGAAGAAAGGACCAAACTTCAGCAAAAAAAAACCAAAATCTGAGGCAACCCCAGAGAAATATTTCATCAAACGAAAAATTTTCAGTTTTTAAAACATGGGTAAGGGAGAAAACTTGCTATTTTCAAGACACATAACGTAACCCAATGGCAACTCTCCCAGTTAAGCTCGACGAAACCCAAGACTTGAAATTTACATCAACCCTTGAAGAACAAAAAAAAAGAGCTTTTTCATGTGCATAGAGGAGGGAGAAGCGTCATTGGAATGATCACCCAAAAAATGTAAACTAGAGAAAGAAAGTGAACCCACCTCACATGCACAAATCTATGGAGTAAGAAGAAGAAGAATAAACATATGGTCTCACATAAACCAACGAAGCGAGAGTAAAGACGGGTGCTTTATGTAAGTTTTTGTGGAAGCAGCCATAGTTGCAGATACATGCTAGAAAAAGGCAAGCTTTCAGCTTACCCGTTTTGCTAGAACCAGAAATAAAGGTTTTGATACCAGAATTTCCTTTTATTGTTAAAAACAAAAGCAAAAGGGAACGTACAGCTTACCTCAGAGTATTTTCCGTTTTTTGATACCACTTTGATCTCACACAATGCTGCTCTGCTATTGCTGTTGCTTTAAAAACCCTTTCGTTTTTTCAGGGGAAAGTGGAGGCTAACTCTCGTCTTTTCTGTGTGCGAGATTAAGACACCACAGTTCGTATCCGCACACCGCTCACTCCACGCTTTCTTTTTTCCTGCCTTCGCTTCTCTAAAGTCAAATTATAAATGGGAATCCGAATTTTTATAGCTACGTGATCACACATACTCGGTATAATATACGGAGTACTTCGTAATACCGACTATGTGTTATGTGGGTACGGCAATTTGAAATGAGCTGAAATTTAAGGTAGTTTAGCTTAAATTAAAGGTAGTTTAGAGAATACCATCGTATATTTTAATCTTATTAATCAATTTTTTCATTAAATATGTCAAAAAATATATTTTATGTTAAAGTTACTTTTTTTATTGAATTAGGATGTTTTTACTTGGATTAATTTGTCCCAGATCAGATCAGACCAGACTGGTATAATTATAAAATACAAAGAAACCAGACCAAATCAGATCAGACCATCAAATTACAGTCCAAGTAAAATCATCCTTAGTTAAGATTACAATAGAAGATCATTTTAGCTATGAAATTTTTTTAAAAAAGACCATTTTGACTATCATTTCAACAAATTCATCAGCTTCCACTAGACCTTCATCATTTTTAGCAAATTCGGTTGATTCAGTAAATTGAAGTACTACCAAACGGGCTTTGTTTTGGTGACCCCTACAGTTTCGTCTTATCAATCATATATGTCAGTTTTTCCATACATCGAACACGACAATTTTAATTTCGTGCGTTGAATTATGTAAAAATCTAAATAAGTGAAGTTGGAGACTTGGAGATATTATTGTGGTTGATTGACATAATTTACACTTAAATATTCTTTTTTTCAATATTTTATTAGTAGAATATATTTCCATTATAAATCATTCTAACCAAAAATTAATTATTTTGAGTAAAATCAACTAATTTAAACAATTTCAATATTATGTGACGGGCTCGTAAAACGAAAAGTTCAAAAAATGCTTTTCTCGAGCAAAAGAAAACAACTCCAATATGGTTTAAGAACATCCACATTGATGATCTTCAACTTTACGATTTTTCATGGTTTATTATTGTCATGTCACTTTCACATAAGATAATCTCAAATAATCTTTAAATCAATAAATTTCTCCTCATTAATGATCTCAATTTAACTTGGATATGAGCATGAGCATGCACGAACTACAAATCTAGTCATCATCATAATTATGAGTATATGTCTAGAAGTTCGAAATAATCTCAAAATAATCCAACTTTGGAATTCGATACCAGATTATTTTATCAAATAATCTCATAAAATAATCTCAACCCCTCATCCATGATCACAAAATAAAATCATCCACATCATCAAAATGATTCCTAAAATAATATCTAAACCAATAAGTCTATGCCCATATGGAGCCCGTTTGGAGAACTCTGTTTTCGGCTTATCAGGCTTATCAGCCAGCTTTTTCACCAAACACGTAACTTTTACTTTCGCGCGCTGAATTGTGTAATAAGCCGAAAAAGTAAGGTTGGAGTTACTTTTCTGGCTGTATTGGCTGAAGTTACTGTAGAGGACCATTTTAGCTATTTTTACATATAATTTTTTCTTTAATTTATTAATAAAATATATTTTTAAAATATTTTTTTCTTAAATCAGCAGAATCAGCCAAAACAGCCACTCCAGCCAGAATATCATAAATTTCAGCAGAATCAGCCAAAACAGTCGATTTTGGTGCTACCAAACGGGCTCATGATTTGGTTGGCTTGACTAGTTGGATAACGTGAGACTGTTGAAAATGTTTTCCCGACATATTAAAGAAAAAATGTATCAAAAAGTTAAAAGTTTTATATTTATTTATTTGAGTAACTTCAACGAGCAAAGAAAACACGCCCCGTTTTCATTTCAAAAGACATTCGTTGATGAGACCTGACCATAATAAGCAATCGAAACTTGCAAAATTATTGATTGATGCCAGTTGACTGTTACAAAAGATAAAGTAAAACCCACAAATTCGAATATACAGTTCCAACTCTTTTCTAAAACAATTAGGGTATGTTTGGTTCAAGGTAATCACCTATGCAGGCCGGAATCTCATGCCCGAAATCTGAAATATCTGTGTTTGGTTCGTAGGTTTATTTTTATGGGGGGAATGTCACATTCCAAAAAAGAAGAGAAAGTAATAGGATGCCCCTCCATCTCAAACCCACTCAACTCTTAGGTTATCTTACATTCCTTGGTGGGAGTGAATTTTATTCCAAAAATACTCATTCTCATTTAACCAAAATGGTTTAAATAGCATACAAAGTATTTATTTTTTATTTTTCTTAACCTATCCGCATTGGAATTTTTTAAAACAAACCCATCCGTATTGGATTAAGAAATACAAAATGTATACTTTTGAATTTGATTTATTAAAAATTAATGAATAAATTACATATTTATGACTAAAATAAAGATTGTTTACAAAAATGTGGGTAGTGATTTAATCACTACTGATTAAATTACGGTAGTAATTTAATCATAATAACTTATATTGAACTTTTAAACTTAGATGATCATGATAACTTAATATAAGAGGAGGTGGTGTTATTATTAAGAAAAAAGGAGTTAATGTGGTTGATAGTGAATAATAAATTTAGAATAAAGTAAGAATGATTTAGAAGCTAAGGATCAAACATTAATTTTTTTCACTAGTGGTTGATAGTGAATTACCTTTAGTAGGAGTGAAATATAACATGCAACTTTTCCTTAAATAGGAGTCAATATCTAATATTTCCTAAGTAGGATCAACCATTAATTTTCTACCCCTAATCTAATTAATTAATTGCCCCCTTAAGTCCATGAATAATCAGGTCATTCTATTGGTGACATGTGGTCCATTGATTTTTTGATCGATGAAAAACGTAGGCTCCTATCGATGAAGACATTCTTTCTCGGGACCCTGACGATTGTAATAAGGGTATTACGAGAAAATATTTTTAAGGGCATTGAAGTAATTCACCAAGTTTGTTGTATAATATATGATTTAACCAAACAAGTTAATGTCACATTCCTTTAGTCTCAACCAAACACAAATGGGTACAAATTGAATACATTCCCATCAATCTAACATACCCAGTAATCTGACATTCCCATGGTAATCTGACATTCCTTGAACCAAACATACCCTTATAGTTTTGCAGAAGATAATTACATCCTCACATTCGGCCCCATCAGGTAATAGATCTAAACACAAACGGACATACTGTATCACTGTATGTCCTAAGCTTCCAAAAATCAACTATCAACACAATACTTCTTCACAATACTCCTTGACACTGAAATTGATTGAATCGGCTAAATTAAAAAACATTAAATTTAAAATATATCATGTTAATGAAATAAAAAAGAATTTATCCAAATATAGCTAAGGTGATCTTAAAAAAATGTGACACGTCTTTGATAAAAAGTTGATTGTATGATTTAATTATGTTTGACATACCAGTCGTTGAATATTCTTCTAAAATAACTTCAGTCAATTCAATCTTAAAAGTAAGTTTAAATTCAGATTAAAGTTTTCCAAGATAAGAGTGATTAAGTCATATTTTTAGAATAAAACAATGATGATGATATTTATGAACTTTAATTTTTTGTTTTAGTCATATTTAGAGAATTTTCACAAATGAACCGCATAAGTCATTAACCATGTAATGGACAATTTGAAGTGTAACATCATCATGTAATGATGTTTTTTGGGATTGAAATTTGCTGATATGGTCTGATCTGGTCTGGTCTAAACTGGTCTGATCGGGGTTGATCGGGTAAATGTATGGTCTTTGTGTATTTTATAATTGTAGAAGTCTTGTCTGGTCTGGTTTGGTCTAATCTGATATGGTCTAATTTGGTCTGCATTGGTCTGGTCTGATCTGGAACTGAAAATGATCTAAAGGAAACATTCTAAGTCTTCATATTTCTATAGTGATTTGAAACAATTACAACTCTACTAAAAGCAAAATGAATAAATAAAAACTAATTCAAAGCGTGAAATAGGCATAACTACAAAAAACAACAGCGATATATGGAAATAATAAAACAACAAGCCATCAATTTTCACTTATGTCGCGTCCTAGCCCGATTTCATTGTACACGCAAATTGATCTCGATTGTCAAAAGTCCCACTCTTTCCTCCTTTGGCGGCGGTTCTGGAAGAGGGCGGATCAACAATGTCGTCATAGACGAGTTGAAAAACATAATGGGGTTTGAGAAAACCATGCATAAAGTCGATGAATGCAATCAAAGGCAATTGAATAATAACATGATATTTTATAGGCCCTTGCAACATTAATTTCAGAAGAAATCACTTATTACATCATTGTCAAAATTAACAGAAGAACAACCATAGAAATACAAATGAATAAAACAGCATTCATACGAGGGTACATTATTTTTTTAATTGTTTGTGAACTATATTTCTCCTAGGGATGGCAACTAGGGGTGGGAAAAAACCGACCCAAAACCCGATAACCGAACCGACCCAACCCGATATATGATATTGGTCCGGGTTTTATTTTAAAAATGACCGGTCCGGGTTAAAATACCCGACCCGAACCCGAAAACTCGGGTCCTACTTCGGGTTCTAAAATTTTAAGCCCAACCCGGACCGAAAAAAACCCGATTTATTTAAGAAACTAAAATATATATATTTTATATAAAATATGTATGACCTATTAATACATCATACCGATATATATATGATACGTACGAACTATTTTATACTACATCCGTCCCAAATTGATTAGCAAGAATGACTTTTTTAGTCAGACAATTTTATTTTATTCACTTAATTTGGATATCAATTTTTAATTATATTTAACTTGGAGTTTGCAACTTTGAATATATTTTAATGTAATTTGTTAATATGTAAATTTTAATTATTAAAAATTGAATGATGTATCAATATGGAGTATTTAACTTTAACATTGGTTGACCAAAAAATCTTGAGTTTGTAAATCAATTTGGGACGGAGGGGATGTTACTTTGCTTTCGAACCAATTGTTCTTCTACAACATTTTCTATCATGTGATTTTTATATTCAAAATATACTGCTTTGATTTTAATATACTACATACTCCCTCCGTCCCAAAATGGTTGGCCAAATTTCCTTTTTTGGCCGTCCCAAAAAGGTTGGCCATTTCCATTTAAAGTAAGAAATACGTGGCTAAAGTTAATTCTCTCTCCTCTGCACAAATTTCAACCACACAGTTTTTACTTTATTAATCCACGTGCAAGTCAACATTGGCCAACCATTTTGGGACGGAGGGAGTATATTTTTTTGATTAAAAGTTTAGATGTTTGCAATTTTTGTTGTAATTGTATTTTAATTGTGTTTAGATATATCAGTTCAAATTTTTTTCGAATTCAACCCGACCCGACCCGAACCCAACCCGAACCCGAGGCTCTTAAAACCCGGACCAACCCGAAAGTATTGGTCCTCCGATCGGGCCCAAAAATGTAGAACCCGAAGCTTTTCGGGTTTTTTACGGTCCTAGCAAAAACCCGACCCAACCCGACCCGATCCCACCCCTAATGGCAACGGGGCGGATCGGGGACGAATAACATAAAACCGAAACCGCCCCGTAGGATAAAATGTTTGCCCCAAAACCGCCCCATTCACCGCTCGGGTAGTTTTTATTTACCGTATCCACACCAATGGGGAATCGGTTTATCTACAGGTAACCGTTTGCCTATTTCACGCTTTGAATTAGTTTTTATTTATTCATTTTGCTTTTAGTAGAGTTGTAATTGTTTCAAATCACTATAGAAATATGAAGACTTAGAATGTTTCCTTTAGATCATTTTCAGTTCCAGATCAGACCAGACCAATGCAGACCAAATTAGACCATATCAGATTAGACCAAACCAGACCAGACTTTACTTGTAGATAAATGCAATCGGTTTATCACATTATAATCCTACTTGTTAATGTAAACATCCTTCATAGTACATTATTTATTCAAAGGACCATAAAACATACAAAAGTAAATATTTAAGCAATCAAACAGTTTTAGTCCTAAATTCATGAATATGTCAAACACCAAATATCTCTTGTAACATCATAAAAAAGTAGTAATCATCCCAGAATTTAAATTAAAAAAACAGGTTCAGGCCTATATTTAGTTTTAAGCCTAAAAAAGTAGTAATCCTTCGCAAAAAGTTTTGAGTGTATTATTCTCATTTTTTAAACAAAGTTTATTATATAAAAGTGTATTATTCTTTACATACGTATTTGATATATAGATTTAGTTTACACAATTTAGCACATATACTTATTATTATTTTTATATATAGAGGCCTGGCAACACTATTTTCAAGCTTATCAGGCTTATCAGACAACTTTTTCACCAAACACGTAACTTTTGCTTTCGCGCGCTGAATTGTGTAATAAGCAGAAAAAGTAAAATTGAAGTTACTTTTCTGGCTGTATGGGCTGAAGTTACTGTAGATGATCATTTTAGCTATTTTTACATATACTTTTTTCTTCATTTTATTAATGAAATATATTTTAAAAATGATTTTTTCTTAAATCAGCAGAATCAGCCAATACAGCCAATTCAGCCAGAACTTCATAAATTTCAGCAGAATAAGTCAAAACAGCCGATTTTCGTGTTACCAAATGAGCTCATAAAGAGTTAGAATTTATTAATAATGTTACGGGTCGGGTAACGGCGCGGGTCCCCGCACCATTAGTGAACGAGGCGGTTTCAGGTCAGACAACGGGGCGGATTAGTATAGAACCAGAATCACACCATTATCTATTTAAAAAAAAATCGGGTACTTCCCGCCCCGTACCTGTTCCCCAGTCAAACCGGTTTTCCCCATTTTGACCAAATTGGTTCGGTACGGATATCCAACGGGTCGGCCGAAATTGTCATCCCTGATTTCTCCTCTAGAACTTAAGTTTAGGCGGTCAATACTCAATAGTCTTCACCGTTCCTCATCACCAATTCAACTGCTCACCCTCTAAGGTTGGAGTTGAAGTATTCATAAAGGTATATTCATTACTCCGTATTCTCTAGTACATGATATTTCCTTTTGATTAACTTTTTTATTATTTGACTCATTCTTATATATGAAAACTTGTACGGAGTATGAGTTAGTATCATATATTTTCATATTCTATATTCTTTTTTGCCTTTTTATCATTCCTTTCTTGTTTTTTCCCCTTCTTCTATTTTCTATTTTTTCTCATTTTCTTTTATATTTATTATATATCCTCAACATTGTTGCTGTTTGTAACTTTGTATCATATCCGTGAAATATGATAAATTAAAACACAAGCGCCAGTAGTATTTATACAATAAAATAGTAAATGATCAAATCAAAATAGAGAAAGTCATTTGCCAAATCGAAGATGATTTTCTTGAGCAGAGGATGTTGAACCGCTGACTTCTACACCCCAAGGTCCCCAATTCTGTGTTTTTGCCTTATTTGGCAACGTGTCTCTAATTGGTTGGACCTCATGCTTGGGAATTACGTTTTCCCGATGTTAACTACGGAGTACTTATCAATTGCTCGTACGTTTTATACAATCAAAAAAGAATTATGATGTTTTCTTTTGGACTGAAATTTGTTGGTCTGATCTGGTCTGGTCTGGTCTGGTCTCATATGGTAAACGTCTGGTCTTTGTGTATTTTATAACTATCCAAGTCTGGTCTGGTTTGGTCTGGTCTGGTCTGTTTAAGTCTGGTCTGGTCTGGTCTGGTCTGTTTAAGCCTGGTCTGGTCTGATCTGGTCTGGTCTGGAACTGAAAACAGTCCAAAAGAAAACATCCTCACTCGTACGTTTTACGGAGTATATAAAACTTAAAACGCGTTTAGTAACATCCAAATTGAACCGGCTCATTGAAGTGTGTCTCAAATCGGCTCATACCGATTTATGAAACAAATTATACTTAATTTTTTAATAAAATAAAGAAAAAAGTATATGATAATAGCTAAAATAATCTTTTACAATAACTTCAACAAATACAGCCAGAAAAGTAACGTTAATCTTACTTTTTCTTGTAATTACACAATTCAGCACAAAATCAAAAGTTACATGTTTGATGAAAAAGTGAATTGATAAGCCTAATAGCCTGATAAGCCGAAAAAGGTTACCAAGTTTTTTTTTGAAAATATTACCAAAATAAAACTAGTTTACAAAAATGTGACTATTAGTTACTACAATGTAGTGTCATGGTAACTAAGCTTCAAAAGTTGTACATAAGTTATAAACACTCTTGTCACTAGTAACATTTTTGTAAATACTCCTCATTTTAGTCATATATATGTAATTATTTCATAAAATAAAGAAAAAAATATATGAAAAATAGCTAAAATGGTCCTCTAGAGTAACTTCTGCCAATACTGCCAGAAAAGTAACTCCAACATAATTTTTTCTTATTATTACACAATTGAGTGTGCCAAATAAAAAATAAAAGTTGACTGATGAGCTTGATAAGCCGAAAAACAATTTCCAAACTGGCTCAATATTTAGAATGTTGTTTCAATTACACTAGCTTCCGTTTTATAAGTCAAATCACATTAGACTATATCAGACTTCAATAATTGTAAAATATACATAAAACAAACTTCCATCAAACCAAATCAAATAAGATTTAAACAAATGAGATAAGATCAGATCACACTATATCAGAAAATTTCATTCCAATTAAAAACATCATTGTTTGTCATAGATCGATTCAAATTAGTCAACCATAAAATCTTTTGAGAATAAAGCGTGGATGTTGTTGTATTGGTCAAAAAATAATTAGGGCTTACTTACTAACATAGATATTTTCGGATGTTTTTCCTATTTTCCTTTCTCCAATTTTCCGTTTTCATTTTCCATTTTTTCTATCTCCAATTCTCTGTTTTTATTTTCTATTTTTCCATTTTCAAATCTCAAAAAATGATCATCAAATTGTTTTCACCTAGTTCTGTGACCGATCGGAAGGGCGAAAATACCGTCTCGATCCGAACTGAACCTACTACAGCCCAAGTAGGGTACCCGGTCTCAAATATAGGAAAGTCGAGACTGGTACCGACCAGTCTTGGTTGGTCTCAACGGCTAGTTTGACTAATTCTTTTCCTTTTCTATGTGGTTGGCAACTCAAGGACTCTTTTGCAACTTTTCACTTTAAAATATGATTTAAAAAATGGAACAAAATTATCAGGTCCACGATGGGAACGGACATGGACACTAGATCGTCGACAGGGATCGGGTCGGGGCCGATCAATTGTTGACTGACTGCACATAGACCGCCAGGTCATCGAGCGAACATGATGGAGATGACTGTGTCATTGACCAAATCCTACAGGGACCGTCGAGTCAATGATCGGATCGGATCAGGACTACTCGACCTTTGACTGGACCGAACATGTACTGCTGGTCGTTGACCGGACCAAACAAAGACCATTGGGCGTCGACTGGACCAGACATGTACCATTGGGTCGTTGACCGGACCAACACGGACCACCAGATTGTTGACCTCACCGGGCATGGATCGTTACGTCATTGTCTGGACCGGACATGGATCTTCTGGTTGTTGTCCGGACCGGATCGAGACTACCCAGTCGTCGATCGAGATGGACAAGTACTTTTGGGTACAGGTCGTTCACATGACATGACAAGGACCGTCGTGTTGTTGACCGGATCGAACAGGGAACGTCGAGTCGTTGACTGAATTGGACATCTATGCTCCAATTTCCTTAATCGAAACGCCTTTGCTCGGGCGTCACAAGGCCGCCATGAGGTCCTTAAAGATCTGAATCCAAACCATTTTGTCCATAAGAATCGTCCCTACCACCGGAATTTCTGCCGGTCGATCTTCCTCCAACACAGCAGTCCCTTCTTCTTCGTCATCGAGAACCAATTCGTCTGAAGTTTCACCAATGCCCAGACCAACTTATTTCTCAATCAAACTGTTCACTGGGCCATCCTCCCCGCTGGGTTGCTCTCGATCTTCCCTCCTCGATTCTTGCAAGATGTTAACCATGAGCCTTCTCAGCAAAACAATGTTGTTGCGCTGCTTGAATCCTTCTGATTAGCTGCAATCCACGCCGTCGCACCAGAGGTCGGTAGAAGAGTCGAAATCCTATTCTAAGGGAGAAGACCACATTTTAATTCCATTGATTTCATCTCATTCTTTTGTATTTGGAAAACGATTTGGTAAACACATATTTTTGTTTTCCTTTCTTCAGTTTTCCGACAATTGTTTTCGATAAATACGTTTTCTGTTTTCCTTTTTTTAGTTTTCCATTTTTCTAGAATACCCTTTTATTCATGTCCGGAATTCCGGACAGGAACCGCCGTCCGGACGGTGGAGTTTGGCCGCCTTCCCGGTGACATTTTTTGATGAAATTTTTATGGCATGTTCTTCATCAAGTCTAGTTTATCCACAGAAAAATTCAGCCAAAAACTCAATCGGGAAGGTCGTCAAATGGTTTTTGCAAGTTAACTGGTCCGGAATATGTATTTTCCGGACCAGTTAACTTGCAAAAATCATTTGACGACCTTCCCGAATGAGTTTTTGGCTGAAATTTTTTGTGGATAAACTAGACTTGATGCAGAACATGTCATAAAAATTTCATCGAAAAATTCCACCCGGAAGGCGGCCAAACTCCGCCGTTCGGACGGCGGTTCCGGTCAGGAATTCCTGACCGGAAGAGTACTCTTCTAGAATATATCTTGCGTGTAAACAAGCCCTTAGCACTTTGTTTTCTTGTTTTAACATGAGTAAATATGTTTATAGTCTTGAAATTGTTTAGGATGCGCTTTGCTGTCCAAAATGGGTTGATAAATTTGGATATCAGGAAAATACACCAAAGTGAGCAAACACTCCCAAACTGCATTCGTGGTCTCAATCGTTTTAAGCAGAAAATAGTCTACCTCTTAATCTTTTAGGAGATAATTGGGTGTGTATACATTTTTTAATAAGTACATTTAAGTTTATGTTATACATTTACAAAAATAAAGTGCATAGCCTTTTAAATTATCCTAGAAGTTTATGAGTATATACATGTAAGACGTAAACAACGAAATTCATGCAATTTGATGTTATCCAAATGCATTTTCTTGATTGTTGGGGTACTAATACTGGTTTGGAATTCAATTTTTGACTATTGAAGCATACTCCGTAACAAATTAGACTTATTCCGATGAAATCTACTCAAATCACACGAGACTGGATTAGAACAAGTCAGGCTATAAAACATACTTTTATCAAATAAGCTAAAAACATACTCCCTCCGTCCCAGAAAATTCTTCCTAGTTTGACTTGGATCGGAGTTTAAGAAAGAGAGAATAAAGTGGAAATGTGTGGTTGTAGTTGTGTAAGAAAAATGTGAAATGAATGTGAGCCACACAAATAATCAAAAAGGTGAAGTTGGAAGAATTTTCTGGGACGTCCCAAAAAGGAAAGTTGGAAGAATTTTCTGGGACGGAGGGAGTACTTGAATAGAGCACATCTAATCATAAAATTACAATCCAAGGAGAATTTCACCTACAAACGTCTCACGTGAAGGTGGTTGAACGGCGTCCCGGTTTGAAAAAGTTCTAACCACAAGATGACTGGTGCATTTTATTTTGCACATTTCAGTTTCACCTAATACACAATTCAACACCACATACTTGAATAGAGCACATATAATCATAAAATTACAATCCAAGGAGAATTTCACCTACAAACGTCTCACGTGAAGGTGGTTGAACGGCGTCCCGGTCTGAAAAAGTTCTAACCATAAGATGATTTGATGCATTTTATTTTGCACATTTCAGTTTCACCTAATACACAATGGAGCACCACATAGTGTCACTGTGCGATATTTTTGTTGGTGCATACTTCAATTTCACACATTGCACATTCAATTTCACATAATATTATTTAACAGTGCAGATTCATTCTCATTTCTTTGTTAAGATCATCTCCTTATTGAACCGATCAACCCTCTAGTCCCATCATAGAGTATAGAGTGAAATGCAAATTTGGAAAACGTATAAAGCTCGTAGAGATGAAAGGATGCACATGATACTCTCCATGGAACAGTTGGTTAAAGAGGAGGAAATAAATGCAAAGAGATGGAACAGGCTGTCCCTCGGAAAGAAAGCTTTGATCATTCAAAGTTTTGTGTGCAGCAGCTTCTGTATTTCTTTTTCCATCGCGCACACACATATTTAATACACTGTGTACCCTATACTATACTTAAATTATAGTCTATAGCTACTAGCTAGCAGTGTAGATTTTTTTTTGAAAACGCTAGCAGTGTAGATGGATGCAGCAGAATTGAAGGAACACTAAGTAATGCCTATCTTTTTCCAATTTCCCAGCTCCTATATTATACGGAGTAATAAATAATTGAACAAGTAATAAATGGTCATTGAGCTGGGCAGCTGGGCTTGGAAGTAATTAAATCGGGCTAGACTACTTGTACCACAGTAACAGCCTACCAAGAAATAATATTTGCTCTGCCCTCATATATTTGTAGAAGAAAAGTTCACTCATATTTTGTTGGGAAAACTATCAAATAAGCCCCCGTACTATGCCGAAAAAGTCGATTAGGCCCTCGTACTTTAGAAACACTCAATTAAGTCCTCAAACTATTAAAAAACGTTCAATTAAGCCCTTTTGGTCGGTAAGTAACTGGTTTCCCGGTTAAACGACGACGACGGCGATGATGTGCTCGAACCCCAGCAACGGCGGCTGCCGGGAAACGAGTTACATTTAACCGGGAAACCGGTTACTTACCGACCGAAAGGGCTTAATTGAACGTTTTTAATAGTTCGAGAACTTAATTGAGTGTTTGTAAAGTGCGAGGGCCTAATCGACTTTTCCCTATTTTGTTGGTTTTAACAACAACAGATTATAGTCCGTTTGATAATACTAAAATTGACCGAATCGACTGAATTGGCTGCATTGGCAGAAGCGATTGAATTACTGAAAATTATATTTATAATGTATTTTATTCACAAAATAAATAAATATTATATGAGAAATAGTTAAAATGATTATACACAATAATTTCAACTACTTCAGGCAGAAAAGTAATTTGAAACTTACTTATATTTTGATTTGTACATAACTCAGTGCGCGATACAAAAATTGCGTGTTGAATATAGAAGTTATCAAATGTGTTCTTAATTATGAAGAATAAAATAAAACATACTCCATAATTTGTAACAAATATGTATGTGGGTGCATGATTACAAGTTGAGTTTGTATTTCGTGTTTATTGCACTGTTACTCTTCGCATCCGAGGAAGCGGTCTAGTTTAACTGGTCATCGACTCACTCAACTAGTCTAACGTTCAAAACTCCATCGAGAGAGTTCTAGCTCTATATACCCCCAAACTTTCCTCAATCCCTCCCCCGACCCTGGGGAACGAATAATCTTTGCATCCAATCTTTAAATCCGCTGAATTCACACCCCAAAAGTGGGAATAGAAAGTAATAAAAATGAATCAAATTATGGGTTGCAAAACCCAATTTTTAGAGTTAACTTAACATACGACGATTACATTCAAACTCAATGTTTTATGTTTTTACAACTTTTGCATACATTCAAGACCTCGTAGACAATGCTTCCCATTGTGGACGTCTTAACTCTTAAAGATTTAACCGTCAAATGATGAGCTAGAATGGTTAGACTATTTTTAGGAGTCTAAAATGTCAAAAATGGAAATTTTAGACTCTTAACTACTTACATTGGTGATCAATTTGGGAGTCTAAAAATGGAAAATTGGATAGAGGGTCTCAAATATAGAAGGTTAGTTGACAGCCAAAAAGAATGAAAAAAACGGAAGAAAAAGTGGACTAAAGAAAAGGGTGCATACGGAAGAAGAATGAGACCACATATTTTTTTTAAGTCTTATAGCTTATTTATTTGTGCTCCAATTTTTACAAAACATATATCAAAAATTTTAATTTTTTATGATCTTTCATATGACATGAATATCACATATATAAAATTAAAGAATAAAATGATGTTCAAACTGCTAGAGTTTTTTAGGCTAAAAAATACAAGAAACATAAATTTTTAATCCATTGTGCCTCCACAAATAGCCAAACAGTAGTTGAATCCAATTTTAAACCCAACTTATATTTTAGTAGCAGAAAAAAGTATAAAAGCAATTAAAGATTTTTTTATTTCTTAACATCGAAATGTGCATTTTTACACATGTAATAGAGAAGAGAATCCAATGTGATAAGAATAGACACATCAAGTTGAGAAGGGAATCCGATGTGTTATGGATAGACGCAAAAGTTGAAAAGAAAATCCAATGTTCCAATATTTTAGAACTCACTACATCGAAAAACGTAAAAAAAAATATTAATGAATTTTTTTTTTACATCAAAATGTGTCTTTTTTATTTTGTAATTAATCAAAGAAAAAATTAATAGTAAAACATTACTTATAATAATTTAATTAGTGATTTACTAAATTAATATGTAAAGAAATGTGCAGAGTGGATTTTATTGACGGTACTAGAATGTAGAGAAATAGGAGTCAAAACACTGTTTTCATATTGACGGAGTCCATTTTTGATATTTAGACTCCCACACCACTCCAAATGGTCTTAGAGTCTAGCTTTGCTGGGTTAAAAGATAAATCAGCATCTCAGCCTCTCAGGCAAACATTCAGCATCTACTCTCCGGTAAATCTAGTTTCACTTCCAACTTTATTGGGCATGATCATCTTAAATACTTTTAACAGCATTGGCATAGCCCGTATAAAATATCCAAGAATGGGCTGGAAGCCTGGAAGAACTTATTCTTATAAGCCTTTGCACATTAAAAAAAATTACCAAACTTGCGGTGAGCATAGTAGATCCATGAGAGACCTACCAACTTCCCTGTTCAACCTTACCATTTACCAATCACACCAAACTTTACAAATACAGCAAAGACAGTTCTGAATTTGGAGAATTTCTACTAGTTTCCGCAAAAATAACGCATTCACTCACTCTTCACTCTTCTAGGTAGTTGCTCAGATGCAGCACCACCGACAATGCATGGGTAAAGCTTGAAAGTACCTTCAGGAGCAAATACTCTGTTAATAGAAACACACACACATATACTTGGAAGTTGGAACTGATAGACACCTGCTATCGATATTACCCCAGCATGGTACATGATTCAGCAATTAGAAAAAAATCGTGATGGACAAGTCTCAGCCAATTGGTGAATGAACCTGAATAAAAACGCTGTTTTGGCCTACAGAATAATTTCTTGAAACAAAACTAGAAAGAAAAGGGGTGCAAAACAGTCTTGAAAGGAAAGTAACAGATGGGGGGATTATGAAGCCAGGAGTGCTTCAATTTTGGCAATCCGATCTTCTTCACTCTGTGGAGGTGGACTCTTGTTGGCTTCAGAAAAAAGATCATGCTTCCACTTATCAACAGTCTTATTTGGACGATAATCTGGTTTAGAAATGAATGTGTCTCTTCCCCTAAGGCTTCTGCTGTCAGGGTGAGGCCTGTCTCTTCTTGAAGGAAACCTCCCCCTCCATGCCCCACCCATGTTTGCCTCCCTTTCCCGTGCAAATTGCTTCTCGGATTGGTCTCTACGATGGGAAACATAGCTGCTTCTTTCACTTCTTCTATCAACAGCATGATATACATCTCGGATGGAGGAGTTGTGCTTAGCTGGCTCAGTTTCTTCTTTGTCGGCTTTCTCAAGATCAACAGATATTTTTTGCTCCCTAAATGACCTTTTCTTTGCAGGTGGTTTCGGGTTTGCCTCCAATTCAAAGTACCCATCATGTTGCCAAGCATCATTTTCTTTTTCTTGAAGTTTGGGTTTTTGACCCATGGGTGTATGACCATGATTTGTTTTCCTGTTCGCCTGCTCCTTGGATTCTCTCCTTTGACCATGCTCTTTAAAACGACAAAACACACAAAATTAGATCCAACACTAAACAATCCATTAAGTTCACATAATTAATGAATAAGATCAGTCATACAACAATGTAAACAATTTTAAAAGTTCACCAAATGCAGATTATGCCAGAGTACGAGAGGAACATTTGGTTGGATTCATATATGATAGAGACAAGTTGTTTAGTTTCTTATCTTGGAAAATACAAAAAGGTAAAAGAACATGTACAAGGCATTTTAAGAGAAGCTCACCATCGGGATCTATGCGCCTTGAACTTCGACCAGCTTGCCCAGCATTACCACGTTCGTCATGCTGTTATAAGAAACGCACAGGCAAGCCTAATAGTGTTATACACACAGATGTACTTGAAGTCAACTGTCTGAACAAGAACTCCCATTCATCAGCCAAATAGAGGGTTCAAAAAATCAAAGAACATGTTTTTCAGTTATTAATAGCTAAATCCTGTGCAAAGGTGGTAGCCCTCAATGGGATTTATGGGAGATAGTTTTTGAACCTTGCTAAAGTCTAATACATTTTGGGTCCTTCTGGTCCAGACAATTTAGTCTCTCGCTCTACAGTGGAAATAACATTGTATTGGTGCATATAAATACAATATCGAATTATAAGCAATACTCCAAACATCCATTCCACTGGAAGGATAAAGACAGTTGGTTTTTTTTGTTGCTTTTGCCAATAAAATAAAATACTCTAAACTAATACCAACATCAGTAGAGAGAAAATTGAAGAAAAGAGAACAAGATTACACTGAGAAATAAGCAGGACTTCACTAAAATAAAAAATTTGTTCTGTGAATAAACAGTGTTAATTATTAAAGAAAACACCTGAAAGTATGACTGAGAGCGGGGTACTTCTACTGGGTCAAAAGAACGCTTAACAGATCGATGCTGAGATAATTCTGATAGATCAGAAGAATGTTTCACTCCTTCACTGCGGACATCCCTTTTCTGGTCAGATACTTTTCTTGCATCCTTTTCTGTCTTGTAGTCATGCCTGGAAGGGGCACCCGGAAGTAAATCTAAAGCATTGTTGGTAAGTTGCATCTCAGTTTCTGGTTTACTACCTCGTGTAGATCTCTTCGGGCTAAGAGAATGTTTAGTTCCTTCAATGTGAGCATCCTTTTTCTGATCAGATACAGGTTGAAGTGGAGGTTTTCGCTCCTGGTCTGTTTTTTTTCTGACATCTGGAGTATTGTTTGTAAGGTGTCTCTCACTTTCTGGTTTACTCCCTCCTGTATATCTCTTCGGGCTAAGAGAATGTTTAGTTCCTTCAATGTAAACATTCCTTTTGTGTTCAGATACCAGCTGGAGTGGGGGGTTTTGCTCCTGATCTGATTTGTTTGTAGCATCTGATGTATTGATGGTATGATGTCTCTCATTTTCCGGTTTACTACCTCTTGAGGATCTCTTTGGGCTAACAGAGTGTTTCGTTCCTTCAATGTGTGCATCCCTTTTTTGGTCAGATAGTGTTCTTGCAGCTCTTTCGGTCTTGTAGTCCTGTCTAGAAGAGGCATCAAGGTGCACATCACCATGCAGGTGAAGCTGTTTTTTTTGCTCCTGGTCTAAATTTTTTCTGCCATCTGAAGCACTACTGCTATGAGGCTTCTCAGTTTCTGGTTTACTATCTCGGAAAGATCTCTTTGGGCTAAAAGAATGTTTCGCTCCTTCAGTTTGAACCTCCCTTTTCTGTTCAGTAACTTTTCTTGCAGCTTTTTCTGTCCTATAGTCCTGTCTAGAGGGGGAACCACGATGTGCATCATCTTTCGGTTGAAGCTGATTATTTCGCTCCAGAACTAAATTCTTTTTACCATTTGAAGTATTGTCAGTAAGGTGCCTCTCAGTTTCTGGTTTACTTTCCCGCCTAGATCTCTTTGGGCTAAAAGAGTTGCAACAATTGGATAAACGTCAAATACTGAAGAACTCCAAAAGCATGATAATGCAATTTATTAAATGGAAAAGGTCGATTCATGTATTAAAGTACTTCGTATATCTCAAGAATATAATCATTGTGTAACAGTCAAAGGAAAAAGTCAAATTTCACAGCCTCAGCTGCGGAAGAAGTTAGCAAACAGATTCCAGAAACACAAGTGTACAATGCTTGAGTTAGAAACGTGCCGTACACTTGACTAATAATGTAATCCCAAAAGGCAAATGAAACACTGAACATTTTTCATCTTTATAATTACCTACACGAAATTTATATACAAATTGTACTCGCAAAACAAGATACAAAAATGTGTGAATGAAGTATAATCCACTTGTCCTTTATTCCTGATGAAGGCATGTTTTATTATGTCTAGTACGGCAAAGAAGACCAAATGTTGATGAATAACAAAAGTCCTTAAGAGGTTATACTGATCAAGTAATACCATTATCACTTAGGTGTAGCTACCACAAGACCAGAAGCTATGTCTTTAGTTTAAGTTTTCAAATAATACCACAATTAATATGCTTATTACAGTCAAACTTATAAACTGATGGTCGTCCACACTCCCCGTGTCCTCATTCCGCCTAGATAGATTCTTAAGCACCACAAGCATTTCCTTAAGCGATGAATTGATATCCAGGAAAATATTTTGCGAGTTAAGTTATGTGAGTGGTAATAAACAATTCCTTTTACAAATTTAAATAGAATTAAGAATAGAGCAATCTAAACTTAGAAAGGTAAAACGTCTATTCACTGTTTCTAGCCATATTCATGCTTTGTTTGAAAGGAGTTATTCAATAACAAAAAGACCCTACCAGGCTACAGCTCCACATTTCCGATCCAAAACACTTATCAGGTACACCTAAAAGTAATACGGAGTATATATTTGTGGCTAATTGCACTGAAGAACACTAATTTCCATCTGAACAACAAATCAATCATCTCACAGTCGTGGACACACAATTGCAGAGAATATACACGTTTATATAACTATAGCAAACACTGACGGATGGGCTACGGGGTAATTACCTCGGTTCTTCATCAAATCGAGACCGGTGGCGTCTCGATTCAGAATCGCGGCGTTCAAGCCGAGACATTAAAGATCGACGGCGATGGGTGACGCAGCTAAGGCCGATTACGCTTCACTATTATGAAAGCTTGAAATGATGAACAAGAGCATACTCTCTGAGTAGTGGACACCAGAGACGATCCACCAAACTTTAATTAGTATAGTACAAGCCTGTTGGGCTCCTTAATTCGTTACCTCTCTTGGTCCACATTTTAAGGTGTCCTATACTTATGGTATTACCTCTATCCTAGTGGACTTTACCTAGTGTCCTATATTAGCACTGTTTTGATACTATTTTGTTTATCAAATTAAGAAATGTGATATTTTAAGGACGGTCCAAAAAGAAAAAAGTGAAATGTAAATTAAGGGACGAAGTTAATATGTTTTTTGTTAGATATTTTTGAAAAAAATAATTTAAATATCTCAAACTTTCATGTGGTGTGAGATAAGTATCCCAAACTATACATATATCATGAACTTTATATAAAAGTTATTTCACATCATGATTGTATGTTTTTACAAATACAAATTTATTAGAATAATTATATTGATGGATAGTGTACCCGGGGGTAGCTTATCCGAGGGGTTATTGCGGGGAATAACCTAGAGAGAAGTCAGAGCAAACAAGTAAGAGAGAGAGAGAGAGTCAGATATATATATATATATATATATTAATGCATTCTGATCCGGGATCCTTTACAAGAGGAATAAAGGCTACTATTTATAGCAGTCATAAATGCAATGAGAGTACACGTGTCAATAATCTAGCGGCCGAGGGGTCACCTCAATCGGGGTGGCACCGGCACTCGCATGTGCACTGCATTAAATGCGGTGGGTGGACGTGATATTGCATTAAATGCGGTGGTTGCTTGTCTCCAAAGGGAATCTTCGATAGTTGACATGTTAGCCGAATGCTACCCCTGGGACCGAGGGCTATGTGTGGCCGAAGGCTCGGTGTAGCCGAGCCGAAGGCTACCCTTATGCCGAGGGCACCTGGGTGCCGAAGGCTCCTGAATTCTGCCATTTTCTCCGGATAGCTCTGTATACTCAAATCTGGCTGTCCTGTGAGATCTGGAGCCCTCGGCCATGGGACCGCAGGCACCCATATATGCACCGCGGGCTTCTTGACACTTGGGCTGCTGTGCTTTGGGCCTCTTGTGCTTCCTAGGCCTGTTGGGCCTGTGTTAGAGTAGTAGGAGTCTGTGGGCCGGGGGTTCCCGGGCCATATACTCCATCATATATACTCCGTAATACGGGGTATAAAATACTCTAAGCTGTGTTAGAATGCAGTTAACATTCTAAAAATCCATTTGTGAAATAAATAATATTATATCCAGCATAATTTAATGTTAATTGCATCCTCATAAATGTTTTGTGTATTTTAAAGTACGTACGTAACACCATAAAATTACATTTATGAAAAAATACTACTACTACTATATAATTATGGCACCAACATATTTTTTACATAAAATTTGGGATATATATTACATGTGTAAGTTTGATGTATTTATCTCACACTCCTTCAAAGTTTGAGATATTTAAATCATTTCGCTCGATAGTTATTCAATGTCTAATAACATTGCATGATGCAATTGTCAATTGCTATCCAATCCCATATAGAAACATTCATCGGGATGTTGTTTTTAGAAATTCTATAAACATCCGACATACTAGTATTTACCTCGCACAACATTACAAAACATTGATCACCATGGGAACACCTTTATTTCATAAATGCGGGAAAGTCAAATTTTATCTCATATTTTCATTCAAACGGAAGGCCTTAATTGCGACTTGCGAGGTACGTATAAAATGTCACAAGTCTCAACTCTTATTGACTTATTCGTACTAATCCCACCTATCAAGATCTATTATGTGCTTGTGTTGTTATGGTCATCCACTTATTTGAAACTACTATATATGTTCCTCAAGCTAGGAGTCAAATATTTGAGAAAAATATTTCACCACACTTTGAATCGTATTTTCTGTTTCTATAACTTATCCACACACCACTATCAATCATAATACAACTAAGGATGTTTTTACATCAACTTAATTTACTGGTCTGGTCTGGTCTGATTTGGTCTGGTCTGATCTGGTTTGGTTTCTTTGTATTTTTGTAACTATCCAAGTCTGGTCTGATCTGTTCTGTTCTGGTCTGGTCTGGTCTGATCTGATCTGGTCTGGAACAAATTAAAGTCCAAGTAAAACATCCTAATTTTATTACTCCGTTTCTTTTCTTGATACAGTTTTCAAAAAAGGCTAAAGGGTCAAATAGGCCCTTGAACTGACTTAAAGTGTTCAATTAGCCCCTTATATAGGAGGTTCTGCCCGGCCGTCGCTAATTGGGGCGGTTCCCAATGGAATTTTTTGATGAAATTTTTTGAGCATCTTATTAATTAAGTCTAGTTTACTCATACCTAATTTCAGATAAAAAATCAACCGGGAAGGCAGTCAAATGATTTTCCGAAATGTACTGCGCTGTTTAACTTCACAGTTATCTTCAAAAAATCATTTGACTGTCTTCCCAGTTGAATGTTTAGCTGAAATTTGGTATGAGTAAACTAGACTTAATGAAGAAGATGCTCAAAAAATTTCATCAAAAACTTCCACCGGGAACTGCCCCAATTAACGACGGCCGGGCAGAACCTCCTATATAAGGGGCAAATTGAACACTTTAAGTCCGTTCAAGGGCCTATTTGACCCTTTAGCCTTAAAAAAAAAGTGTGGTACTGTGGTAGTATCACCTCCTGGATTTGTTCCTCTTTTCTTTTAAAACATATTTCATTTTGCAACAAGTTCACGTACATAATGTTCGATCATCCTTTGAATCTATGCCCAACTCCAAACATTAGTTCGCAGTGGGAGCGAATTCAGTTGCATCTAAAAACCTCAATGCAAGCTTGATATCTTCTTCTGAGGCGATCTCCCCATTTTTCATATCTTGACTATAAAAGTCCTTTTTCTTGTCGAATGGATTGCTCCACTCAACTCCCTCACCTACATTGCACAAGACAAATCTTCATGTCAGGCCGGCCTGACGGGATGCTCCGTCCGGCCGAGCCCATTTGGGCATCTTACCAGTGGAATTTTTTGATGAAATTTTTTGAGCATGTTCCTCATCAAGTCTAGTTTGTCCATACCAAATTTCAGCTCAAAATTCGATCTGGAAGGCATTCAAATCAGTTTTTTAAGTTGACTGCAGTTTTATGTGTATATTTTGACGCAGTCAACTTCAAAAAATGATTTGAATGCCTCCCCGATCGAATTTTGAGCTGAAATTTGGTATGGACAAACTAGACTTGATGAGGAAAATGCTCAAAAAATTCCACCGGGAAGGTACCCAAACGGGCTCGGCCGGATGGAACATCCCGTCAGGCCGGCCTGACATGAAGACCGCTCCATTGCACAATATCACATCATGTGTCTTAGCTTCCTGCAATCAAATGTTTTTAACCATGAAAATATTTCGGCTGCCTCTTTTTTTTGTCTCCACAATTTAGATATACATAATTATATAATCACTCTAAGGTCCTTCAAGTGAACATCCAGGAGGAATTTGACTCGTCCTCCTTTACCAGTTTATTTTTTTCTCTAGCAAAGTTTTAGATTTAGAGAAGAAAGAGATTTCATTCAATCAAAAGATGCTGATTACAATTTCTATTGAAATATTTATACAGAAAGATACTACACACTCTATACTATCTATACGTACAAAAGTATATGTATATGTAACTATATACTCAATTACTACTCGTCTACTCCAACAAATCACCTACATCAGTTATAATACATGTGAGCCAGCTTTTTCAATTGGCCTTCCACGTCACCAACTCAGGCATGTATACTCAGAACTTCATTACAAAGATCCAAATGAAATTCTTTTGCATGTCTCTTGGGAGTTTGGAGGGAAGGGGAGGAGAAGACTTTGAAGATATGTTGTGGGAGGGGAAATGGAGGGGAATGTAAGGAAACCATCTATAGTTTTAATAGTAAAGCTGAGTTATAAACTGCTTACATGTCTTGCTCTTATTGGTTAACACAATTTCATTAAAACATTTAATTAAAACAAAAAAACAGCGCAGACTAAAAACCGCAAGAGAGAAAAGCGGACCAGCTCATAAATCAATTAAACGGTAGTCCTTCTATGTACTCCTAATAGGACGCTTAATGTGATAAACCATACAAACTTTACTAGATAAAGTTGCTTTATGAGATAAGAATTTTTACCACTTCATCAAATACATGTTTTTTAAATAATAGGTTGCATACACCTAATAGGACTCTTTAGCTAAATACACGAACATAAACTCCATCACTACCTCCTTCCATCCTTTGTCATATAAAAACCGTATAAATAATTAACAAGTATTGCCACAATTAGTACTCCCTTTGTCCCATTGAAAAGTTTTCGTAGATAAATGACACAATTTTTTAGACAAATGGTTAAATAAAGTAATTTAGATATTAAAAAAAAGACAGGAAAGAGAAAAATTTAGAAAAAGTAAATATATAAAGTGAAAGTAATTAAAGAGATATAAGTTGGGGGAAGAAAAATTGTTAGACTTGACATGTAATGAGTATGAAAGAGAAATCTGAATAAAGACGTAATTAAAGAGAGTAATTATTTCATAAAATGGAATAAGAACTTTTAAATGGACACTCAAATAAGAAAAGTAAGAACATTTTAACTGGGCAGAGGGAATATATAAACAACAATATAAACACAAAATTTTTATACCTAAAAAATGGTGATTTCTCACACATTTCTATGGTGCAATATGTGTTAGAGATATTTTATGGTGTTAAATCATGTCTTACTTAAGTGTATTTGTGTTGCATTTAGTCTAATTAATAGACTATTATTAGACTAGTTATTTTAGGTAAAGCCTTGTAATGTGTGCATTTGGGCCACCTCCATTAAAGGGCCCAATCACACTTAGGTCACATCACCCATTCCCTAGGCATATAAATATTGCCTTAAAGGGAATGGGATCAGAGGCCTTCCCAGAAATTCCCTGCGCAATAGCCTAGAGCTAGAGAGAGTTTACGCTACCTTAAAATATCATTCTGTAAAACTCATTCTCTATCAATGGAAGGTTTCATTCTATAAGCTCTATTTATATTTCTAGAATAGAAACAGGGACCTAACAATTGGTATCAGAGCCGAGCGTGTGACCGATTGAAGTTTCTGCAATTTATCGATCGATTGAAGACAGAAGAAAACTTTTGCGCGAAACTCATCGACGAAGTTTTTGCTTGTTGAGCGATCTTCTGGACCATTTTTGTTATTATTTTTGCAGGAAAATGTTTACAGGAAAGTGTTTCTAGGCTTGCAAGGTTTCATTCTGTGAAAAATCGCATCCATAACTTTGGCGTACAGGTTAAGCAGGAGTTGAGCGATCCTGCATCTTCGCGCAACTCCTCCAGGAAGAGATCTGGCCTTGCGCGATTTACAGGACTTGAGCGATCCTCTACTTGAGCCATTTTTCTACTTGAGCGATCAACACTTGAGCTTTTTTTTTTCTCTTGCGCGATCCGTATATGCGCTATTTGTACTTGCGCGATTTTTCTTGTGCGCGATTTGTATTTGCACGATTTTTCTTGTGCGCGATTTTCCCTGTGCGATCTTGTAGAAAAGAGACGATTGACAGGTTGCGCGATACTCCTGGCGTTTTTGCGCGATTGTATCTGTTGCACGGTTGACAGGTTGCGCGATCAGGTGTTGTGCGATCCAGGTACCCTCTTGCGCGATCTGGACTTCGTTGCGCGATCCAGGTACACTGTTGCGCGATCTGGACTTCGTTGCGCGATCTTTAGGTGTGCGAATCGGAGCAAATTAAATTTAAAAAAAAAAGGGGAGGGGCAAAATTGTCTTTTGTGACCTGCGGAATTTTGCGGCTATCGTGTCCGCAGGTCGCCCGCGCAGGGGGGGTGCGAATTTTTCGTTTTTGAACTGCAAGCCGAAATCCCCTGTGCGCGAGAGCTCCCCTCCTCTCCTTCACCATTTAATCTTAAGGAGGGAGTGCTCCATATAAATAGGCTCAAAAATTTCCAAAGAGTTTAGGTGTGGGATAAGTTAACTAGCTTACTTTTCCTTTCACTTGGACAAGTACATTTTTTCCCAAAACCCACTTCAAGTGTTAATTTTTAGCCCATCTTCAAACCTTGAGGTCAAAATCCTAAACTAAAGGTCAACACTTTTTCAAAGCTTCAAATAGTCAACCTTGAGATTTAAAAAAAAAAAAAATAAATAATAATAAAAATAAAAAAAAAATCTCAAGGTTAAGACTAAATTTTCTCAAAATCAAAGCTACACTTCAAGGGTCACGAACTTGCAGAAATCTTCAATCAACCACATGTCAACGATCAATTTCCAACAGTCAATCATGACCACTCCCAATATTGCTGATAAAGTGACTGCCCTCTCTGCTAAAAACAAGAATGCAGACAGCGCTGTAAGCACTTCTAATCCTTTTACTTATACTTGCTCTAGAACTGACCCACACGATAGAATTAAGGAGCTTGAAGAAAAATTTAATACGGGATTTAGTGTGTATAACAGACTACGTATCAATTCAGAGAAAATCATCACTAAGCTCACAACTGAAAATAAGAGACTTAGTGCTAGCGAAAAAGAACTGACAGAGAAGCTTAGAACAGCTGAGAAAGAGAGAATTAGACTTTTTGGTGTCAATAATTTACTTATGGAAAGAAGGGGTGCTCTTTACACTAAGATTAAAGAACTCGAAGACCTGTTAGCTAAGAGGGACCAAACAGACCAGACTATTTTCCTTAACCAGCCTAAGGACACTCGTTTCTATAACGCCAAGGAGGGCCTGGGTTTGACCAATCCTCAGAACCTGAAAAAGGTTAACTGTAGACAACTCTATGATGTTAGATACATGAAAATAGGATTGACCAAACTCATGGCCTTCACTGGAGCTGAAGAAACAAATGCCCTCGAGGACGAAAAGAGAAAGACAAAGGCTGGTGTCGAGGTTCCTTTTGACTACACAGAGTTGAACAAGAGTTACAAAACCAAAGAACCCCCGCTAACACCTGCTGATGAAGTCATAACTTATGCTCCTAAAAAGGAATCTGTGCAAGACGGAGAGGAACCTTCAACTTCAGAACCTGTAGTCAAACCAGCATACATTCCACCTCTTGTGAGAAAGTTTGCTGAGTTAAAAGAATCTTTTGAAAAGGAGAAACAGGTTTTAGAAAAAGAAAAAGATCAACTTTTGAAAGAGATATCCATGTTAAAAACATCCTCTCAATCCATCACAGTTTCTCAACCTTCTTCCCTCTCTTCCTCAGAAAAATGTTTAGAAAATTCAACAAACAGTTCTAAAACTTCTTCCACTCACTCTGAGCCTCCTTCTCAGACCGGAAACCATGTGAAGAAGAGAGTTGAGAAGAGAGGAGAGTGGATCGAGGAGAAGTTAAGAAGGAGGAAGAAACAAGAAGAATCTCATCTAGGAAATAAGAATCGACGTTCGAGTGCTTTGTTTTACGTAAAGAATAAGTCTAGATCTGGCATTAGTGAGCTTTCAACTAGTAATACTAGAAGTGGTGTTCCTAGGAATTTCCTAAGCGAATCCTCGACTAGTAATGCTAAAAGAGTGGCTCCTAAGTTTTCTAGTTCTAAGACATCTGTCAAGAATCGCTACTCTAGTACTTGTTCTCTGAATTGTGTTAAGCCAATGAAAGTTTGCTGTTTTGAGCCTGCTTCCTCCTCCATCAAAGATAAGAATGTGAATGTTCAGAGATGCCCAAAGAAATCAACTGCTGTGAAGGTGAACTTTGAGGGAGAGTACAAATTGCCGTGTTTAAGGTATCCCCTCAAGGTTCGCTCACTTAAACATTTGAGAAGGCTCTCTCAGGAAACAATTTTAAAAGATCATCTGTCTGAACATTCACTCACTGTTAACGAAATCTCTCTCGCTCCAAAGTTCAAACAACAATGGGTTCCTAAGGCCGAAGCTGAAAAATTAAGAACGCCAAACACTTCTCAATCAGCTGGCCTAGGTTCCCAAATAAAACAAAAGCTGAAACATTTCTTTGACATTGATAAGGAAGGACCCACTTGGAGGTGGGTACCGAAATGTACTTAATCTGTTTTGCAGGTCCGTCATGTGTGGTACCTGATCCGATTGCTCCACACACATGGCGGGTGAGAAGAGCTGTGAGCAATCAATTGATGCACATTATTAAGGGGAGTATTGGCATGTATACTACCCCACTGAGCAGAAAATCAACAAATGCACACCTCAACACCAACACATGCCAAGAAGAAACAACAAGTGCTTATTCTGAGGGGGAGTGTTTCTTTGTCACTCTTCCTGGTGCCTTACAACGAAGAAAGCACATATCAAGGGGGAGTTTTCTACTTTACTCCCCGGGTGACAAACAACACCTTGCACTTTCTGAGGGGGAGTTACAATTTTCTCCTCCTGACGCTACTGCAAGGAGAATAATTTTATACTCCCTACGGCTCAGATAAACCCCCCCTGAGCCTACCCCAGGGAGTCAACCGAGAGTAAGTGAGGGTCCTGAGAGTTCTACCCAGCCACAAAGACCAGTGGCAAGTTGGCCCCATGATGATCAGACGACGTCTGCTGAGGGCCACCCCCAAGTTGCTGAGGAGATTTTCCATGATTCGCCAAGCGTAGCCAGAACAATAAACGCTGACGATGAGGGCTCCAGTAGCAAGGCTAACAAGCGCAACAAAGTCAACAAGGATGATGAGGTTAATGATGATGCGGACGACAACGCTAATCAAGCCAGGGAGCCTCCGGTACAAAAACGCCGACTCATTATCAGGCTCCCCACAACAGCAGAAAGAGAGGTGTCTTACTCGCGGAGGAACAAAGAAGAAATCATTATAAGTGCGACGCGCTCCAAACATCAAAATGACATCCTTTCCTCATCATTCACTCCTACATAGAGGACACATGACGTAAGCAATCTGGAAAAAGAAATAGCCCTGTTTGACGAGTGTACAAACCTAGATGTAGTAAACCGGACTGACCCCATAGGAGCAGAAGCTGACTTTCTCAGCTTCCGAGTAGAAGACGCAGCATCTAGTCCAACTGCGCATGCACAAGCCACACCTAGCCACTCTGCTACCTCCCAACAGGTAGTAGTTTCACAAATAGGGGATCTTATACCCACCTCTCTGCCCCCTTACGGAGCAGTTGAGGACATACATAGTGGTCTATCACCCCGGGCCACTACCCCTTCTTCAATCACATTGAGTCTAGGTGTCACACTCCCTACATTTTCAAATTTGCTAGGACACATACACTTTTCACACCACCTCACTCTACAGGTCCACTTTCCCTGTCAACAACGATCGGAGATACTTCGATGATGATCGGAAGTCCTGCCGTTCAACAGATAACTCAATTATTATCTGCAGGCCACACACCAGTAAACTTTACTGATGTTGTGACAACGGTTACTACCCCTGTAACCGGACAACCCTAACCCTACCGACCTTGCAGTCATTCAGCAGCGTTGCTTGGATTCCACCATTAAACCATGGGTGCACGAAGCAATAACCGCTCGGGCATAGGAATTCAGGACCACCCCGACGCTTCTTAATGACATCATCAAACCCTAACTCAACCCTCATCCTCCCACTCCCAACAACAACTCACCCCAATCCTTATCCTATCCCATTTACAATGCCATTCGATGACCTAACATCCATTATGCTAGCGAGAATTCTTGAAAACGAAGAAGCTCCACTTACTGACAAACAAAGAGCTCTTTTTGTAGTACCTGAAACCGAAAGCACATGCCATGACAGTCTCCGCGGTCACAAACATTCGCATGAGGACTCCAATGATTTGGCTCCTCATGAGGGGGAGAACAAGAGACAAAGGATACTCGAGCATGGTGCTTCATCTAGCCAACAACCCCAACTTGAACCCTCAAACAACCTAGATTAAATGCAAGAATTCTCTCAAGGATGCAAATTTTTAGGGGGAGTTCTCAAAGTTCTCCTCCCAAGCGCCAAACATCGTCAAAGACATCCTACTCAGTGCTCCAGTTGAGGGGGAGTACACAGAGAGAAAATAAACAAGATCAATGAGAGATAAGTCCCAATGGCTTAGTAAACCCAACTAAGCCTACCCAAGGGACAAAGCCGAGAGTGAGTGAATGAGTGAATATTATGAGAGTGAGGAAGCAGAAGGCTCCGATGAGCAAGAAGACAATAATCAATGACAAATCTGCTACCTCAAATGAGCTATCAATCGAGGAATCAATCCCAGTCACTCAAATACTCCGGACAATCCCCATAGGTTCAGGACTGAATTTATTCAGATCCCGAGTAGAAGTCGCTGCATTTTGTCCAAACGGCGCGTGCACAACCCTACCCTAGACCACTCATCTGTCTCCCAACAGACAGGTGTTTAATCACTCTTCACGGGGAACCTCATCTCTTATCACCGTCTCCTTCTGAGGCGACTGATAGTAACTACAGTGGCCCTCAGCCCCATGCCACTGAACTTTCATTGATCACGTCGTGTCTAGTTATCTCACCCTAAATGTTTTGAATTTTCTAGGACACAGACACATTTTTAGAGTCAGTTGCAGGTCCAAGTGACCATGCGAGAACTTCCATAGGGCTCATCTAATATAGATGTGGACCGATGATTGGAAGGAAGTCCTGATGTTGCAACATAGAAATCACCAACATTTTCAGGCCATCATTTAGAGTTCATCTCCATAGTGATGATAACGGGTGTCTACATGATCCCGGGGGGCTACAATTATCTATGCTGATCCTAGTGATCATGCCATAACAACCAGAGTGACATCTACTTCAGATGTTTCACAATGATTGGTTGGAAGTCCTGTTAGAGTTACAACGTTTCTATCATTATATACAGGCCACACATCAATGTTTACACTGATGTTGTGTCAACGGAACACCACAGTGTCTCCGGTTCTTATCTTTTCATTTTTTTTGCATTTTCAATTTTCCAGAATAAAAGAATAAAGGCAAGACATCTCGATTCATTGGATTGTCATAAAGGGGGAGAGTGGTCCACACGCTGTTTACTCTCAAAAATCATTCTCGGACACTTCTCTCCTCCAGCTCAAAAACAATGGCTCTCTACTCTCTCATGTTCATCAACTGCCAAGTCAGCTTCAAATCTAAAGGTCATCCATGCTCACAAGTCAACCATCATTTTCCGCTGTGCCACCGACAACTGTTCCTCAAAAGCATTCATGATCAAACAGTCAGAAAAGGCTACATTCTGGAGGATACAGAGGTCGGATGATCAAATATTGAAGATGAATCCCTTGTGCACCTAGATCTCTTCAGAACATTCATTCTAGAGGCGCCATATGACTTCATTCAAGCTGATCAAGAGCAGTTTCTGGAAAGCAAGGACTAAAAGCAAGATTTTGAAGAATCCCTCAACCCCCGGCATCAAAGAACAAATTGAATCAATAACACCAAGGGGAAGACTGTAAGGATTTCTTCATGAAGCCTTTCCAAGAAGACAAAAGAAGCTGAACTGCATTGAAGATCAAGATAAACGAGGAGCAACCCAACAAATCTCATCTATGCTCTCCTCCACATTGATGAAGCAACACAAACACAAAGATACCCGCGCTGCAATGCTGAGTAAACAAGATTGAACACCAAGGGGGAGATTGTTAGAGATATTTTATGGTGTTAAATCATGTCTTACTTAAGTGTATTTGTGTTGCATTTAGTCTAATTAATAGACTATTATTAGACTAGTTATTTTAGGTAAAGCCTTGTAATGTGTGCATTTGGGCCACCTCCATTAAAGGGCCCAATCACACTTAGGTCACATCACCCATTCCCTAGGCATATAAATATTGCCTTAAAGGGAATGGGATCAGAGGCCTTCCCAGAAATTCCCTGCGCAATAGCCTAGAGCTAGAGAGAGTTTACGCTACCTTAAAATATCATTCTGTAAAACTCATTCTCTATCAATGGAAGGTTTCATTCTATAAGCTCTATTTATATTTCTAGAATAGAAACAGGGACCTAACAATATGGTTGCACCAAAAAGACCTCAAATAAAAAACAGTTAGTCTTTATGTGCAAGGTTGATCAGTCACAAGGATAATGTCTGCCATGACAATTTAAATCAACTTATTTCATACGAGTTACTTTTAACTGATGAAAACTTAACAAAAAAAACGCTTCTTAACTTTTGGCTTAAAAAAGCTAAAATTAGTATTTTCAAGTGACAGCTTATAGTATGAATTGAATGTCAACTTTCCCATAACATATACTCCACTCCAAATGTAAGATACATTTTGATTTGATGCAACTTTAAAAACAAGGATAAAGTGGATGTTTTACATTTTTTTCAACTTGCAAAAAGTAAGAAAATGTAGTATGCATCCAAAATGAAGTGAAGGGTGAAATAATAGATAAAGAACAACCGGAGAAATAAAGAGTCTATGATAATTTAAGAAAATTTTCATATTTTTTAGGCACACAAAAAGTATATATAGTACGTGTGTCTTACAAAAAAGGATGAAGAAAGTAACAAAACTCAGGGAAAACTAATATGGGCCATGGTTTTCAATTGCGGATCGCAACATGTGTTGCAGTTGCAATATTGTGGTTCCATTCTGTGACGCAACCGCATCAGACTGCAATGGAGGTGAGATTTCAATTCACAGGGAAAAAGAACTACAAGTAATAACCCAACGAAATTGCAGCGTGGTCGCAACGGGCCATATCAGATTGTATCAAGACATCATCACTAATTATTTTACTATTTTGTTCGAACGTAAAATTAAATTACACTATATCGGTTGCAATACGCATCACAATGGCCGCAATAGCCGCGGCAACATTGACCGCAATCACAATGCTATAGCAATAGAACACCTTTATATAGACTAAAGAATAAATATATAATTTATGATGATAAATAATTTAATATGCAGTCATTTAACAAATACAATTTTATTACTTTTTATAATTAGATCATAGTAAAATACACTATATTCAACTCTGGATCCTATGAATAACTCACAATATCTATTACTATTTTCATTAACCCATATCAAATTGACACGATACCGGGGCATTGCCCCGAGTTTTACACTAGTTCTTTCTATTTAAGAGTAATAAATTTGAGAGAAGAGAGTCTTTGAAGGAATTGTAATTAAAATCACATTTAGAGACTTAAATTATCATTTCATTAATTATCCTTCAAAACCCTTCAAATTAGGGGAATTTAAAAATTGAACATTTAGAGGCTTTTGGAGGGTTACAAAAATCCTCCAAAATCATCCTCTCCGATTTCTTAAACTCTCAAACATGAAAAGGAAAGTCATAAACTCCCATAAACCTTCTTCTCCCCTTCAAAACCCAACTCCCAAAAACACCCTCAGGGGTTGTGGAACCCTTCATGTTTTCGCCATCAAAATGTCATTGAAATGAGCTCCAACCTAATGCTCATCCATTTACTTCCGCCAAAATTTGTCTATACTATCACACCTTGGTCGCATTTGTTACGAGTACAAAAATCACTAAAAGCCTCACTTATGCATAAAGTTGCACGCAAATTACATAGTTATGGGTTATCGATACTCAATTGGAGCTCGTTTGGTAATATGAAAATCGGTTGATTCTTGTGAAATTTATGAAAATTTGGCTGAATTGGCCGTATTGACCGATTATGCTGGTTTATGAAAAAATTATAGTTACAATATGTTTTATTAATAAAATAAAGAAAAGATTATATGTAAAAATAGCTAAAATGATCCTTTACATTACATTAACTTTAGCCGATACAGACAAAAAAGTAACTTCAATCTTACTTTTTTCTTATTATTACACAATTCAACACTCGAAATCAAAAGTTACGTGTTAAGTGAAAAAGTTGATTGATATACCTGATAAGACGACAAACAGAATTACCAAACGGGCTCTTGTTCCCGTTCATGCAATTCATGATAATCCTTTAATCACGGAGAAAATAAATGTCACAACCAAATGTGTTATAAATATCATCCATGATGGAGTATTAGAGAGGTATTATAAACGACGGAGATGACATTTACAACATACTACGTATATGTCAATTCGAGGGGTGTCATTTGCGAAAAACACGAATATGACATTTCAATATGGTGACTAATTGAGGAGTCAAAATGCGATTATCCTTAAATCTTAAAAACCCAGTATCGGTCTTATTCATTTTAGTCGTATATTCCTCATTAATATAAAACACAATTAGTTCAAAAAAATAAGTGCACTATGCACACCTTCAAAGGTTGCAAGATGAGAGCTTTTTTTATCATCAAAACAGGCCTCTATTCATATCAAAAGATTCAGGATCATTACATCAAACAAAGAGAAACTAAAACTGACACCAACTGAAACTCCAACAACTACGACTGTAACCCTATGGTGAGACTTTGAGACGATCACCCCTGAAAGAGCAACCCGAATCGCTAACCATGTAGTGGGCTTGACACAACCAAATCTGTTCTCATAGATCCAACCATACCCAATTGATCCAACCCAACCCATGAGAGGCTAAAAACTCAAACAAATTGTCAAAACTAACAACAAAGATGAAGACAAGAAAACAAATTACAAACATATAAAAATTACTAGGAAAATTTTCACGGACTCTAGCACCTCGTACAACTCATGGTGGTGGTTCAGGCGGAGGTCAGACCGTCGCTCGATTGATACCTTCTTTCAGTGGCGTATGACCCAAATTCAAGCCATCGAATGGAGCGTTCAGCCTCTCCACGCTAACCATGTCCCGATCATCCATACGTCTCTCTCTCTCTCGCTTCTTCCACCATCTTCTCGTTGTCACGATCATCCATCTCGAGCTACGTCCAAATCACGGCAATCCGACGCAGTGCTGCGTTGATTGAAAGGAACGCCACACCACGGCGGCGAAGTAAAAATCTTACGCGAGAGATCTCGCTAGGGAAACACTGACCGAACTTCGATAAAAAAAGATAGAAATCGGAAATTACGTAGCGACGGGCGGGCGACGGCTCTGTCCTATGGGAGCTCTCTACTGGAGTTTTGGATTTGTGATTGAGTTTGTGTGCCCAACTGGCCCAAGATGGGAGCTTCAATTGTATATTTATCATTTTTTTGGAGAAGTATTACGATAATACTATCCTCCGTCTCTTTTTATTCGCAACATGTTGAATTTTACACTATTCACATATTTTACTTTGACTACATTTTATATTATTATTTTATGAAAATAATTTTTTGGGAAAACTGTCAAATAGGTCCTCGAACTTTCATAAAAAAGTCAATTAAGTCCTTCTATAGGAGACTCTGTCCGGTCGTCGCGATTTGGGGCGGTTCCCGGTGGAATTTTTTGATGAAATTTTTTTAGCATCTTATTCACCAAGTCTAGTTTACTCATACCAAATTTCAGCTAAAAATTTAACCGGGAGCGCATTCAAATTAATTCGAGAACTCAAAAATGCGCAGTTATCTTCAAGAATTAATTTGAATGTGTTCCCAATTGAATTTTTAGCTGAAATTTGGTATGAGTAAACTAGACTTGGTGAATAAGATGCTCAAAAAATTTCATTAAAAAATTCCACCGGGAACTGCACCAAATCGCGACGGCCGTGCAGAACCTCCTATAGAAAGACTTAATTGACTTTTTTATGAAAGTTTGAGGACCTATTTGACAGTTTTCCCTAATTTTTTTAAAATTATATTGTTCAATTCATCTCATTACAAATTTTCAAAATCTAATTTTTAAATATTTTTTACTAATAAGGATTAGGATATAATTACGGTCAAAGATGTGTGTTGGCAAGTGTGAAATGTTGACCGTTGCAACTAAAAAAGAACGGAGGAATTATATCTTTCTTATAAATCATCATCAATTTAAAAGAAATAAGTTCTTCAAAATTGCAAGACCGGAAGCTTGGCCCCAAATAAAGGCTTCTTGAAACCGGGCAGTCACTTCAACATGCTCAGAGGTGAAAAAAGGGGCATTCCGAGAATTGAACTCGGGACCTCTCGCACCCTAAGCGAGAATCATACCACTAGACCAAATGCCCTTTTTGCTTTCTAGAAATCAAATAAAGTGTTTAGTTTGTAGTTTATTTTTAAAGTTTGACCTCTGAATATATAAAATCGACGCATGCACAACACACACAAATAATACCGAGTACTTCGTAGAACTTAAATTCTTCATCCATACACTTAAAATATTCTCTTAAAAATGGCTGAATGTGAACAATATGGGGTGCAGTGTGAATTTTAACTTATTCATTTACTCTTATAATTTTAGATTTAGACTATTAGATTAATTAATAAATTTGAGAGTGCTCTGAACAAGTTGGAATTTTGTCACTTTTAGCCCACTGAGTAGTGACACATTTGGTACTCCATTTTTTTTCACTATATAATTTTGTGAAAGAAATTTTTAGTCAACAACTTCAAAACTCCCAAAATTTAGGGGTGAACATATCAATTTCAATTCAGTTTTTATTGGTTTCGGTTTAAAGCAAGGTGAAAGAATTATTACTCAACAATAATGATATTATTTTTCGGTTTGGTTCGGTTCGATTTAGTTCGATTTGGATTTATGATTTTTAATAATATATGAAGGTTTTATTGAATTTATTTTGTTATGTTGGATTTTGTTTGATTTTTATTGGTTTCTGTTTGGTTTGATTTAATACGGTTTGAAAGAAATACTACCAAACTCAGATCAAATTGCATATGGTCCGATTTCGATTCGATTAAGTTGGGCTTAGTACGGTCTGATTCAGTTAAACCAAACTGATATGTTCACCCTTGGTTTCAAGTTTCAACCATGAAGTGAATGAGATTATTATATACTACATAGTATTTATTTGCCTTTAATTTATTTGCTTAGTGTGTTAAAGTGTGTTAAATAATATTCATAATTAGATGTAGTATATACTAGGGAAAAGTACAAAAATTGTACTTGTGGTTTGGGCCGTTTTCAGATAGGGGCACGTGTTTCATTTTTTGACAGAGTGGGCTATGTGTTTCAATTCCGTTATCACAGCAGAGGCATGACGTCTAACGCCGTTAGAAAATCTAACCCCGATTTTCAAAAGTCTCCGAAACGTTAAAAAAAATGGGAGGTGCGCCTCGTCAAGGAGACCAACAAACTATCGCCCTCTTTGATTTTTTCGGGTCTATTTGGATTATTTTTTAAAAATGAATTTGTTAACATCACATTTTCGGCGGATTTTTTGGCGATAAAGTGGCTGGAAACAAAAAAGAAAGATAGTTTTTTGGTCTTCTTAACGAGGCGCACCTCCCAGTATTTTTCTTTTAATGTTTCGGAAATTTTTGAAAACTGGGGTTAGATTTTCTAACGGCGTTAGACGTCATGCCCCTGTTGTGATAGCGGAAGTGAAACACATGTCCCACTTTGTCAAAAAATGAAACACATGCCCCTATCTGGAAACGGTTTAAACCACATGTACCTTTTCTGTACTTTTCCCTATATACCAGTACGGAGTACTACGAAGTACGTATATCACTATATTTCTAAAAAAAATCAAAAGAATGTCACCATAAATGCAGGGCCGGTCCTGACATTTTATGGGCCCAGGGCGAATGAAAAAAGAAGGCCCATAAAAGATCATATAAATATATTGCAAAATCTTAACTTTATATAAGCAAATTTCAACATACAAAGTAATGTAAGTCTTTTATCAAAGTCTTAATATATACGTAGTATAAACTAAAAAAATAAAAAAGTATTTAAAAAAATAAAAAAATAAAACTAGAGAATGACTTGTTAAATTGGAATTTCATATTTGGAAGATATTTTTGAGAAAATTAGGAGAGTGTTGATTGCTGAGCGAAATGAATTAAAGTCCAAAGATGAAACCTTGAAATTAGGCCGGCCTAACGGGAACTGATGTCCGACCGAGGCCATTTGAGGCCCTTCCCGATAGAACTTTTTCATGAAAAAATTTAAACATATTCTTCATGAAATCTATAATATCTCCACAAGATTTCCGATTAAAATTCAATCTGAAAGTCAGTTAAATAAATTATTGAAAGATAGTGCGCAGTATGTTTCAATATTTATTTAACTGACTTTCCGGTTGAATTTTAAACTGAAATTTTGTGAATGTAATCTACATTTGATGAAAAATTAAATACTCTAAAAAAGTTTCATAAAAAATTCCTCCATAAAGGGGACCAAATGACCTCAGGCTGGTATGAAATGTCCTCTCTATATGTATCCATATATACTCCGTATATAATTATGGGCCCTTGTAAATGTTGGGCCCGGGGCACAAGCCCGGCCTGCCCTTGCCCAGGGCCGGCCCTGCATAAATGTTTAACAGTCGTAATCCTTTAGAGAACTAGCCAGTTTTTGAATGAATGATTTTCTTTTTGGAAAATGGCGGCTTACATTGATATCACAACATTAACATTCAAAAAGGGATTAAAACGATATAAGGACCACATGCAACCGTCTGCGGCGGCCGGCCAAGCAAAAGAAGGAAAAAAAACCGCACAATTGATGTCGGAAGAAGATACCCTGTATACCTAAACTCGTCTGCGGCGGCCGCTCCTCGTTACAAACGATAGCGGAGAAAACCCTAGCGGTGGAAACCCACCCTAGAGAGAAATTAAAGAGCGGAGAGCATAACAAAGCTTTCCATTTGAATGAATAAATTATAAATATGATGTTTCAATGTTTCATGATAATAATAATGATAATAATAATAGTAATAATAATAATAATAATAATAATAATAATAATAATAATAATAATAATAATAATAATAATAATAATAATAATAATAAAATAAGAATGCTGTGTAGCTCTTTCTTTAATTTTTAAAGAAATATATAGGCCTATAGGATACTCCGTATGTTTGATTTTTTTTACATAGAACCAGCCATTTTTAATAATATGAGTTCATGACAAAAATAACACGATAGCCGAAGCTAGGAGGTTTGGTTTCACAACGAAAGAATGAGGGAAAACAATGAGAAATAGAAACGATTTTCTCTTTCCCATAGAACAATCCACCGAAAACATAAAAAGCACCATTTTTCTATTGATAAAGTCGAACCTCCTATTCTCCAACACCCGGGTACGATTCTTCATTTGCCACTCTCTAATGTGGAAAAAAGATTATATTTATATATTGTTTGCATGCATTATTCAATCATCATCCATTGTTTCAAATGCTGATTCAATTGATCGGTTTCTATAAATTTGTATATATAATATCCCTATATGTGTATCATATTCCTATTTGTGTAATACTCGTATGAATGTATCTATTTGTGGGTGCTTATATTTGTGTATTAATGATTGCAAAAATTTTGCCTTTATTGATTGGTTTTTGTTCTTTTCCCCTAATTGGGATTGGGTTCTTTCTAAATTGGTGTTTTTTTTACAGATTCGAATGGGGAAGAAGAAGTTTTGAGAGAGATGGGTAAGAAAGATGTGGTTTTTGCCATAGCAGCATGCTTTAGAGAAGCTTGCCACCACCCATTCTTAGTGGCCATATTGTGTTTCATGGTATTTTTGCACAGATCATTCCCATGTCTCTTTTCCTTATTACTCTCTGTCTTTCCAGTCATATTCTGCACTTTTCTATTACTTGGAGTGTTGCTTAGCTATAGCCAACCCGAATTGCCCAAAACTGAAAGGGATCATGAAGAAAGGATTCACACGGGCGCGCATTTTAAACCGCAGTTAACCCAAGAAGTTGACATCATTGAAAGAGATGACAGATCTTCTAAAGTTCAGTTTGGATTTCAGAGTTCTAGTAAATTTGGAAATGATAAATGTGTAAGCTCTTGTGACGATTCCAAGCACGTCGATGCTGAGCAACACGAGGAAGAAGATGATGAGAATTTAGATTCACTATCGGATCGAACATCTGTTGTTGACATTGTTCCGATTCTTGATGAGCTCCACCCACTTTTAGATAATGGTATCGAATCTGAAGACAGTATGGGGGAAGAAACCAAATTGTTACAAGATGAAGATGATGAGGAAACACATGGAAGTGAAGGTTGCCTATCAACGAGTGCGTTCAAGTGGACCGAGGAAGATGAGAAGAATGTGATGGAAGTGGGAAGCTCCGAGCTTGAAAGAAACCAAATTCTCGAACGCGTTATGGAGAGGCGAAAGTCAAGAAAATGTGTGAGTATGATGGGCGTAAACGAATTGTCAAGCTTGGAAAGTTCTAGTCCTCAAAATAACATTCAACCTCACATCATAGTCACGAAAAGGCATAACCCTTTTGATCTTTTGAGCGGCGATACGTACAATGAACAAGATGGATTGCCCCCAATTCCCGGATCAGCTCCATCTGTTTTAATACCAAGGCAAAACCCCTTCGACATTCCTTATGATATTTCAATAGAAAATTCTCAACTTGATTTTCAACCTAAAGATGCATTCTACCATAGGAGCAGGACTTTTAGTGCAGGACCATATGGATCTTGCTTTTTTGATGAAGAAACAAGCTACTCAGGGGCTTATACACACTCAAATGACTCAAAGTCAAGTTCGGTTACTGAGACTGATTCGATGGGCTCAAAGAATCCCGATGACACAAATGTCATCAACGAAGATATAGAAGAAAATAAAAATTTTGTCTCCGAGCACGTCGGGCACGGGAGTGAATCATCTGAAGAAGACGAGTCTTTGGAATTGGGCATGAGAAATATTATAGTGGATGAGATTGTAATGAACAGCAGCAATAGTATTTCCACCTCCTCCTCCTCATCATCATCAGAGGCAAGTGAAAGAATATCCATTGAGAACGAAAAGAATTTGTGTGTGGACAATGGGATTTCGAGTCAACTTTCGATGGATGGATCAGAGTTAGACGAGGAGAGTGGCCGCAAGGGAGAGCCTGTTTATGATATAAGCCCTCCCCGCGTTAGGAGAAACTTTTCCTCTTCATCCATTGTTTTTGATCTACATGAGCCGTGGTTTCCTCCTGTACAAGTCAAGAGAACTGTGTCCTTTGCTGAAGGTGTTATTATGATGGGAAGCAATCGAGAAAGAGATATTATGTCCTCTCCTTTTGCTAAGGAGAAGACTTTTGGAAGAACCCCCAAGCAAGAACAACTTTTCCCATCGATGTCTGATGCAAATACACAAGAAAGTTTATCATAGATAGTCAAGCCTAGTACAAACCATTAGCAAGATTAATGATGGTTCAAGTTTCAATCTTTTTAGATAAAACCAGCCTAGAATTCTCATTCAATTCGTCGAATAGATAGACTTTTTCAGTGTGCAAGATTGTTGCAAGCTAATTTGTAGTTTAGACATTGCTTCTCACCAAGAATCACATTTCATCTCTTTATCATATGAAAATGTCCTTGAGGATTGGGTTGTAAGGCCAAAGGTTTGGATTGTCCCTCTAAAAATTAAATTAAATCGTGTGCAAGTTTTTCTTGATAAGGAGAATATTATTGTTTTTATTTGTAAGGTGAAATATTGGCTAGTCCTTTGCGGGTTCCTACAATATACTCCGTAATTTATATTTTGGTTGTTTTGAAGGTGTGATGAAGGAAAAAAACACTTCTTGTATTGTCGGTTATGTAAAATTGTAAAGTATATCAAATGTGACCATGTGTGCTGTTTAACCTGTTTGGGAAAAGGGGCAAATAAGGGTTGGCCGGAGCTGGGTTGTGGACAGGGGAAAAATGACCATGTGGGGGTCTGGTATGAGCTAGATAAGGGTTGGCCGGAGCTGGGTTGTGGACAGGGGAGGGGGGCTGGGGTTGGGGTGCTGGGGCGTGGGGCTAGGGAAGGGCAGCAGGGTTGTGTATGAGTAGATGGAGGTGTTGGCGTGGTGGCGGTGCTGGCAGGGTGGCAGGCGGCCGGCAAATTTGGTTGCAAGCTATGTACTTTGTCACTAACCGGTCGTCCCTGTGTCGCTTTGGTCAGTGTCACTATGACGGGTGTCACTGTGGCATGGGCGGTGGTCACTGTGGCACGGGCGGTGGCTACAGTGACACGGGCGGTGGCTACAGTGACACGGGCGGTGGCTACAGTGACACGGGCGGTGGCTACAGTGACACGGGCGGTGGCTACAGTGACACGGGCGGCGGTTATAGTGACATGAGCGGCGGCTACAGTGACATAAAATCTAGCACACACTATGTTTTTACAAATATATGACCTTCTTGATCACTTTTTTGCCCCTTTTTAAAAGTGATCACTTTTTTAGTAATTGATTCAAAATTAGTAATATTCAAATAAAAACCCCTTAATATGTCCGATGATTACACAAATACGATTAAAATAAATATTGTTTACAAAAATGTGACATCATAATTAGTGTAATGATTATATTTAGTGACTTAGTCATAGTAACTTACGTTCACATTTTACACTTAAGTTACTCTGAGACTATATTATACCCTCTTTGTCTCTTATAACTTCGTCATTTTTTTTCTTTTTTATTGTCCCAAAAATGTTACGACCTTCGCCACCATTTAATTAATTGATTTGTGGTTCACGTGATTTCTTTCTCTTTTGCACATAAACTCAACCACACAATCAAACTTGGTCAAATTTTAAGGAATGGAAAAAGCAATAACTATTAGCCATATTTTCGTAAATAAATTTCATTTCAATAATATTTAAAAAACAATCAATGTACCTGCTTATCGAGAATTATTGTGCCCGTTGACTAGTTTAAAAATATCAAAAGAAAAAGGGCAAAAAAGTGTGAATACTTTTAATGCGACAGTTAGCGTCTTTGTAGGTCTGCCTATGTATTCATTACCAAATGTCATTTCTTTTGCAAATTTAATGTCAAAGGTTGCGAGAGAGTTGAATAGAAAAATGTCAAAGCTAACGAGCTTCTCCATAGTCGCCTTTCTCCTTCTGCAAGGGATGTTTCAGGCCGTTTCCCGGCCGGTCCGGGCGTTTACGGGCGTAACTCCGGTGGCATCTAATCGGGTGGTAAGTCCAATTAAAAAAAAATCAGTTTTGATCTCACTTGGATAATAGTTTTGACTTATGCCTATAATAATATTTATTTATATATATATATAATAATATTATGCCTATAATAATATATTATCGTGTTTATGCATATTGAAACTTTAGGATGAGATGGATATAAATAGAGGGATGGAAGGGAATAGCTGTGGTGGGGAAGGAGAAGAAGATTGTCTGATGAGGAGAACTTTGGAAGCTCACCTTGATTATATCTACACACAGAAAGGGAAACATAGATGATCCAGATTCAGGTGTTTCTGGCTAGCTTATTAGCTAGTTTGAGTATTTTTGTTGTATGTTGAATTTCATTTTGGTTAGACAAAAGGTACTCAAAACTGTCCAACCAAATTTCAAATTCAAGCAAGTCTACAAACTTTGAAGGACAAAATTCAATATCAAGGAAGGAGCGGAGTTTGATGAGAAAATTACTTAAATTACTTACATAAAAGTAAATGATAGATAAAGTGCGGAAATAAGATCACCATATTTTTATTCCTAAAGATTCATTAATTTTTAATTATGAAACTTTTATACTTCATCATAATCAAATAAATCCTACTTTGGAATAAAACATAAATATTTTTATGTATACAATCTGTTTATATTTGACTCATATTTGGAACAATCTCTTTTAATTACATGAGAAATCCTACTTTGTTTATCCTATCCTATGTTTCTTTGTAGTTGCAACATGATGTTTTTTACACTACTCACATGCTCTACTTTGACTACATTTTATTTGGGGAAAATTCCCGAAATAGGAGTAAAAAGGTTTGAAAATTCCAAAATAGTATTGTCATGTTTTTATTCCCAAAATAGAGGTAATTATTGCAAAGTTTGGAAAATACTATCATGTTTAAAGTATGACACTGCCAAAACATGACATTAATTAGTCCTATTTTGGAAACAAAAATATGAAAGTACTATTTTGGAATTTACAAACGTTTTTAGTCCTACTTAGTGTAATTTCCCTTTTACTTATTACTGTGTGAAAATAATTGTTTTTGAAACATATTCGTGAATTCGTCTCATTACAAATTTTCATATTCTGATTTTTAAATTTTTATACTAATACAAAATTAAATATAATAATGATTAAAGTTGTGTATTAATAAACGTGAAAATGAAATTATTGTAACTAAAAAGAAAGGAGGAAGTAAAAGTAAAACTTCCTCTCGAGACCCTCATGGCCTCATGGGCTTGGATTGCTTTTTCTTTGTGCATTTTCACATATTGTCGACCTTATATATTTAGGGAGTGTTTGCAATTGCTTAAAAAAAGCACTTCTCAGCTTTTGACTTAAAAAAGCACTTATTTACCAAACACTTCCAATTTTTACTTTTTCTCGACTTGTGTGTGAAAAGTGTTTTTCTCTTTTCTATTACACAAAAAGCACTTATTTTACCAAACACTACCAACTTTTACTTTTCAAAATCACTTTTTTCTCAAACACTATCAACTTTTACTACTAATCACTTTTTCATTACATCTCCAAAAGTGCTTTTTTTTAAGTAGAAGCAGTTGCAAACACTCCCTTAGGGCAATCTTGAAAGCAAAAGTAAAACTTTTATTCACATCAAATTTGTTAGGATTGAACGAATTAAGGATAAAGAAATACTTCTTTTGTTACGAGTACTAGTATTTTACCCATGCGTTGCACGAGATGCAATTTTCCAATTACTTGAATGAGAATATGAAATTATGATTACTAAAAAAACCAACCTAGACTGGCTCTGTCAGGAAATCGGTAACTCAGACCAAATATCAATTCAATTAGTTATAATTTCAGAAATGGGCAAAACATATTGGAAGAGCAAAGGAAAACTCGATCGAGTTCTAGAGTGGAATTATTTGACCCAGAAAAATCCGGTTTCGATGTCTTTACAACGCTTTTATAACATTTTAAGTATTTTTAATCAGATAAAATTTCAATTCCAATAGAAAATATGTGACGCATTCGTAAATTTATATTGTAAATTATATTGCAAATTTACAACGCACATAACGTTGATTTTGTAGGAAGTTAAATTTTGGAATATTGTGATGGTTTTTCAAATTCTTATTAAGCATTATCATTGTTTGATTATTATGAAGAATAAATATTTTTTATTTTATTTATACATAATTATTCGTATATTATTATACTCCCTCTGTTCCATTGGACTTTGTTACTTTCTAATTAAACTCACTAATTTGTGGCTCTGCTCATTTCTCTTCTTCTGCACAAAATTGAATCACACGGTTTTTACTTTTATTTCTCACCTACTTCAAAATTGCCATAATCCACCAGGACGTGGGTAATACTTTTTTATAAATGATGACTGTTTTTCTCAATGTTGTCCGGGTTGACCGGGTGGATCGCTCCCTAATCTGATTTTTTAAATATATGTATCAAATATGTATCAATATCAATACTTGAATGAAAAAAATGACAATGGACCACCTTAAGTATCAAAGTATCGGTCAAAAAAACTTTAGTATCGAAGTATATAATTTTTTTTTTGGGAAAAAGGCGGCTTAAATTGATATCACAGCATTCAGTCAGCGAACAAGAAGACTAAAGGACCACTTCCAACCACTGCCCTCGAACCAACCTTAGAGCCAATCATCCAGAAAAAAGCAATATGGTTCTTTGATCCTGTAATGGGTCTAAATGAGCCTAGCGTGGTTAGAATAAACTCCTCATCGCCCCAACCTAATGCAAGAGCAGGGCAAAAATAAGCGTACATGAAAAACAAAACAACATGTAGTACATTCGAAGTAAAAACACAAACAAAGTAAAACAAAAATAGAAATAGTCGTCCAAACCCTAGTCGCACCACTCCTCCATGGCGGCGGTTCGGGAAGGGGACGGGTCAACATCCCTTCATCTACTTTCACCCGTAGGCGCCTGCTCGGAGCCTGTTCCTTGCCCGCGACCTTCTCATCCAGAATCAGATTGTCTTCATCACCCTCGAGCATCATGATATCACATTTGTTGACCATCTCTTCCATCTCCGCCTTGCTCAAAGACCCTTCGAAGCACCGGTATTACTCTCGACGAAAAGCAGTGCCCGCGATTTCTTCTCATAACCCACACGTCTGAACCCAAAATAAGACATGCACAATAAAAAAACAAAGACACCATTGGTTGGAACAAGGAATCCGCAGAAGGCAAAACACGATATGCCTAAGGAAGAGCGACAAAACTTAAAAACTGCTCATTCCAACCCTAATCGCTATGGAGATGACCGCGGCAATCTTTTTCCACTTATCAAAGTACATAAATTTAGAACACCACTTCTAAATTAACAAAAATTTAAAACATCACTTCTAAATTCACAAAAATTATAAGGTCCTTCAAAAAAATTCAAGGCAAAATGAAATCAACAAAAATTTTAATCACTATCTTTTAGAATCAGCATTGCCGCATTTGCTTCAAACACCAAAACAAAATCAAGTGAAAAGTATACAATGCAAAAAAATGTGTACAATTCTTCATCTCTTCATTAGTCATGTAATATTCACAAAATATGAGAGTGTTTCCGATTTCAAATGTAATTTGTGTGTATACACTACAAAATACTTAATTAGTTATTCAAATTAATACGTAGTGCTCTATACACTTATATAAAAACAATATATTACAACTTGAAAAACCACATCAAGTTAATATAAATTGAAAAGTATTTGCTGCTCTGCACGCCAAATGTGTGGAATGTTAGCCTGCTCTCTCAAATTTTTGGTTTAACAGAATATCAATGCTCCACGCAGACCAATTGTGAAAAAAACATATGTTGCCCTGCACACCAAATTTGAAGAAGGGAGGGTTAGTTAACATGAAACGCCTCTCCTATATAAAATTATTGAGAAGTCAAGATCTCCAACTTTTGTGTATAAATCAAAGACTTCATTTTTTTTTTGGAAAAATCAAAGACTTCATTTGTTAATCCAAATACTAAATTACAGAACATAGCATTTATTGCACAAAAATTGGGAAGGGAGGGAAAAATGGTTAAATAATATAGGAGCAAGAATACCTATTAATGAAATTTTCTCTTTCGAATAGGCGGATGGAGAAGCTATCTTCTCAGTTTCATTGAGAAACTGAGATATTTTTTTTTTTGAAAATCATAACAATCAAGCGAAGTAATTGGTCCACATATCTAGCAAAGTAGCCCATAAGCAAACTACTAATAAGAAAAACCAATACGGTAAGGTAAAACATCCCCCATCAAGGAAAAACTATGATATTCAAATGAAATAAAATGTCAAATACTAAATGGTTGTAGTTATAAAGAGATGTTCAAGATTCATCCAACTAAAACTATCAAGATTCACTTATGTTACTCTTTTTATTAAAAATTTCATGTTGTGACATGTTTAATTTTAAAGGGTTTGTTTGTTGTATTTGCCACTTTAGTCAAGCCAATCTCCATTAGTTTGTAACTTCCTATAAATAATTGGAAGTTGTTTAGAGGTCTTAGATTGAGCTCATAGTAATAGACCAACAACATGACTATAATTTGATGGGGATTTTCGACTTTTGGAGTTTGTTGATTTGCACGTTATTTTTATTGTTCCATATTAAGGTGAGCACGTATTGAAATATTTCTCTGTTATGAAAAAATAAATGTCATTACATTTTTACGTGACTACACATCCTACCATATCATCTCTCACAATCAAAATTGATGCATTAACAAAATCTATGGTACGTAAATGAAATTCTTAGGACAAAAAAAATTGTATAGATACAATATAGTGCTGAGGAAATAAGAATTTTACGAAACGTATATCACATTGGATATAGGGGTTAAGCATTCGATCGTAATTTCATTCCGACAAAATTGAAAGCTCTCACATTTTAAGTGGAAGGTTTGCAATTTTCTTGAGCATGCAATTTTCTTATACTATGAATATTACAGCATATACTTATCACATTGGTTCATTATATCATTTTAAGTTGTTAGAATGCATAAGACTTTAAAACACCATCACATTTCACATGTTTCATTATTTAAGATTAGGTAGTTTTATTGCGTAGTCACTGTAATGGTAGGACTTACTCGTAGAGTGCTTCATGTATCATCATCCCACACCCTCTCTTTTATTAGTTTCTTCTTCTTAATACATATTATTTAGTTTAAGTACTTCTTGACTAAAAAACAATTATGAGAACAAAAATAAAATTACAAGTACCTCATACCTGAAATTAATTGATTACTTCCCAACTATAAAAACCACAACATCTATGAAGTTTTTTTGAATGGAAAATGCTTAAATTAATATCTCAGAAACTCGCGGATGTCCACCACAACAGACACAATCAATCCAGACACGAGCCCTAGGATTAGACATAGAGTCAATCGCCCTCAAATAAGTGCAATGACTCGCTAACCTCAAAACAGGCAACTTGAAGCCTATAGTGACTAAACGGGTATTCATGTCATTCAACCTAATAAACTCCTACCTTCTACTAGAAACCAAAACAAAACACACCCCACAATCCAGTATAACAGAAAATCACAAGTAATAATAAGAACCGGACACAGTCTGAAAACTAAATGCAAAAACATGTAAAAATGCAATGGTAAAAAACTAGCCATCAAAGTACTCGGCGCACATGCAGCCTAGTCCGCCCCAACACCACTTTTTTCTATGACTACTTCCGCCTCCATTAGTGGTTGGCCGTATAATATCTCTTTATCCGCTACTCGACAACCTTTTTGTTCCGCAGCTGGCACCCCTACTTCCTGCTTCCAAAAGATTTTGAAGATCTTCATCTTCAAAGAGACATCCATAAACCATATTTGGAAAGTCCTTTTGGCAAGATCGTTCTTTACAACCATTTGAAAACAAGACATGGTAGCCTTTTGTAAAGCTTCCTCGTTGTGCAAAAGTCTATGCAAGAATTGCTCCCTGCAATCTGCTGCTACCCCAACCAAGCCTCACTTAGGTCTCCAACAGGGAGGAACAAGAGTCGCATCTCTGAACCCACCTGGGAAACCCGACCGCCTATATTGCCTCCTGATCGGGCTAGACCTTGCCAATATAAGCCACCTATGGTCGCTAGATCTCCTCTTTGGCAGCCTCCCGCCCGATGCAATCGCCAGGTGATTCAAGTCCTATCTCCCAACCAACCACCGGATGCAAAATAGACTTCCACACACATGTAAACACGACTCCAAGAACAAAGAAAAGCATGGTAGAAACTACACCAATTCCTATGAAAAATGAAACCTAATAAGAAACCAACCGTACCAAACCTATGTCGAAGCACATGGGACGAAACCTTCAAACCGTTGATAGGATAATACGATGTTGTTTTTTAGTAGCTATGAAGGACATGAAACATTAAATGAATAAAAAATCCTACAACTTAAAACACTATTTGCAAAAATAAGAATTAAAGCCATTTCGCATGTCCAGTCATGCTCTTCATACCAATGCAATTGTAAGCAATCTGATTTATTCCTCTTTAATATTTAGGTCCAATTCACATAGTTAATTATCCTAAATAATAAATAGGGAGGCATATAGTCCTTTAGCGTATGCTTTATGAGCTAGGTTTGTTCAAGTTTTCTTTGACAGTTTTTAATAAAAGAATGTCTAGTAATCAACCAATTGAGGAATATAAATGAGGATTTCGTATCTAACCTAGTCTTACACTTTTGCACAAGGAGAAGTATGGTCAAAACCATCAATGTTTAATATTTTAATTTCAATCTTGGATTGCTGATGTAGATATGCTCGCTCATTAGTAACCTATCTAATTTCTCCCACAAGTCTCCTTTATTATAAAAAGGATAATGTGATATTTCCGGATTTTCTTGAGTTCTTCAATACCTTGTTGATTATAGTAAATACACAGAAGAGAAATATAAACACATAGAAGCCACAATCATTGTAGAATATAGGCGGGTATTGAATAATAGTAAGAAATGATATTGAACTTTAGAGAGTGAGTTCTAGTATGCTTCTTTTTCATTTAATTATCTTAAAGCATAATATGATACTCTTTTGTTAAATAGAGAATCAAATTGAAGCACATTTTCATACGTATTGTATACTCGCTAATGAACTAGCATGGAAATAGTGCACTATGATATATTATCCTACTTGAGATTTTAAGTTTTCATTTTAATTGCCTAAGTATCTGCAAAGCAAAATATGAGACGACTATGCGTATACAATTTTATTTATAGCCATTCAAACCCTACTTAGTATGGAAATCTCTATATTAGTACAAATATGAAAAACATTATAATAAGATCAAATGTACTAAATTATTTCTACAAAAGGTTGCATTAACTTAAATAGCTCTTATAAAAAACGGAGTACATTTCTAAACATTTGTTTCATATATTCTTTTGACAAATACAATATCTATGTTTGACAGAAACTATTTCACATAGATCACTAACCACACTAAGAAACTAACTCCTAAAAACATTATGTGCGACATATATGTCCTTAACATTATCCTTTTTTTTTATCATGTGAATGATAATACCTACTTTGAAACGCACAAGAAAATCTCATGCAGGCATGCACCTACTTGCAGGCATACACCTACTGTAATTTAAAAAAATTTAATAAATATGAGTTGGAGTGAGGATAAAATTTGAAATGAATATTGAAACAAAATATATGTAAAAAATAGGTATATTAATTTAAATGGTTCACTTCGCCATGTGTTTTATGTTCGATCAATCACAGCCTCAATTTCATGGATACTTTCAAACATAACTCAAACATACCTACGATAGAATGTACGGTGTAGCCATGGACGACCTGACAGAGAGAGAAGCGAGAAATCATCTGAGCTCTGATGACGGTGAAAAAAAATCCTAATAGAGACAAATGGAGGAAGAAGTGACAAATCAAGTTGAATAAAATCTAATAATTCCCAAGCTGCCAATACAGAGGAAGAATGGTGCTTTCTAATGGAGGAGAGAGGGAAAAAATACGTTAACGATTAGCGTACTTCTTGACTTGGGGAGCGGCTAACGGTAAAACCCCTAGTTGTCTCCCCTATCTTCTCTTCTTCACAATCGTTTTTCTACTCCCAAAGATGAAAAATTATCTCCTTAGGTATTTTCAAGTTATTTTATGTGTTTTCTTCCTAACAATGTCTAGGATCTGTGTATTCCTCGTCTATGAAGCCGATCATGTGTTGATATTTTATTGTTGGTGGGAGACAATGCTTGTCTGGCATGATTTTTATACGAAGTTAACCTCAGACACTGGCAACTCCAAGACCTCAATTATTCGCCCCCTCATGAACCACTATCATGTTATGAGAGAAAGATAATGCTCGATTGAATCCTCTTTTGAGTGAGTGGTCACGTTGATGATATTTGCAATTTCTTTCTAGTAGTTGATGAAACAGTGGATTCTAGTTGTTTTTTCTGGTGGCTAGGCAAACTTGGTTTTCTATTATTTCCTTGTTGGTGGATGGTGAACCCAAATTATTTGTTTTTTTATCTGAAAGTAATTTTAGTACTTTTTCTAGTCTTGATTATTGGCTAAGTAGAAGGAGCTTTAATGTTGATAGAAGAGTCTATCTTTACAGAGTTAGCGAATTGTTATGTTCTTTTGGAACTTTTCAGTTCTGTGTCTCACCTCATCATCGGGAGATTTAGGTTATCCGAATGGTTGATCATTTATAAAAATGTTTTTTTTCTTTCAAAAAATGGAAAGAGGTGAGATACCAAGTAAAGGAGATCCAATGAAAAAACTCTAACAACCTGTTTGGTGACCCCGTTTGAGCTTATCAGCCTTATCAACCAAGTTTTAACCAAACACGTAACTTTTGATTTCGTGCGTTGAATTGTGTAATAATCAAAATAAGTAAGTTGGAGTTATTTTACTACTCTCATTTATATTTAAAAGTTTTTACATAGATTAGTTCTCTCAATATTTTGGACGCCACATTTTTTTTAAATACGATACATACCATAGTCTTGGCGACCATTCTATCCAATTTTATTTTTCAGCAACTCCATCTCTCGTTGTTTTTCCGTTCTTGAAAGACAACAACAACAATAACAACAACAACAACAATAGCAATAGCAATAGCAATAGCAATAGCAATAGCAATAGCAATAGCAATAGCAATAGCAATAGCAATAGCAATAGCAATAGCAATAGCAATAGCAATAGCAATAGCAATAGCAACAACAACAACAACAACAACAACAATAGCAATAGCAATAGCAATAGCAATAGCAATAGCAATAGCAATAGCAATAACAATAACAATAACAATAACAATAATAATAATAATAATAATACTCCCTCCGGTTTTTAATAAACTTCACACTTTCCTTTTTGGGACGGTCTAAAATAAACTTCACATTTCCTTATTTCCTTTTTTGGCAAAGAAATCTACATCAAAATAGTGTCAAACAGTGCCAAACAGTGTCTCAACAGTGACAACAGTGTCTCTACAGTGCCAAACAGTGTCAAACAGTGCCTCAACAGTGTACTCTACAGTAAAGTCAAATTTCTTTAATTATTTTGTGTGAAGTCAAACTGTGAAGATTAAAAAAAACCGGAGGTAGTAATAAAGATTGAAGATGAAATGTTATGAAGATGAAAGAAGGTGATAAAAAGATGGAAGATGGAAAATGTAGACGGTTGAAGATGGTGAAGATTAAAATGGGAGGAAGAATGATGGAGATGGTAAAGGTGAAGTACAAATTGGATGGTTGGATGGATAAACCACAAAGAAAAGAGCGGAGAAAATAGAGAAAAGTAGAAGATGATAAAAAATGATATAAATTTTAGCTATTTATATGCACATTCGGTATATTGGTATTAGAATAAAGATAATGTCAATTGTGCACGTTTTTGTACGTTTTTCAACTTTTTGTACTCGTTGAGTATATTTTATTGGTAGCGTAGTCAATTTCCCTTTATCACATCACGATTGTCTAGAAAAGGACACATTTTTGTAAAATTTGTACTGTAATTATCTGTGTATAGATAAATCTATATATGAATCACATTCAAAAATATACTTCATATGCTGCAAGTATTCTTTGAGTGTTTTTTCTAATTTTATTTGTTTCAGTCCTAAATTAGATTGGTACAAGTAAACCAAACTTCGATAGTTTTAAAAACATACAGAATGAATATTTAACATGTCACGCCCCGGACCTCCCCGGACACGTCAACAACCCGCCGTACAATACAAATAGTCAACCGCAGTCCAACACATTCATATTATACAAGGCGTCTTGAATATCATTCACACACGTAACATCCATAAACAAACATAATAAGTAATTCATAACGCAGCGGAAAACATTGTTTAAAACAAAGGGCCACACAGGGCTATTCATGAGCACGCAGGCTCTAAAGTAAAATATCCATGAGCATGTTTATTAATGTTTAAAAAACGGATGGAGGAAGCACGAACCAAGTCTTCCCTCCTAGATGATCTCTCGAGCAACGAGCACAGGAAGCAAGCTCTAGCCTCAACCTGAAAAATGGTGGTGGGACGCCCCCGAAGGGGTCAGCACTCTATAGGGCTATAAAGTGCTGGTGTGGCAGGCATCTAATAGATATACAACAAGTATTTCACACACAAGACCCTCAAATAGGGTGATAATATAGTATAGGCCGTAATCTCAAATTACCCCTTTCAAAATATATACTTACTTTATATAAAGGCAAGTAGTCGGCTCAAAGGCCCATGTTTGTTATAAAACATTTTCCAAAACCCCGTGACTAATGGTCACGACATACGTAGGGTCCAACCCTAATACAACTTCTCATTTCTAGAGTTCGGCTCGAGTACATCATCATGCACTCGCATCATAGATCTCCTACTTCATATAATCATATCATAGATCTCCTACTTCATATAATCACACCATAGATCTCCTACTTCATAAAACCACACCATAGATCTCCTACTTCATAAAACCACACCATAGATCTCCTACTTCATAAAACCACACCATAGATCTCCTACTTCATAAAACCACACCATAGATCTCCTACTCCATGATTTCCCAATTGACACTTGAATCTCATTCAAGTTCATCACAAACAAACTCAACCTTTAAGTTTGGTTCTGTCAACATTTAGAACAATCCTTAACTAGCATCACAATACTATTAAGATTATTCCTACAACTCATTTATCATTAATGGTAGCCCCTCCATATCAATAGATATGTGGCAGCCTCCCATGTGCTAAGCATCATCATGCAATCATACATTTACATACACATAACATTCATACATGAGTTGGAAGGTCAATTTACCATTTTAGCATACTTTTATCTCACATGACTCCATATTCATCAATATGGTTTCAATTTATGATCAAGTCCATTACTTATCATTCATATCATGTTCAAGCATATTTATTCACAAAAACATGATTTAAGCATTTAGGTAATCTCATGCATAACCTACAAGTTGTAAGCAACTAGATGTCGGTCCTCACCTCAAATGAGCTTTAAAACCTTCCTTCTCGATCCAATGACCAAAGCCTCGGCCAAGGAATATTGAGAGCTGGTTCCTTGCTTGAAAATGGGTGTTAAACAGCTTCCTCAAGTTGCTATTTCAACTCCTAATCGTTGATACGAAAACAGCCCCTAGAACGGGTGTTTTCCGGCTAACTCGATTCCTAGTTTTCCAATATTTGCATCTAGGTTAGTATCTAACCTTTACATCAATAAAATAACTTAATAGGGATGTTTTATACACTTGGAGTAGTGTATAATAGTCCCACCAATCGTTCATATCATTTGGAAAATGAATGGAAAGGTTTTGGGATTAAAAACTCACTTAGAAGAGTAAATCCGTCCCTGCGAGGTCGCGTTCTGATCGGACGATTTGGAAGCCTTCCTCTACTCCGATTGATGCAAACCAGACCTTCACGGATTCCTCGTCTTGAGAGCTTTCTTTTGGTATCTCACACGCCTTAATTGGATTGGTAAAACTCGAGATATCAACCAAACAGTCTCAGCACTCTCACAGCTCGAGTTCACAGACCACTGCTCGCTTCAGATCGATTTTTGGATGACTACTCTCTCCTCTCGAACAGAGACCACTCAATTATGAAAATAGACTTCAAAGGCTATCCAAGGACACCTTATACACCTCATTTGGACGAGTACAACTCTCAAAATGAAGGGAGACAAAACAGCACACCTGTTTGTGCGAAAACAGTGGTGGTGGCCCCAAAATTTGATTCCAATTGTGTCATGGGCAGTGCTTCTCCATGTGGTGCGGCCAAGGTGAGTCTTCTCACATATTTTCCTTGTCTTGCAGGTACTAATATCATGTGGAGTGGTTCCCCATTGATCCCAATTAATTTGGGATCCAAAATATCTATCAATACACCCAAAAATGGAAGAATGGGTCCTATTGTTTTATCTTTTGTCAAAGATGTCTTTTTGTACTCATCCTAATTTATTTAGAACAAGTCAACTTCCTACATAACATTATTGATCCCCAATATGTGTAGGCTCATCTCAATAATTTACTTGATGGATAATATAGAAGGAAAATCCTACTCCCATTATTTGGCTCAATAATGCCAAAGATGGGGTTATAGGCATTTGTACTCTTCTTTAATCATCCTATCACTTATCTTGACATTTGTCATTCATATTATTGGGCTACAAGCCGTGTGGGTCGCCCCCGAGTGGGCCTACGACGCCGTCCTCAAATATTTGCTACTTTAGCAGGTTGGGCCCAAATAATATATGGGCTGCCCGCCCTTCCTCAACTTGTCTTGAAACGTTATGTATAACTATTTAGATAATGTTAGGATCTTTTATTTATTAATAAGGCCCGATACTAATATACGAGTTCGAACAGTATAATAATCAATCATTAATTACGTAAAACAACAATCGTTTCACAATTGTTTGGGAATCAGAAATTCAATACATAAACTTTGAATTTTAAATCGAATTTTCAAGGACGTTCGGGAGCGGTGTCACAAGTTCACCCCCCCTTAACAGGAATTTCGTCCCCGAAATTCACAGCTCTACTCGAATAGGAAGGCATACTGTTTCCTCATCAAGGCCTCTGTTTCCCATGTCTCTTCTTCGACCCGGTCGCTCTTCCAAAGGACTTTAACCATCGGGACTTCTTTGCTCCTCAGTTTCTTCACTTTCCTATCGGTGACCTTGATTGGTCGCACAGCGTAGTTCAAATCCTCACGTACCTCCACAGGCGGCTTTTCTAATACGTGAGAGGGATCATGCACATACTTCTTAAGCATGGATACATGAAACACATTGTGTATCTTTTCCAACTCAGGAGTCAACTGTAGACGATATGCTACGGCCCCAATCCTCTCTATAATTCTGAATGGGCCTATATATCGTGGGTTAAGCTTTCCTCGGGTTTGGAATCGAATGATTCCTTTCCAAGGAGAAACTTTCAGGAATACCTCGTCATCAGCCTTAAACTCTAAGGTCCTCCGACGCTTATCTGCATAACTCTTTTGCCTATCCTGAGCCGCTTTGAGTCTCTCTCGAATCAACTTCACCTTTGACTTGGTGATCTCAACCAACTCAGTACCCTCGAGTTTGGCCATGCCAACCTCGCCCCAGCATAACGGCGTACGACACCTCCTCCCATACAATGCTTCGTATGGAGGCATGCCGATGCTTGCCTGATAACTGTTGTTATAGGCAAACTCCACAAGTGCTAAGTGGTTGTCCCAACTTCCTTGGAACTCCAATGCACAAGCCCTCAGCATGTCTTCCAAGATCTGTATGACTCTTTCAGACTGTCCATCCGTCTGTGGGTGTAAAGCAGTACTGAACTTCAACCTCGTTCCCATAGACTCCTGAAATTTCGGCCACAAACGTGATGTGAATCGTGGGTCTCTATCGGATACAATGGTCACTGGGACCCCATGCAGCCTCACGATCTCATCCGTATACAATTTGGCTAACCTCTCAAGTGGGTAGGTAGTGTTGATAGGCAAGAAGTGTGCACTCTTTGTGAGCCTATCCACAACAACCCAAACCGCATCGTAGTTCCGAATTGTCCGTGGTAAACCTACCACGAAATCCATAGTCACATGTTCCCACTTCCACTCAGGAATGGAAAGTGGTTGTAACAAGCCTGCTGGATGCTGATGTTCTGCCTTAACTTGTTGACAAGTAAGGCATCGGCTGATGTACTCGGCTATTTCCCTCTTCATTCCAGACCACCAGTAACTTTCTTTCAAATCACGGTACATTTTCGTGCCCCCTGGGTGCATGGCATAAGCCGATGAATGAGCCTCCTCTAAGATGGACTTTCGGAGCTCATCATCTGACGGCACACACACTCGGTCACGAAATAACAAGAGACCATCATCTCTTTCCCTGAAATCCTCCACCGGTCCCGCTTGCATGCGTTCCCGGACCTTCATAAGTTCTGCGTCGGTTTCCTGACCCTTCTTGATCTCATCAAGTAAAGTAGGTCTCACCTCAAATCGTGCCAATAAGGCACCATCGCTGGATACCTCCAGTTGGGCTCTTAATGCCCTCAAATTAGCTAGCAATGCCCCAGACGAGCTCTTCCGGCTCAAAGCATCTGCCACCACGTTTGCCTTGCCTGGGTGGTACTCTATCACTAGATGGTAGTCTTTTATCAGCTCCATCCACCGTCTCTGTCTCATGTTTAGCTCTTTCTGAGTAAACACGTACTTCAAGCTCTTGTGATCAGTGTATATGTGACATGTCTCCCCGTAGAGATAATGCCTCCATATCTTTAGTGCAAACACCACTGCCCCCAGCTCCAAATCATGAGTAGGATAATTCACCTCATGCTTCTTCAATTGTCGTGAAGCATAGGCAATTACCCTCCCATTCTGCATCAGTACACATCCAAGCCCTTGGATGCTCGCGTCGCTATAGACATCGTACCCCACACCTTGTTTGGGTAATGCAAGTACCGGTGCCTCAGTCAATCTCTTCTTTAGTTCCATGAACCCTTTCTCACATTTGTCATCCCATACAAACTTAGCTCCTTTACGGGTGAGCTTCGTCAATGGCGATGCCAAAACAGAGAACTTCTCCACGAACTTTCTGTAGTAGCCTGCCAATCCAAGGAAACTACGAATTTCCTTGACGTTTTTTGGCCTCTCCCATTCAGTAATGGCTTCTATCTTCTTGTTATCAACAGCAATTCCCGATCCCGAAACCACGTGCCCGAGAAAGCCGATTTCCTTTAGCCAAAATTCACATTTAGAAAATTTGGCATAAAGTTGCTTCTCCCGTAGTGTCTCAAGAACAAGTATCAAGTGCTCTTCATGCTCTTCTTCACTCTTTGAGTAAATCAAGATGTCATCTATGAACACAATCACGAATCGGTCCAAGTATTTATGAAATACTCGGTTCATCAAGTCCATGAATGCCGCCGGGGCGTTTGTTAGCCCAAACGACATAACAAGGAATTCAAAATGCCCATACCTTGTGCAGAAAGCACTCTTTGGTATGTCATCTTCCTTAATCTTCAATTGATGGTACCCCGACCTCAAGTCAATCTTCGAAAACACGGTTGCCCCTCGTAGTTGGTCAAACAAGTCATCAATTCTAGGCAAAGGATACCTATTCTTGATTGTGACCTTGTTCAGTTGACGATAGTCAATACACATTCGAAGTGTCCCATCTTTCTTTTTCACAAAAAGAACTGGTGCTCCCCACGGGGAGTGGCTTGGTCTAATGAAACCGTTATCCAAAAGCTCTTGCAATTGGGTTTTCAACTCGTTAAGTTCAGCGGGTGCCATACGGTATGGCGGTATGGAGATTGGTTTGGTGCCGGGCTCGACCTCGATCACAAATTCAATCTCCCTATCAGGTGGAAGCCCCGGCAGGTCTTTAGGGAAGACATCCGGATACTTACAAACCACCCTCACATCATCGATGTTCATTTCTTCTTTGGTTTTGTCAACCACGTATGCTAGATATGCGTGGCATCCCTTTCTCATCATACTTTTTGCTCTCACGGCGGATATGATACAGCTATTTGATCTCCCTCGATCGCCCTCGAAGCGTAGGGTCTCCCCATCATTGCCTTCGAGTTCAAGAACCTTCGTGTAGCAATCTACCCTAGCATGGTTCCTTTCTAGCCAATCCATCCCTAGGATTGCATCGAATTCAACCATGCTCAGCGGTACGAAGTCACACGTCAAGGTTTGACCATTAACCTCCACCCCACAAGATGGATAGTAACAAGTTCTTTCCACGTCATCCCCTAGTGGTGTTGATACCACTAAGGTTTGCATCAATGGTGCGGATTGCACTCCCAACCTCTTGGCGAACGCTTCATTCACAAATGAACGTTGCGCCCCGGTATCGATAAGGATTCGCGCATCCTTCCCATTAATCTTTAGTGTTCCTACATTTATAAGTCATGTGAGATACCTTTCCTACCATTCTTATACATTTAGAGAGGTTTATTATGTTCACACACATGTTTGGGATCAAGAACGGGTCTTAACGTTGCAATACGGCGCGAAAAAGTCGACTTTGGGCTGCCCAGGAGGTACGCACGGCGTGCCTAGGAGGTACGCACGGCGTGCGTGTCTTATAACCTCAAAACGGAGCTACTGCCACCAACGCACGGACCAACGCACGGACAACGCACGTCCGTGCGTATAGCAATTTCTTCCCGGTTGCTACTGCCACCAACGCACGGACCAACGCACGGACAACGCACGGCCGTGCGTATAGCAATTTCTTCCCGGTTGCTACTGCCACCAACGCACGGACCAACGCACGGACAACGCACGGCCGTGCGTATGGTCCAGCCTGGTGTGCGTTGGCGGAAATCAGCCGTCTTTCGCCCGATTTCGCTCCGTTTGACCCCAAAGCTTCGTACAATGATCCCAACGACTAGCAACCTCAATTTATGGACTAATTAAGGATAAAAAACAAGTATACAAGAGGTACTACCTTCAACGGAATCCAGGTTAGCTTGAGCATCCGCCTCCGTCATCGCATAGACCCTAGCTTGGGTCCTTCCTTGGTTCACGGATGGCGCGTTGCTCGTGCTTGCTCCCCCATGTCCCCTGCTCCCTTGAGAAACCTCGGTTTGGTTTTCATTTCTTGTAGTTCCACCACTTGACCCCGAAGTTTGGTTTTGCACAATTTGTGGGCAACTCACTCTCGTGTGCCCGACCTCTGTGCATTGATAGCACCTGGGAGGGTCCTGACACTTACCCGAGTGGTGTTTCTTGCAATTGTTGCACTTAGGTACCCTCGGACCTTTTGACCTCGAGTTCGGGCCACCCAAGCCTCGACTCCACTCAAGTGATAGTGTCTGCGCCCTGAAGGTTTTGTCACCCTCAACGTTTGTCCTCCTTGAATGTCTTTGGGAATCGTTGTCTCCCCGCTTCCTTTTCCTTACTAATGGTATGCCCTCAGCTTGCCTAGCTTGGCGTTTTTGTATAAGCCTCACACGTTCACGTTGAAGCCAATCTATGACCATGCCCATTTGTTCAATGGGTGCACCATCAAGGTCCTCATCACTCAAATCATCTCCTTCGTCACCCGAAGCCTTGAGTGGTTCAGTTTTGCCATAACAAGGTGATTCTTCCTTGGTCTTGACATGACCACCACTCACGATTTGAGCTTCAAGAGTTTCGTGCACCTTTGGTCCTAAGGGCTTTTCTCGGTTGGCATGCCCGGTTCCACCCGGTGCAAACCCTTCCGAGTTCTCCCTATTCATAATACCACCATCACCCTCCATCGCTGAAAGAAATAATTAGAATGAGTCATTAGACTCGTTTCAAATGTCAACTGACAGATAGGCACTTAAGACATCTCTTGGGCCAAGTCACCGCCATACCAATCGTTAAGGGCGCCATCTTAACAATTAGAGACCTTGCAACTCAAACACCAAAAGTTCTTAAGTACAAAACGTTTTTGCTCATGGTTTTCAAAAATCATTTTGAAAAGAGAATTTTGAGACTTCATTATGAAGTTTATGGACTAAGGCTCTGATACCAACTTAATTGTCACGCCCCGGACCTCCCCGGACACGTCAACAACCCGCCGTACAATACAAATAGTCAACCGCAGTCCAACACATTCATATTATACAAGGCGTCTTGAATATCATTCACACACGTAACATCCATAAACAAACATAATAAGTAATTCATAACGCAGCGGAAAACATTGTTTAAAACAAAGGGCCACACAGGGCTATTCATGAGCACGCAGGCTCTAAAGTAAAATATCCATGAGCATGTTTATTAATGTTTAAAAAACGGATGGAGGAAGCACGAACCAAGTCTTCCCTCCTAGATGATCTCTCGAGCAACGAGCACAGGAAGCAAGCTCTAGCCTCAACCTGAAAAATGGTGGTGGGACGCCCCCGAAGGGGTCAGCACTCTATAGGGCTATAAAGTGCTGGTGTGGCAGGCATCTAATAGATATACAACAAGTATTTCACACACAAGACCCTCAAATAGGGTGATAATATAGTATAGGCCGTAATCTCAAATTACCCCTTTCAAAATATATACTTACTTTATATAAAGGCAAGTAGTCGGCTCAAAGGCCCATGTTTGTTATAAAACATTTTCCAAAACCCCGTGACTAATGGTCACGACATACGTAGGGTCCAACCCTAATACAACTTCTCATTTCTAGAGTTCGGCTCGAGTACATCATCATGCACTCGCATCATAGATCTCCTACTTCATATAATCATATCATAGATCTCCTACTTCATATAATCACACCATAGATCTCCTACTTCATAAAACCACACCATAGATCTCCTACTTCATAAAACCACACCATAGATCTCCTACTTCATAAAACCACACCATAGATCTCCTACTTCATAAAACCACACCATAGATCTCCTACTCCATGATTTCCCAATTGACACTTGAATCTCATTCAAGTTCATCACAAACAAACTCAACCTTTAAGTTTGGTTCTGTCAACATTTAGAACAATCCTTAACTAGCATCACAATACTATTAAGATTATTCCTACAACTCATTTATCATTAATGGTAGCCCCTCCATATCAATAGATATGTGGCAGCCTCCCATGTGCTAAGCATCATCATGCAATCATACATTTACATACACATAACATTCATACATGAGTTGGAAGGTCAATTTACCATTTTAGCATACTTTTATCTCACATGACTCCATATTCATCAATATGGTTTCAATTTATGATCAAGTCCATTACTTATCATTCATATCATGTTCAAGCATATTTATTCACAAAAACATGATTTAAGCATTTAGGTAATCTCATGCATAACCTACAAGTTGTAAGCAACTAGATGTCGGTCCTCACCTCAAATGAGCTTTAAAACCTTCCTTCTCGATCCAATGACCAAAGCCTCGGCCAAGGAATATTGAGAGCTGGTTCCTTGCTTGAAAATGGGTGTTAAACAGCTTCCTCAAGTTGCTATTTCAACTCCTAATCGTTGATACGAAAACAGCCCCTAGAACGGGTGTTTTCCGGCTAACTCGATTCCTAGTTTTCCAATATTTGCATCTAGGTTAGTATCTAACCTTTACATCAATAAAATAACTTAATAGGGATGTTTTATACACTTGGATTAGTGTATAATAGTCCCACCAATCGTTCATATCATTTGGAAAATGAATGGAAAGGTTTTGGGATTAAAAACTCACTTAGAAGAGTAAATCCGTCCCTGCGAGGTCGCGTTCTGCTCGGACGATTTGGAAGCCTTCCTCTACTCCGATTGATGCAAACCAGACCTTCACGGATTCCTCGTCTTGAGAGCTTTCTTTTGGTATCTCACACGCCTTAATTGGATTGGTAAAACTCGAGATATCAACCAAACAGTCTCAGCACTCTCACAGCTCGAGTTCACAGACCACTGCTCGCTTCAGATCGATTTTTGGATGACTACTCTCTCCTCTCGAACAGAGACCACTCAATTATGAAAATAGACTTCAAAGGCTATCCAAGGACACCTTATACACCTCATTTGGACGAGTACAACTCTCAAAATGAAGGGAGACAAAACAGCACACCTGTTTGTGCGAAAACAGTGGTGGTGGCCCCAAAATTTGATTCCAATTGTGTCATGGGCAGTGCTTCTCCATGTGGTGCGGCCAAGGTGAGTCTTCTCACATATTTTCCTTGTCTTGCAGGTACTAATATCATGTGGAGTGGTTCCCCATTGATCCCAATTAATTTGGGATCCAAAATATCTATCAATACACCCAAAAATGGAAGAATGGGTCCTATTGTTTTATCTTTTGTCAAAGATGTCTTTTTGTACTCATCCTAATTTATTTAGAACAAGTCAACTTCCTACATAACATTATTGATCCCCAATATGTGTAGGCTCATCTCAATAATTTACTTGATGGATAATATAGAAGGAAAATCCTACTCCCATTATTTGGCTCAATAATGCCAAAGATGGGGTTATAGGCATTTGTACTCTTCTTTAATCATCCTATCACTTATCTTGACATTTGTCATTCATATTATTGGGCTACAAGCCGTGTGGGTCGCCCCCGAGTGGGCCTACGACGCCGTCCTCAAATATTTGCTACTTTAGCAGGTTGGGCCCAAATAATATATGGGCTGCCCGCCCTTCCTCAACTTGTCTTGAAACGTTATGTATAACTATTTAGATAATGTTAGGATCTTTTATTTATTAATAAGGCCCGATACTAATATACGAGTTCGAACAGTATAATAATCAATCATTAATTACGTAAAACAACAATCGTTTCACAATTGTTTGGGAATCAGAAATTCAATACATAAACTTTGAATTTTAAATCGAATTTTCAAGGACGTTCGGGAGCGGTGTCACATAACATACCAAACTAGACAAATTCGAATTAAAACGGAATTAAATAAATTAGACAACAATATACTTACTCTGTCCCAAAGAAGTTGCTAAATTGACTTTTGTTAATCAATGACAATCCATTTTGATTAATAATATTTTTATAATTAAATTATTCTGCATATCAAAATTCAATCAAATTGATTCATGTTCAAAATATTTTCATAAAAGTATGAAATCTATAAATTATGAACAAATATACGAAGTACTAATTAAAGTCATTATCCAAAATTTGTCATTATTGACAAAAAATCAATATGATTAACTTTTTCAGAATTGAAGTAATACGACATCTCAAATAGAGAAACTACAGGTGAAGTCGAGTGTAATTTTGTTCACCCCCTCCTTGAAAGGTGAACATCACCCCCTTACTTCACTTATTGACATGTAGTGTCTCTTCTTCTTTTTTCTTTAAATCACAATGACTTTTTTATTTATTGTCAAACTTTAAAAAAAAATATAGCACATTTAATACTTTTGTACGATTTTTTCAATGGTATCAATAATGTACATAAAAAAACAAAGGAAAAAAAAATAATTTTTCTAAAATATTCTTTTTTAGCTTGAATTTTTTAAATTTTTTTATATGCAATATTAGTACCATATAAAAGATTACAATAAATTGGTATATTATTAAAAAATTTGGATAAAAAAAGAAAAAAATAAAACAATTGTCAAATAATAATGAATTGGCTTGTGAGATGGCAAGCATGAGCATGGGGTGAAATGATGTGGAACAAATTTGTTTTCGGTGAAGTCATGGCCGATTGAAGAGTAGTACACAGAAGCAATGGCTTAAAATTCAAAACCGTACTAAGAATCACATTATATTCAAAAATATACTCCCTCCGTCCCGAATTGAGGTGCAAAAATTGACCGGCACGGGAATTAAGAAAGAATAGAAATTGGCATTTATTTTCCCATTTTGCCCTTGCTCACCCGGTGTGGACTGTGGAGCACAATCTTTTGTCAGACAACTTTTTTTAAATTGGAAAAATAATTTTTTAAAGCAATTCAACTACAACTTTTGTCAGTGTTACTGTGCTTCTTCTACATGCTTATACGGAGTAGGAAAAAAGTGAAACAGGGAATACTAATTGCCGCAACCGATTGTTAGCGTCTGATCTCTGTTCGAGAGCATCTCCAACATTTTTGACATATACGTCAAGACTCCAACCAACTGCCGTCCGTCGCTTCAATGGTTCGACCGGCGACACAAGTATTTGGTTCGATAAGGGCAGGAGTGACTCATCTGTAAGGTTCTTCGAGGGTGATGGCGCGGCGGCGACTCATTTGCAACTGGGTCAACTACACGCGACGGATCTGAGGATTTTCACATGGAGCCGGAGCCGATAGGACGGTAAGGAAGGTTTAATTTGGCGTTGATTTTTCCCCTAAGCTGGAGCCCCCCTCTTTTCTCCATCTGTATCTTTAAAAGGAAGATGAAGGTAATCTTGCCAAGGAGAAGGTGTGAGACTACATTTACAGCAGTGGTTGTGCTTCGTATGGGAAATTGGGAATATGGAAAGATAAGGTGGGTGGAAGTGATGTGTGATGGTGATAAGATAAGGTGAGTGGAAGTCGAGTGGGGCGGAAGACTAAAAGGTTAAGGAGGGCAAAGTTGTCACTTTAGTTATGTTTCTTAACTTAAAATGGAAAGTGGAAATTCATTTTGGGACAACCGAAAAGGGAAATTTTGCAAAACAAATTGGGACGGAGGTAGTACTTCATATGCTGCAAGTATTCTTTGAGTGTTTTTTCTAATTTTATTGGTTTGAGTGCTAAATTAGATTGGTACAAATAAACCAAACTTCGAACATACATGATGAATATTTAACATACCAAAGTCAAAACTAGACAAATTCAAATTAAAACGGAATTAAATAAATTAGACAACAATATACTTCCTCAGTCCCAAAGAAGTTGCTAAATTGACTTTTGTTAATCAATGACAATCAATTTTGATTAATAATATTTTTTAGGCTAAAGGATCAAATAGGCCTTTGAACTAACTTAAAGTGTTCAATTAGCCCCTTATATAGGAGGTTCTACCCGGCCGTCACCAATTAGGGCGGTTACCGGTGGAATTGTTTGATGAAAATTTTTGAGCATCTTCTTCATTAAGTCTAGTTTACCCATACCAAATTTCAGATAACAATTCAACCGGGAAGGCAGTCAAATGATTTTTTGAAGATAACTGCGCAGTTAAACAACACAGTACATTTCGGAAAATCATTTGACTTCCTTCCTGGTTGAATTTTTAGCTGAAATTTAGTATGGGTAAACTAGAATTAATGAAGAAGATGCTCAAAAAATTTCATAAAAAAATTCCACCGGGAACCACCCCAATTGGCGACGGCCGGACAGAACCTCCTATATAAGGGGCTAATTGAACACTTTAAGTTAGTTCAAGGGCCTATTTGACCCTTTAGCCTATTTTTTATACTTAAATTATTCTGCATATCAAAATTCAATCAAAATGGTTCATGTTCAAAATATTTTCATAAAAGTATAAAATTTATAAATTATGAACAAATATACGGAGTACTAATTAAAGTCATTATCCAAAATTTGTCATTATTGACAAAAAAATCAATATGATTAACTTTTTCGGAATTGAAGTAATACGACATCTCAAAGAGAAAAACTACAGGTGAAGTCGAGTGTAATTTTGTTCACCCCTCCTTGAAGGGTGAACATCACCCCCTTACTTCACTTATTGACATGTAGTGTCTCTTCTTCTTTTTTCTTTAAATCACAATGACTTTTTTATTTATTGTCAAACTTTAAAAAAAATGTAGCACATTAAATACTTTTGTACGATTTTTTCAATGGTATCAATAATGTACACAAAAAAACAAAGGAAAAAAAATAATTTTTCTAAAATATTCTTTTTTAGCTTGAATTTTTTAATTTTTTTTGTATGCAATATTAGTACCATATAAAAGATTATAATAAATTGGTATATTATTAAAAAAATTGGATAAAAAAAGAAAAAATTAAAACAATTGTCAAATAATAATGAATTGGTTGTGAGATGGCAAGCATGGGCATGGGGTGAAATGAAGTGGAACAAATTTGTTTTCGGTGAAGTCATGCCGATTGAAGAGTAGTACACACAAGCCATGGCTTAAAATTCAAAACCGTACTACGAAAGTCAAGGCTTCTGACTCGGAAATAGTGGCAGAGCCGTAAATATGATTTGAAAGAACGGGCGATTTTATAAGGAGGGGTCAATTTTATCAACAGTCAACCGAATAGGAATATAGATAGCGCTACCCGGTTCAGTATTTCAGTGGATATCAAATCAATCCGACCTCAATAAGATAGCCAGTGAGAAATCCTCAGTCAAGCCGCCGCAATCGCCGCCGCGTCCACCGCCATTTCACATCGTCTCGAATTTCCTCTCTGTGTCAGAGGTAAGCGAAAATGGAAATCAGGTACCTGGTTGATTCCATCGTGTCGAAGGTGAAAAAACTGAAGAAGAAGAAGAAATCGGGCGCGAAGAAGCCGTACGTGGTTATAGACAAAAGCTCGAGCATGAAAGTGGAGATCCAAAGACGCGATATACACCGGCGCATCCAGAAGAACCTCCAAGCCGCCGATCAGCCCGGCCGACGACCCGTTTTCTAGTCGGTCCCTGCCCGCAACGACCCGTTTGGATCCGTCAGATCTCGTCTTTCATTTTCTCTGTGGATCTTGATTTTGAATATAATGAATAACGATTCATTCGTATCGGATCGTTTTGTGGATGCAATTATCATAGTACAATAATAAATTAAACTAATTCCGTAGATTTTTTTATTGTCTGAGAAATGCCATAGCTGTTGATAAATTAACACCATACAGAAAATCAATGCATTGCTCTTCGGTGGATTACAAAGAATCAACCAAGGTATAGTAGTCAATAAACTGCTCATTTTTATTAATTTTATTGCAGTTGTAATATTGGTGAAAAACGACTATTACTTACGTAGTATTATTAGGGGTTGAAAATTTCATCTTATGGGATCGTCAAAGTTTAAAATTTCAAAACACTTTTTACTTATTATAAATATTTATACATAAATATAAATATATACTCCCTCCGTCCCTAATAACTTTGCCAAGTTTGATCGGCACAAGGATTAATAAAGTAAAAATTGTGTGGTTGTGGTTTGTGCAGAGGAAAGAGAATTAACTAGAACCACAAATTTTTTACTAAAAATGAAAAGTGACAAAGTTAATGGGACATAGTTAACAAAGTTATAAGGGACGGAGAGAGTAATATATAATGTCATTCAAACGAGGTGATGGGGTGTTTGGCAATTGGAGCTGTTGGCTAATTTTGTTGGTTGATTCATAATAACAGATTCTGTTAGTTGTTTTGATTAGCTGATAGTATTAGCAGTTCGTAGAATGATGTTTGGTTAAATTACTGTTTACAATCAGCTGATAATTTGTTAAATTACTATTAAAGACATCAATTAATTTTTAGCTTCTACTGTTATTGATATTTTATTATTATTGTTGTTATTATTATTATTAGTATTATAATTAATATTATTTTGACATTAAAAAATACATAGCATATTATAATAAATGCACAAAAATAAATTGAAGCTAAATTGGAACAAAGTTATAAAATACGGAGTAATATATTTTATAAACTGCATGCTTGGTCCATGCATGGTTGTTCTCTTCGGTGGAAAGTTGAATTTAATGGTGGTTTGTTTTTCTCTTTGACGTGTGTGAGACTGTGAGGAGGCAAATAAAAGTAAGGAGATGGCCGGTGGCGGTGGGTAGTAAAGGAAAAATAAAGAAAAGCCAAGTCTAAATGGAAGAAGAAGAGAATGGACGCGGGTCGGGTAAGATTGGAATACCATGTATATTCTGAATCGGCTTAGAGCAAAAAGCCACTTTTAATAGCACTTTCAATTTTGACTATTTGAAACAAAAAGCTAGGTGAAGAATCCAATTAACCAAACACCTCAATTAGTTAAAAATGGTTGATAGGCCATTAACCAAACACCCCCAATATGTCATCGAGTTGATATGTCATCGAGTTGATTGTAAATCTTACATCCTACTAATAATTAAGTGTCTGGTCGATTCAATGATTCAGTGTGTGATCAAAACTCAACTTATATGATTTCAAATAACTGTTAGAATGATTTCGATTTTTCTCAGGGATGGAATATTACCTTTTTAGTATTATTGAATCCTTGTATTAAGTTCCTCGTTTTGAGCCATGGATAATGTTGAAGTTTATTCCTCAAGGTCCAAAGGCCCAACACTTCCCATTGGGCTTTCTTTGGATATTTTAGAGAGTTAGGTATATTCAAGTGAATTAGTTAACTCTTTTAGGGCACAAATACTTTAGCAGAAGTAAAAGGACAGGTAGAGGTCTATCAAGAACTTAGAACAAGTACAACACACCCTACCAAGCCGAGCGCCGAGCCTCTAATCTAAGTGGTGATTACAGAAGAAGTAGAGAGAAAGGCTAAAGCTAGAGAGTACAAGTGTGGGTTGTCAATCCCTAACAATGAAAAAAAATGCTACATATACATTGTACTATTTATACTACCATGGTGTAGGTGGTAGTAATGATGTGGAGGATCTTGAATGACCAATCCTCGAAACACAAAATCTTGCATATATGGTATATTAAATGCATTTCCCGCCAAAATCCTTGTTTTCCCACCCACCAAAATTGAGCTAGCCGGCTAAGAGCTCCATGGCTGCCAATGCAATTCATCCAAAGACATGGGGCCGCACGGGACGCGTTGCCCCTAGCTTGACCAAGAGGCTTTAAGACCTTGTTAGATTTCTGATAACATTTATTTAGGGGTATTGGGCCGACACTGTATTGGGCCAATTACCCCAACAAATAATATTTGAGATACTTTACTAGTTGTGCGAGTATTTCTTTTCACATACGATGTATGTAGTATGAAGTTAGGGTTGTGCATTGGTTCAAAACCGGGCCAGACCATAACTGGTGTTACAAAAAATAGAAACCGGAATTGGACCAAACATATTACCATTTTTACCGGAACCGAACCGGTTTAACCGGTTCAAACCAGAAAGGAACCGAAAAACTGATTTCTATAATTTTTTTTTATAAAAAATACAACTAATCTTTTTTAAGCATGGAGTATGAAATATTATTAATGTTATGACTAATTTTAACTGATTTCTATAATTTATGACTTTTTAAGAGAACAGATTGGAGTGAGTTAAGTGTAGAATAATAAATGTAAGTTATTTCTATTATCAAGACAATGAAGAAAAAGATGAATATAACATTAAAATACTATACTTCGTGTATTACATTCATTTTTATTTAAATTGTTATTATTTCTATTTTTGTTATTTTATAGCTATTTTACGTTAAAGTAATAATTATTATATTCTAAAATATAAAAAACCGGCTTAATCCGATTCAAACCAGATTAATTCGGTTTTTATGGAACCGGACGAGAAAACAGAATTTTAATTCGTCAAAAATGGAAAACCGGAGTGGCTAGGGCTTCAATCCAATTCAGGTTCTTCTGGTCCAGTTCAATTTTCCGACTTTATTGGAGCTCACAGATAAAAGTCTACAAAGAGGATACATGCACACGTCAACATACAGAAGAAATAAATAGAAGTAGCTAGAATCTTTCATACAGTTAGTTAGTTACAAATTCTGTTTTGCTTCTTTTACTATATAAAAACTAATCTGTAGCTCCTTTTTAATGTGCGAACTCTGTATCTTTCATTTCTCCAATAATGAAGTTCAGTTCTCTCCTTCATTCATACTAGTTTCTTCTTCTGTAAACATGGATGATCTACTGTGAAATTCTACATGGTATCAGAGCTCGAACCCTAAACACCAGCTGCAAACGACGAACAAGATCATCTTTCAATCATGCCTCGATCGTCCTTTGAAGATATATCCAGTCCGTATTATATAGGATCTGGAGATAACCCTAATTCTAATCTGGTTAATCCACAGCTCAATGGAAACAACTATCATTCTTGGAGCAAAGCGATGAAGATTGCACTTGGAGCAAAGAATAAAATGAAGATTGTTGATGGAACTCTTCCAAAACCTAATTCGGATGATGAAAATCATGGAGCTTGGGAGAGGTGTGATCTTATGGCACAGTCCTGGATCCTGAATTCCTGCACTAAAGATGTAGCACAATGCATTTTGTATGAAGAAAGTGCTGCACTAATGTGGTCTACATTGAGTCAACGTTTCTCTCAAGGTAATTTGCCCAGGATTTTTGATCTACAAAAGTAGATCTATACAACAACTCAAGGTAATCAGAATGTTACTGATTATTACAATAAACTTGATTCGTTGTGGAAAGAGTTGAATCAATATAATCTTGTTATTTCATGCACATGCGGGGCTGTTAAAGGTTGTAAATGTGATTTCCTGAAAACTATCACAGAAAGGGAAGAAAGAAATATGTCAATCAAGTTCTTAATGAGCCTAAATGATACTTTTGCTGGAATTAGAGGACAGATTCTTGTGATAAAGCCATTTCCTAGTCTGAATCAGGTTTTTAGCTATGTTCTACAAGATGAAATGCAAAGAAGTATGGGGAATGGTTTACAGTTGGAGTCAATTGCTATGATGAGTAAAGGGAATATGAATGAACAGATTGTGCTTGATCCTGCAGCTAATCACATCATGCATAATAGAGGTTTTAAACCTAACAATTTTAAGAAGGAGAACAAAGTTATTTGTACACATTATGGATATACTAATCACACTGTTGACAAGTGCTATAGGTTGCATGGATTTCCACCTGGGTACAAACCAAAGGGAAAACAGATACAGAACAATGCTGCAAAACAAGAAAGAACAGGACAGATCACTGCTTATAATACTCAGATAGAAAGTGTTCCACAGGTTGTTGACAATAAATCAAGTTCAATGGTGACTCAGGATCAATATCTTCACCTGCTTAGCTTGATCCATAACCTTGCTAGCTCTCAAAACACTTCTCTCACTCCCTTAAACTCTAACCAAGCACCTAATACAGGTAGTTTTCTCAGCTTTTACACATCTATGATTAGTGTCAACACCATACTCCCCACTTGCTCTTCCTGGATTCTTGACACAGGTGCTACTGATCATATGATCAGCAATATATCCCTTTTTAACTCTTCAAACCCTGTTTCAAACCTCTTTGTTCATTTACCTGATGGATCAAAAGCTTCTGTTACTCATATTGGGACAGTTGAGCTTTTTCTAAATATTATATTGACAAGAGTTTTATATGTTCCCAATTTCAGTGTTAATCTACTTTCTGTGAGTAGACTATTATCTGAAACATCTCTATACCTCATTTTCTCTACAAATGAATGTGTCTTACAGGACAAAAATTTGAAATTGAAGATTGGCACTGCTGAGTTGATCAAAGGACTGTACATATTGAATCCTCAAAAGAAAGAGTCTGCAGCAAATACTTCATTCTCATCTCACAATGTTTCTTCTTGCATATGGCACCAAAGACTTGGTCATGCATCTGATGCTAAGCTTCAAGTTCTAAAGAATGTTTTACATTTTTCCTCTTTAGACAATAAAAGTTGTAATATTTGTCCTATGGCAAAGCAACACAGATTGCAGTTCTCCCAAAGTTCAATAAAATCTTCTCATATCTTTGATCTCATTCACTGTGATGTTTGGGGACCTTTCTCTATTCCTACATATGATGGTTTTCAATATTTCTTAACCATCGTAGATGATTTTTCAAGAGTTGTTTGGTGTTGCTTAATGAAACACAAATCTGAAACTAAACAACATCTTATATCATTCCATAAATTAGTTCAAACTCAGTACTCAATTCATATCAAAGTGATAAGAACTGCTCACAGTGTGACACCGCACCCGAAAGTCCTTGAAAATTCAATTTAAAAATTCAAAGTTTATGTATTGAATTTCTGATTCCCAAACAATTGTAAATGATTGGTGTTTTTACGTAATTAATGATCGATTATTATACCGTTCGAACTCGTATATTAGTGTCGGGCTAGATACATAATGTTTCAAGACAAGTTGAGGAAGGGCGGGCGGCCTAGATATTATTTTGGGCTCAACCCGCTAAAATAGCAAGTATTCGAGAATGGCGTCGTAGGCCCACTCGGGGGTGACCCACACGGCTGGTAGTCCAATAATATGGATGAAAAAATGTCAAAATAAGTGATAGGATGATTTGTGGTGGATACAAATGCCTATGATCCCATCCTTGACATTATTGAGTTAAATAATGGGAGTAGGATTTTTCCTTCTATAATATCCATCAAGTAAATTATTGAGATGAGCCTACACATATTGGAGATCAATAATGAGATGTAGGAAGTTGAATTGTTCTAAATAAATTAGGATGAGTACAAAAAGACATCTTTGACAAAAGATAAAACAATAGGACCCATTCTTCCATTTTTTGATGTATTGATTAATATTTTGCTCCCAAAAATAATTGGGGAACAACATGCTGCGCCCCATCCCTTCTTTTCCACCTGCAAGACAAGAAAAATAATGTTAGGAGACTGCCATAGCTGACTCTAGGGGCTGGACTTGACAAAGGAAACAAGAGGGAACCCCACCTAGTCTATTTTCGCACAAAAGGATGGTGCTGGTTGTCTCCCTCCATGAGTGATGTTATACTCGGCCAAATAAGGTGAATGAGGTGTCCTTGGATAGCCTTTGAAGTATATTTTCATATTTGAGTGGTCTCTGTTCGAGGGGAGAGGGTTATCTTACAAAAATCGAGCTGGAGTGAGCGGTGGTCTGTAAACTCGAGCTGTGAGAGTGCTGAGGCTGTTTGGTTGATATCTCGAGTTATACCAATCCAATTAAGGCGTGTGAGATACCAAGAGAAAGCTCTCAAGACGAGGAATCCGTGAAGGTCTGGTTTGCTTCAATCGGAGTAGTGGAAGGCTTCCAAATCGTCCGAGCAAAACACAACCGCGCAGAAACGGATTTACTCTTCTAAAGTGAGTTGTTAACCCCAAAACCTTTCCTTTCATTTTCCAAATGATATGAACGATTGGTGGAACTATTATACACTAATCCAAGTGTGTAATAGGTCCTTAAAAAGTTGTTGTTATTTATGTAAAGGTTAAATACTAACCTAGAGCAAATCTTGGAAAACTAGGAAACGAGTTAGCCGGAAAACACCCATTCTAGGGGCTGTTTTCGTACCAACGTTTAGGGGTTGAACTATCACTTTGAGGAGGCTGTTTAACACTCATTTCTAAGCAAGGAATCAGTTCTCAAGCTTCCTTGGCCGAGGCTTTGGTCATTGGATTGAGAAGGAAAGTTTTAAAGCTCAATTGAGGTAAAGATCGACATCTAGTTGCTTACAACTTGTAGGTTAAGCATAAGATTACCTAAATGCCTAAATAATGTTTTCCATGGATTATGATGATAACTTATTGATGGAATATTGATCGATTTTCCAAAGAATGAAATGGGAAATGATTTGGTAAAGTATTGATAAAAATGGAGTTAAATGAACTATTGTGTGAAATAGGCATTTTACTCATGTGTGAATTGTGTAGATACATAGATGATTATTTATGTATTACATTGAATGATTAAGTTGCTACTACATATCTCTAAATATGTAGGGTTTTACATATGAAATATATGATGGATAAGAATAATCTTAATAGTATTGAAATACTAGTTAATGATTGTTGTAATTGTTGAGGAATTGAATCTAAGGATTTGATTGTAATTGATGAACTTGATTGTGATGCAAGTGACTAAATTGATGTAATGTGATGCTAAGACCATGGTTGGGCAGTCCGTAAGGATGTCCCACAATAGATTATTGATATTACAATTCTAGGCATAGCGAGTGCTTAGGAATTGGGGTCTATGCCAATGCAAGGGGATGTACTTGAGCCGTGCTCATAGAATTGCATTGGGTAGACATGATGGGGTGATTGTTGTGCATGGTGATGTAGTTGAGTTGGACACAAGAAATGCACGGTGGAGTAGTTAGCTTATGTTAATTAAGGTGCATGGTGATGTAGTCGAGTTGGACTCGAGAATGCAAATATATGTGTTAGGGTTGAACCATATGAATTGTTGTGACTAGGGGTCACGGGGTTTTGGGCTATGTTTGATAAACAAACCTTGGGCCTACGGGCCGACTACTTGACTTTATATATAAAGTAAGTATATTTTAAAAAGGGGTAACTTGGGGTTACGGTCTAGATTATATTATCACCCTATTTGAGGGTCTTGTGTTTGAAATACTTGTTGTATATCTATTAGATGCCATCCACACCAGCACTTTATAGCCCTATAGAGTGCTGACCCCTTAGGGGGCGTCCCACCACCATTTTTCAGGTTGAGGCTAGAGCTTGTTTCCTGTGCTCGTTGCTTGAGAGATCATCTAGGAGGGAAGACTTGGTTCGTGCTTCCTCCATTCGGTTTTTAAACATTAATAAACATGCTCATGAATATTTTACTATAGAGCCTGCGTGCTCATGTTAGCCACGTGTGGCATTTGTTTTCAAACTATGTTTTCCGCTACGTATTCGATTGCTTGTTATGTTGTTTATGGATGGCTTACGTGTGAATGATATTCGAGACGCCTTGTATAATATGAATGTGTTGGACTGCGGTTGACTATTCGTATTGTACGGCGGGTTGTTGACGTGTCCGGGGAGGTCCGGGGCGTGACACACAGAATTCTCAGATATTTGAAAGGTTCTATAGGGCAAGGCTTATTATATTCCTCTACTTCCAATTTACAGCTCAAAGGCTTTTCAGACGCTAACTGGGCAAGCTGTGTTGATACCAGAAGATTAGTCACAGGTTATTGCATATGTCTAGGCAACTCACTCATTTCTTGGAAATCCAAGAAGCAAAATACAGTTTCCAGAAGCTCTGCTGAAGCTGAATATAGAGCACTTGCTACTTCAGTTGCAGAAATTCTGGGGTTAATGCAGCTCTTCAAGAGTTTCAAGCTTCCTATTTCATCTGCTACTATATATTGTGACAGTAAATCTGCTCTAGCCTTAGCAGCAAATCCTATTCATCATGAAAGAACCAAGCATGTGGAAATAGACTGTCACTTCATAAGAGAGTGGATCCAATCTGGTGTCATTCACACTCTTTATGTTCCAAGTCGTTTTCAATTGGCAGACATCCTTACCAAACCATTAGGCAAAGATACATTTCATTTCTTATTATCCAAGATGAGTGTACAAAATTTGTACTCTCCTCTTGAGGGGGGGTATTGGAGCTCACAGATAAAAGTCAACAAAGAGGATACATGCACACGTCAACATACAGAAGAAATAAATAGAAGTAGCTAGAATCTTTCATACAGTTAGTTAGTTACAAATTAATTTGTAGCTCCTTTTTAATGTGCGAACTCTGTATCTTTCATTTCTCCAATAATCGAAGTTCAGTTCTCTCCTTCTTCATTCATACTAGTTTCTTCTTCTGTAAACATGGATGATCTACTGTGAAATTCTACAGACTTGAACCAATTGGTGCACACCCCTATATGAAGTGGTACAAGTTCCTCATCATTGTTTGCGAATAGGAATTTGTTTTTAAATTGACTTTTTATTGGCAATATAATCCACTAATTATTGGACGGGTTGTGTTGATATTATAACTTAATTAAGATTTTCGGTCTGTTATAATTTTATCATATTTCTTTTTTCAATTGTCCCTAAAAATTTGTCATTGTGTTTATAAGCAATTAGTTTATTATTTATCTTTCTTATGGAAAAATTAACTATCAATGAAATTTAAAAAGTTACTCGTATAAAAGACTGAGGAAGTAAGAATAACGATAATATGGTTGATGCCAATCTTTTTACTCCGTATATTTTTTGGGGGCGGGTACGTACATTTGGTTGGTCAAAAGTTGAAAGCGGTAAGTATTTTCTTGATGAAGTTGTTGAATATGATCTCGAGTGATTGAGTCTTGGTCGTTTAGACATAAAATATTACCGCGGAGTATTTTAATTTCAATATAATGTGATTGTATTTATCCGAAAATTGACCTCTAAAAGCTCTTTCCATATTTGTGTTTTTCGAAATTATTTGTGTATGATAGGAACCAGGGGATATTATATTGTTTCTTCATTCCAACGAAGAAGAGGCCGGAGAAGAAGGATTTGAGATGGAGTGAAAATGGATCTGAAGGCCTAAAATGACCGGATACCCTATCCGGCTGCTAAAGGCGCAGAAACTCCGGTTCCCAGTTGGCCAGTTCTACATCATTGATTCCAAAATACAACACACGGAGTACATCAGAAATAGGAGAAAAGGACGGATAAGCGGGGCTTTTGTGTTCCCCTTCCCAAAATACCAAAGTTCTATTTTCCGGATGAAAATACGGGAGTTGAGTTGCGGACTCTGACATTTGGGTGGGAATTTCTGCACTTGTCAGATGATGCACATAGGCACTAGGAACTATATACAATTAGTACTCCAGTATAATTAGATAGTTTAGATACAACTATTGCTTTTAGTTAGTTTTTTTATAAATATACCAAGTAGATAACATACTACCACGTAATATTGATATCATAATACTCGGTATTATTGGGATGACACTCTCTATCTATGAAGAATCCTCCAAAATCGATCCAATAGTTATATGGTAAGATGTAAATTAATTTTTTATCTCACTTTGATTTCGAAAAGTTCTATGGGATGATATAAATTAAGTTTTGATCTCACTCTGATGAAAAGAGAATCGGGTTCCATTCCAAGAGTTAAACTCGTTTTTTTGAATTATCCAATAAAATTAATTTAAGCTTAAAAACGTTTTAGACCCTATAAATATGACAATCACACTTTATCTTAAGTCTGTGCAAAATGTTTTTTCATCCCTATAATATGGACTCTATATTTTTAGTCGATCTCTGATTCCGAAATCACTCTACATATAAAATAAGTTATTGTCGGTTGCATACATCTATTAGAAATATTTAAATTTGTCCTTTTATAATTTTTTAGCCTAATATGAGAGTTAAAATAATGTAAAACTATATTAAAATAATGTATTCACATTTTAAAAATATACATTACTCCTTCCGTCCCAGTTTGATGTTCCTGTTGCGCTTTACGATGCTTGATTGATGATAAAGCAAACGAGTCCATGTCCGCACTCAAATTATTTTTAGGGAAAAAATATTACAAATTCATAAACTACATTAAAAGTTTTACAATGTCGCAAAAACCAGAACCAAATTTGATAAAAGTTTGATATATAAAGTAAGATATTAAAAGTGATTTTTGTTGACCAAGTGAATAGGAACTGAGAACATCGAATTGGGACGAAGGTAATAAAAACCTTACCAAAAATAAAATAAAATACTTTTTGAATAACATGAGAAACAATTAGAGACAATCTATGAGCCAGGTTATTTCCATGTCAAGTAGGGTTGTTATCATTGGTGATAGATTAAAAAGAAAACCAACATAAATTATAAAGACAATATAACACTTTATATTATGAAGTGTAATTACTCCTTTTCCCAACACTTAAGGCTTTCACTTTCATTTTTTAGACATCTCATATTAAAATTCACATTTCTATTTTAAGAAACAATTAACTCTCTTAAATACCACCTTCTTTGAATTGACTGAATATATTGTAAAAGGCAATTCCAACTATTTTTCTTTATATTATCAATAAAAATATTTTAAATATAATTTTTTCATAAGTCACCGTAAGCTATTCCAGCTAAATCGGACAGAATTTCATAAATTTCAATTGAAGTATCTCATTCAATCAGTTTCATTGTTATTAAAAGATCTCTACTTGTGTGGTCTTTTTATTATTTTTAATATTGTATTCATTTTTTATATATTTCGGTGGATCGTAAGTTGTTAAAAAAATCTAAACTGAAAACCCAACTTGAATTATTGGAATTATTTACATACTTAAGACTAAATTAAAGATTGTTTACTAAAATGTGACTCGTGATCTGACTAGAATAGCAATGAAATCATGATAACTTATGTTCGATTTTTAGACTCAAATTACCATGATAATACACTGTAATAACTATTAGTCATATTTATATAATTAAATTTTATTTTAGTCATATTTTTTTGGGGGGGAATCTTTTATTATTATTATTGTTGTTGTTGTTGTTGTTGTTGTTGTTATTTACATTATTATTTTTGTTACTCCCTCCGTCCCGTAAACAACTTCTCTCTTTCCTTTTTGGGCAGTCCCAAAATTAACTTCACACTTTAAAACTTTCCTTATTTGGCAGATTCTCTACATCAAAACAGTGTCAAACAGTGTCCAAACAGTGCACAACAGTGTCAAACAATGTTTAAACAGTGCAAAACAGTGCACTCCATAGTAAAGTCAAATTTATTTTCTAAATATGTGTGTAGGTCAAAGTAGGAAGTTAATTGCGGGACGAAGGTAATATAATTTTTGTTATAATAATAATACGGAGTAATATATTTATTACTCCGTATTACGAAGTATTTCCTAACTCTCCGGTACGCCTTTTGAAATAGCAGCAATAAAGTGGGATTAGGCCATCTCCAACAGGTAACACCATTTTTTACACTAAAATGGTGTAAACATCACATCAAACAGTATTTTATCTCCAACAGTTTACACCATTTTCATCACCAAAAAAGAATATTCTCTTTTTATTCTTTTTACTAACTTTAATTTTTACCATTCTTCAATTTAAGTATCTAACTATCATATATTTATACATTAGCCTCTCATTTAATATTTTGATATTTCACACATTATTTCACACATACTACGTACAAACTAAAATACATCATTTTAATATGTATTTTCACGCATTTCACTAATTAAAATACATCATTTTAATACGTATTTTCACACATTTCACAAATGTTATTATATTTTTGTTATTTTGTATCAAATTAATAATTTTAATTTGTTGTTCTATACAGATGTTTTTATTTGGACTGTAATTTGTCTCAGATTAGATCAGACCGGATTAGACTAGACTTAGATAGTTATAAAAATCCAAAGAAATCAAACCAGACCACATCAGTTCAGATCAGACCAGACCAAATCAGACCAGACCAGACCAACAAATTTCAGTCCAAGTAAAAACATCCTAATTTGTTGTTTTAAAAATGGGTCAAAACTATAATAATCAAAACTTTGGGTCACATTTGAAATAAATAAAAAATAGAAAAAGAAGATGGTGTTGGATTTGGTGTACACCATATATGGCGTAAAGCCAAAGGCTCTCCACCAAAATGGTGAAATGGTGTTAAAGATGGTGTTGCTATTGAAGCATTTTTTTTGGCAAATACACCATTTTGGTGTAGAAATTGGTGCTTGTTGGAGTTGCCCATAGTGAAATCCCAAAGCAATAAATTGTGAAGTTTGCAAATCCGAGTAGAGAAACCCCACTTTCTGTTCAGACCTCTGACACATCGGCTATGTACTACTATTTCCCGTATTCTTAGAAAGTGATCAAAAAGTCCCGTAAATTTGCTATGTCGGCTCAAGACTCCCGTAGTCTAAGAAATTACCCCAATTCAGAAATAGTGGTACCCACATAAAAAAAAAGTTATTCATTTACGAAATTTATATGCATTTCGCACACATTATTCATAATTATTTGTGTTTGCAAACAATGTGTACACTCCTAATGGTCCGTGTACACAACTCATGCGCTATTGTCCGTGTGCATAGGTGATCACGTATAAATGTATGCAAAATGTGCAAATATGGTTACGCAATATGCGCCCACCTCTCTCAAACACATTACTTGTTTGCTTATAATGATTGCTACGGACAAAAAAGGTGGCGGTGCCATGCACCAATAAGAGTTGACATAAAAGTATTGAAAGTAATACATATACTTCATCCTACGGGATATAATACAAGTATTGCAATTTTGGTTCAATAAATTTACTTTGTGCCCATTTTTAATTCTGATGCTTCACTTGCTCATTATTTGGTGATGTATTTAATAATTTTTTGCAATATAAGTACTTCCCCACACAAAAGTACACTTTCAAACAGATAATTAACCACAAACTATGTCGCCAATGTCGAATGTTTCCCATAAAGTGTACTTTATAATGCAAAAATATTTAAATTGCAAAGATCTATTGATTAGAAGACCTAATCAGCATGCGAGTAAAGTTACGGGATTAATAATGGGTATAATCATAAGTTACAAGAATAAATTACAAATCTCTCAAATATAAAATTTAAAATATAGAGAATTACAGCTTGCCTACTGAATTGCCTTCATAAATTTTTGGGAGGTGCCCAAATGATTTTTTAAAAAATAAAAAAGTGGGAGGGGCCATGGCTCCTTTAACTCCTTAAGCTAATAAGTACCTCCGCCTCTGTAATTTATAAAAACTCTGTATATTCATAATAAAAACTAGAATTTAATTCACCAAACATATAACAAAAATAAAATTAATATACAAAAATGTGACTCTAGTAACTTCAGTTACTGTAATTGTATTCAAATGTTATATCATAATGACAATAAAACTTACTCATAATAACTTGTAGTCAATTTTTTGTGGGAAAAGGTGCAAATAGGCCCATGTACTAATCAAAAAAGGTCAAATAAGCCCTTATTTAGGAGGTTCTGTCCTGCCGTCGTCATTTGGAGTGGTTCCTGGTGGATTTTTTTGATGAAATTTTTTGAGCATCTTACTCATCAGGTCTAGTTTACTCATACCAAATTTCAGCTAAAACTTCAATCGGGAAGGCATTCAAATGAATTCTTGAAGATAACTACGATTCTAACTGCGCAGTTATTTTCAAGAATTCATTTGAATGTCTTCCCCATTGAAGTTTTAGCTGAAATTTGGTATGAGTAAACTAGACTTATTGAATAAGATGCTCAAAAAATTTCATCATAAAATTTCGACGGGAACCACCCCAATTGGCGACGGTCGGACAGGGCCTCCTAAATAAGGGCTTATTTGACCTTTTTTGGTCAGTACATGGGCCTATTTGCACCTTTTCCCAATTTTTGTCTATAGATTTTTTATTACTAATTAGGAGTACTACTTAAATAATCATGTCGTTTTGAATTGAAACAAAAATATTAAGTCAAATGGAGGGGGTTTAATGCACCAAACCCCCCTATGATTTGAAAATTCGACGCATTAGTCCCATGTGATTTGAAAACTGCATGAAACCCCCTTGTGTTTTAATTAATCATGCACAAAACCCCTTTTATGAATAAAATCAATTGTCAAATAAAAGAAAAATGATCAACATTTTATATGATTTACAGATTTTGACATATTTACTTGCATATTCAATCAAAATATTAGGAAAAGTGATTTCCAAATCGTTAAATTTATTCATAAAAGGGGTTCTATGCATGATTAATTAAAACACAAGGGGATTTGACGCATTTTTCAAATGACAGGGGGCTAATGCGCCGAATTTTTATATCACGAGGGGATTTGGTGCATTAAACCCCAAATGGAGGTAGTCAAATTTATTTAGGGAAAATTATGATTATCCCCTCGAGGTTAGGTCATAATTAGAACTGAATTATTTACGTTAAGCTTTTATAAAAGTTAGAATATCCCTTTCCATTAAATTTAAGCTGTCTAGACGGTTAACTGTTAGTGGAATTTCCAAATATGTCCCTATCTATTAAACCAAACTACAGAGTAGTATAAAATAAGAGTACATCAACGGAAAGTTTCCAAGGCTTACTCCAAAAGTATTCCAACCAAGAATATATATATGAAATATGTGTGTGTGTGTGTGGGGGGGGGGGGGGGGGGGGTTCCCTTACATCGTTGAGGCACACTTGAAATAGTGTTCTATGCCTATCCACCTTTCTTCTTTTTTGTTCCAATTTCAATTCCCAGTCACAGTCCTATTCCTACGAAAATTGAAGAACCCTAGTTCAAAGAGAAAGTGGTTTAGAACTGTGTAGCAGATATGTTCTCAAATTGGCTTTGGTTTAGGGCAGGATATTTCCTCAAGGGAGTGGAGGTTTTGATATGACTCATTTGATCAATTAAATACTTCTTGTTTTCCCACTAAATGATTTCATCTAGAGGACAGAAGCAGGAAAAAATATTTCCTTTATAAAGACTTTTAATTTCCCTAAAAAATATTACGGAGTAGTTTTTTTTTATTTTTTGATAATACGAATTAAAGTATGCTTTTATTGATTCCCTCAAGTATACGAATTGTTTGCTTATTTCTCAAAGGGGCATCCTGGAAAGTTTACAAAGGAACTTGATACTCTTTGTCTCTTCATAGTATAAGATGATCTGGAGTTGAAATACCGCTCAAGTTTTATGCATTTTGTTGTGATTCAATTGGTATTTGTTCATCACTCAAACTAGTGCAGAATGCCTCTCAGAAAAAAATATGTTATTCACTTTTATTCTAAAAATTTGAAACAATTGGACATAAAGTACTCCCTCAAACAAAACAGTCAATATTCTCTAAACCTATATTTGACTCGGCTATGTATTTAAAGAAAGATAGATAGATGAGGGGATTTAACAAATAAATCCTAAACAAGGTATTTTAGTCAAAGAAATGGGTATTTGGCGAAAATGTTGACAGAAGAGGGACATTACAAAAGTAATTACAAAAGTAATCGTAGCTGAGGGGTAAATATTTGACTTTTAAGAATGTAAGATTGAACTAATAAGTATGATCAAACTAGAAGGGTAATCGAAATTTCCCCATTTATTTAAGTTAAGTCCGATCCAATATGAATTCAAGAGGAAACATTAACATGTCCTTAATAAATCAAGTTAATTTACTGATTTTTAGCAAATTTTGCCCACTCACTAAATGTTAATTATAAACTTACAATCCTAGCAAGATTTAGTTCTTTGCGTTGTCCATGTACGATTGAAGATGTTTGTACTTTAATTGAAATTTTCTAATTAAGCCTAGTTAGTTTGATTTGCTTAGGATTGATTAAACTGGTATGAACTGGTAGACGTTTGTCTATCTCTATTCTATAATTATTAAACTGGCATTTGGTTCAATTATGAATTATCCCAACAATCAAACCTTTTTGTTTAGTAAGCAATCCTTGGCCGTAATTGTAAGGAGATATGGGATGAAAAAGGGTCAAATAAGGTATGGTCAGGCACATCACGCATATATATGTGTTAGTCAAGAAGAGGGATGGAGACCCATTAATGCCCACTTTGGAATCAATAAATAATGGGCGCCTAGGCGGGCATGCCTATTATGACACTTTTTTTTTGGAGCCATGCACTATCGCAGTAAACGCTTTTAATATATTTGTATTTTTGTGAAGGCTTGGATGTTTTTTTATTGGATTTGAATTTTGTGTTATTCGGAATACTACGTAATACGCTATCTAAACGGGTTTGATTTAATTTGATAGATGTCTGATTTAAAATATACTCCGTATGTATTTTATAATTATTTAAGTCTGGTGCAGTGTGATCTGAGCTTATATGTGTTAATCAGGTTGTTGACTTCTAGCTTGTGTGGCTTCATTTTAGATTGAAAAATAGTCCAAAATACATCTAAAGAAACAAAACCCCTTTACGGTATTGTTTTTTTTTTATAGACATCTCATCATCTCTTGATCCGATTGTAATTACTACGAACCATAGCGCATGTGACGTTTTTTTGTGCATAAAATTGATTGTTTGGGCTCTGGGCTTGGGGCTGTGTCGGAAGGGATTGCCGGGGCACTTTTGACTTTTCTATGTGCCAAGAGTCGGGTTAAAAAGGTTTTTGTGATTCCCCGTGGAAGCGGAGGCGATTGGGGTTAGCAATGCGATCCTGTGAGTTAAAGAGATGGGGTGGAATAAAGTAGTGGTTGAGACTCATGCGACTTTTGATTGTGTCAGGTATGCATGAAGATTCAGATGTATCCCCAGTGGGTCTATGGGATGTTTGAAAGTGATTCTGATTCTGCTTCTTCTTTAAAGAAGAAGCAGAATCAAAATCAGTTTTCAGAAGCTGGTCACTCCCAGAAAATTAGAGCATCAGAATCACTTCTGCACTTTCAGCCAAACACTCCAGCTTCTGATTCTGCTCTTTCAGGAAGCAGAATCAGTTTTAAGAATCAGATCCAAACACCCCCTTAGTCTACGTCGATATAAAATATTTGATGAGTGAGAACGAGAACATCAAAATTCGTTGGTGCGGGCGGTTAGCAAATCAGGTCGCTCATGCTATTGCGAGAGCTGCTGTTACTACGTCTAGTAGTGAAATTAGTTATTTAAATCCGCCGAGTTATATTATAAGTTATTTGGCTAATGATCTTTTAATATAAGTTTATTTTGATCTTTTCCATCAATTTTTTTTATTATTGTTCCCTCCAGAATATTAATTAATGAGAATCGAACACCAGAGAATCCAATTACTACGTACTAAATAGGAGTTCATTCCTAATCTCCCACGAATAGGAGTAAACATTAATTTTTTATCCTTAATATTCTTATAATTAAAATTTAGATTCTTAAATTACATTAAAATTTCTATAAAGTTGTAAAATTTAAATGAAATATAATTACAAATTAACATTCTAATTCGGTGAATAAAATGATATTTGATTCAAAAACTTGATTTTGTAAATCAATTCGAAATGGAAGGACTATAAAATAAGGAGAAACTGATAATAAGGATAATTACAACAAAATTATGCATAGGTCTTAAGTTAATACTCGGTATATGAGAAGTTGATTTTGGAGATGAGTATAGATATGATATACACGTACTACTTCAATCGGATCTGATCTTGAAGCTAATCGCAGTGCCAATTCGATCTCCATCTACACAATCCATTATATTCCTTGGATTCGTCGCACAATAAAATATAATGAGCTACTATAATCAGGGCCAACAACCACCACCTGTTGGGGTTCCTCCTCCTCAAGGTATAAATAATTTTTTTCTCCCATTATGAATTTCCATTCCAGACGTATAAGTTTTCATCTTATCAGATAATTAATCAAGAATTACTTCTTGAATTTTTTTGTTTAATTATTTAATTTACGGATCTAATTCAATACATTTATATAGGTTATTCCCAGCAAGATGCTGCTTACAACAAAGATGCAACACCTGGCTACCCACCCCCACAAGGGTACCCACAGCAAGGGTATCCCCCACAAGGGTACCCTCCCCAAGTGTACCCTCCTCAGGGGTACCCTCCCCAAGGGTACGCACCACAGTATGTTCCACAGTACGCTGCTCCGCCTCCACCTCCACCACAGCAACAAGCCAACAACTCTGGTTGTTTGGAAGGATGGTATGTCCCACCGCTAGTAACCGTTAAATATTCATTTTTTTTTGGATGAAAAAAGGATGACACCCCATCCCTGAGGGCCCCCCAACACCGACCGGACGGCACGATGGGAGGATGTAAATTGGACTATAATCACAATCTGACAGATAGAGAGTGGGGCTCTGTCCCCGGTACTTACAGAGGCCCTATGCATTTTTCAGCATAGTAACCCCTCATCGCAGTTGCCGGGATTCGAACCCGAGACCTAACCCTTGTGGCACAAAGTTGATTTCATGCTTTGTTGTTTTGATTATACGAAGGACCTATAGGGAGACATGCCTATTTGGCTATTTAATTAGCAACTTTGTGCGTGAGAAATAAATACTCCGTAGTATATTGTGACATTGTGTTAGTGACATTTTTTGGTACATTTTCAGTTTTAGTCTTTGACTATTTAGTACTCAACTTTAAAGTTTCATATCTATATTAGTCCGTTGTGTATTATCAAATTGGCAGTTTTAATCTTTTCACTATGATTTTGACACAATAAGTGGAAGGCTCAAAATGCTATTATTATAATAATTGAAGGACAAAAACGTCATTTTTATGAAACTCGAAGGACTAAATATGATTTTTTTAATATGAGCATCAAAAGTGTCTTTAGGAAAATAGTTGAAGGATTCAAAGTGGAAAAATTCGAAGTTTTATATCAAAAGTGTCACTGACATAGTGGCCAAATGACTAGATGTGGCAAAAGCTCTTGTTTTCTATGTAGTATATTATTTTGGTAAATTCTTGTGCTCCATGCATTTATTAAATGATGAAAAGTTGGTTAACTTTTCACTTTCCAATAGATGTATGTCACACATGAACAGTGGCGGAGCCAGACATTTAGGGTTACAGGGGCCAGTCCTTAACAATTCCACATTGAAGGGGCCAAAGTTTAAAATATCAACATACTTTCTATAGATTAAAAGTATTTATACATAATATATACTTAAGAATTTTTTTTCCTGCAGGGGCCGTGGCCACCTCCAGCCCCTCCCTGTCTCCACCCCTGCACATGAATGTAACACGAAAATGTGTACATGTCTTTGCTCTATTTAAAATGTGTTCATGGTTAATTAATTGACTTTCTCGGTTGACTCTGTTGAACATTGTATAAAACGGTACGATGGCAGAGGCACGAAACGAAAGGAATGGTTGGGAGGGGCAATGGCTTCACCCACAGATTTTCCCAGTGTAGTGAACAAAGTACAAATACTGATAAATTATTAAAAAGTATGTTGAAATATGAAACTTTGGCCTCCCGGGAGACTTTTTCCAAGTTTTGCTTCTTCTAACATGAGGCACCACCACTATTCATATGTTTGTGAGGCCATTGATATCATCACATGCCATTAAGATATTGTTGCACTAAAGATTGGCCAGGGCTAGGGGTATGTAGATAGTATACACTTGTCCATTTGATCTCTAGATCTGTATAAAAGACCCTCTTTCATTGTGAATATAAGACTCATAAGAATTTGGTATTGAAATATTCTAAATTTGGAGTCATAGTTTATTTGTGGAATGGATGGCCATTTTTGGAGCCACAATTTTTTGCCCTAAGAAGAATGCAACCTTATTTTGGGACAACAAGAAAAAAGCAATCAAGTGAAAAACCTTATTCTATGGAGTTTTTGATTCTATGAGAATAACATTTCTCATCCCAACTTGCAACCTTTTGGTTTTCACCGCTTTTTCGTTGATTTTTTCGTTGTGTTTAGACTTTAGACTTCTTAGCTCCTGAATTAATGAACTATAACCAATCTCATTAATCATTATAACCAATGTAACATATATAATCATTATTACTAACCTAAATAAAAAATAAAAAAATATAATCGTTACTAAATTGTCCATTATAAAATGCACTTTTGTAGTTTGGCTGCACTCTGTTGTTGCTGCCTCTTAGATGCCTGTTTCTGAGTTTTGAAGAAGAACAAGAGATAGATAAGGAGGAGCAGAGCTAATTTAGAGCTGGATGTAGAGAGGCCTGCATGCCCTGCTTTATTAGTTTGTTAGTTGATGATTATGGCATGGCCAATTGGTCAATAGCTTTCTTATGTTTGTTTAGTGATTCATTTAAATAATTGGTAGTTGGTACGCATCCAGTGGTTTACTGCCTCATTACTGTAAGTCTTAACATATTTTTTTTGGTTCTGATTTTTCATTGATGCTGCATAATGCATGTCATTAGTGAAATTGTGAAACCTAGTAAGTGGCAAGTATAAATGGGGTAAGTCACCCTTAAGATTTAAGCCTCATCAAACATTTCGTTTGCTATTGCTTGTAATTAATTTACATATTTATAAAATACAACAAAAAATGTTACTTGGTACTAAATAGTTACATAGGCTTTGAATATAACAAACATTAGTACTACTCCTTATAACATTTAAAACTAAAAGAGAACTTAATTGGCGGCATTAGGAGTGAGATATATATTCCATCAGTTCATATTTAAAACAGTCATTACAGTTTACGAAGTTTAATTGACGATAAAGCAATTCAGTCCATATGAATATTCTGATTATTCGCAGCAAATAAAATTTACATATTCATAAAGTATATTAAAAGTTTTACAAAGTCGCAAAAGTAAAAACCAAATTTGATAAAAGTGGAATATATAAAGTAAGAGATTAAAAACTATGTGTTAACCATGTAATTGTAACCAAGTAGTTTATGAGTATGTTTAACACAATTAGCTGAAAAGATACTTTTATAGACTTTTTGGTTACTGTTAACTTTTAGTGACCGAAAAGATCTTAAAAGTAAATTGCGGTAGCTGTTTCATAAAAGCTGACTGTTTGAATTGGTTATGTTTGGGATACAAGCAGTTGGGACTAATTAATGTTAAAAGCTACGTATTTTTCTTAGATGTTACTCACTTTGGCATCTCAAAAAATATCTTTAATTTTTTTTAAAATCTTATAAGTTGTCATGTCAAACATACAACTAGAATTTTTTAGACTTTTTAAATAATACACAAGTTACAAGGTGAGCACTCATACCTGCCAAACATAGACTATATAGGAACAAAGGGTAACAACATTCCCACTATCCTATTAAGTTTAGTCAGCTTTCACTATTTAGTTGCTCCCAATTTTTTTTTCATTTCCTTACAATGCAACAAATTTGTGATTGGTGCTATTTTTCTATCATATATTCATTATATTGCTATACAAAAACGATCACCTGAACTAGACCAATTCGATTATTCGAATGATGAGTGGACTTGGCTTCCGGTCATCACCGAGGCTTTAATTTGTCCTTGAACACAAACGCATTCATACTTTTAACTAGTCGAATACCGAATGAAAGAAAAATTAATATATTATATTTATGGTAGAACTAAGACACCTCAAAATCTCAAATAAGTGAATGGCAGAGATGAGTAGTTGAAATGTTGAGTATTTATGCCGAAGAATACAAATTATGGGAAGATATTGCTTTACGTTATACAGCTTGCTGTGTTGCTCACACTAATCACGTTCTTTATATCCTCTATTGAAGCTTTCTTAAAACTTTCTCGCACATTCCTCTTATCTAGCTTTGGTCCTATAAAGAAGTTTATAACGCTTTTTTTGTCATCATGTATTAGCTCACCTTTCACAACACAACCAATTAGAAGAATTGTTTCATCAGAGTCGGGTTATACCGTTGGTAGTTTTCCCAAAATTTTCAGAAATATCCTATTGTTCGAAAATTCATTTTTTTAAGTTTTGCTCGGAATTGGAATCTAATCATACGGTTGGATTAGAATTTGATGAGTAGCCAGATTACAAGGATGAACAATTTGGTGTCCTGTTGATAAGGATGAACAATTCACATTTGTCATTTCCTGAATTTTACAATTTTATTATTGGATTTAAAGAATTCAACAAGTCCTATTTATACTAACTTGGTTTCGAGGGTTTTTGTTTCATTTTTTTTTTGTTCTTAAGCATTTGTAACTAATTAAGAAAATCACAACTTCAGACCTCTCTAACTGAGAATAAATGATACGGAGTATTTTCTGATATGTATTTCACAAATAAAATTATCTCAAATTGTATTATAATGCACAATACAAATAACAAATTGTAACATCGTCCCCAAGCATATTTACTTTTATGTAATTATTTATTGAACCTTATGAAATGGTTAATAAATTTACGAGGTTGTAAATTTTTGTTAATTCTTTTGCGTGAATAGCAAATTGCACGTGGGGCCCACACCGGGAGCGGGGGTCACCCGATATTCCCGAGACCGCATATTTTATTCATCTTGGTATAGATAATAGTTATATGGTGGTGGACATTCATTTTGGGCCATAAGAAAGGCATTGGGTTGACCGATTGGTCAAACGAGGCCCAATTACCGATTTTGGGTAATTTATCGGATAACAGTCCGAAATGAATTTTGGGGACTTCCAAATTAAAGTTGGGAAATGTATAATCATCCCAAAGGCCCATTATGATGGGAAGTAAGTGTTATCGTTTATTTGACCCGATAAAATAAAGTATAATTAAAACAGTCTGGGGAATACAACTTTCGGGGCCGATTGTACACTTTTGGACAAAAAGGGTTGACCTCCCACATGAGTGGGGGCCAACCCACGAAATTAGACCACAAAGGACTAAGGGGATCCGTATGAATGAGGATGGAAAGTTAGTAGGAGGGGCTTTGAGTTGATAGGCATCAAGAGGAGACATGAGAGGGCCTATTCCCTCACCCTCATTGTAGAATAAGCCAAATGAGGTAATTTCCCCTCACCCCCACACCATCACTTCGGCCAAGACACACCAAGAGTGAGAGAGAGAGAGCTGCAAAACACCCACCACCATCTCCAAAAAACGAGCTCAAGCAAGGGAGGTGCTTGGAGTGAAGGAAGGTGAAGAAAAGGGTGAAGGATTAAGGTAACAACCTTATAACAACTATCCTCCTTTCATTTGATGCTCATATGACTTATATGGCATATGAGGAACCCTTTTTATGGTTCTACATATTTACTTATGTAGAAGGGTGGGTTGAAAGGTGGTTCTAAGTCCAAGAACGGACTTAGAGGCCAAAGAGATCGGTTCGCCGGAAAATAACCTTTTAAAGGTTATTTGTATTGATATGGGTTTTGTGCTGATAAAACCTTGTTAGGCACTTGTCAAAGGTGATTTAAAAGCTTTCACAAAGTTTAAAGAGTCGCCGGAGTTATCGCCGGAGTTCGTCAAAGTTTGCCGGAGTTTGGCCGGAGTTCAACCGAGAAGGGTAGAACTTCATCACGCTCATTTGAGGTGAGTGGACAGCTTAATGTCTTATAACTCTTGGGTTAATTATGAGATTACCTAAGTAAATGTTATATGTGTTCATAATGATGTTTAAAAGATGCTTAAACATGTGATTATCCGAAGTGATTAGGCTTATATGTATGACCCATTGATATCATAAATGATATGAAAATGTTTATAAAAACATATATGATGTTTTAAGGGATAAAAGGGGCACAAAATGCTTGGTTATAACTTAATACATGTTGGGATTAAGTTTGACACGAATCGGGTTTGAAATGGCGAGTCAACGAAAATGTTGACTAGGTTGCCCAGGGGGTAACCAGCGCCGGTTATAGGCAAAACCGGCGCCGGTTATGGGTCGGCATGGCCGGTTTAATTAATTTAATTAATAACCGGCGCCGGTTATGTCAAAACCGGCGCCGGTTTGGCACTGTTTTGCCTATATGTTGATTTTTAATGCATGAATTGCATGGATGATTATGCTTAGGCCTTAAGACTTGGTTTAGTCTTGATTATTGATTATGATATAGACATTATCTAGAATGATATGTGGTAGATCATAAGTCGGGTGGAGTACCCAAGGATCGGGCGTGTATCCTCAAAACTCGGTATTAGGGTGGAATACCCAAGGATCGGGCGTGTATCCTCAAAACTCGGTAATAGGGTGGAATACCCAAGGATCGGGCGTGTATCCTCAAAACTCGGTATTAGGGTGGAGTACCCAAGGATCGGGCGTGTATCCTCAAAACTCGGTTATATAGGGTGGAGTACCCAAGGATCGGGCGTGTATCCTCAAAACTCGGTAATATAGGGTGGAGTACCCAAGGATCGGGCGTGTATCCTCAAAACTCATAGATTATTATTTTATAATTTAGGACCGGGCTGTGTCCTCAAGTTAAGATGATTTGAACCAGGAGGAGTTCTATACACTCATAGGTATATGGGTGGGTTGGGGTTTAAGTCAAGGATATTGACTATACTATTTTCCCAAATAAACAATGACCTACGGGTCGGGTATTTCCAAGTGTATATATATTGACATGTATTTTGTAACTTGGGGAAAGAACTATATTTGTATGTATCACCCTATGTTTGGGTCTTGTACTTGAAACGTTAGTTATTCTACATTTAGCCTGCTACTCGCTCGGTACTTGTACTGACCCCTTCGGGGGGGCCCACCATTTCAGGTTGAAGCTCAGGCTTGCTATTCTCACCTTGCTCGGTGAAGTGATCTAAAGGGAGACGTGGTTCGTGCTTCCTTTACTGTTTTAAACTATAAACTATGCTCAAGGATATTTTGTAATAAATACATTTGTTTTGGGCCTGCGAGCCCACGTTTTGGCCATATGTGGCCCATGATTGAATATTGAATATTTCCGCGATTCGTTCAATCCAAGTATGTGATGTTGTTATGTATGTTTACTTACTGAGTATGGTATGAACAATTTTCATGGACGCCTTGTATGATTAAGTCACGTTGACTTGCGAGTGACGTCATTTAGTCATACGGCAGTTGTACACGCGCCTGGATGTGGTCCGGGGCGTGACCCAAATATTGTTCTCTAATACTTGTCCCTCTTTCCATTTTTGGTTGTTTTCTAATATTTGTCTCTTTCCATTTTTGGATAGCTTTTTCACTCAATATACTCATTTAACCCTCATTATCTTTCCTACATTTTCATTCTCTTTCCTACTTTTTCATTTAAACATAATCCACTACAGCTTTTACATTATCCCTATTATTTTCCTTTTAATACCAATACGCATTTTATTTCAATTATGTATTCATCAGATATAAGTTGAATTGAGTTTTAACCCTGATTATTCCAGGCCCCCAGTGCCCCGGAGTAAAAAACTAAACAAAAAAAAAGATATGAGTTAATTTATTGCTTGTAGCTTATGCATGGTATAATCGAGTATACCATAGTCCATATAATTTGCCATGCAACCACCTCCATCGCCCACATATTTTCTAGACAACCACCCCTATCCCCATCGCCCACATACTTTCCTTTTTGTATTATTTCAAAATAAGTGTTTCCTTTCATTATTGAAAAAAATATGTGACTTACATCATTTCAATTTATTATACTCGAACATCAACTACTCCCTCCGTCCCAATTTGATGATCCCGTATTTCCTTTCTGGGCTGTCTCAAATTGATAGTTTCATTTCCCTTTTTGGAAAGAAATATGTGGTCCACATCATTTCACCTTTTTCTACTCAAATCTCAACCACAACTTTTACCTTTTCAACCACTTCCTTAATCTTTGAGCTCAAAAGAAATGAGATCATCAAATTGGGATGGAGGGAATTAAATTATTACCTTTTCAATCACGTGAAATGTAACAAAATTTTATAAAGAAAATTGACCAAATACCCAATGATTGTAGAATGATGAGGAATTATAGAAGCCAAGTTCCGAAGAAATGACGAAACAGAACATATTTCTATCAGGTGTTTCTAAATAGGGTAGATCCGATTTTTTTGACAAAAAAAGCCAAAACGGAGTTGGGTACTCCGAAATTGAAAAGTGCCCAAAATCAGCTTTCTTATTTTCGGATTTCTCAACTCCGAAAACAGAGTGGTCAGCTTTCTCTATTTCGGATTTGGCAGCTCCGAATCCAGAGGATGAGATTTCCGGCTTCGTGATTGGTTGGCTACAAATCGGAGGATAGTTTTGTGTTTATAAATTGACCTTCCCTACCTCCATTCTCCCATACCTTCAACTGAGTCCTCCTTCGACCCTCCTCTCAACCCCTCTATTGAAAGGTTAGTGACTTATTCCTCCTCCTCCTCCTCCTCCTTATTCATTATTGTTATTATTATTATTATTATTATTAGTATTATTAATAATATTATTATTAGTATTATTATTATTATTATTATTATTATTATTATTATTATTATTATTATTATTATTATTATTATTATTTATAATTAGATACAATTTGTATTATTAATGTGTGCATATATTTATTTATGACTTGAAATATTACGGAGTAAATTTTAGTATTTTACGTAGGTAATAAGTGTAGTAATCTTTTTTTATTATTATATTAGTAGTAATAATTGTAGAAAAAAGGTTTAATATTTCTATAAAAGTAGGTGAATAGAAAAAATGACATACTACGTCTCGTGTCAGATAAAAAAAATACACTTTATCAGATAAAAATATTCCCGGTCAGATAAAATATCTCGGAATACGCACTCATCCACTCCACACCTAACCTCATTATTTCCAACCACCCCAATAATGTCTCGTGTCAGATAAAAAATACACTTTATCAGATAAATATATTCCCGGACAGATAAAATATCTCGGAATAGGCACCCATCACTCCACAACTAACCTCATTATTTCCAACCACCCCAATAATGTCTCCGGTCAGATTAAAAAATACACTTTATCAGATATAAATATTCCCGATCAGATAAAATATCTCGGAATACGCACTCGGTGATATTACGAAGTAAATTGTACGTAGGCAATAAGTGAAGTAATCTTTTTTTATTATTATATTAGTATTAATAATTGTACAAAAAGGTTTAATATTTCTATAAAAGTAGGTGAATAGAAAATACGCAATACTACGTATTAGTTGTTAAAAAATATATAAAATATTTAAGAAATTCATAAGTTGTATTGGTAAATATATAATTTCTTTCACTTCCACCACAAATAAAAATGTCAAGTGAGCAGAACATAATAGTTCTCGTTCATTGGAATGGGGTATTGACCAATGTTGACAACGAAGTCAAATACTCTTCATTTCCGAATGCGGTGCTTTTTTTAAACGCCGATGTTAGCTACTCAACATTGTGTGAGAATGTACTTTCTCAGATTTCTCGTGATGGTTTAAATGAAATTAAAACCATTCACGGAAAATTTCCTTTTGATACTAGCGATGGTGTGTGTGCATCTATGCCGTGGCCCATACATGATGAGCCGTCGTGGATCTATTTTGTCCAAATAGTTTCGAGCGTATATGATCGTTTGGAGGTATTCATTGATGCAACCAATAGGGATGTGGTTATTCCATTGCACGAAGGCCCTTCTAGGCAGCGGCGCAACCCGGTGCCATCTACATTAAATCAAGGTCCTTCAATGGTTCATATGGATCCCTCACATGAGGCCGTGGAGGATGAAGGTGACCCTGACTACAACAATCTGTCATTTTCGGAAGAGGAGAGCGCTTCTGATGATAGTGATGATAGTCATGACTCGTCTTGGGCTGTGCCACACAACCAAGAGGATCCGTTTGTTGAACCCGCCTACCGTGTGGAAGATCCAATACATGTGGGAAGGATATATGCTTCGTTTGACGAACTCAAAAAAGCATTCTATATTCAAACCTTGAAAGAGTACCGAGCATTTGAGAATGTGTCAAAACGTCCTACATACTGGAGGGCCAAATGCGTCCATCCAGAGCAATGTTCGTGGCACATTCAAGCAGCACAAGTGAAGGACACTGACTCTTGGAAAGTAAAGCAGTATCAACCCCACCATAATTGCATTCCGACTTACACAAGAGCCAAAATCGACAAACTGCTTACAAGTAAGTTCATCGCTTCTGAAATAAGTTCTACGATTCGCTTAAAACCAGACTATAGTATTAAGGTAATAATGAATGACATGCACCAAAAGTATAACATTCATGTTGGATATAAGAAAGCATGGTATGCGCGTATATTAGCATTGGAGCAACGGTTCGGCAATTGGGAGACATCGTACAACGATCTCCCAAATGTCTTACAAGCAATGGCGTATACTAACCCAAGGAGCATAATTGATATTTAAAGTGATAACACCAACACCCAAGGAACATATGTGTTTAAATTTGCATTTTGGTCAATAAAAGCGGCGATTGACGGCTTCAATCACTGTCTTCCGGTGGTGTCAATTGATGGAACTCACTTGTATGGCAAGTACAAGGGTCATCTCCTAGTCGCGGTGGCAATGAATGCCAACCGTGAAATCTACCCTCTAGCATTTGGAGTGGTAGATAGTGAGAATGATGCTAGTTGGAAGTGGTTCTTACAATAATTGCTTGTGACACATATCATACTCACTGATCGAAATGTTTGCATCATCTCCGATAGGCATGCGGCTATAGATTATGCATTTCGAAATGTGGAGCAATTGGGAACACCTCAAATTCAGAGACGTTATTGTCTTCGCCACATTAGAAGCAATTTCATGACCCAATTTAGAAGTAAACAACTAAAGAAGTTGTGTTGGCGAGCGAGAAGTACCCCAATTGTAAGTGAATTTCATCAGTACATGCAACAAATTTGGGGTACTAACGAGAGAGCTTTCAAGTATTTAAATGACATTCCCCAAGAAAAGTGGGCACTTTGTTTTGATGATGGTTGTCGATATGGTATTTTAACGACAAATCTTTCAGAAAGTTTCAACAATGCTCTCAAAGGATGTAGGACATTGCCAATCAGTGCCCTTGTGCGAGCGACTTTTGACAAACTAGTCCAGCTCTTCGCCAAACGTCGTACTGCTGGTATGATGTGGCAGCAAGCTGGATATCATTTTCCGGACAACATTCGGAAAGAGCTTATGGAGCGTTGGCAACAAAGACCTCACATTGTGGTTCTTCCACACAACCATTACACAGGGATTTACTCGGTCTCCGTAGAAAATGCAACACCTGTTACGGTGAATCTATCCAGACGTGTTTGTGACTGCGGTTGTTGGAGGATGAACGGAATGCCATGCGTCCATGCACATTTTGTGTGCTATTTTCTAAATTGTCATGTTGATTATCTTGTTCCTGAGGTATACAAACTGAGTTCTTACATAAATGCACATTCCAGTGATATCATGCCATTTCTATATATGAATGAGTGGCCACAAAATGAGATCATTCTTCTACCGCCTAAGTACTCTTCCAGAACTTCTCGAGCTGGGCGCCGTCAAGAAACAAGATTTCCAAATGAGATGGATATGCGTCCAAGACGGAGAGGACAACATGATTGATTTGTACGTATTTGTACTCTTATAATGTAATCTTTTTTTGTACTTTGTTTTAATGTTGTAAAATATTTATTAGCCATATGTTTTATATGTACCTTTAATATGACTTATTGTGCAATGAACTTTGTTTAATTTTGAATTCGTATGACTTTATGGGTCACTTATAAATTAAACGTGTTATATTGTAAACTGTATTTGTATTTACTTTGGAGTTCATAACACTGAATGGGTCAACTATTTTTAAAAATCGTCACATTAATTTAATATATTGAAACTTTTAATCAATGTAGTTTGTTCTTGTAAATATATTAACATATTGATACTTTTAATCATCTTTTCCGGTTTCACATTATTTAATGGGTACGGTTCTATAATTTGAATTACGTTCAAAAAATTATTTTGTTAATGTAAATGTAACAAACTTTTTACAATTTGTGCTCAAAACATTTAATGGGTCACTTTTGTAAAACGTGTGGTAAATTATTTTTATGGGTCAAATTTTTGTAAAATGCATGTTTTTATTTAAATCGGGAGTCAGACGCAAATTCAACTTAAAATACAAATATTGTATGATTTTTAATTATGTTGAACAAAATACGATTTATAACAACAATTATAAAACAAACTTCAAAACAAAAAAATAAACACAACATTTGGATAATGCAGCCCCAACAATCCGTATTAAGACAACAAAAAAAATACAAAAAAAATACTTTACTAATTCGGAGTTGCCAACTCCGAAAATGGCAAGTTCTTTTTTGAGTTTAATACTGACAACATTATTTCGGACCTGCCAACTCCGTTTTGCACTGTCTCAGAAAACCCCCCCAAAAAATGCACTTTTTGGAATGTAAGGTAGAAAATCTGCTCTTTTCCGTCAAACACCCCCAAGTTCCGGTATAAAATCAAAATCCGACCCCTGTAAGGACTCTAATTCCTCTAATCAATCGATCAAATAAATACCCTACTCACGATACAATTGGAAGGATTTATTCGACTCGATTCCTCTAAACCAGAATGAATATCTCTGCTTCTTCATCTTCTTCGCAATTGAAGATAGCGGCGTCTACATATTCGTGACGGCGCAGCCGCATTAGTTCGAAGTTAATTCCAGAGAACGAGTGCTTCGCCGAAGGAATAGGAGAGAAGAAACTAAATTCGGAGGAGGAAGGATGTGCGTGATTCTCGAGCGAGGAGGAGACGGGAAACAGGCGGCTGAACCCGGCGGTGGAGTGCTTGCGCCGCCGCCTTCCAACTTGTCAGCGCTGAATGATCTCTCCATCTACAGATCCGGCCTCCCGCCGTCTCCGCCTAACTTCTCAGTGGTGGAAGATCTCTGCATATACAGATCCGGCCTCCCGCGGCCCTCCAATTTCCCGTTTCTCCAAACCCTAAATCTCCGCTCTATCATATATCTGTGTCCCGAGCCCTACCCTGAAGAGAACAGGGAGTTTCTCCGCCTCAACAATGTAAAGCTTTTCCAATTTGGAATCGAAGGCACCAAGGACCCATCTGGCATATCCAGGACCGCCATAACTGAGGCTCTGAGAGTCCTGATTGATGTGAGAAACCATCCGGTGCTGATCCATTGCAAGCGCGGGAAGCACCGGACAGGGTGTCTGGTGGGGTGCCTGAGGAAGTTGCAGAACTGGTGTTTGTCTTCTGTGTTGGAAGAGTACAAACATTTTGCAGGCGCGAAGTGGAGGGAATCTGACTTGAGGTTTATTGAAGAATATGATGCTCCTTCCATCAGGCATTCCCTTCAGAGCATCATCTACCGCTACACTGCCTCAACGAAGAGGCGCTTACTCTGCGGAGAAGAAGAGCGTGCTGACAAGCCTGCAAGGATTGCTCGGGATTAGAAATTATGGAAGTTCTTACCGAATCACCTGTTCTGCTCTGTTTTTTTTGCAGTCACAATCATTCTGACTTTTTATAGCCAAACCTTTGAATTTTTAAAATTTAGTGAGGTAGTCATCAACTTTTGATTTTAGGTATTGAATGGTCCAATGAGCAACATAAATAGAGTTAGACTTACTTTTAGGATTGATGAATAGACTTACTTTTAGAATTGAATTGTCTAAATTTGTTGTAGATGTCAATTTTTCATAGAATTTTTCTTTAGTGTATTAATAAAATTCTTCTCAATTTGACTTGAATCGAATTTTTAAAAAGTTAAAATACAGTGGAAATATATGATTGTGATTGAGTAAGAAAAATATAAATGAATGTTAGTCATATGAAACAATTTCATGAGACTAATGGAATATATTTTAAATATTTTCTTTGTAATTTAATAGATTCATCTAATTCTGGTTATCCTGTAAAAACTTCATCAATTTTAAGAGAATCGGCATATTCAACCAATTTCAATGTTATCAAAACTTTTTTATAAATAAAATTTTAATGTATTCCCTATGTCGATATGGATTTCTTCATTATTCATGATGGTTTTAAATATGTTAAAAATGCATTAAAATTGATGAAATTCCGATGACATTTGTATATAATTCTCTAACACTCCGGCCCCGCAAGACTCGATGTGAAAATCCTATGATATTTGTATTCATTTGTATACCAATGTATATGATTCTGTACCCATCTGCAGACTACTCACGTGCATGCACGCTTAACTTTGAAGTTCTTAGTTGATGAGCTCCCTTAAAAAGAGATGCACCTCTGTTGGTATAAGTAGTACTATTAATCCTTTTAAATTAATCTCAAGTGTTACAAATTCGATTTTTTTCTTCATTGTGAAAGTGCACTTCTAGTATGTAATTCTATACCATTATCAAACTTAATCATCCTACATAATTTCACTACTTTAGAGAAAGTGCATTTTCCTGCCCAACATATCAGTCGCACAATCTAAATTTGCAGACCTACGGCTCACGTATACTCAACAACTCCTTCGAAATTTTCATTTCTCAGATATCGATTTCTCATCCTCCCTTTTATTTGATGAATATAATCATCTCACTTCAACCATTTTCTCCATTTGAGTTTCGCTCGCCATCCCCTTTAGGGCTTCATTTAATCGCGAAATCAGTTGACGAAACATTCATGGGCTTCTCCGATTGGAAATCCGACTCTTGGCTCTCTACCTATTTGAAAATCATCGAAGCTCCGACGAGTCGGATGCCTTCATCAGAGCTATGACTCCTTTGATTTTCCCTCCCATGCAAATGAAACTGAACAACAATTTCTCATAAGTTCAATGCTCATAAGTTCAATGCTTTTTCGAATATGAAGGGGTTGAAGTAGAAGTTGGATACCCAGTTGCTAAAATTAGAAAACAAATCCACTTTTGGTCTCATGACTATTATACCACTTCCACATTTAGTCCCCCACTCTCAAATTGTCCAGATTTAGTCCGTAACCATTTTCCCCTCACCATCCGTAGTCCTTCTGGCCAGATTTTCGGCTATTTTTATTAAACCTGTTAAAGGTAGGGGTGGTTGGCTCATTTATTATCATTTAACTTCCTTCTACCTAACTCCCTTTGTAACGCCCCACCCGGCCCGACCCTGCTGACCCGGGTGGCGCGTCACTTGGCGGAAAATTCGGAACGGATTTAATCAAAAATACTTTTCGTGGTTAAAGAATTAATGCCTTTTTTTTACTTTAAACACAAAACATTTAATAAGAGATTTTATTACTTAAAATAAAGTGTATTAATTCCAAAACGACTTCATTACTAAATACCAGAAAATGTCAAACTCATATGGAGTTGAATGTTATTAAAACAGACATAATTTAAACATCATAAAACACTTCAAGGAGTGCAACGGAAGTTCTTAAAATCACATATGACATATTAAAGTCCTTTATTAAAAAAACACCAAATAACATGGCATGCAAATGCGTCCTACGCCTCTTTCCATCCCTGTGCTCCTAGCGGGTTCCGTGCTTAACCTACGGGTAGGAAAACACACAACTACCCGCTCAGCAATGTGCTGAGTGGTACGGTAATAACATAACAATAATATTAACATATCAAAGAACATATTAACATATCATAATTCAGAATAGAATACCTGGGTGAACCGAGCAGCTGTTATAAAAATACATATTTTTACATACAGAATAGAATCATACTCAGATATCATAAATGTCAGATAATTTTATTCTGAGATAATTTTTTTATATTCTTCTTGTGTACAGAACAGAAGCATATTTAGATATCATAATTATCAGATAATTCTTATTCTGAAACTTATCATTGAAAAATACATATTCATTTAGCCTTGAACTCTACAATCTGGACCTAGACCGAGGAATACTAACGGTAAGGAATACGGTCGATCGAAGTCCGTACCCACATTACCCAGAAGGAATATGGAAACGTAATCGCCGGAGCTACACGTACCAATTCCTGACAGAAGCTAGCTGAACAGAAAGGACGAGATCACCGAAGAGACCTGGACCTTCGTGCTCTAAAAATATTTCAGGAGTGTACGAAGTACACTAAACAGAACAGGAGTGTACGTAGTACACTAAACAGGAGAGCACTAATTCCTCTAAACAGAATTTCAGGAGTGTACATAGTACACTAAACAGGACAGGAGTATCCTAGTCAGAGTACCGGATCAAGAGTAAGGCTTTCACAAAACATATTCTTTTAATTTAAATACTAATTTCATATTTAAATTTTACACAGTGGCTCTTCGTTAATTAACATCCACCTTTTTCATAATTCAAGAATCGGTTCTTTTATCAAGATTTAAGAATTTATACCAACAAAATGTTTGGCCCAAGAAAATATATCGTATAAATGTGTTCAGATTATCATAAATTCTATACTGTTCAACATATTATGTCATGTTATATAATTCGTCACAACATTACATCTCACGTCATCCACCAGTATACCATCTAGGCACCTAGTTAAGTATTACTAGTGCTGGACTCGGGCCGGGCGGCCCGGCCCGGAACCGGCCCGGCCCGGTTACTGTTTGGCCCGGCCCGGCCCGGGGCCCGGTGGGTCCCTCGGTTCGGTTCGGCCCGGCCCGGCTGCTGGGCGGTTCGGGCCCGGGCCCAGGTTTTGGTGAACCGGCCCGGCCGGTTCGGGCCCGGTCCGGGCCGGATTTTAATTTTTTTTTTTTTTTTTTTGAAATTTTTTTAAGTTTTAGGTTGGATTAGGTATTTTGGGTCATTTGAGGTGGTTTGGGATGGTTTGGGGTTGAGGGGGAGGGGTAGGGGATTAAATAGGAGAGCAAAAAAAAAAAAAAAAATTAAGTGGGCCGGTTCGGCCCGGCCCGGCCCGGCCCGGTTTGGCCCGGAACCGGGACCGGAACCGGCCACCGGCGGTTCGGGCCCGGGCCTCCCATTTCCTGGCCCGAGGCCCGGCCGGGCCCAGGCCCGAACCGGGCCCGAACCGGCCCGAGTCCAGGCCTAAGTATTACATTACATGTATGTTATATCAACCCGGCCATACATATATGATATACCTACCTAAATGTTGATATTAATTAACATAGGCATGTGATCTAATAATTTGCATGCATGCTAACAAACTCTACTTTTAATACTACCGTAAATACTTTATGTATAACTAGTCTTTTACCCGTGCGTTGCACGGGATATTAAATTAATTAGTAGTTCTTCCAAAAAAAATTAATTAGTAGTCATACAAAACTATCCCACATTAATCATATTTGACTTATTATGATTGAGACTTGAGAGTTGTTTGAAAGAAAAGTAATTGTACCATAATTCTAGTAGTTTTTTTTAAATATAATTCTAATAGTTATTTTTTTTTGACCAAAATTCTAATAGTTGAAATAGCACTTTTAGATTATGATTAATCTTAGCAAAACCAAATATGTCACACCTTTGGGTGTATGGAACCATTTTAAAAACCCAAACAAATAATTCATTTATCAAACCCCGATAATTGAATGTCTTTCAAAACGCACATATATGAAGGTATAGTATTTTTTAAATACAAACTATTCTATTACATACACCAAATTTGATAAACATTTTATTCAAAACAATTAGATGAAATTTTATTACTAATAATTACATACATTATTTGATCCCTTTGTAGTACTCAAATCCTCAAAGGTATTCAATACAAAGTCATGAGGCGCACTCACGGCAATAGAGTACTCCCTCGCTTTAGGCATAAAAAGCGCTCACCTTACTCCTGATCAGGGCCGGGTCGGGGGTGTGGACAGCCCAACTGCATAGGGCCCAAAAAAATTGGAAGGGCCCAAAAGCAAAAGAAAAAGGGTGCGGGGGTGAACTAAGTGAAGGCGTGAAGCGAAGGGGACAAGTGGCTTGAACTGCGATTCTGCGAAAGACCAAAGTGCGAAGATTGAAGGGCTAGCGAGCAACTGAGCGAGACGAGCTACGACTCTCCGTCTCCAGTCACCTTTCAGGCTCTGCTCCAGCCTCCATCCATCCTGATTCATGCATTGCTATGGCGGCCCCAAAACTCAACATGTACCTCCTCGTTCTCAAATGGCCTTCATCATAAGAGTGAAATGCCGGTTAGAAGAAAAGCGGCAGAAACCATAATGTGAGGGTTATGACAACACTCCACATTACCATACAAATACAAAGAATTACATATGAAATGACCAAAATAAAAATACCAAATCTGAGTGCGCCGGTCCTAATAACCAACCCCATGCTCTCAAATCTCTGCCTAGGCCTAGACTTCCCTCGACTAACTATGTTCTTTTAGAAGATATTACATCAAATAGGACTATGAATAGAAGTACAGTTGGAAGTAAAAAAATCTTTCTTGCTATTACTTTATGAATATGCAGCTCATGGAGAGAGGTTTTAAATAGAAGAGAACTAAAACTTTTTCTTCTTGAAAATAAAATTTCACCTAATTATTATCATAGACCAATTAAGAAGAGAAGGCAATCATTAGAGAAAAACAGCTTTTTTATATTCTTATCGTTGATATGTTAAAAACATTAGCCCAATAAGAAAGAGCAAACAAAAACATCGGTTTTCTCTTCCCTTCCATTGTTGCTTATAAAACCTTAAATCCTGATAAGTGACAGAAACTGGAAAACTAGTAAGGTATAATTCAGATAGAATACTAATGCACAACAGATGGAAGTATTATGGCACACATTGGTGCATTATGGTTGAAAGTTGTGATAATCGCTTTCCAGAACAACTTTAAATCCAAAATGCTGCCAATATATATTACCAGAAAACCACAAGGGATTTCTAGAACAGTAACATTCAATCCAAGAGGAAAGATTGAAGAAGTGATCATTCATTTCATGGGTGGCAAACCCACGGTTTGCAATGAAGTGCATAAATATAGTTCGTTTTTTACTCAATACCCTGTACTGAAAACCTACCTTTTGCTATGTACATTGGTACTCATGAAAATAAATGTAATACATTCAAGCCATCCCTTAAATGTTGGAATCGTGCCGAAGCATTCGGAATTTTTTAGATATATGCACTATGCATTTTATATTTTATAATATAAATTTCTCACCAAAAGCATGTTAAATGTACAAAAATATTCACAAAAGAGAATTCCTGAGGAAAAATAGACTGCATTAATAAGAATAGCCTGCTAATGAAGCAACGATAGGGAGTTAGGGACCTTATTCTATATCTTTCCGCTGTATAAACCAAAATTTACAGCGTTAGCTAAAAATATACTTCCTAGATTTGTTGCCCAAGAGTACTATCTGAATCATATATTTCTCCAAGGATTGGTGTGGCAGGTAAATGCCTCGATAGTAGGCGGGAGAAAATTTAAGTGAGTTAATTAAATATAGATTAAATTTATCCCCTGAAGCCGCATTTACACAAATGAATATGCAGTTTTTAGGCCATTTATATATGCATCCTTTTTAGCATCCAAAGCTGGATCCGAAAAAATAGAAGTAGAGTTTTATTGATGCATTGAACATCTGATGTTGCTTTTAATTTCGGAAGCCTATGAGTACAAATCCTTTAAATTCCATTAATATAAGGATTATTAGCTAAATATATCCCCAACTATTATCAAATTCACAAATATATCTCATACTTTCACTTTAATTTAAAAAAAAAAAGACTAAAACTTCAATTTTTCTCACAATTACACTTTCAATCGATGGATTAGTAAAACACATTTAGAAAAGCATATTAATATTTCATATTTTTCATTTCTTTGAAGTTTTGAGTTTACAAACACGAATTGCTTATATCTTATTCGTATTTATAAAAATGTGTAATTTGGAAAAAAACCAAACAGAAAAGTATAATTGTTGAAAAAGATGAAGTTAGAGTCTTTTTTTATAAAAGTCAAAGAATAAGATAGATTTGTGAATTTGATGATAGTTTGGGATAAAATAAGCTTATAATCCAAATGTTAGATGACATTTTCCATCCCATGAAAACTTCAGCTGAAATGCAGAGAGAAATAAAATACCTGGTAAGAGCCTAAGAGGGGCAAGTTGCTCGCAATCATGCATGGCTGAACACATAGAGAGAGGAGCGATAAAATAGACTGAACTCCAGAACCTAGATCTCCAGGACACAAGGGAAAAACCAAAGTTCATTCCAGCCCTACAAAATCAATACAAAATCAAAAGCAATACAAACATAAGAATCAATCCTTAAGGATGCAAAGGAATTCATTCGAAACATTGAGTAATGTATTCAAGTTTTTTCATTATTCTAACATGAGGTGGTTCTGTTTGTAACAAAGCGTAAAGAAATTCTATAGATTATTTCACACATTCTGAAAAAGAGCTTCACTTTTAATAGAGGGGGGAGATTTAGGACTACGATTCAAAACTAAAAATCTCATTGTGACATTTTTACAAACACCTTAAAGGCACTCTAAAACTGAGACTCTTAGAACTTAATACCATTCCGGTGCTGACAAAATTCAAAGAACCTGATCCAATCTAAAGAGAATATAGCAGGAAAAAATGAAAAGAGAATCCAATTTGAAGAGAGAGAAAATGGAATCTGAAAAGAAAACACAATCTTTTGGCAGACTTTGTTATAGTATTACACGTCTAACAGCCGAGGGTTTGCATGGAACGCACCATTGTCAAGAATGTCATTACAGATGATTAATAACCTGAGAAGGAAGGTAGTCCCTTCGGGGACATCCAATAACCTGAGAAGGTTGAGAACAAACTTACTGATAAAAACACCAAATAGAAAAGGGGGGATAATTAGCATCCATACCATTTATCTTGACAACTTCTTTGTTTGATTTCAGCTAGTCCATTCCTTGTGTATTGATCAAATAATCTCAGCTTCAGATTGCAAAAACGGAAGGAGCTTAGTATGAGGAGTCTATTAGTAATCTGATAATAGAGGATAATTATATAAATGAAAGAGTCAGTTTAAAAAAAATATTGTTTAGTTTATTTAAGAAAATGAAATGATGAACAGATCTGTGCTTACATGAGACAATGCATCACAAATAAACATAAACTATTAAGATAGTAGATTAAGAAAAAGCAGCTTTTAAGACACAAAGGAGCATCTTTGTCACTTGTCAGAAAATCCATAGTTTAATTCAAAAGCATTACTATTCTAAGTGTCAAATAGTTATGATTTACCTTGGCAATCTCACAACATTCATTTGACCACAATTTGGACTGCAAAGTTGTGGTGCCTACAATTTTCATCAAGAGGCACTTATTGCAAAGGTGAAGAAGAGGTCAAAAGAATTCTAGATTCAATTCCTCTGAGTTGTCCAACAAAAAGATAAAAAAAAAAATTTATCGAAATGTTCCTAAATAAAAAGATGAAATAAGTATTTTAGTCAATTTAATGATTGACTACAACTATTAGTCAGACTTAATTATATGGAAATACTATGCAGTAGAAGTACTTCTCAACAGAGTTTCATCGTTAAAACACAAAAGTAGAATGACAAATGATGTTGATAAATTCATAAACCTTTATTTTGAAAAAAACTAAAACTTGGAGTTATAGCTCAAGGAAAGATGTCCTAGAGTAGCTATTTTTGTCCTTAAAAATCCACCGGATAGAGGGGGAGATTGAGCCCTATGCTTCAAGACTAAAAAAATCTCATTGTGACATTAGGACTACGGTTCAAAACTAAAATTCTCATTGTGACATTTTTACAAACACCTTAAAGGCTCTCCAAAACCGAAAATCTTAGAACTGAATATTTTCACACTCCATCTCAAATTCAAAGCAATTGAGTGAATCATACACAAAAACATGTCTTTAGTCGTGTCTTCATTTTATAAAAGAACAAAATGTATTTCTGCCCTACAAAATCAATACACTGTAGAAAAAAATACAACCATAACAAATTGATTTCAGTCCTTCAAAATAGATTGACCCATAGTCTAAACACCCAAAATTGAACTCTAGAAAAAAGAATAATGAGATGAATCAATATTAGACCTAATAAGAGGAATCAATACGACTTTACATTAGATTTATCGGATAAAAACATAAGTAAAAAAAATGAACTAACCTTGATAGCGAAAGCATGCGGGAGTATCCAAAGCGAAAGCGTGCGAGATTATCCTTGTAACCTTGGTAGCGAAAGCATGCGGGAGTATCCAAAGCGAAAGCGTGCGAGATTATCCTTACTTTGCAAAGGTGAAGAAGAGTTCGAAAGAGAGCTCTAGTTGAGATAAACACTCACCAATATTGAGAAGTTAGGTGTTGATGGACTTTTGGAGTTGAAGTAGGATAAATCTGGTGTTGAAGGTCTGTGTGCGATTTGGAATATAGAGCCCTAATTTCCGTTTAAAGAATATGCGAGTCTAATTCGTAAGAACCGAAGGAGTAGTTGTATTTACAGAAATGTCCCTGATCAAGAGCGGGAAAGTGACTTAAGTGGATTAATATATATATAGATTTGATCAGAGTCCGTAAGATAATTATTAATTATATTCTTATAAAATAAGATCCATTTTCAAAGATTATTTAGCACTTAATATCAATAATTACTTTTAAATTATACTCCCTCCGGTTTTTAATAAACTTCACACTTTCCTTTTTGGGATGATCTAAAATAAACTTCACACTTCCTTATTTCCTTTTTTGGCAAAGAAATCTACATCAAAACAGTGCCAAACAGTGCCGAACAGTGTCTCAACAGTGTCAAACAGTGTCTCTACATTGCCAAACAGTGTCAAACAGTGCATCAACAGTGTACTCTACAGTAAAGTCAAATTTCTTTCCTTATTTTGTGTGAAGTCAAACTGTGAAGATTAAAAAAAACCGGAGGTAGTACTACGTATTAAGTAGTACGTCATGTGTATATGTACTTATACCTACCAAGCTTTATTTAAGAGTTGATGAAAATAAGTATTGTACGTTCTATTTAAAATTCTATTTAAAATATTCGTAACAAAACATTACCCATAAATGATACTTCGTAATTGGTTATATTATTATAATTTGATAATAACCACATTACGTAGTACATGTTTTCATCTAATTAAATATACTTATACCTACATTCCACTCATATATGCTTTCAACTCAAGTAATTTCAAGTGATATTATATTAGATAATGCATTATATTACGTAAAGCATTGTGGTCCATATACATTCGTTCTTAATACCTAAAATATTTAGATTTTATTTCAAAATCCTATTCCAAAATACCCTTTAATTGTCAGTTTTTATTTCCGCTACGTAGTTTCCTTCTATTTTGCAATTATTATTAATCGGTAGGAAATTTACTTTTTATACCTATTACCTGCATGGTATGCATATGTATCGTAATCATATATCAAAGTACATTTAAAAAAAATACCCTAGCTTAAATTTATACTAGTAATTTTTAGTTCCACTACTCTTAGTTCCGGTTTTAATTTGCATTTTAATCAATACCATATACGAAGTGTGTGCCTATACATGAACTACTAGTACATATAAATTGATCGAAATTCACATGATAAGTGCATACAAAATTATTTCTAAGCTGAGGTTATACAATGTTCATCATCCCCATAACATAACAGGAAATGGGGATGAAATTTAGTCTAAACGGGGAGGAAACGTACTGACCTTATACAAAAACGCTGTTAAGGTTTGTTGATAAGAGAACCTCTCGTACGACTACACCTCTCCTCTCCTTAGCTTGTACATAGTTAAGTCATTTTGATGAGTTTCCTACTTCATTTAGTGAATTGTTCGCATGGGGAAAAAAAGAGCTATATTCTTATTTAAACCCAGGCTAATCCCCAAAAACCACCTCCAACTTGGCCAATGAATGAAATGTATTCTTAAATCATTTTATCCTATATAAATACGTGTAAGACATGTAGTTTGCAGCAACAATAGCCCCTCTTCTATATTATTACACGTATGATATCATTTGGTCTTATTGTTACAGGAGGCTTCACGTAGCCTTTGATGCTATTGCATGCCAATTTGCCTCTTTCCCATATTTCAATGATTTTAATTTACAATTTTGATTATTTAATTTGGGTGTGGAATGGTAGAGTCTCCACACCATTTTGTTAACATTTTTAAACTTTTGTCTAAAAATTGAGGGTAACGGTTAGAATAGATTTGGCCAGAAAAAGAAATTCGTATAGTATATCATTACTAGATAGGTTACTTTCATTTAAATGCTATTTTTAAATACTAATATTGATTGTTTAGTTAATAGTCATTTAACAATTTAGACTTAATGAGAAATAAGATTATTTCAAATTTATGTTACCGGCTAGACCGGGTTTTGGGGTGTTACACCCTTCCTCATCCGTCGCATGTCATCTGAAATGCAGCTCAGACCTTCAAATTTGGAACCCTATTTTTTTGGAACCTAAGCTCGGGCCTTCACTCTCACCACACCTTGAAGCGACCATGTCTACTCGTAAAGGTGGAAGTTCGAATTCAGTTGGTCAATACTAATATGGCGAGTGGATTCTTGTCACCTATTGCAAATGTGGTCAACAATTGAAGCTTTTGACAACATGGAAATCAGAGAACTGTGGGAGAAGGTTTTGGAAATGCATTGGAAGTCGGGTTTATGTTGTGCGTGTTCATTGTAGTATATGTTCAATGTAGTATTTTGTAGATTGATTTTTTATGAAAAAATGTTTGATTGCAATATACAGTTAACATGATATGGTAAAATGTTGTATGTGCAGACATTTGAAGGTTGAGGTTTGACCCTCCAATGTGCAAGAGGTCTCAAAAAATATTTCTTAGGCTGTTGAAAAAGATCAATGGGTATGAGGAAAAAATTAGCACATTGGAGATGAAGGTTGATATATTACAGATGCAAGGCTTAAAAGCATAGAAGATGAAGAGAACCTCTAGTAAATGTAGGGCATTGGTCTGCATAATGACAGTTGTTGTATTTGTATCCATGTATATGAAAGCCAATTAATGTATTTCTAGTGCTTAAATTGTGTAATGTTTGTTATGGTTTAGATGCTCTTACTTGACAGTACTTAGCATATATGGTTTAGACCAAACATGAGGTGTGATCCTGTTGTTGTTGTACTAACTTGACAGTACTCAATATGTTACAAATGCATTTGAGCAACAATAATACAATGATGTTATGGTTAGTGTGATCCTGTAATGTTTGTTATGGTTTAGTAATGATGTTTGGAGCATATTATATGCTATCTATGTTTTGGATTGAAAATAAGACCAATAAACTTTGTTACTGCCATATATATACTTATTATAAAGACCATGTTACAAATACAAACTTAACCCATGTTACAAATACATCTAACACTTATAAACCATGTTACAAAGACATACTTATAAACTGAAATGGTATAGAAACATGTACTCCATACACAAACATTGATTGAAATTCTCATGACAACTAACTTACAAAAAAGAAGTTCACCCTACACAAACATCTAACAAAAACATGTTCCCCATACATGACAACCAAATTACAACCATTAAGAGGCCAAATGTATAAGTGTTTAACATAAATACATAACACCAAAAAGATTGGGGCATCATCATTCTCAAAGAAAACAGATTGGGGCATGAACCACTAGTCTAAGACAGTAAACATAATGGGGCATCAACCAATCACTTCTTGCATCTACTATATGTTAATTGGGGCATCATCATTCTCAAAGAAACAGACTTGAATGTTGTTTTTTATCTAGTGGCATATCTTGGTCCTTTTTTACTTCTAGCTTTTTCAGTTTGAGTTTTACACAAGGGGGTGGTCCAAAGCTAATCCTGACCCCATGTGTAGTCCTCGTTTGAACCTCATGCCTCTCCTCTTCATTCTCTTCATGACTTTGATCTTGTTTCTCTTCTTCATTCTCTTCTTCGATCTCTTTTTTATTCTCTTCTTCAATCTCTTGTTCACTCTCTTCTGGATTATCTTTTTCACTCTCTTCTTGATTCACTTGTTCAGACTCTTCTTCACTCTCTTTCTCATTCAGAAGTTTACCCTCTTGCCCTTCTTTAGTGACCATAGTAGTGCCTTGGGTTTCTTGTGTGAGTTGTGTAAACATACCAGTCTCCTCTACACACAAAACAATAGGCACTTCACTTCCAAATGATGACTCATCTGCACAAACCGTGTTGATATTCACTAGATTTGCCTCATCAAATGGCTGGACATTAGAAGCTCTCTCATCCCCAGCACCATCATGTATATCATCACTTGCATGAGGCTATTTTTTTATATAGATTTTCTACTCCTTTTTCTAGGCTGCATCTGAGTACGCAATACCACATACAATCTTTATCAACACTATAGAACCTCATCAACATTATACACATAATAAACCACACAAGAAACACGGAAAATCATAAACAACAGTCAACACAGAAAAGTACAATATAGTATACCAATTTTTTCTTGTTGTTTGGATCATCTGGACATCTCCTTGCATTATGCCCTAGCTACTTGCACTTAGTACAATGAAGCTTTATATGTGTCCTTGGTACTTTCACTTCATCTGTGTTTAAATCCACTACAGAATGCAATGGTGGAAGAGGAGGTAGTCTTTCAGTTAGAGGCTACTCATATGGCCCTGCCATTTCCTAATGACCCCCCCATATATCTTCAGATATGTTTCCTTGGTATAACAAGGGTGTACATAGTCATCTACTGGTCCCTTTCCATACATATTTCATCCATATTGCACACTACATACTTACGTGGTATCCCTGTTAAGTCCCAGCTCCTACAACTACACATTCTCTTCTCCAGATAATCAGCATGTTGTGTACCAAACATTCCTGTTATTTCAAACTCATTGTCACTGCATTGGTACCCAATTAAACCAGCGGCGAACTTCTCATATCCTGTATTATTTTTACAATTATTGGACACAGGTTTGTAGTCCACTTCTTTGCTTTTTCCAGCTACTACTGAAAAGCTTAATTAAAAGAAGTTTCCTAATGATTTCTAGGCACACCAATATAGCCTGACCTCTAGCCTCTAAAATGACACTATTAAAACACACACATATGTTGTTAGTCAACATATCAATTTTGGAGAAAGAATAGAAGTGTGACTTAGACCAATCTCTTGGATGTTTGTCTGCCAGCCATTCAAATGCTTGTTCATTTATTTCTTTCATCTTGATAAGACCAGTTTTGAATGAATTCACAGTGCATGCCCTGGAATAGTCCCACAAACAATCTTTAATAGCTTTCCCATTGTATCCGACTGCCTTCATGTTCCCATGGAGATGTCTCACACAAAATCTGTGTTCTACTCTTGGGAGTAATTCTTTGACTGTTTGAATCAGGCCTTTTTGTTTGTCTGACATTAAGGTAAACAGGTGCTCATTGGAATCATTAATATCAGCATCTCTCCTCACAAGGTTTAAGAACTAAGCCTAAGACTCTCTTGTTTCCCCCTCAACAATGGCATAAGCAAGAGAAAGATGATATTATTTGCATCTATTCCAATTGCAACATGCAGTTGCACTCCTGTATTGGTTTTCAAATGAGTCCCATCTACCCCCAACATTGGCCTACAATGTTTAAACCCTTCCCTACAAGCTTCCCAACACATATACATCCTCAAAAATCTTTGTTGGCCATCTACTTCAACATATTCACTCAACTTGACAGTACAAGTGCTCAGTGGATTGGTTCTTCTAATTTGTGCCACATAGGACCATATCTTCTTGAAATTATCTTTCTCTTCACCTCTAAGTTTCCTCTTGGCGTTGCTCATTGCTTTGTATGCTTGCCTTGTACTCAAATGAAAACGTTCATCAGTAAAAACCTTATGTCTAAACTCCTTGGTTTTTCAATTGGAGTGACTTTGAATCTCTTTAAACCACCTATTAGCTACCTTGACTGATTTCACCATTTTATTGTGATAGACCCAACCGCAACCATCATGTGTGTAATGGTATTGCAGTATCCTCCCGGAATGAGAATTAGCAACCTTTCTCGGATTAATCTTCCAGGGACAGTCCACATGCTTGCACTCCACAACTACTTTTTCCTTATCATTTTTTACAAACTTAGGCTCTTTACCCATCTTAAAATCATGATTCTGGACAGCCTCCTTGAATTCCTTCTTGGTGGAAAAGGTCATACCCAACTTAAAGGTTTGGTTTTTCATATCAGTCTTTGCATTAAATTTGGTCCACTTCTCAGCCTCAGAATCATAGTCCTTTATTGAGCCATCATCTGACAATTTAGGGTCAGAGTCAACCACTGTTGCTTCTTTTTCAGTGTACTCTTCTTCATTAGTGTTGTGTACCCCTCCATATTCAGCTATTGGGTGTGTATTGATTTCAAACTCAGCATCATCCTTACTGATAAAGTCCTCTACATCAGAGTCAGCATCATCCCTAGAAAATTCTTCTAAATCCTTCTCACTACAGGCATGGTCAGTATCATCAGAGTCATCTAAATCATCATCACCCATGTCTTCAAATTCAACCCACAACTCAACCACCTTACCCCCATTTCCATCATTGACAAACACTCTTGAAGTTTCTCATGTAAGACAATCAACCCAAACTCATCAACTTCTACATCATGAATTAGCTGAATTGTGCCTCCCATGTATGAAGGTCTTCCCATCTCATTCACTCTTCCTCCATACAGTAGCTTTAGAGTAAATGTATTTTGACAGGTGGTTGAATCTGCTTTATACAAGTTAATATAGTAGGTCAATCATACTATGTGGTTCCCACTAGCACAAAAATACATATTCATAAATATTTCACATAAAAAAGAAAACAAATACTACATCCGGTTCTTAATTAAGTTCCTGCTTTGACTTCACACATATTAAGACAATAAATTTGACTTTACTGTGGAGTGCACTGTTTTGCACTGTTTGGACACTGTCTGACACTGTTTGACACTGCTTGGTACTGTTTTGGTGTAAATCATTTACCAAATAAGAAAATGTTTGAAAATGGAACTTTAATATGGACCATCCCAAAAAGGAAAGTAGGAACTTAATTACGGGACGGAGGTAGTACATGAAATCGTACACAAGCACACACACCCTTGCGTAAAGAATAAATGAAAATGGTCCCATTTTTAAAATGTAAAAATATAAAGGGACAAGGAAATCTCATTCAAATAAAGTAAATGCCTACCCTACCATGTGAATTTGAAGACATAAAGGGGGAAGATGGCAGCCTTAACAACAAACCCGTATCATGTCAAAGCAAATATAAAGTAAGCCTCGGTTCAACCTTTTATTGGATAATTTTCTTCCATATATTACACATAAGTTCATCCTCTTACCTTTACCACTATCATTTGAGGGAGAAATTCGTTCAGCACTTGTTCCTTCTCCATGTTGCCTGTTGTTCATTCCTATTGTAATCATTCCAGGCGGTCGTTTCCTCGTCTTTGTATCTGTGTATAGCTTCTTCAGTGTGGAGGAGGAGTGTGGTTGAGAGGAAGAAATTTTCCCTCGTTCAATGTATAGGTCAGAGGGAGAGAATGTCATCAAGATGGAGATTAGTTTAACAGGTAGTCGTTTAAGCTCTTAAAATGACTAAACTGCCCTTCAGGTTTGTCATTGTAATTCTTATCGTATAAAAATAGCCGGAAATCTGGCCGGAAGGACTACGGGTGGTGAGGGGAAAATGGTCATGGACTAAATGTGGACAATATGAGAGTGAGGGACTAAATAAATATGGAAGTGGTATAATAGTCATGGGACCAAAAATGGAATTTTTTTCGCTAAAATTATATATTACAGAAAGGAGTAGTATATAGATTTGGTTTTGTATATTTGTGTTAAAGTATCACACGACTTAGTATCAAAGTATTTAAAATAAATGACTATTTGGAATCTTAAAATTCCTCTATCCATTTTACCTATTTAATTCAAGTTTCTTTGGTATTATGATAGCCATTTTTCAATGTTATTTCTTTGGCATTGCATTTATAGGAGACTGGATGAAAAAATTGTGCTTCTTCATATTGTTCCTGGAGAAAAGTTATCATTCAAAAATGACTAATAATAATAGGGGAAATGGAAACCAATAATCCAACCTTTTAGCGGTTTTCTTACAATAGACCCACCTTTTGATTATTCATGAATAATCCAACCTTTGCACCTCATCTTCATTCACTGGTCCCTGACCGGTTGATGACCTGCTATTCCAAGTTATTTTCATATCTTTGCAAAATATTATCTTTGTGAAAGGTGAGAATTATGGTATAATGGTTTGCAAAGATAAGAAAATAACTTGGAATAGTAGATCATCAACCGGTCAGGGACCAGTGAATGAATATGAGGTGCAAAGGTTGGATTATTCATGAATAATCAAAAGGTGGGACTATTGTAAGAAAACCGCTAAAAGGTTGGATTATTGGTTTCCATTTTCCCATAATAATATGAAATTATCTCTTTGCGTATTTTTCAGCTTAAGTTTCTTGGCTAATATTATAGCCATTTTGCACTAATATTTCTTTATCATTGCATTTGCAGGGGAGAGGATGAAATCAAAGTTGTATGCTTCTTCATGAGAATGAAATTAGAATGACACTTCTACTCTGCTAACATTCGTTGTTAAGCACACTAATCAACATGTTATATCTTCCTTAGTTATGAGCCTTGACGGCAAAATTAATATTTTAGCTTTGAAAACTACTAATAGTCAAAGTACATGGAGAAAATATGATTCAAAGTACAGATATAACTATGAAGGGGTTGAATTAGAAGTAGGATACTCAGTTGATAAAATCCTATGTTGCAGAAAGGGGTAATGGACCGTCTAATTTTAGAATTCAACTAATCTTGGCACAGTCCACTTCATCGAGATGAACTCATTCAGTTTATTTAATTTTATTATGGAGTAGTATATATATTTGTTTTCATATATATGTCTTGAAGAATCACACGGTTCTGTATTAAAGTATTTAAAATAAATGTCTTGGAATCTTTAATTTCCTCTTTGCCTATTTTACCTATTAGTACTAGTTTCTTTGCTGTTATTTTCAATGTGCATCATTTAAGGGATATGGGGTGTTGCTTTTCATTTTTTCTAGGCTTCTCTTCACTGTTGAATCTTTAAAAGCTTATAATCCTCAATGAGGGTTAGGGCATTTTGGGGTTGAAATTTGTGTTGGTGTAATCATTTGTTTTATCTTATGGTACATTGTGCTTTATCCTATGTACATTTTAAAGGGATTGAGTTTTCCGTTTAGCCCCCGTTATTGACTTCCGTCTGTTTGTTTGCGTCTAACCCTGGTTCGCACTTTGCACTGTTAGCAGCTCCTCAGATCGCGTTCGCACACTTCTCCTCCCTCACAGCTCCCATCGTACCTTTCATCCACTATTCCACTCCCTAACCCCGCTGGCTCCCGTCGTTTCGGCATCCAGGTTTGTTTCTCTTCCGTTTCTCCGATTTTTGCTCAGCTATACTCATCTCCTTCCTCATTAATGCCTCATATTATTATGTTCATCAATTCTTTATCATTCGATCCACAGCTTTGGATGCTGTGCGACCTTCATCCTCCAGACATGCTGCCTTCGGCATGTATAAATGGGTTTATGCCCAGCTTTGGAAAAACTTCCGCGCTTCCAAGTCTCCTCTGCACTGTATGTTTCCCTTCTCCCTCCTTTCCTTCACTGTCTGGAGGATATATGCAGTTCATTTGAAGCCAGTTAGATTTTGAGCTTGTTATGAATCATTTGAATCAAGTCTAGCTTATGTTGACTTTGTTATGAATCCATTGTGTTTGATAAAATGTTCAAGAGGGAACATACAGAATTCATGAGTAATTAACAAACATAAGATTCTGAACTAATGACTGTACAGAGTGCTATATATGCTTAGAGGTGGGGAGTTTCTAGCTTGTAAAGTTGCTAGCTACCCAGAAAAGAATATAGTTTTATTTCTAAAATCAACTTAAGTGGTTAGTTTAGTTAAGAGTGTATTGGTTAATTATTAGAGTCTTGAGTTCCATAACATCGTTGGTATAATTGAAGACTTTAATCTTTTCGGGAGTGCTGCTCTAATCTTTTTCTATTTGGAACATACAACCTTGCCTGGTAGAAGAAAACCATTGAATATCTATTTTAACCCATAAAGTTTAAACTTGAATTTAAGAAATTGAGTGTAAATCTACACTTACAACTATGTGTATAAAGTTTCTCTAACAAATTGAGGATGGATTTGGAATTTGGATAAACCTGATTGTAAGAAAATTAAAACCATCGTATACTTTTTGAAAATAACTCCTCACTAGAAGTTTTATACAAGGAAAATCGTTTAGTATTAGTGCCATCCTTTAGATTAGAGAAATTACCCTAAATAGGAGTAAATGAAGTTTGAAATTCCAAAATAGGACTACTATGTTTTTCTTCCCGATATAGAAGTTATTACTGTCATGTATAAAAAAAATACTGCCATGATTGAAAAATGAGTTTTTTCCATTTTCGGTCCCTCGACTATTGTGTCAGTGACACTTTTGGTACTCGACTTTTAATTTTTCCATTTTTAGTCCTCAACTTTGGTGTTAGAGACACTTTTAGTCCTCGACTTCAAAGTGTTCCACATTTAGTCCTTTGATATTATCAAATTGACACTTTTAGTCCTTCCACTATGATTTTGACACAATAAGTGACGGACTAAAAATGTCACTGTTATAATAGTTGGAGGACCAAAAGTGTCACTTTTATGTAAGTCGAAAGACTATAAATGGAAATTTTCAAAGATGGGTACCAAAAGTGTCTCTAGTATAATAGTTGAGGACTAAAAGTGGAAAAAATCAAAGTCGAGTACCAGAAGTGTCACTGACATAATAGTGGAAGGACTAAAAGTGGAAAAAACTCATTGAAAAATATTGTCATTAATTATAATAAATACTGTCATATAAATTGCACTATACTGCAACTATTTGACAGTTACGTTTACAAGATGACAGTAAATACTGACATGTTAGTCCTATTTCGAGAATAAAAACATAGTAGTCATATTTTGGAATTTCAAACTTCATTTACTCCCATTTTGGGAAATCTCCCTTTAGATTATTTAATTGAAGACTTTAATATATTACAAAATGCATATTGGAGAAGACTACTTCAGATGGCCAAATCCAACATAGAGCCTTATGCTATTGTGTATTCTAAAAATGTTTAATTTTTACATTAAAAAATATTCACCCCAGAATACTCTGAGTTCAAAAAACCTAACTTGGAATAAGACCTCAGGATATTCCAAACTTGGAATATCCTCAAAATTTGAAGGAGATCAGACCTATAAGGACATGCAATGTCCAGAACATAATCACTCCTTTCAAAGAATCCTTAGATAAACTTTTCTAGAGAAATCAATCATGAGCTTATAACTATGGTGGTAACACATGCATTCTTCATTTCTCTTATTTTTATATATGAAGGATTTTTTGATGTGGCACTTATAAATCTACTCCCTTCAGGCTTATACTAAAGTGTTATACAGAGCTAAATGCAGTCTAAGGGTCACTGTAAGGGTTATAATAAAGGGATCTCACATTAAACTTTCTTCTTAGGCTTCTGATAGAGTTGTGGGATGAAATATTATAGTGAGTGTACTTATTCTTCTTCTAAATACCTGCATTTTTATCCTCATAAAACCCTCTGTTTTACCTATTAAGTTCAGAGATTTATGAAGAAACTAATTTCTTTGGACCTTTAGTACATGCCTTAACCTCTTGGAATGTTCCTTTATATTATGACAACTGCAAAAAGTTTATATGTTTCCCAGGAGGTTACATTAGAAGGAATGAAGAGATCTCAAATTAAACTTTCTCCTTAGGATTCCAATAGAGTTTTGAGCTGGAAACTTAAACCTAATACGGAGTAACAATTCTCAAGAGACTTTTAATCCTTATAAGGATTTTAGCTGTTAAGAGAAGAGTTCGTGAATATTGTGAATTGTGATAACACTAAAAACAATGTAAGCCTGGTATCATTGGCGACACTTAAGTTTGTAAGGATAAAATGCCTTCAAGTTTCTGTTACAAAGACTATTTTGGTATACTTATTTAATCGGGATAAACTTATTTTGGTATCAAAAAGTCACAAACAGTGTTATAATAGATGAAATTATAAATTAAGTCTACTGCTAATTAAGCTACTGAAATTAGTAGCTTACCCCGGTTTCAACTTGACAAGAATGCATGCCTTTTTTACATTAACATAAACATAAACATAGTTTAGCTGACTAAAGATAATAAAATGCAACCTGAAATTAGTCTACTTGATAAAAAAGAATTATGTTTAATTCATAAAATGGACTTGAAACAATATGATGAATCGCTTCTGTGCATCATGCTGTTCAACTTTCTTCCATTTTTATTTGAAGGACTAATGATAGTTCCTCTTCTACTTGTTTGCTTTTTTTTGCAGGGATTCATGAAGTAATTATTCATCATTGGGCATCGAGTATATAATGTGATGTGGTTTATGAAGTTGGCACTATCATCTACGATGGTTAGGGTGCAGTGTGGGCATATTCATTCAATAAATGTACATGTCTTGGTCAGCAGTATACTGGGAAAACCAAAGAATGAAGATTGTAAAATTAATACAGAAACATTTTTATTGATTTCTCCAACCCTTCTTATTGACATTTAATTAACTTTCCTTGAAAATGTGTGTTTACTCAATCACACAATCGGCCTTAAAAAGAGAGTAATGCAAAAGTTCATTACCCTTGTATATATAAGGTCTGTATTTTACCCTACCTCTAATTAGTGATTCAGTACTACTATATTTTTTTGAAAATATGTTCAGCCCTACCTCGCCTCTTGTTATTAAATGTTAGTGATAATAATGAGTATCACTTAAATGAAGTGTCATAAATGTTTGTGGCCTTCTGCCATATCCTCATCCATGGATTTTCCATCCGCTTCTTTTTCTTTTAAAAATATGGCATATCAATAAAATTTAGTTAACGAATATTATTTGTCTTGGAGATTATTGATATTGCCCCATTGGGCATCAACTCAATCGCGCATCGCGCGTAAAAATAACTAGTTATAATATATGGTTGATGCCCTGTACCGTGTAAAACCAATATAATGGATGATATAAGTATTTTAATGCTTTGATGTAGTTTTCTTTTGGTTTCTTGGTTTTTTGTTTGTTTTTTTATTTACTCTCTTACGTATCTTCCATACATTGGAAATTTTTGGGAGGGACTGTCTTTGTTAAGCTTTTGTTTCTCATCCCTAATTCAATTCTACACGTTTTTATATACATTACATTTTATTTCCACAGTTATTATGACTAACAAATAAATTGAAGTTTACGAATTTTTGCATCTCAACAATTACAACTCTCTTATTATTTATCTTATTGATTTCAAGATTATAACTGTGAGCTTGGCATAGAAGAAGATGACAAATATTGATTTGTTCAACATTTATTATTTTAATCTCCTTCGTCGACGTAAGATTTCCCCTCTAACATACATTATTATTTTATGTCATTGATCACATCTTCTAAATTCACAGATCATCTCATTTCACATTAACTTGTTGAGCTTGCTGAGCTTATAAACTTGCTGAGTTTCACAATTCTCAGAATCATTTTTATATTGCTCTAAATTCTCAAACCAAGTGATTTCTCTATATTGCCCCTTTAGAACATCTATCTTGAAATTAATATTATTGTTAAGACCCGGAGTTTTATCCTAAAAGGTCAACCTAATACTAATCACTTTTTCCAATTCTATCCAAAAGTGGTTACATTATCAACTGCACAGTTGATAATTGTGCAGTTAACTGCACAAATAATTGCGCATTTAACTACACAGTTATATTCAAGAATTAATTTGAATGCGTTCCCGATTGAAGTTTTAGTTAAAATTTGGGATGAGTAAACTAGAATTGATGAATAAGATGCTCAAAAAATTTCATCAAAAAATTCCACTGGGAACTGCCCTAAATCGCAACGGCCGGACAGAGCCTCTTGTATAAGGATTTATTTGACCTTTGTATGAAAGTTCGAGAACTTATTTGACAGTTTTCTCATTTTTAAAAGGGAAAACTGTCAAATAGGTCCTCGAACTTTCATTAAAAAGTCAATTAAGTCCTTCTATAGGAGACTCTGTCCGGTCATCACGATTTGGGCGGTTCCTGGTGGAATTTTTTGATGAAATTTTTTGAGCATCTTATTCATCAAGTCTAGTTTACTCATACCAAATTTCAGCTAAAAATATAATCGGGAGGGCATTCAAATTAATTCGAGAACGCAAAAATGCGCAGTTATCTTCAAGAATTAATTTGAATGTGTTTCCAATTGAATTTTTAGCTGAAATTTGGTATGAGTAAACTAGACTTCGTGAATAAGATACTTAAAAAATTTCATCAAAAAAATTCACCGGGAACTACCCCAAATCGCGACGGCCGGACAGAACCTCCTATAGAAGGACTTAATTGACCTTTTTATGAAAGTTCGAGGACCTATTTGACAGTTTTCCCTTTTTAAAATAGAAACAGTGATCATTTACTGTTTGGGCCCAACTGACCCCTTTGGAGAGGAACTAAAGTCACCGGATTGATCCCAAAATATGGCAGTTAAATAGTACTCGGGTCCAAGGCCATATAAAACGCAGGAAACAAAACATGGTATAGGCTTTTCCGAATCCTGAATGCTGCAACGCCAAATAGCTATGCCTGAAATGCTTTTGTGGTGATTTTGAAAATTGATTAAGGTTTGATTTCTTTTTACTTACTAAATTTTCATTTCGGTTTTGGAAATGTTAGTTTTCATTCAGATCTAGGGTTTGAATTTAGGTTATTCCAGTATGATCCCACCATCTGATATTGCAAAATTGTCTGGAAACTGATCGATATGAATAATCATTTGTTTCGGTGCTGATTAATCTGAATCAAGACCACAATGTTTGAATCTATTTTTGTTATTACCTTCAGAAATCCCAAAAGTTTCTGAAGCTTGCCTTATTTTAGCTTTATTTTACATTGCTCCTTTTCGGGTTTAGATTCTATTCTCGAATATCTTTCTGCAATTAGCCTATACGAATTATGATCTCAGGCAATAAAAGGTTAGATAAATTTATTTTGGAAGTTTTCAATGTGATCAATACTCACTATTTAAATAGAATCTAAATCTCTAATACTTAGTTTTGGAAAAAGTGTGTCTAATCCTAGCCTCATAGCGTTAGATGTAAGGTCTGCTACATCTCAATATCTCACCCCAGACCATTCTTCCAAGTTTCATACAAGACTTATTGGGTTGGGTTGGTTTACATAGTTTTAGGACCAATTCTAGATTTCCTTTTGGTGATATTACTAATTAATTAATTTAGCTGGTGGTGGCAATGAATGATAGACTGTTCACAGTCTTGGGAAAATGGCATTCAAATCGTAACTTGTAATGGATACCCATGGCATGTGTGCCTTCACATGATCAGGGTAATAAGCATGGAATGATGATATAGCTTTTGCTACATGTTTGAGGAATTTAATGCTCATAGATTATATCCTTTGGTGGTGTAATGCTTGTTTTCCTATCTCTATGGTACCAGTCTTAACATGCATGATGAGTTTTGGCACAATGCTGTTTAAGAAACCCTTTTATCCACAAACAATTCTCACATTCTACCTTAAAAATCTCGTTTTGTTCAAAGCTTTAATGGGTGCTCCTAAACAAAAATGGACTCCTGAAGAAGAAGCCGCTCTCAAAGCCGGAGTACGTAAGCATGGTCCAGGCAAATGGCGTACGATTCTTAAGGACGCAGAATATTGTAAAGTATTATATCTTCGTTCAAATGTAGATCTCAAGGTACAACTTCTCGTTGCTATACTTGGTTTCTACGTTTTTCAGTAAAAAAATTGTGGACTTTTTAGGAACGCCAATGATAGAATCTTTCTACAACATGTTCTTCTCTTAAGCACCTCCCGAATTTATCTTCAATTGGTATGAAAATATATTACCAGGACAAGTGGAGAAATATGACTGTAATGGCAAATGGATGGGGATCTCGAGAGAAGTCAAAAGTAGCACTTAAAAGGGTGCACCGAACCCCTAAGCAGGATGAGAACTCGTTGGCTCTTACAAATGTGGATCAAAGTGAGGAGGAAACTAGTGAAGACAAGCAAGTTGAAACTTCTAGTGGCTCTCCACGTAGTGGGGGCACAAAAAGATCTATCATAAGGTTCTTTTCTCTGCATTAACATGTCGTGATGTATGGATTACACAGGTGTTAATTACTTGCATCTTTTCATCAATTTGGCGTTGCGTACAAAACATGGCATTCTAATGTGGCGCATCCTATACTCCCGGAAAAAAAGTCTTATAAAGTGTGGTGCAATTGAAAAATGAAATAGATTGTGGGGTATTGCATATCATATCTAGATACATTTGGTTTCTGATAATTTTTTGTACGAATCCTGCCTGTTTTTTGCATGGTAAAGGTTGGACGATCTTGTTATGGAAGCTATAATAAACTTGAAAGAGCCTCGTGGATCCAGCAAGAAAACTATTGCTGCATACATAGAGGTAAATCTCATCTTGAACTTGTAAACTGCCTGTCTGAAGACAAAACTGTGCAAACATCCGTGTGATATTATTGCCATTCATGTATTCTATGCTTTTAGGAGTTAGGGACTGTTGTCATTAAAATTTTGATTTCTTTTGAAAATCAAACACGTCCTCTATTCTTGTAGGACCAATACTGGGCACCTCCAAAATTTAAAAGGCTACTCTCCGCTAAACTGAAGTATTTAACAGCGACCGGGAAACTTGTGAAGGTGTGGTACTATTTGGTATCTCTTTGCTTGGTCATCATAATAATGATATTAAAAGTGATCTTTTTCCTCAATTTTTTTGCAGATGTCCCGGAAATATAGGATAGCTCCACCTTCATCATTGAACAACAATAGAAAAATCCATCACCCCATTCTATTGACAGAGGGCAGGGACAGAATCTCACCTAATAGGGTTGGACATGATGTTAATAATTTGCTCACTAAATCTGAGATTGATTTGGAATTGGCCAAGATGAGAAGCATGACTCCTCAAGAAGCAGCAGCTGCCGCTGCTGAAGCTGTTGCCGAAGCAGAAGCTGCTGTAGCAGAAGCTGAACAGGCTGCAAGGGAAGCAGAGGCTGCAGAAGCTGATGCAGAAGCTGCCATTGCTTTTGCCAATGCAGCAAAGAAGACAATACAGGGGAGAAGCACCCCTAACAGGATGGTAAGACCCCCAATCTTTTTTTAAGTTAGAAAGGTATTCTACCTGGTTGCAAGTTGCAACATGTTAGTTTGTTCCTAAAATGGCAAAATCTTATTTTATCTTCCCTATCTGTGAGGTTTGTCAAATTATACTCTAAACTGGTCACTCGTGTATCGTGTTGGATCGTAGGCAATGTTATTATACTTGCACAGAGTATTGCATTGCATGTGTGTTTATTCTACAAGAAACTTATCCTCTATATGCTAATAATAATTTGTATTACTGATTTCTTCATCTATTTATTAATTAACCTTTCTCCTTGATACAATTTAGATGATTCGTTCTTGATGGGTATGGCAAGTGGTTCTTCAACACCTTTTGTAAATTGAAAAGCGGATGTGTTTCCACTCTCCAGTCATCTCTCTATTGCTCCACTGTTGTACATATGAGTGGTGTTATTGTCAATAGAATCTGGTGGTAGTAAGAAATGTATGCTTAAATGCATCTTCTTGTCCTGGATGTGCTTGAAAGAACTCATGTTCTTTTCCAGACGTTTTGTCCTTCAGGGGTGATGTAAGGGAAAGTTTCAGTCACAAGTGGAACTTTATTTCATCAGTTGATGAAACAAATCAGGAACTACTAGTCTACTACTTCAGGTAACACAGGGAGGAAACTAAGGGTTTGGGTCTTGAAAGATGGACATGGACAATTTGGGAACATTGTTCATAGAAAAAGCTATGTAGGCATTCTGATTTTTTTGCCTTTGAGAATGTAAGCTTAAATAACATTTCTTATTTTTCGTTCCCGAAATTTTGTATGTAGTGTTCTTTCATTGAGAAGTATTCATCCACGTATAGAACTTTATTGTAAATTTGTAATAATTATTCCGAGGTTAGAGAATTTGAAAAGTGTCGAGAATCGTACTTTAAGTTTTTTTCTTACTTTATGCTCTTTGGTAGCAAACTTTGCATTTTCCAGCTCCCATTTCCTCTATTCTGGATTTTCTGGGGTGTGGACGTGTCGCTAATAATAAGGCTCGTAACATCATAATCTAATAAATAAATCAAGCTTATGATTGTCCTTGGATGTTTTTATAATTTGCTGATCTGGTCTGGTAATGTCTGGTCTCTTTATATTTTTATAATTATCTGTCTGATCTGGGACAAATTACCGTCCAGGTAAAAACATCCTTATTCTTGACAGTTGACAGCTTTCATACGGAGTAATTTATTACCAGTTCAAAATAGGTTAAACCATCAACTCTGTAAAAAGCAATAGATCATATTTTTGCAGTATGCTCATCATCGTTGGGCTCGAGATTCATTGCCATATTCTTAATGACCTGAAGTCCCAACCTCTTGTCATGCCATAACTGCACAACCAAATTTTGCAGTCGTTTAATAAATAAGCCCAATCAGGTAATTTACATAGGAAGAAATGGATTTTTTTTAATGTTCCTATCGAGTACAATTTAATCAATATTTGTTGAATGAGTTTGGGGGATAACTTAGTTCTTTCGAATATATCCATTCTATTTTTAGACAAAACAATTAAAATAACTTTTTTAATAAAGTGAGATATTTAGGATATTTTACTTGAACTGAAATTTTCTAGTTTGGTCTGGTAAACATCTGGTCTCTGTTCTGTGTATACTTTATAACTATCCAAGTCTGGTTTGGTCTGGTCTGATATGATCTGGTTCAATCTGGTCTGAGACTAAAAACGGTCCAAGTAAAAACATCCTTATATTACATATGCGTGTATAGAGTATTTACTTCTCAAAGTTTAGACTTTTTAAATATTTTTTCCCCTTTAAATATATTGAGTCCATTTTACAACTCAACAATTTGTCACCCTACTTTTGAGGGTAAATTACGACCGTTCCATTTTTAATACGAATACTATAAAGTACAAAATTTACTCTTCTATATAAGTTGTCATGTTTGGCATCATTTCCGATTATATCAGTATGTCTGAATCATGATTTTATTAATATAAGAAGGAAAATACTTATATATGTCTAAAATTCATGACAATTCTCAAAATATGACCATGCACGACTATTTTCCAATATCAACCACACATATGGAATGACATAAGAAAAAGAAAGCGTCAGATGGTATCCATACTTGTCAAATACGTGTCAAAACATGAAAGAATATGTTAAATTCATGATCAATTTTAAATTATAGCGGCCAATTTAAGGGCTCATTTGATGGTATTCACATTTGATGTTAATTTTTTATTTCGCACGTCGGTTTGTATAATAATCAAAATAAGTAAAGTTGAAGTTATTTATCTGGCTAATTAGCTGAAGTTATTGTAGAGATTCATTTTAGCTATTTTCATATAACTTTTCTTTATTTTCTTAATCAGCTATTTCAGTCACTTCAATCATAATTTCAACAGATTCAACCCACTCGATCGTTTCCGCCACAATCTTATAAATTTCAACCGATTTAGTCGGTTTCAATATTATTAAATAGACTCTAAGATTCACATATAAGTCTAGTGTTCAGTTTGTTCACCATCCTTCATATTTTACCTCGTATTAGTCGTATACCCTAAAGTTTTTAATTGAACCCTAAAAGCCAAGTCATCTGGACACTGGTATTCTACAGTTAGACTTTACTTAGGTCTGTTTACTTTCGACTTAATGGGCGGAATAGAAAACGTGACTTAATGTCTAGGGGTGTATTGTATTAGGAATTACTGGCAAAATGTAGAAAGTCCATGGATTTTAAAAGTTTAGGTGTATTTAATGTGGACTTTTAAAAGTCTACAAAAGTTTAGGTGTATTCAATGCAGACTTTTAAAATTCTATAAAAGTTTAGGCGTATTCAAAGTTCCGTTCATCTTATTGACTTCTAAAATCATGGATTCTCGTGAACTTTTAACTTATTTTTAGTGCAAAAATTCTATGCAATTGTCTCTTCTCTTCACCAAAGATTTCCGTGGACTTTTCTTATATCGGTTATTCATCCCGTCCCACCCCGTCCCTCCCCTCCCCCTAGCCTCCCCCCTAGGGATGAACCGGGCCCGGTCCAGTTCCGGTTCCGGGTCGGGCCCACCCGCAAATCCCTCAAAACACACATCCCAGCCCACCAACCATAGGCCCAAACCCAAAAAACAAACAAAAAAAAAAACCAGACCGGCCGGCCAGTCCCCAAATATGCAGTCCCGGAACCGCCCTAATTAACATCCGGGTTGGGCCTAGGCCCGCTACCGGTACCTGTCCACCGGGCCGGGCTGGTCAGACCGGCCCCGGGCCAAACCTAACCCCCCCTCCCCCAACTCTCCTCTTCTTTAGTAAAGCCACCCCCCCTCCCCCCCCCCCCCCCCCCCCCCCCGATCCTCCTTCTTCTTCAGCTTGCCGGCCCCACCCCACCCCCTCGATTCATTAATCCCATATATATTGATTCGATTCTAGAAGTTTTTAAAAGAACCGATATAAGAATTGATAGTATTACATCAATGCAATTCTGGTACGTAGTCAGTTAACCATTAAGAAAATAAATATTTTAACTATTACTTTCTTTCATCGTTAAATCACTTACACATAAAAATATAATTTCTAGTTAATAAATATATAACCATAAATACATATACATGTTTTTACAAGATAGAAATTAAAAGAAAACAATCATTAAGTAGAGAAGCTCGACTACATCTATGTTTGTACCATATGTAGCAATGAGTGTAACGCTTGTGTAACGATTAATGTTCTTAATCATTAATAAAATGGCTAAAATTCTTGAGCATTCTTGAAACTTTGAGTTTTTTTAATAAAAATAAATTTGAATTCTTATGCTTCATTTATTTTTGTAGAACTTTGTGTTGCTATATGAATTACACATTTTTCTATTTATTTATTTAGTTTTTATTTATTTATTTATTTATTTATCTATTTCTTATCGTACTTCGTATTATATAAAGGAAATCACTCAAGATAGGACTAAAACATAGCAATATTCTTAAAGTATGATTATATATTTGATTTTTTCAGAAATAAGAATAAATATTACAATGGGGACCATGTCAAGCCAACCCTTATAGCTTTAGAAGTCAGTCCAATTGTCCCAAGTTCCCTTTCATAACCAAAGCCATTTTGTTGGTGGCGGGTCAGTCCGATGACGACAGTAGGGAACTCCGGTGATGGAGGCGGGCAGGTCACAGGCATATCGGTAGCGACAATCTAGGTGAAAATTTTGACGACCAGCCGTGGCGGTCCGCATTTAAAAGTCTATGGACTTTTTGAAAGTCAGTAAATTTATCCATGGATTTAAAAATCCATAGAATTTATTCATAAAAAAGTCTATGGATTTTAAAGTCTATGAATTAAAAAAAGACCACAACAATCCATATTGAATACACCCCCTAATGATTCAGTTGTATACAGGTGTTTTTTTTGGACAAAGTTATATACCGGTGTTATGACTTTCTAATGTGATATTTTGGCTCGGTCAATTCACGATTTATTCTTCAGCTCTATTTTAACACTCCTTAGCATTTAGACGTCTTTATGACTTTGAGGCCGTTTGACAACATTGTTTTTCGGCTTATCAGCCAATTTTTTCACCAAACACTTAACTTTTTCTTTCGCGCGCTGAATTGTGTAATAAGCAGAAAAAGTAAGGTTGAAGTTACTTTTCTGGCTGTATTGGCTGCAGTTACTGTAGATGACCATTTTAGCTAGTTTTACATATAATTTTTTCTTTATTTAATTAATAAAATATATTTTGAAAATAATTTTTTCTCAAATCAGCAGAATCAGGCAATGCAGCCACTTCGACCAAAACTTCGTAAATTTCAGCCGAATAACCAAAATAACCCATTTTACTGCTACCAAACACGGCTCTTTATGTTGGTTGCCTCCTCTAACCTTGCTTCCCGTTCTAACATTTCATCGCATACAAGCAGCAGTCGACTACAAATCTGTGAACATCACCGCTCCCAGCACTTTGCGAGCTACCACGAAATCAACGAAGAGAAATCGCAACGCCGCCTTCTTCATCAAGGTATGTCATCTGATTTTATATTTTTTTGTTCTCTTCTTCTCTCCTCAGGGTAAAATTTGCTATATTCCGATAGCTTGATAAAATTTCTGACAATGAAAATACAATGTGAAGAAGAAAATAGAACATTCAAAATAAGTTGTTCGATGAGTGGGAGGATGAGACAATATTCAAGGATGAAGAAGGAGAAAGTAAAGGAAGTGAAGAAGAAATAGATGGAACGAGATGGTGCACATACAACATACATTATATGACAATTAAATGAGATGTTTTTGCAAATAGATTAGTAGAAATAGATTAGTAGGAAATGCTTAAATTTCATATTTAGGCATAATATTATTGAATTCATATAATTGTGTTTTGTGAACTTATTTGCTTCCTAAATTGGCATTGTAATAATTTTTATGCAACCAGAATATCATTCAGGATAGATAAAGTGAAGAATGTTACTTGTTACAGGCAGAAGGAGGGTAATTGGGAATTTACTATGTGTTTACACACATAGTAAACACTTAATTCAGATACACGTCTTAGACAAGATTTAATGAAAATAAAAGTAGACAGCCCCTTATTCTACAATCCAAAACAAAATAACCTTCTCCCTGCTCGTTCCCTGCTCTCTCGCGGTTTGCTTCCTCTTCTGCGACTGCCCATCCTCCACCTTCTACCCTGTAAGCCTCTCCCAATGTTTTTTTCTTTGAAAATCATACTCTTATATTCTTTTAATGTTATTCTGAACTCTTTCTCTTTACAATTCGTTATGCTATATTTATCCCTGCTGCACTCTTATTTTCTTATTCCTTATGCAATGATTCTAAATTTAGTTTAAGTTTCTAACTGTGATCGTGTAAGTAGAATACTTCGTACGGAGTATATTTTATTACATCACCACTTACATCCAGTATGATATTTGAAATTATTTACTGTGGAGTATATATGTGATTTATTTGACCTAATCTCTATGCTTCCTTAATTTATTTTAGGCTTTCCATTATCCGCTAGTCCGCAACCCGCCATTGATAGCACTGGGTAAGTGGGTTTATCTTTCTTAACAAACATAGGAGATTCTTTTTGTTAATATAAAATACAGTCCATCCCTATTGTACTTACCCAATCTCAACCAATACAAGCAGCATTGTGGTCATTCACATTCATATACTACGTATAATATACTACGTAATAGATAATAGGAGAAGCCATCACGTTCATCTACCATATGAGTCAACCAGTTTATATTTGGTCATATTTATGAACACTGTCACTTTACATGAAATGACATATTTGTACTTGGTAATTGTTATTCAGGTTTACTTATCTAAAAGTAGATCAAAATGCCTCATAAAATCACAAGGCGTAATCGATCGTTAAGATATAGACCTTTTGGTTTGTCTCCATATGCTCGATCTGTGGTCCGTCTTGCCTCATTTAGCAAGGTCAAGCATGAGATTTCTAAAGGACTACGAGAAAAAGAAGCGCCCAGCTCATCAGGTGCAGTATCTTCTAGTAAATTGTATACATGTTACTTTTTGTAGAATAAATGTTGATTTTTCACTGGTTGCAATTATGACTGTAGGTAATGGAGTTCTAAATAAAAAACTAGGAGACCAGAACAACCTGCATTCTGATTCTTCTGATGATGAAGACAACCTGCATTCTGATGATGAAGAGTTTGAAGTAAGGAAACTAAGAATTGACAGGCTTTTGCTATTGTAGTTATTATTAGCCTATATCATTTTGATACATGCTTTTTGTTGAAAGGGTACTACTGTCCAAGCAGACTTTGAGTTCTTTGATCCAAAGCCCAGTGACTTCCATGGAGTGAAGCTTCTCCTGCAGAGCTACCTTGATAATAAAGAGTGGGATTTGAGTGGTTTTGTTGACCTAATCTTGGGACAGCCCACTGTAGGCACTGTTGTTAAAATAGCAAATGATGAAGATGAAGGAATTTACTCTGTTATCAGCGCCCTGAACTTGGGAAGATATAAGGCAAGAAACCTGCTCTTGTTTAGCCCTATTTATTCATTCATGGAAGAAAATAAGCAAATTCGTACCTGAGTCATTTTATTATCTCCAAAGAAATGAGAGAAAGTTCAAACCACCGGTCACTCCGCCTGCTCATTATTATGCAAATGTATATTATATGCATTATGTGAATGCATGGGAACGGACAATCAGAGGGGTTGGTTATTGATTTACTAATGTCATTTAGGCTATGTTTGGATCATGGATAGTGCTAGGCAAAGCAAAGAAAATTTCAAGGAAAGTATATTTCTTATGTTTGCTATTATCTCAGAACATGAAAAGGAAAAGGAAAATTCATATGTGCAAAGTTCTTCGTATATAACTATATATGGAGTATATAACAGTAATAAATTTGTAGAATAGATTTGAGCAAATATTTATTCAGCAAATATTTATTGAGCATGGGCTAGTGTTTTGTTTTCCTTAACATTTTCTTTCATTCCAACTTTCTCTTATATTTTCTTCCCATATTTCTTTCCATAGCATTTTTTTCGGATTCCAAACTGACCCTTGAGGTTTATTTGTGCCGCAGGAAAAAAATTGTATAGTGGAGTTGAAGAAGTTCCTCCTTAAGGCATGCCAAGATCAGAATGTACATGCTAAGTTGAGCTTATTTCTTGAAGAGCAATCTGAGGATGTTGGACTCTTAGTTTCTCAACGTGTGGCAAATCTCCCTCCCCAGCTTTTGCCTCCCCTTTACGATGCACTCTTTGATGAAATCTCATGGGCTACGGAAGATGAGGTTTGCGGGAGAGTTTTTTTTATAAGATCCGTATTAATTGTATGATTGTTTTATTTTTATTTTAGTGGCCCCCCTGGTTTTCATTTCTTGCAGCCAACAGAAGAGCTAAAAAAATCTTTTTGCTTTAGGTTTTACCTGGTGATCACTAAAATTTACAAGGTATGCTCTTTGTTTTCTGATCAGTCTTTTTTCACCTTATGCATATAGTCTTGCATTGGTAGTAATATCTTTTTCTTCTACTTATTTTTTGTGCAGCATAAGAATGCAGACAAAAAAATTGTGTCGAGTAAAACCGGTGATGGAGCCATAATATATGTGAAGCCTGAAGAAGAAATCTTTCATGAGGTACAAATTGATGTTGACTGGTGTTCGTTTGTTGTATTTGTGTACATTTCAAATCAGTTGTTACTGTGCTGGTAGACTAACTCTTTAAAGTCCACTACTGTTCTAGCTGAGCTCTTGGTCATTCACTTTCCCAGTACACTCTCAGCTAGTCAGAGTTGATGAGGCAAGTTTCTCTAATACTCCGTATTTATTTATGTGCAAAAGACTGACCAAATGCAAACGCCACATTTTTTGTAGTTTTAATATATAGCGAGTCATATAAAAGTAGGGGTGAGATTTTGGAACCGGGAACCGTAGAACCGATTGGAACCGAACCGGTAACAACATCTAGGAACCGAACCGTTAACAATTAATGCCTCATTTGTAGGAACCGAACCGAAGCAGGTTATAACGGTTCGGTTCCCGGTTCCTATAAAAAATATGTGCATGGAACCGTTAAGGAACCGTTATAAAAAAATAAAAAATAAAATAATATTAGTAGTAGTAGTAGTAGTAACAATAATAATAATATAATAGCAATAATAACCACCACCACAACAACAATAATAAAACAATATAAGATATTTAACTAACAATTCTAATTTAATCAACGGAAAAGAAGTAATAAATATTGTACATAAGGTTGATATAATACATTAAACTCCTTTCTACAAATCAAGTTTTGTTCCATCACATAAATTTTATAAATATAAAATAAATAACCCAAATAACTTGTAGTTGATTGCACATATTTTACTTTACTATTTTCATGATATTTCTAATTATTAGATTTATTATGAATCAATAGAATGTAATAATGTTTTTTTATATCTATACATGCAAACTCAATGTCTTTTTTTTTATGTTTTGAACGACTTGAAGTAGGCGTTCTATTCTTGCTACTATGATGACGAGTAACCTTCATCGCTCCGACACTACAACGATTTTTAATGTTTCATTATTTATTACATAAAAATTTAAATCACTTTTGTTCTATTAAGTGTTCAAAGTTCATTAGTTAAGTTTTAGCTTTGATGTTTGAAGTGATTAGAGCTTCAAATAAAATTTTAATACTCGCGTTTTGAATTTTCGACGTGTTTAAAATTATGTGTTAATTCTTAGACGAGAAAAAATTATTCTAGGAACCGGTAAAAGGAAGAACCGAACCGTTTACTACCGGTTCGGTTCCATAACGGTTCTTGATTTTTATATAGGAACCGAACCGATTTCATTAGTTAAAACTTTTATAACGGTTCCACTCATTTTGAGTAAGAACCGAACCGGTCCCACCCCTATATAAAAGTTCAGAGTAACACTATTCACTTACAGATTTAGGGTCAGTTTGGGACTTGAAAAACTAGGAAAAGAAAATAAGGATGAATAAAAATGCAGAGGGGCAAATGTACATTTGTTCAAAATGAAATAAATAGTCTTTATATTTGTTCAAATTCATCTTTTATTTTCATTGGCACTTTCTGATGTTAAACAGAACTAGAAAACGACTCCATGTTGCACTTTGGTCCATGAGTGATGTAAAACATTAATAATCGGTCATTTTCTTCCTGTCCCTAGAATTTCCAGGATCCAAACACATCCTTAGAGTAATGTATTGTGTTCCCGTTTCCCAAGAGATGGCCATCTTATATTATATAATGGAATTGCCCCTTAATTTGATACGTCTATCTTTTATATTGCAGCTAAAAGATTACCGGATTTGTGGTTTGGTGATGGCTTTGGAAGCTAGCAAAATGTCCAAATTCCGGTCACAGTTGCACACTTTAATAGAAGACGATTCATAATTTTCATCCTCAAGTCTATAACGTATATCTATATTTTCATATTTTGCTTTAAGATACTCTCTGTATTATTGCAACATATGCTTTTCATCACTAGCCTCCAATTTTTATCTTTCTGTATTGGGTTCATAAGCATATCGTATTTGCTATTTGTAACTTGTAACACAAATATTCATTCAATGGAAATATTGGTTTTTTGATTATATAAAATTTACCAACCTGCCATTGAAATCAAAGTACCCCCATCAGTCCATCACCCCATGGCCCCATTGTATTTTGTACGTTTATACTCCCTATTTTCAAGCTTTTTATACATTTTCCTTTTTTTGGATATAAAAATTTGCTACACTTTCACTATTTTTACTTTTTCTTAGGGGTGGACCGGGCCCGGTCCAGTTCAAGTTTGGGCCTCGGCCCGGCCGAGCTTGGGTGTTTTTGGGTAAGGCCCGGGACCAGCCTGGGAGTCTACCTGTACAGGTTTATTTTTTATTTTTTGTGTTTTCTTATTTGTTTCAACCCCCACCCCCCAAACCCCTTGGAAACACCCAGGTGCTGTTCTGTTCGTCTTATTCTTATTGCTTATTCTTATTTTATTCAGATCAGATCAGAAAGAATCAGATCAGATCAGACCAGATCAGAAACATTCAGATCAGATCAGAAACATTCAGATCAGATTATATCAGAAAAGTTCAAACATAATTTATCACTTTTATTATTATATTAATTATAATAATTATTATAATTATTTCATTATAATTAATAATAATAATAATAATAAGATATTAATAATATTATTATTATTTTTTTAATATAATAATATAATAATATAATAATAATAATAATAATAATATAATAATAATAATAATAATAATAATAATAATAATAATAATAATAATAATAATAATAATAATAATAATAATAATAATAATAATAATAATAATAATAATAATAATAATAATAATAATAATAATAATAATAATAATAATAATCAACCAGACATCCAAGATAACCTAAGAGCTTCATGGGTCTAACATTACGGGCCATGAGATTACATTCTTCACTTTTTGGGAATGTAACATTCCCAATTTTTTAAACCCGCGAACCAGACGCGGGGGGATTTCAGATTTCAGACATCATATTCCGACCTGCATACAAGATTACCTCCAACCAAACATGCCCTAAGGAATTTGCTTCGTTTACAAGCTCGGTTGCATGCCGGGTTAAACGCTTAAGTGTATATGTCTTTGCACCGACAATTATACTTTAGTTTCGTAAAGGGAAGTGTCTGTGATCCCGAATTGCCCGTGCACAAACAATTCACTTTTTGGAATTATAGACCCTTCCCTTTGCTAAAATCCAAGTGTAATTGTCTGTGCTTAGGCAATTACACTTGGGCGTATAAGCCGGCGTGCACGAAGCAAATTCCTAGCATTAAATGATGAATAAGAAATATTTCACTTGGGTGGTTGGGCGCATGGTAGAAACATGTACGATTTTGGATGATCAATAGTTTAACATTAATGATGATGATAGATACGGAGTAAAATGTTTAATTATAAGAATGAGATAAAAATACAATATTGTAGATTAATATATATACTTGTATGTATGATTAATGAAAAGACACACCCACCCACCCACCTATATATATATACTATCGTATATGGTAGGTGGGTCTCTTTCAATTCACACAAGTAGTATATTTTATTCGATCTCTTCCATACACAAATACAAGAACACATGAACTATTGATCAAAGAGTTGCAGGCTGCTTGACCATACAATATCAAATGATGGTGTACATGATTATTAGTATATTATATGGATCGGAGTATGAAGTTGTACACATACAAGCTATGTACACTTATGGCCTTTGCCACAATTGCTTGGACCTGAGTGAGCCATTCCTATGATGGTTGCAGTGAAGCGATGGTACGAGTTCTCCATTGTGTTCTCTTTTGAAAGCTCCTCCTGATGATGCTCAAGAATAAGATGATCATATGATCCATCTTTAAGGTTTCTAGAGCCCTCCACTCCATTCATCATACTAGGGTTCTTGTTGAAGTTCAACACATTACCCTAACAAAATATGATTATAATTATAAACAATATTGTGTACTTAAATGACATTCTGGGAGCAAAAAAGTATTACTCTAGTATAATAAGATAGAAACTAAGATGTTGTTGCTAGGAGAGTTCTAGCTATATTATTTCTCGTTGCAGGATAAACTTATAATTAGAGATAGTATTTATAGTCATAAACCATACTAATAAACACATGTGGAATGTGAACGCATCTAAGCAGGTACGTCACTTCCTTTAATTATGGGTGCATGAGTTGTCATGGCCTTTTGACTTCGACAACCTTCACACCATGGATTTGACTATATGGTTTGCATCACTGTATAACAACCTACAATTTGATGTAAATTATTACTAAGATAAAGTTTTTCTGATCTGTACATATAAATTCAAAAATATAGTAGGATTTTAATAAATTTCATTGATGAATACTTCTATGTATTCATCAATAAAATGGTGAGTTGGCTAATAAGTAATATAAAATACCTATTTTTTATATTTGAAAAAGAGAGCATTCAATCACTAATAATAATAATAATAATAATAATAATAATAATAATAATAATAATAATAATAATAATAATAATAATAATAATAATAATAATAATAATAATATAATAGTATATTATTATTATTATTTATTATTCTTATATTATTACTACCTCCGTCCCACTAAGATTGAGACATGAAAAGGTGGCACGGTTATTAAGAAAAGTGAGTTTGTGTGGTTGATATTAAATTGATAAAGTAAGAATAAAGTAAGAATGGTTTAGAGCCACACAAACTTTACCAAATTTGGTATGGGACAATCTTAGTGGGACATCCCGAAAAGGTAAAATGGGACAATCTTAGCGGGACAGAGGGAGTATTATACTACGTATTATTATAATTATAATCATAATTTTAATTATTATTATTATTATTATTATTATCATTATTATTATTATTGTTACTATTATTATTAATATTATTATTGTGGTTGTTGTAATTATTATTATCATACGGAGTGGTTATAATTGTAATTATAGAAATAAATATAATAATTATACTTACAATTATAATTATATAAGTAATTATATAATTAATTATGATTATATAATTAAAAATATAATTACAATTATAATTTTATCTATAGTTATAATTAGTGTAATGGGTATAATTATTATAATTTTGAATTTTAGTTTAATTATTATTATATTTATTATAATTATGGTTATAATTATAATTTTATTTAAATTATATTTGTAATTAAAATTATATTTATAATAATTATAATTATAGAAATATTCAAATCAGAACATATCAGAAAGATTCAGATCAGATCAGAAGAATTCAGATCAGATCAGACCAGATCAGAAATATTCAGATCAGAACAGAAAGATTCAGATCAGATCAGAAAGAGTCAGATCAGATCAGATCAGAAAAATTCAGATCAGATCAGATCAGAACTTAAAAAATTCAGATCAGAAACATTCAGATTAGGTGAAGAGAACAGCTTTCTACCCCAGCTCACCTAAACCCAACCCGGTCGGTTCGCCTTTTTCATGTCCCAGAACCGTCCCCTCGGGCTGGGCCTAAACCCGGTACCGGAACCGGTTTCCCGGGCCAGGCCCGCACAGTAACGGGCCAAGCCGGTTCCCGGGCCGGTCGGCCCGAACCGGGTCCATGCCTACTTTTTCTTTATATTTTTTCTTTCATACTTTTCCACTTTCTTAATTTTTCTACACAATTCATTTCTCCTACTATTTCATACTCCGTACTTGATTAGTGTCCAAACCTATTGTAGTGAACTTTTGAATACGGAAAGAGTTGCATTTTAGTCATCTTTAATCCGAGAATGTTCCTGCTTTGCCCAAACCACATTGTTTTTACTTTTTACAGTTCCAACTTGGCACAGGTTTAGAAACTGGTCTTGTGTCAGACTGTCAGCTCCTCCAAATCCTCCAATATCATAGATGATGTTCGGTCAATTGCTTATTTTCAAATAGACTAAAAATACAGTCCAAAATCAACTCAAGAACCATACTGGACTGAACCTTGTTGCATATCTGGCTAAGGTTCACCCTTTCCATGAACCAGAATTTGGTCAACCCATATAAAGCAAGTTCGGTTCTAAGCCAGAGTGAAGATGTGTGGGGTGATGTGTCATGGACCTGTTTAACATGAATCCTCATGGACCTGTCATGGACCTTTTTTTTTTCTCATAAATCCTTATGAGAGAATCATATTCCAGGCATTCCCAAACCAAGTACGGCACAACTTTTCATCATTTCTTGTACATAAAGACAGAGAGTTTCATTATACATCTGCTCGAGACTACAGTGTATAGCATTGCAAGGTAGTGAGGAGCAGGGGCAGGGGTGAGAGGATTTAAATAATAATAATAAATATTTTCTATATAATTTAATCTGATACATAAAATTTAAATCTATTCTCTGTAACTGACAGCAAACTGAGCCTCGTTAAAATTGTTTCTGAAAATGCATACATAAATGGTAACCAAGAAGAGTGGGCACAACTGTTATTACTTTTATCGTTAAAATTGTTTCTGAAAATGCATACATAAATGGTAACCAAGAAGAGTGGGCACAACTGTTATTACTTTTATCTTAATAGAGCAGTATAGAAGCAATTCAGCTATATGACTTGAAATTAAAGTTACTGCTGTTCATCATTAGGCAGCTGCTCCAGACCACGTTGTGCAATTCTGTAATACAAAATACCCATTGTTGCCATGCAAGCCCTGCATACAAGAACAGCCATGTTTATTGCATACTGAGAACAGGCTTTCAAAATAGAACCCTACCAAAAAATGTTTTTTTTTTTAGTTTTTGTGCCATCATTCTGAATCTGGGAGCAAGTACAGGCCTGAAAGGATTCACGTAACAGGTATTTCCTTTGACTTAATTGTTTGTGCAATTGGGCCAACCAGATTTGACTTTGACTTAATTGTTTGTGCAATTGTGCCAACCAGATTTCCTAACTGCTTGTTGAAAAAAAATAGGGTAATCTCCGATCTTATAAGTTCTCACATATAAAGGCATATTTACCAACCTAAAAAGACCAGCTACTCAATGAGTACTTTATTCTCTTCTGCCTTTTATTTAATTGTCTGTGCCCCAACCAGGTTTCCATCACTTAATGACTTCTCACAAAGTAGGAGTACCAATAGATATCAAGATTAGAGATAGATGGATATTAATTTTTGTTGGTTGGAGCAATGCCAGGGAAGTAGTTAACACAAAAAACAATACATTAATAATATACGTAGTAATCAATAAGCCGATAAGAGATACAGAAACCACTACATGATTGCCATGTAGAGGAGAATTTTTCTTGGATCCACTCTTGATGATCTATGATGGCGTGTCCGGCCTTCTGGCAAACCATCTGCAGCGTTAGATGCTTCTTTTCTAGGTGGTGCAGTTACAGGTAGTGTTGGCAATGCACTTGACCAAAAAGGCAGTAGAGATCTTACGAATTTGTGTGGAAGTGTACCTGTAGAGTGTAGATGGAATGTCACTAGTTTTACTTTGAGCAAATCTTTATCAGGCAGCATAGATGGTAATATAGCATAACTTCCTTGCCATGATGATATATACTACCTCCGTGACTCCGTCCCATAAAATAGTTCCCACTCCGATTTGGATTAGAGTTTAAGAAAGTAGGAATTAAGTAGAAATGTATGGTTGTGGCTGAGTAAGAAAAAGGTAAATGAATGGTAGCCACACAAAACTTTCCAAAAAGGGAAATGAATTTTTTTTGGGACAGTCCAAAAAAGAAAGTGGGAATTATTTTATGGGGCGGAGGGAGTATATTCCTAATGAGCAAAGCTATCCAAGGGAAGAGAAAACTTTGCCATATAAGTAGATCAGGTTAACTTTCCTTTATTAACCTGAAGACTCTAGTTTATGATCGGAAACACACATACACCTCACAGAAAACACATATTCAAACAATAATGTTCTCACCCCTTCTTGTGTACTTTCTGCGATTGCCATCTTCTTCATCGCCGTAGTATGGATTTTCTGAATTTTGTCTTTCTGCTTGTCGTGTGCTCTTTCTTGTGGTGGCCCCCGGCTGGTAAGAGGCATAAAGAGAGGATATAAGAACAATGTACACATCTCCTATGTGGCATGTGTATTGTTTCAAGCCATGCTATAGTGCTATAAGCAATTGTAAGTGCTTTACTGTATGAATGTATCATACTAGTAGGTTTTTGAAAGTGTGCACAACTTCACATTGGCAGTCGGCACATAATAGTGAATAGATAATGCTCATAACTTTCTTGAACTATTACTGACAATAGAGATAATTGCATGATACATTACATATTTCCTTGAAAAGATCAAAATTTTTCATTGAACTTAAAATTGAGCCACATTAATTGTTCTCTACCATCTGCCCATAGGCACACATTAGAAAAACCCTACTAGTATGTGTGTGTGTGCGTGTACAAATTGCAGTAATACTTGCTTACAGCAGGAGGGCTTGAGCTTTGAGTGAAACTCGCCTCATGATTGGAATGAGCATCAGCTGAGTTTGGTCTATCTATTTCAACAATACCAAGAGCTGAAGGCTTTAGGGAACCAGTTTCAGCAGCCTCCATGCCAAGTGCTATATCTATCCCAGAGGCTCCAGCTTCAGAAAAATGCTTCAATGGATCTGAAGCGAAAGCAGGTGGAGGATTTCGAGAATCTGTCGGATGCAATGAAACTGGATGATTTCCAAACAGATTCTTTTCCAAGCCAGTCTGGACCACATTAAAATTAATAACAAAAAAACTCAGGCAAGATATATGGTTTTATTTAGTTTGTATAAAAAGAATAGAGGAAATGAAGATTCATCATTCAAACAAAAAGGAAATGGAATGAATTTGAAAAGGAAGTACGCAAACAGCACGCATAACAACATCAAAATGCTCACCTGCACTATTGCTTCTTTCAGTTTTAAATGAAGACACGATCCTGAATCTTTGAAATGTTTAGGAGGCCATATCTGAAGCAATAGAAGCAACTCTAAGTCATAGTGATGATTAAGGGCAGAAAATCACAGCGCAGTGCAAATGCTGGGTTTCCATGAATAATCACTGCATCATATACTCCGTATATGTTTAGTTTCCATGAACTATAGTAAATAATTGCCTAAACACATATACTCATACATCAGAAATCATGCTATTCGTAAAGTCTCCCTATTGTTTGTCTCCATTTTCAGACATATATGAGAGATTGAGAGCTAGTATAGCTCTGTATCTGGAATTTTAAGTAATGTGTTTGGAATAGGACAGAAAAAATCAGTGAACCAAGTTAAGACATAAGAAATCCTCCATAGTTTACAGCATAATGTTGGAAGGAATTAATATTCAGAATGAACCGTAAGGATGACTAAAACTCGTATCCTATTTAGCACGTGTTCATCAATATCAAAGAATGATGCTATTTGCACATTGTAATTTATATACAAAGTCGACTTTCCTCCATCCATGACCTCATTCGCCACTAGCAAGTACCAAGTAGTGCACTCACCAAGCCAGCTTTGTGATAAGAAAGCTGACCATACCATTGACTCTGTTGTTTGATCAAGTTAGCCTCAAGACAAATACTTCTATATTTTTATCTTTATATCTTTTTTTTGTCTTTCTTACGTTCTTTATGTTTTTATCTTTTTTATCTTATCCTTTTTATTTTATCTTTTTATCTTTACACTATCTTTTTTATCTTATCTTATCTTTTTTTAATCCTTTTTACCTCCAATTTTGTATGTTGATTCATGTTGGCTGACCTCAAACTCTTTTGGGACTAAGTCTCTGATGTTGTTGTACTAGGGTGCTTCTATATGTAAGTCACTTTTGTATTATCAATAAACTTTTCTTCCAAAATTGTCCCTTCTGAAACCTATGCTCAAGACTCAAGGGTATATAGGGAAAGCGAAGACTATTTTCAATTTTTTATCATTTGCTTGGTTTTTGTGAAAGCTAAAATCATGTCTTATAGATTAAAGTATGGACCTCAGGAAATAGATTATTACTCCAGCTCTAGGCAATTCAAATCAGCATATCCTGATCTAAAGGAAATCAAGATTCACTTGCCAGCAATAGGAAAATTTCAATACCCACACTTTTTACTTTGCTTCTGGTAGTAAAACTTACTGAAGTTGAACAGGCCGGACAGACATACCCAGCTGGAGCAGTTTGCGGTGGAAAGCCTTTAATATGTGAAACCAAGCAATTTGTATGAATAACATCTACGAAAAGCAAACAAGAAAATGTTAGATTATATGGGAATGCACAATATTGCATGAAATTTCTGTCAGTGAAATTTGACTGGTAAAGGCAACATACGCAGGCAACCCAATCGTGTAGTTTGAGCATCTGTTTTATCTTCAAGCACAGCAGCACAGGAACAGCAATTTGGAGGCCAGTCATACCCTCCATCTATGACCCATTCTGAAAAGGTGCGGACCTAAAGTGATGGCATTATTTTCAAATATGAATACAGGGAATAAGAAGTGCTCAAAATTTAACTTCATCAACTTGCTATAAATAAAATGAAAATGAAAAGCAAACTATACCATACCACGCATATCTGATGATCAGTGAAGCATATGCATTCTCCACAGACTGGAACCTTGTGTACGAAGCAGTACAACTTAGTTGCCTGAAATTCACAGAATTGCTACTTAGTGGTCTGGTAAAGCAATTGTAAACTGCTAACCTCAAACTTTTGCACACAATGTGATCACCAAAAATTAGCCCTGGACCCGTGATCACTTCCATGAAATAGATAAAGTTAGCTACCGTTTATTTTCTCTCCTCCTATAGCGCATTTCATAGGGTCATTGATAAACTGAAATCCAGCTACACGCTAGCTCGTCGCGAGTTTCATCAACAAATATTCATTAATTTAGAAACAATACTCCGTAATAAGAAGATTGACCAATTAACAATTCAAATTCAGTTTGAGAAAAACATCAGATTGCACATTACCGAATCTAGATCTAATTTCTACAAACTGATGTATGTATGCATGTAATCATCATGTATACAAAGAAAGAATTACTTAGCCGTTACCTTCCGGCATTTACAGACAACCATATTGAAAGGCGTTCACGAAATCGGGATCGGAATATACAATGAAGATATCTTCTGCCAGGGTTTTAGCTTAGAGAAATAGGAATTTCGGATATGGAACACGAACAGACGAACTTGTCTGCATCATAGCTTCAGTAATCGCAGATCCGTTCCGGTTCCTTCGTTTGGGCCAACATATTGCATTGGGCTGATGATTGGATTAGACCATTAGTAAGCTTTTTGGAGTGCGAAATTCCCATTTTTTTCGTGCATGTTTGGTACTTGGTAGGCATGATTCATAATTCTTACTGGGCTAAACTTGCAAGTATACAAGTGTCGAAAATAGTAATAATATATCGGTAAATAACGAGTCGATCAACAGGTAAATGATTGATATTATCAAGTTGAGTATTGAGTGCAAATAATATAAATGGTATAATTTTTCAGGAACTTTGTTCTTTGAGAATGATTTAAACAAGAATAAGAATTATTAAGGCAATCAAGATTCACCTAAATGCTTTAATAGTTATTTAATAATATTTCTTTTCCAATAATTATGAATACGATGTCGCTAATATATTCTCAACTCTGATTAAGGCAACGAGAGAGTAGTTTTCGTTACGTGTAAGTCCCGTTACGGCTTACATTCATCTACCGAAAACTCCGTTGAATATCATGACATCACACCCATATCATATAAGACCGAATATATTTCTATTCTCGGTACTATGTATGTTTATCCTTTAATGTTCATAGTTTAGACTTCAACGTTTAATTGTAAAAATAAACTAAATTTACCATACTTCTATGTTGTACACCATAGTTATAAACAATCAAAATATATAGGATAAACCACAATTTATTGGTTTAGAACTTTTATCAAAAACCTAGTGGGCATAGAGGTTCATCCCTAGCCTTAGCTAAGAAATTAGCCTCTAATGCTCATATTAATCACAATACAATATTGAAATGTAATGGAACATAAAATTACAAAGGAAATAATACCTAAACACCAATGATTTCGGAGGATGAACTTCCCTCCTTAAGAACTTGAAGAAAAATAGCAAGACGAAGATGTACAAACTATGAATTAATCTATGGAATGGAATGTTCATGTTTGATGAATTGAGGGCTTTATATAGATCAGAGAATGACATCTTTTAGTCTATTCGAGTCCAACAATCAGGTATGGAAGCAATATTTCATCAACAATGAGAAAGATGGAGTTTTCCCATCAAGAATAAGCTTGCACGTCGCTGTGTTTTGTGCAGGATTTTACCCAACCGGCGCCGGTTCTAGCCTGACTGACGTCGGTTATGCTATATTGCCTCGCTGGTTCTTCATTTTGGCCGGCCCCGGATGAAAACAGGTTGCCATGTGCGAAAAAACATTCTGACCGACGCCGGTTCTAGACTGATCGACGCCGGTTGCTGCGCCCAAAAATGTGCTTCATTTCTCTTCCTCCGAAATGGATCCAGAAGTGCTGGTTTTCGTCCCGGGATTCTGGAGATGTTCCGCTACGAATTTGGACACGAATTCATCGTCACAGTTGTAGATAATGAAGTCTTCTATCCAACAAAACTTGAATGACGTGATTTTATTCATCCAATCAAAAGATATGGATAAAACATTGAGAGGTATGCATCCTGAAATCCCATCATCAACATCTGAGTTTATTGGTTGATTGAGTCTCAATCTTTTCATATTTTGGCCATGATGTCTTCACAAGTGAATCACAACATGTGTAGCTTATTGAGTTATTATTCACATGGACTTTGAACTGAGTCATTTGGAATTCTCTACAACAAGTTTTACTCAAATTATGGGCACAATGTCATCCTCTTGGTCTCAAAACCGTTCATCACAATGTTTTATGCTTTAGCTCTCATTCTGAAGGTATTTGTCCGATTTCTGTTCTTTTCTTCAACAAATACTCATAAATACTTATCTAAACACAAATAAATATAACGGCTATCACTTACCTTCTGGCTTTTGTATTATTTAAAAGTCATTAAAAATTCTAATTGAATGTTTGGTATAACAACTTTTAAGAGCTTTTTCAAAATAAAAAGGTCTTTTCTGAGAAGTTACACTTAGTGACATCTAAGAAAAGTGTATAACTTTTAGCATTAATTGGTCCAAACAGCTTGTATATCAAACAGAACAAAATGTCTGTAATGTTCTGCCCACGACATGTGGGTTCAAAGAAAGAGGATCCCCATTACACCTGGATGAGGTTTAATTAAACTTTCATACAGCTCCGGGAAACGAATACATTAATGGTTTTAGAAAATGATAAAATTATCAACTTCTGTATAAGGACTTATATTTAATGCACTTCATAGAAAATGCTAAAAATATTACTTGTATTGCGGAGTTTTCAAGCCCTACACTACTTTAGTAGGAAAAAAAAAAACTATCACTGTTTTCTTTTAATATCTTTTCGGCCACCAAATGCTAAAAATTACTAAAATGCTTACAAAAGTATTTTTTTCATCTAATTGTGTCAAACATGCCCTTCATGTCGAAACATAATTGCTAGTTGCCTAGTTCAATTGATTAAGTCTAAATTAGTGTTTTTGGTGGGTTGAGTAATAATGTCAATCGTAGTTTTTGTTATTTTGTTATTTTCACTTCAATACTTAATGGAGCGAGTTTGATCCCAACTTACCCCCTCCCCGGTAAAAAAAGAGAAGTATCGTGGCCTGCACTTTGAAAGTGAGATTTATTCTTGAATCTTGAGTGATTCGACGAATTGTATTACTCTTTTTAAGTGTAATACTCACTCTATGGATATGTGTTCTATTTACTCACTTTCTCACTTTTAAAACTCATTATAAGTATAATATTTATGATAAATATTATTAGTTATTACGTATTATTATGACATAATATGTATTTATTCATTAGCCATGACTAATCAAACATATATACATTTATATATGTCAATATGCATATGTATGTGTTTGTTAATATACTACATACTCCATAATTTAGTTAAATATATTTATACATTATGTATGTGTGTGTACATATATGTATCTTTGAGTTTATATATATTACGGGGACGGAGCGGGGATGGGGCGAGTGTAGCAATTCCCGTCCCCCGTCCCCCGTCCCATATTTTAGCCAGAGGCGGATGCACATCTAGACAGCTGCCCCCAATAAACTTTCGATAACCCCTATATTATATTGCGAAAAAGTTTAGTACATACAATTGCCCCAATAGAAAAATGCCAATGCCCCCACCGAACTTCACTCAGCCCAAAGAAAAATGATATGCTCCGTATACATAAGCCTAATGCCCCTTAAAATAATGCTCAATTACTCAGGGGGTGTTTGGAACTGATTCTGCTTCTGCTTCTTTTTTAAAAGCAGAAGCAGAATCAGAATCAATTTCCAGAAGCTGGTACCTCCCAGCTTCTAAAAAAACTGATTCTGAGAGTAAATTAGAGCTCCAGAAGTGCTTCTGGAATTTCACCCAAACACTCTAACTTCTGCTTCTGCTCCCTGAAGGAGCAGAATCAGTTTTAATTTGAGAATCAGATCCAAACACCCCCTCAGTACTCCATATACTTCAGGTTGGGTAAACAAGGAAGTGTATTATTGAGTATTAAATTAAATACTCCGTATTTGAGTAATTTGACTATTGAAGTACTGAGTATTGATTATTGTATTATTAGTATGTGTTAAAGTGTTATGGTGTATTTGTGTTAGATTATTAAAATTTAAAATTTAAAATTTGCAACAACTTATAAATAGTATTGTGATTTAAGAATTACGAAAGTCATGTAAAATACTACATATAATTCTTACATAACTATCACTCTTGGAGAAGGTTTTAACTTTTAAGAAGTATAATATAAAGAGACAAATTAAGAAAGCCATATAAAATATAGAGCCCGTTTGATAAACGTGTTTTTCGTTGTATCAGCCAACTTTTTACCAAAACATAACTATTGATTTTGTGCGCTGAATGATGTACTAATCAAAATAAGTAAGGTTGAACTTACTTTTTTGGCTAGATGGACTGAAGTTATTGTAAACGACCATTTTATTTATTATTTATATTTTTTTTCATTTTATTAATAAAGTACTCGTATATTTTATTTTTTTTCATAAATTTGCAGAATCGGCTAATCCAGTCACTTCAGCCACAACTTCATAAATTTCAGCAGAATCAGCTGATTCAGCTAATTTAAGTGTTACCAAACGGGCTCATAATTTTTACATATGTACCACTCTAGCTAGGAGAAGGTTTAAGATATATAAAGACAAAAAAGTACATTACTTATCAAAGAATTGATTACACTTTTTAGAGTTTTTATATATTGTACTACGTAATATACTTTATTTAGTTATGAAACTTGGGTGTATTTTATTACAAAATTTTACTATTCGGGTATATTTGGTTGTGTTTTTCATGCACGCCATTTTGTGTTCTGCCCCCAATAACTCTGTTTCCTGGATCCGACACTGAAATTTTTAGCAGGTATAAATATCAAACTCATCCTCGTCCTTGCCCCCGCCCCCAACCCCACCCCCACGGGGCGGTTCCCCACGCCCCCATTGCCATCCCATTCACCAATTACCATCCCGCTTCACAAAGTCCGCTTATTGTTCAAAACTAGTATTCTCACCCATGCGTTGCACGGCCGAAATAATTAAACTTGTATGAATTGAATTAAAAATAACTTTGTTTAAAAATTACACATCAAATCATTTACAAAACCCAGCATAGAGACAACAAAAACATCCTATTAGTCATAATTTTACATGGAAAATTTTAAATATTTTGAAGAACTTCCTTGTACACAACATTGGTTGTTTCATTCGAGCATTCACCGTTATCATCTAAAATTAAAATTTTTAGTCCTTTGGGGTTTGTAACTCGTGAAACTGCCACATACAATTGACCATGACTGAACACTGGTTTCTTTAGCAACAAACCAACTTGCGAAAGAGATTGTCCTTGACTCTTGTTAATGGTCATAGCATAAGCAACCATGATGGGAAACTGTCTTCGCTGAAACTTAAACAGGAGCATAATGTCAGATGGAGTTAAGGACAGTCTTGGAATAAGCACTTGTTGACCCATACTTCTACCAGTGAGAACTCTTGCTTCTAAAATATGATCACCAAGCCTCGTTATTATTAGCCTCGTACCATTGCACAAACTCATAGAATGATCTATGTTTTGAAGAAGCATCACCGGTGTACCTACTTTTAAAGTCAACTCATGATTAGGTACACCTGACACTCGGATTTTATTCAGAAATTCCGGTGAATGCAAATTTGCTAGAAGATCCACATTACAATCTGATTTACACACACTATCGGAACTGAGATAAGTTCTTGAAGGTTGAGATGTATCCAACTTCATCATGTAATCATTTATTTCATCAACAATGTTAAAAGTTGGTGCTAGGATTGCCCTATCTTTGAAGTAGCTAAAATCTTGACTTGAGTTCAAAAACTCAAGATATGTTCTCTCAACTATTTTTGCAATGGGATCACCCGAAGTGCGCAAAATAAATTCTTCCGGAATTTGAATTGAAATAGAACCATCATTTGCACCTCCAGCTATACCATCCCCAATCGAAATGATCCATTCTGAAAATCTCTTGATAGTTTCAGAATCATTCGCATCAAATGAAGCTTGCAATCGCATGTTAAAATCAATTAATTGAATCAGTGTTGATTATAAATCAAATTCAGAGTTTTTTTTTTGCAATTAGACTTGGCCATTTTATTATTACTGTTTGAAATTCAGTTGCCTCATGAATGATCCAATTTCATACTAAAAACAACAACACACATACACAGAAACTCGTATACTCAGAGGCCGTTTTGCAACATTGGTTTTCGGCTTATCATACTTATGAGCCAACTTTTTCACCAAACACGTAATTTTTACTTTCGTGCGCTGAATTGTGTAATAATTAGAAAAAGTAAGGTTGGTGTTACTTTTCTGGCTGTATTGGCTGAAGTTACTGTAGTTGATCATTTTAACTATTTTTACATATATTTTTTCTTTATTTTATTAATAAAGTATATTTTAATTTTTTTTTCCCCTTAAATCAGTAGAATCAGCCAATACAGTCACTTCAGCCAGAACTTCATACATTTCAGCAGAATCAGCCAAAATAGTCGATTTTCGTGCTACCAAACGGGCTATCAATCTAATAGATAATACAAAAACAGCAATATTCAATATGGGAAATGTTCGTTCCTTATATATTTTTGTCAAAACTTGAAATAAACCTGAAATATTTGCCTTATAAATCACAATTCATTGAATTAGCAATTATTGAATTTAAATTATTAGAGTTAAACTTTAAATTACTTTTTAAAAAAAGTTAAACTTTAAATCATTAAAGTTAAACGTTAGCAATAATTGAGTTAATTTTGTTTATAAATGAAATTTAGAGTTTTTTTTGCAATTAGACTTGGCCATTTTATTATTACGTACTGAAATATTTGACTTAAACATCACAATTAATTTAGTTAACGATTATCAAAGTTAAATTATTAAAGTTAAATGTTAGCTTGAAAACAGATAACGACAAATTTGATTTAAAATCAATTAATTGAAAGATCCATCCTAACTCTCAAATAACAGTAAATACATTGAACTTGAGGTATAATACTATGGATTACTTGTCTAAATTTTAACCTGCAATTCTGAATATTCGAATATCTGAATATTAAAAAACAATAATCCAAAAATTGCACTAATATTCCGAAAGACGTACAAAGGCATAAAAAACTTTCAACACTTCAGAACAATCACTCTACAAAACCTACTACATTGAACTAAGAACACCTTTTTCAAAACTAAAATTAAAACATAGCAGCAACACCCAACATTTCCCGTTCAAAGCCTACATCATATGCCAAGAACATCATACGAACACTTTCAATTCCTGCACAAAACCAAAACAACTATCAAACACAAAACAGTCTAAATTCAAATTAAATGTAAAAATAAGTTACTAAAATTTGGAACACATACCTAATTTATGCCAGCAAATAACCAAACTGAATAAACAATCATCAAACTACCAAGATATAACATACGCAAGAAATAAGCATACATCTATACTAATATCTATACTAATACTAATATAAAAGCAAAAGAAATTTGTGAATAGTACTCCCTCCAAAAAATGTCAACATCAAAAATTTCCCATGCATCCACGTAAAATCCTACACTTTGGTAGCTATGGTAAAACACAAAATTACAATTGGTAGAAAAAAACTTAATCTGATGGTTAAAACTGTCCCATTTATCTGTTGGCATTGCGTAAAGAAGGGAGTAAACAGTTAAAAAAATTGAGACGCACGTTCATCTACTCCCATTGGGTAACAAAAATTCTGCACTGTACAGTTACACTTCTTCCATATCGGGTGAATCCAGTTAATTGATTTGGTCCATTATTTTGTAAAGTTTTGTAAGCAACCAAATCTTATTGGTCCAAAGAGAGGTGAGCACAGCAAAGGTATGTGTTGTGTATTCCCATTAGTCCAAAATGGAGGTGCGTACAGTAAATAACATTGAGTGTATCTCAACCTCAGCAAGTGGCATGGTTTCTCTTAGCTATAAATTCAACACTCCAACAATCGAACGCTCGCATCCTTCCCACATGCAAGTCTGTAATAGAAAAAGATAGATATATCACTTTCAAATGTAGATCATTCTGTTTTGCTTTTATTTAGACCACATACTCTGTATTAAAAAATTAAGGGTATGTTCAATGACCAAGGGTATGATGACATTACAACTAATTGAACAAAGGAGAAAGTATTGTGGGTTTGCTTGAAGAGAGAATGTTCTGAATTTGCATTCTCAAGCTCAAGGGTGAGGAGCATCTACAATGTGCTTCTATTTTAAATGGCAAGGTTACATTTGTATATGTTACATTAGAGCATGTTCATAATATACTATGCAGTACGTAGAAAACAAAGTAAAGAAGAGACCATTTTTTATCTGCAGGAATCAGGCAATCCTCAAACAACACGTTGTCAATGCAATCAAGATTTCCTATTTCAGAAAAACAACAGAGTAATAGATACGAATAAAGAACATACATGATACATGTATGGTAGTTAACTAGGGTAATGTTTTTGTTGTCCACAGTTGATGTGTGGCTTTCTATTTGTGTTATATCAAATAGACATCATTATGTAATTGTGTTTTTATCTTCAATTTCAATTGTAAGTCTTTGTTTGTAAAATCAAACCTGGAGTTTGGACGGGTGCAATGCATGTCCCTACACATTTAAATAAAATTTCCATTGATAATTTAAACATAATCAATCGTAATATACTTTTGGCAGAATCTCTAAATCAAATGTTGAGCAATTTTGTGCCTTTGAGATGTTATCTATGAACTATTTCCTTTGTTTAAGTGTCTGGACGAATGACAAACTAATTTTTGACAGTAAAAAAAATGGTTCTTCCAGGATTAATGTATGTTAGCTCCAATGTATGAAAAAAATTAAAAAAGGAATATACATGCAGTTTGAGGAAATGAGGGTTACCTGTAGAGAGCTTTGTAAGTGAAGGTTTTGTCCATGTTATGGGCACTCAGTTCCTCCCGTGTCATTGTAAAAATAGAATCAAAGAGGTTAATAGGTTATAAAGATAACGATATCATATTAATTTAGTTGAAGAAATTAAATGTTTATAACCATTAGAATATGTTCTCTTTAAAAATTGAGGAACGTGGATAGGTTATAACTTAATTATAACCTGTTTCAAAATTTCTAAACAAGTTAAGTTTTAACGAGAAATCTGATTTCTTTAAAATCAATAGGTTAAAATGTTTATTTAGAAACTTAATACTCCGTGTGTTATAAAGTAGATAGGTTATAAATGGCAGGTCATAATATTTTTATTTAAATGAAGAAATTTAAACATTTCCATACCTTTTGAGGCGCTGCTAGAAGATGATGATGTTGTTTCCAGTTCATTGTATTGTGTTGACATCTGCTGTTTCTTTTGAGTCATGCGTATGGTTTGTGTTGTAATTAGATTGGGCAGTATAGTTCAAAACAATAAGCATCAGCGAATATAAGTGTGGTGTGTTGTTTCAAACCATAAATGAGGTGTGTGTGGTCTAATAATATAAATGAGGCTTAGGTGGGTGGTTGTGTGTTTTGAGATACAAATACGGAGTAATAAATGTGGGTTAAGTGGTTTCTCTTAAATGAGGTTTGGTGGTGACTTTAGGTAAATAAATGGGTGTGCCACGTTGCAACTTATTTGTGCCAATTGTCAATATTTTTAAAAATCTCTTCACAACTCTAGATTCTTCTTAGAATTTGTGGTTGTGTTTTTTACCAAAAAAATAAAAGCGTGACGTCTAATTTGATCCTATGCGAGGTGCACAATCTTGGTTTTCAAAAAATGTTATAAGTTGCGATCAAATTTTAAAAATAAATGATGTTTTACAAGAAGTTTTAAAGTCTGGGTTATTCTCTCTGAAAATTCGAGAAAAATAATAAATTCTCAAAAGGGCAGATGCTTAAATTAATACGCAATAAATTTGAAAAACCAAATAAATTATTTTTAGATAAAAAAAATTTAAAACAATATTTTTAAAAAACTTATTTCACTTAGGTGAATTGACAAAATAGTCCAAAAACATTAAAGGTTTTCAAACTATTGACAATTACAAATATTCGATATTTATTTTAAATGGCCTACGAAAGGTTAATAGCATCATTTCACTTATTGTTCCTAAAAAATTCATTATATTTGCAATAAGTCAGAAAATCCAGGTAAAGGCCTAAAGGGACATATAAAGGTCTTCTATTTTTTTAAGAAGGTCTTCAGTCTAATCTTTATACAGATTGGTGTCTATTGTCATATATTACAAAATATTGTAATAATAAACGGAGTAAAAAAATGTCCCTCATTTCAACAGAGTAAAAAACATAAATGATTTTCGGAAAATATCTGTTCGTAATGTTGGACTAAAATTGCCGGTTTATCTAAAATGGGTAAGACTTATCACAAAATGAAAAACATTTCACTCTATATCCACGGATCTTGCATATTTGTATGGTTGGGAAGTTGTTTTTCGTTTAAATCTATATAGAGTGTGAGTTCATCTAAAATATTGTAATGATATGACCGTTATATCTTAGATTAGTAACAAAACCGAAAAAAGAAAAACATTTTCAGAATAGATCGACGGATCTTGCAGATCTATAGGGTTTGGAACTTGATTTTCGTTTAAAATAGATTTGGGTTGTTTATGCATGTAAAGAAGCGTGTTCGAAAGGTGGTGCGGTGTGGTATGAAGAACGTTACCGATGTCGGGTGACGTTGAAAGGCAGAATAAATCGGTTCCGTCGGTTTTGGTTATGGTTGGAGGCGATGTGTGTGCCCGGACAGTAGCATGACAGGTCGGTTCTGTCGAATGCTTTGGTCATTGCTGCGATCGACTTCCTGTATAGGAGGCCTTCCGTCGATTAATTCATGATCGTTATCTGAATACATTGCTTGCGTATCCGTATGGAGTTGGGTCTGCGAGAGTTCTTGGTTGGAGAGAGGGCTGAGCCGATTGAGGTTGCTGTCTTGCTGGGAAAATAGGAAGGTTGTTCCTTCTACGAAGGCCTCAAATTTTTATTAAGATGGGTTGTTTTTCCTGGGCTTTACACTCATTTTCAATGGGCTGCTCATTCTAGGCCCGTTTAAATGGATGGAGCGGATATACCAAAATACTCACAAATGTGTTACTTATGCACTCTGTATTTGTTTTAAGAAAAATACTCCATAATGTGTTACTTAGATTATAAATTTATCATAGATTGTAATTGATTGAATAATGAGTTCATTCAATGTTAAATTTGACAAAGTCTTGAAGAGATTGCATTAGTGGAATTTACAGAATTATAAAAATACATATAAATTATATTTTATTAATAAAATAAATTAATAATAAGATATTTTTCCAATAATTGTAATTTAAACATTTCTGTATCAGGGGAACAGATTAACAAACAAGATGATGGTGGTAAGATATTTCATGGCAAGTCATCCGCGCATATATTGTGTCATTATAAAAGATATAAATGATACTAAATTTGTAATGTAAAAATAATTTCTATTTCATTTTCCTTTCATTTAGAGAAAGTGCAATTTCTCTAAAGAAGAATGAAGTTAAATAATTTTGGGGTTGAATTTTCTTTTGGTGAATTAACATAAAAAAAAATTGAAAGACGTAAAAAAGCATTTTGACCATAGTAACTATGCTTAACATGTCACATTTTCATAAACAACCTTTATTTTAATCGTATTTATGTAATCATTTAAAAAAGTTATATATACATATATACATAAAAAAAACATTATATGTATAAATACTTATTTGAAGATTTTCTCATAAATTCATATTTAAGTATAGTTTAGGAAAGACATAACACATTTTCACATATCTGCACACTCTCTGATTTGTCATGTTACATTAGCAATTCGTATAGGTAAAGGCATAACACATTTTCACATATCTGCACACCCCCTGATTCGCCATGTTGCATCAGCAATTCGTCTAAATAATGCAATTCGTATAGATAAAGACATAACACATTTTGACATATCTGCACACCTCCCTGATTTGTCAGGTTACATCAGCAATTCGTCTAAATAATGCAATTCGTATAGATAAAGACATAACACATTTTCACATATCTGCACACCCCCTGATTTGCCAGGTTAATTACACCAACAATTCGTATAGATAAAGACATAACACATTTTCACATATCTGCCCCCCTGATTTGCCAGGTTACATCAGCAATTCGTCTAAATAATGCAATTCGTATAGATGTAATGTCACCATATGATTTAGTAAGTATAAAAATTTATACCTTTAGTTAACATATATAGACCTTTGATTTGAAAATGAGAAAAATCTTTGTCAAAAATTTACTTGAATGAATGATTTTAATAAGGGAAAATTTTCGAATATGAGTAAATAAGTTTAATTTGAGAATTCCAAAATAAGATTGTCATGTTTTTTATTGCCAAAATAAGCGTAATTAATGTCAAACTTGAAAAATATTGTCATCCTTAAGGTCCAATTTTGGAATACATAAAACTTTTTTTGTCGTATTTAGTATAATTTACCTTTTAACAAGGGTTAATGCTAAACAGAAGGTACAAAGAAGTGTTTCACAAAATTTGCCATGGAATGTAATTTGTTTTCAAATGATGTTTATATTGCGTGTTACTTACTATTTTCCGGGCTATAAAAAATAATGTACTACTCTGTAATCAGTAAATTGTACTTCCTCCATTCTTAAATAAATGCAACGGTCAACATTTCACATTTGCCAAGACACAACTTTGACCATTAAAATATATGATTTTGTATTAGTAAAAAAATTAAAAAATATTAGATTATGAAAATTTACAATGAGACAAGTTTAACAATATTTTTTTCATAAAAAATATTATTACATTAATAAATAAAACATAGTCAAAATAGAACACGTGAATAGTGTAAAAGTCAAAGTGTTGCATTTATTTAAGAACGGAGGTAGTATTTTATATGTTTCATTTACGTCAAGTTTTATTATTACAAGTTTGTTTATTTTTTAATTAAAATGTTGGCTAATGTTAATAATACCCGCGAAATCTCACCAATCGTGCATCACACGGGTATTGACGAAGAAGAAGAAATCACTGAACAAGACTCAGAATGTTGTATTCAAAAAGTGTTCAACAATGTTTAAGGTTACATGAAATGTATATTTATAATGTTATGGTTTCTATGTATTTGTTGGATTTATTTGATCTTTTAAGTAATATTTAGTGCTCTCTTTTTAATTATAATATATATTATAAGTGTGTTTTGTTTATTGTTTGAAGTTATATCAATATTCCATGTAGATAGATGCTCTCATCAATTGATAGTATAATTTGAATTAGTGAGTACAAACAAATTTGAAGGAAAATTCTCAGACCTTGCATCGCACGAGTGAGTTTACTAGTACCAATAATAAATACCCATAATGATTGAACTACTAAACACAAATTAAACATAATGCATTAAATACAGTCTAGTTGTTGCCAAGGCACAAAACAGCAAAAAACAAAATAACAACACCCTTAGTTCGGCAATAGCAGTTGAAGTCATTCATAGTAATACATCAAACTTGCAAAAATAACAAAAAACGATGTGTCCTTCAGCCAAATATCAATGTTCCTCATTTCTTTTCTGTTTTAATAACAGACTTCAGCTTCTTAGATGGGCCTGATACAGAAAGCTCTCCCATGAGACAACGCTTAACTGTTTCCCTTTCAACAACATTGACATCCCTCTGGCTTGAACTTGGAGCTGGGCTGTTAACTTCCTGTTCAGTGGAACCAATCTAACAAAATATCTGCATTAATCCCACTGTGTTGTTACAAATAAACAAAAAATTCAGAAATACAACTCATTTACCGCTTCATTTGCATTGAATTCCCTGCGAAGCTTTTCAAACTCATCCAGTTCCTGTAAATGAAGGACTACACCTTCATATTTTTTGCAACGACACATTTGAAGGACTAAGATAATCTCATCAAATTGTTGCTCATGCTGGGTGTAACGATCAATTAAGTCCCCCCATAAAGTGCTCATGCTGGGTGTAACGATCAATTAAGTCCCCCCATAAAGTAGCAGTGATACAATTGTTTCTAGAAAAAAAAAAGTCAGTACTACAACTGAATCACATTGGAACCCAAAAAAACACATGATACCAAAACAAACATCTTACATTTCATCATGCAATGGAATCTCCATCAACCTCCTACCACTTCTGTACTTAACAATACCTTTACCTCCAGCCCTACCAATCACATCTACAACGAAGAACATTAGATAATACATACATATAAATCTATATGCCACTGTACACAAATAAAAAAAAAGCTGCCCTACATACCAAAGGCTATATTTTCATTGAGAACTTCCTGCCCCTGGAGAAAAGCAAAGGTCGAAAAGTCATAAATCCTAGCCGGGAATTCATCCCTAGGAATTTCAAACGCTGCTGTCTTGAAGAAAAACTCTCACTTCAAGGGGTTATTAGGAGTAGTCTTGAATGCCATGTAATTTTCCTGGACCCAGAAATTCTTAATGGCATATATATGACCTTCAGCAAAAAGATATTCAAACTTTGAAATCAAACTCTTCTCAATATGAGCATGCACCCTTGTGCCCTGCACAATCATAAAAAAAAAGATTAATAACATAATTCAAATATGAAGAGAACGAAAAGCCAAAAAAATCTGCACACGTTTACCTCCTCATCATGAAAGATACATTCCAGAGACTCCTTATACTTATCATTTGCAGGCACTCTGTAAACACGAACAACACGGACCTTAACCGCCCAAGTTGATGTACCTGGGGTGATATCCCTAATCAAACTCCACATACCAACCATTGCTTCTTCTTCGTAATAATAAAACAGCAAGGAAAGCAAATGAATTTCGATGGCAAGCAAATGCAAGTACCTCAGTATATATATATATATATATATATATATATATATATATATATATATATATATATATATATATATATATAGGTTCAGGCATTGGAATAAGAAGGGTTAATTGAAGCTGCGATATGTTGGAATACCAATGGTTAATTGCCGCACACAATATACTTTAATGATAACATATTTTTTTCAATCGATGCAACAAAAGTAATCATAACACACCTGTCTGGAAGTTTCCACTGCAATACTTTACTCCATGCATCCTTGGAATACGAAGAGTGCACCGCCGCACACAATAAATGAAATACTCACAATTTCACTACAAATCTACAATTTCAATTAGGTCGCTGCGTCAAAAAATAGAATAACACAACTGCCTAGAAACTTCAGCCGCAAACCTTTGGTCCATGAAGTTTTTGGCGGGAACTTGTGCCCCAAGAAACCTTTTGTTATTATATATAGATAGATGAATTCCATTGTTGAAAATCAAGGTTCGTCCGCCTTTCAACAACATGAAACCCGAGATCTGGTGACCTCCAATGCTGGAGTGGGAAAGGGCGGGCCCTCTATAACTGTTATCTTTTATGTTTCTACGGATGAAATCAGCGGTGACAATTTTTAGATGATGCAATTGATAAATCGTCGCCAGACCTTGATGAGGACGGTGGCCCTCCTAGTCATCTCTGGTTTTGGCGCTCCCCTTATCATAATGTTCCTCACTTTCAAGAAGAAATAAAATGATAAAGATGGTGGAAGAATAAACAAGGGGAGAAGGTCGCGAAAGAAGAAACCACAAAAAGAAAACCAAGAGGTAAAAGAAAGAAAATAAAATGAAAAAGAAAAGAAAAAGAAAAAGTAAGAGATGACGTGAAATATGAAAGGAAAAAGATTAAAGATAGACGTGTGGGTCCATCCGTGTCTCGTAATCGGGACTTAGTCAACTAGATTATACAAAGTAAATCTAATTGAGTATTTTTCAGATTTGAGGTCAATTGTTTTGAGAGGATCGTTTTTCCTAAAACAAAAGCATCTTTTATTTATTTTGACCACTAAGACAAAGTTAAATTGCAAAAGACACATTTATAATTTGTAATTGCAAAATGTTGTTGATATACATTTTTTATACACATTTCATGTACACTCTTGTTGATATACATTTTTTATACCCATTTCATGTACACTCTTTAATTGTTTGTCTACACACATAATTCCTTCTAAAATCATTAGGGCTTGTTTGGATGGAGTGTTAATAGGTGTTAGTAACGGAAGTGTTAGTAAGTGTTGACAGGGACCCGGAAGGGATGATAAATGTAAGTGTTAAATATAAATTAACCATGTTTAGAAGAGTTAAAAAAGTGGAGTGTTAGTAAAAGAAATGTTTTCACTTAATGGACAAAAGTATCCTCATGTTTTTTAAATGGTACATACAGTATTTAAAATTTACACAATATCTTTCTGAAATTCTTTCAACCCAACACCGTGGAAAGATAAAAAAAATTATAAACTGGAGGTGAGGCAGAGGGAAATTGCGCAGGCTTCATATTGAAATAAACAAAATTCTGAGAAATAAATAAAAAGAGAAATCAAAGAAGAGCATGTGAGGCACAAAGCTTAACCCCATATCCTTCTCTTGATCGGAGATGCATATAGCCAAAATCCCAGAGCCAATATTCTGAGGAATAAATAAAAAGATCAATTGCACTATTTTAGCCCAAATCCCAGAGTCAATATAAAAAAAACAGAGCCTATGACTCTATGAGTCGTTGGTACCAAAATATAAAGAAGAGTAGAAGACTTGAGAGATCCAAGAAGATGAGTGGAGACTACCCCGCAGAAGGAGAAGAAGCCATGAAAGAGAAATAGTGAAGCGCAAGTGAGGCAGGAGAGAAGAGGTAGAACGTAGAACCGTAGAAGGAGAAAAATATTGAAGGGTAAAAATTGTCTAACACTTCAATACACTCCAAATTGGAGTGTTAAAAAGGTGAAAGTTAAAAATGTCTCATGTTCAAATCCACCAAAATCTAGGCAAATGCATAAATGTCTTGAATGTCTCCTAAAATCCCATTGTTTAAAAATGTGTACAAATGTCTCGGAGTGTTTGGAAGTGTTTGGATGGAGTGTTTGGAAGTGTTAGTAATGGAAGTGTTAGTAAGTGTTAGTAAGGGCTCGGAAGGGAAGGGAAGTGTAAGTGTTAGACATAATTTTACCTTGTTTGGGAGAGTCAAATGAATGAAGTGTTAATAATGAAAGTGTTAATAATTTTACCTTGAGGCAAAAGAAACGAGTAAAGAGAAGAGATGAAAAAACAAACCATGAGACCCGTGGGAAAGACATTCGAAGTGAAATGTCGAATCATTTTATGTTTTTCGGGTAAATGAGAAGGGTAAGAATTGTCCAACACCTCAAAACACTCCAAATCGGGGTGTTAAAAAAATGGACAATTGAGGTGTTGAGAAGGTTATTATTAACACTTCCTAACCATTACTAACACTTCTTAACACCTCTGGATTTTTCTCCCAAACAAGTGTTAGCATCAACACTTACTAACACTCCCATTACTAACACTCCTCAACACTCAATCCAAACAGGCCGTAAAGGTGTTAGGAAGGTTATGGTTAACACTTTCAAACCTTTACTAACACTCCATAATACTTCCATTACTAACACTCCCCAATACTCTCCCCAATACTCGATCGAAACAGGCACTCTTTGTGCCTACACAATTAGGGATGGACCCGGGCCGGTCCGGTTCCGGTTCCGGGCCGGGCCCGGGCGGGCTTTTTTTCGGGTTACATGGGCCCGAAACCGGCCCGGGTTGATACCGGGTCCGGGCCTAACCGGGCCGGGCCGGGCCGGGCCCGGTTCAATGTTTTTTTTTTTTTTTTTTTTGACTTTCTTGTTATCTCCCTACCCCCCCCCTCACCCCCACGTCCCAAACCTCCCTAAAACACCCAGCCCTACCCTAGGAAAAGAAAAAAAATTGAAAAAACCAAAAAAAAAAAAAAAAATGAACCGGGGCCGGCCCGAACCGCCCGGGCCGGTTCAACAAAAATAGGGCCCGGAACCGGCCCGCCCGACCCGCCAACACGGGCTAAAAGCCCGGAACCAGCCAACCGGGCCCGGTCCGGTCCGGGCCCGCACAGTAGCGGGCCGGTCCGGTTCCAGGCCGGTTCGGCCCGGCCCAGTCCATCCATATACACAATGTGTAATTGCCTACACAATGTGTATGCCAAGCGGCACTCTTTGTAATTGAAGAGAAAGTCTGAAACACATCACAATGACAAACAAATGAGCACCACGTTAGCGGCACAAAAACTGTTACAGACTTACAGAGTAATACGTGGAACAAACACCAAAGGAATCGCTATCCGAAGTCCCCTCTCTGAGTTTGAATTCAAAATTTCCAATGTCGATTGAACTGTTTGTATGTCTGTAGGGTACTTAAATTGCTAACGTTATAATTTCAAAAACCATCCCCAGGTAAAAAACAGTTCAAACATTTGTATTCCCTCTATCGGAATAAACCCTAGCGCTGCCTCTCTCCGATCTCTTCTGACAAACACGACACCGACGGAATTATGACGGCGGGGCCACTGTCAACCGGACGGGAGCTTTCTGATCCTCCGAAGGACGGCATATCCAACCTCCGCTTCTCCAATCACAGCGATCTACTCCTCGTCTCATCCTGGGATGCCGTAAGTTTTTTCCCTAATTTTCATTGTCTGGAGTTGTTCTCCGGATTTCATATTAGGAGGTGTCGTCCTAATAAAAATGTGTGAACTTTGCATTTCGATTAGACTGTTCGACTGTATGATGCCAGTGCTAATGCGCCTAATTCGCTGAGAGGAACCTTCTCGCACGGAGGTGCTGTGCTCGACTGCTGTTTCCATGATGATTCTTCTGGATTCAGTGCCAGTCTTGATAATACTGTCAGAAGGTACCCAGTGGATCATATTTTTCTAAAGCTATTTAGCTTCTTTGTCTCCATCTATTGGTGTATTTGATACTTCGATTCTTATAGTCACTGTTAAGTTATACATCTAGGCAGACCCATTTTCATTTTTTCAGCCATAGAGTATTACCATGTAGAAAAGCTTATGATGATTACAACAGATTTGGAACTTCACCCCAATCTTCCTTCTTTATATTAGTGTAAACTGATATAGACAATTATGGGGATAATCATTTCATGCCATTGATTCCCAACTTAGTTTGGATTGCGGTGAAGAAGAAGATGATGATAATGATAATGATATGATGTACTAACCAGAAAGGTCCTACCATGGTGGACCTTTTATCTTATTCGCCAGCACTAATTCTTTGGTTCAGTAATTTCAATATAAAATATTTCCCTTGTGCCTAGAAAATCGGATTTTTATACAAAAGAAGAATTATTCAAATGCAAAATCATGTGTTGGTTATTTACTTATTTGGTTGGTTTCTTGATGTAAATTGAAGGACTTCTGACTTGCGCAGCTCTTATGTCTAGTGTGTCTACATTTTCCCCTAACTGAAAATTATTTTTCTTGGTTGACCAGACTTGTGTTCAGCCATAAAAGGGATGACATTTTGGGAAGGCATGATGCGCCTGTCCGCTGCGTTGAATACTCATATACTGGTAAGTTCTCTAAATGTTGTCTGCAAATGTCCAGGAACTATTACTGCTTGATTTTCAGTATTGATTAGCTGCGTTTTGTTTGGAATTTAAATATTTAAAATAATACTTACTCATAATTTTCTATACACTGAGTGCTTTAAAATTTCTGGAGATGAAAAGATAATTATGATAATAAGAAAATGCATACTTCAAAAACAAAATAGAAAGTCATTTTTATTATTTCAAATTTTCAACTGCATGTGAAATTGTGATAGTCATTTTCTGAATAATTGTGAGCTTTAATGATAAATGTATTAATCCCTATTTATTCATATTTGTGGCTTGGAAACATTTGAAAAGAGTGATTTTTGTCTATGATATAGGACAAGTGATCACTGGTAGCTGGGATAAAACCATAAAGTGTTGGGATCCAAGAGGCGCAAGTGGACAGGAGCACACTCTTGTTGGGACATACCCGCAACCAGAGCGTGTTTACTCTCTGTCTCTGGTTGGGAATCGTTTAGTGGTAGCAACTGCTGGAAGACATGTTAATGTCTATGATCTGCGAAACATGTCTCAACCTGAGCAACGGAGGGAGTCATCACTAAAATATCAGACAAGATGTGTGCGTTGTTATCCTAATGGAACAGGTAATCTATGGAATATTCACCATTTTCTATATGTGGAGGCTGTTATGGCACTGCTTGATTTCAAGATTTTTAAACTTGTAATTAGTCTCTTAGTAAAAAAGTTTGGGGAAAAGACTGCATAAGATTATCTTACCCCAACCATCCAGTATGTTGGAGTTTTGACATTGGGTACACCCCTTTTGTGACACCCATATTTGATGACTGCCTCTATATTCTCAATGTACAGTCTCATACCTGTAAATTTTAAAATCATTTAGCTCTTCAGCCACAACCTTGCACAGTTTAATTGTCTCTCTTCATGCATGGATAGATCCCTTGATTCCCCTCAACTCAGAAGCTTTGTGAGAACCCGCTCCTGATCTAGTCATCCGTGTCATAAACACCAGTTATCATTCTCTGCCTTCATCATCTTCAGTCGGCACATGCTCACTAGTTTTTCCATAGTTCATTTTTGAACTGTATCTTGCTCTTCTGTTACCAACTTGTGACATGGATTTAAAAATTGTTTCAATGCAGTAGCACTTTGGTTCTTTCTAGCTTATTTTGTCCTCACTCACATCATCAGACGTTTTGATGGGAAATTTCTTAGGGAGGCACCCATTCTCATGTTATTCCAAGTCAAACATACTTATTTTAAAATATTTAGGGAATGATCCCTGAAATCACTTAAGCTATTTAAGCCTAAGTCCTATACCTAACGTAGTAACGTCTTCTAGCCAATCCCTTGAATACATTTCACATACTTTTGGATGATGCACTTTTTGATTGGAAGTTTAATTTGCAGGTTATGCTCTTAGTTCAGTTGAAGGCCGTGTTGCCATGGAATTTTTCGACCTCTCTGAGGCTGGTCAATCCAAAAAGTATTGTTATTCTTACCTTAGAACTTAGCGATAATACTTTTTCACTTGGTTGATAGGTTTAATTACTCAAGCTCATTTAACTTGTTCAGTAAGCAAATCAATTGATTCACTAAGCAACCAAAGCAATCATTTTCTGAACCTTTATTTTTCTCTTCATACTTCTACCGTTCTACCTTTGATAACAATCATTTCTCTTGGTCTATGTTTAATACAGCGATGATTTTAATTATGAAGTCGCAAACAACAAATTGATTCATAAATGTAATGTAATGTGACCATGTAGGTATGCATTCAAATGTCATCGAAAATCTGAAGCTGGAAGGGATGTTGTCTACCCTGTAAATGCAATTGCATTTCACCCTATGTAAGTTTCTGACTTCATATGCTCATGACTTTCCAAGCAGAATCGATCATAAAACTAAACAGATCCAATACTATCCAAGTAGCTGGTGGTGGGTGTAAACTGATAGATTAACATTAGTTTATGGTAACTAGTTGAATAAGACGACTTCTATTGGTGGCAAGTTTGTTCTCTATGCATTTTCCCTTATGGCTGGGGTAAGATAATCTTATGCAGTCCCTTAATCAATTGTGCAGATATGGTACTTTTGCAACTGGGGGGTGTGATGGTTATGTTAACGTTTGGGATGGAAACAACAAGAAGAGGTTATATCAGGTAATTATTACATCTACATAGGCTCTTTTACTCATAACATATCACCACTTTCCGTCTTGATGATTTTCTATCTGGAATCAACCTGCAGTATTCCAAATACCCTTCCAGCGTTGCAGCCTTGTCATTTAGCAGAGATGGCAAACTATTGGCTGTTGCATCGAGTTATACTTTTGAAGAGGGCGATAAAGCGTAAGTAGTAGCTTTCATCAATGTGGTGTAGGCCTCTATACATCTGTGTGTGGTAAAATGAATGGACCATATATATATTTAACTCGGATTATATGAACAGATAAATCTATTCCATCCTTTATCCTAAATTCCTATCCATCCTAACATTAATTCATTTTTTCATGGATTGGGTATTTAATATTATCTATCTGTTATATTCCCATTGCTTCCATCTGCAGAGATGGCTAACATGGACTATAAATGAGAACTATTAATAAATGAAAAAATACGGGTTAGAAGGTTTTGTTGTGTGATCAAATGGATCAAGGAGAATAATGGATAGCCACTGCTATCTATAAGAAAAATTTAGCTTTGAAGAATGACTTTAACTCGTTTTATTGTTCTTTCAGTCATGAACCAGATGCCATATTCATCCGGAGTGTGAATGAAGTTGAAGTGAAGCCAAAACCTAAAGTATTGCCAAATGCTGCTACCTAGAGGGAGAGAGCCGCAATAATTTCTTGGGACTGTATATTTTTGTGATAAAAATTAGAATATTTAATCAAATGTAAGGCCCGATGTGCTCGTTTTGGAATAGTCAAAAACACTTTTATATCATCTTGCTTTAATGTGTATAATTTGGCTAACCCGCCACGAATTATTTGTGTAGAGACACGTCAGCTGATTTAGGTATCTTACTTGTTTTGTCTATGTAGCATGATCAAATTACTCCAAACCATCATTGTGAAATTTGTGGGAAATCAAGCAATTTGTTGCTGTTCATGTTTTATATATACTCCGTATGAAGAAAAGTTTTTGAATATTAGTTACCGTGGAGAATTTGTTTGATTGCAAGAAACTACTCCGGTATGATAAAGAAGTTAAGAAACACTACGTACTTCTAATATATTTTGTGCTATACTCAAAATTTTGTTTGAAGACTTAACCCAACAAAATATCAAAAATAAATTTCTTTTGAAGCATAGCCAAAAAGTTTCGAAAGAAATAAATCGTTCATAAGGGTTACACAAACCAAGGGAAATATTTATCGGTTCGAACACATGATTGTTTGTTTGGATATTGACATATTGTATATTTTCTCTATCTTCCAAACCATGATGCACTAAAATTTTCGTGATAAGAAATGTGTAATGCTACCTTACGTAAGTTTTGATATATAAAGAAGGGAAAAAGTGCAAATAGGCCCATGTACTAACCAAAAAATGTCAAATAAGCCCTTATTTAGGAAGTTCTATCCAGCCGTCGCCATTTGGAGTGGTTCCCGGTGGAATTTTTTGATGAAATTTTTTGAGCATCTTATTCATGAAGTCTAGTTTACTCATACCAAGTTTTAGCTAAAAATTAAATCGGGAAGGCATTCAAATGAATTCTTGAACATAACTGAGCAGTTAGAAGCGCAGTTATCTTCAAGAATTCATTTGAATGCCTTCTCGATTGAAGTTTTAGCTGAAATTTGGTATGAGCAAACTAGACTTGATGAATAAGATGCTAAAAAAAATTCATAAAAAAAATCCACCGGGAACCACCCCAAATGACAACGGCCGGACAGAACTTCCTAAATAAGGGCTTATTTGACCTTTTTTGGTTAGTACATGGGCCTATTTGCACCTTTTCCCTATAAAGAATGTCTGTACATGCAAGAAATCGTAAATATATTTTTGATATATTGAATTTCTGTACATTCAGTTTGCAATCATTCTTGTTATATCCACTTTTATACTCATTTTATACTCACCATGTTTGTAAATGTTTTGTTTGTCTGTGAATCCGGTTTACAGACATGATATGTCTTATTTTGTCTGTGCGAAATTTGCACAGACAGACACAATAAGACATATTTTATCTGTGAACGTGATTCACATACAAAAAGAAAGCTTTACATAAACATGATGGATATAAAAGTGAATACAAATATATTTTTGGGAAAATGGAAACTAATAATCCAAACTTTTAGCGGTCTTCTTTTAATAGTCCGACCTTTTCGTTATTCATGAATAATCCAACCTTTGCACCTCATCTTCATTCATTGGTCCCCGACCGGTTGATGACCTGCTATTCCGAGTTATTTTCTCATCTCTGCAAACTATTATACCATAAATTCCACCTTTCACAAAGATAATATTTTGCAAAGATAAGAAATTAACTTGGAATAGTAGGTCATCAACCGGTCAGGGACCAATGAATGAAGATGAGGTGCAAAGGTTGGATTATTCATAAATAACGAAAAGGTGGAACTATTAAAAGAAGACCGCTAAAAGGTTGAATTATTAGTTTCCATTTTCCCTATTTAAAAACTTCTTAGGATTGTAAGATCGAGTCTCTTTGCTGACCCCTAGTTATTTTCTTATTTTCGTCTTATGAACTATATGAACATATTTTTATTTATACTTAGCTTCCGGTTGTGTATGTGAACTTTCTCTTGTGTGGTCCTTTATTTATACTTCCTCTTGGGACATTTTTATGTTTATTTTCTTTTTTTGCAGTTCCTTTCTTTTTTGTTGTTTTTCTCTTCTCTTTAATGTATTTTACTTTACTCATATTCAATGAAATTTCCTTTTCTAAAAAAATACGTAACTTTTGATTACGTACTTTGAATATTATAACAATCAAAATAAGTAAGGTTAAAGTTGTTTTTCTAGCTGAATTAGCTGAAATTATTGTAGGGAATTAGCTACTCCGTATTATATTTTTCATACTATGTATAATTTTTTTATTTATTTTATTTATAAAATATAATTTAAAATATTTTTTCCATAATGCACCAGAGTTAACCGATTAAGTCAAAACCTCATCAATTTTTGTGGAATTAACTGATTCAGTCAATTTCAATTTTAGCAAAGAGGTTCTAAATTGCATTGTTAAAGTGCCTGGCTTCAATAATAAATATATGAACAAGATAATTTAAAAAAGGTGACAACTCCGGTACCCATTTAAAAAATAGGATACCGTACCTACCATGCATTTGATTGGTCCAAATCATTAAATCCCTTTTGATTAAGATTTAAATAATTCAGCTGCATGATTCTGATTGGTCCATGTGGACAAAGGTCGATACCTTATGGGTACTATAGAATCTACCTTAAAAAATGCTATCAAGAGAAGCGCGTTTCATGAAGGTAAAAATAGGTCTTACTTGAGTGGTACAGTACACGACTCTCACGCCCAAAGTACGTACATTATTTCATGAAAAATGTTTGGTGTACATTTTTTTGTGCACACCTTTCATACACTCGTCGGTCTCACGCGCACAGACAACTGTTACAAACAACTCTGTAGCACCCTACTTTATAAATCAATTTAAGACGGAGGGGTATAATTTACCCTCTTGTACTACCTCGATCCAACTCAACATCACAACTTAATAATGGATGTGAAATTAGAAAAGAAAAAATTGTGTGATTGAAGTTTGCGTGGGAGAGAAAGAACTAAACTAACCCACGAATTCATTACTTAAAAAGTTATGGTGACATATAAAAAAGAAAGTTGACAAAGTGACTGAAAAGAAGGGAGCACTAAACAAAGAAGAAAGTGTTAAAGAAAAGAACGCCCCAGAATGAAATCACCGGCCGGATACAAGCTAAGTATGATCGATGAGATCGAGCAGTGTGCTTCATCGATAGATCTTAGCCATGCACCTCAGTGATGGCCTCTGCCTCTACGGCTTGGTCCCGAGTCAGCCCTTTCTGTGATGATTGCAGTGAAGCGGTGATAATTCTCCCTTGTTTTCTGGGAAACCACATCCCCAAGAAGATGATGAGATGACTGACCTTTGAGGGTTGTAGAGCCCTTCACTCCATTAATCACACTAAAGTTGTTGTTGTTGTTGTTGATGTTCAACACATTACCCCCACTCAGTGTGATTATAATAATAAACGCTAATACATACTTGAAAGCCTTCATTATCTATATTGCCTCTTGCAAATATAGATAAATGTTTGCAGACAGATGTCTTGTTGGAGGACCAACTTAAAAGTGGTGATGTATTTATAGTCATAAACAGGGGCCAGGCCGGGAGGAATGCATATACTATACATATATACGGTACTTCAATTCTTCCCTTAGCTTTTGTGTGAGGCTGTGAGCTATACCCATTTATTTTCCAATGGTGACGCTAAGGACTTGCAATTTTTAAAAATATTCAAGTTAGTAGCCTAATATCGGAGTGCATATTTCCTTCTAGCTTGGACAAACAAATTAGTCAATACAAGCTAGTTGCTAGAGATCCAGGAGAGAAGTTTGAACTAAAATGGCAATTACCAAATATATTTAATCTATTGGATAATTGATATACTACCTCCGTCCCGCATTCCCGCTTAAAGGTTTTCATTATAAAATGACTCAGTTATTTAGACAATTATCAATAAATATATTTGAGTATACTCTGAAAAATAATTTTGATGGGTATATAATATAATGAGGTCATGATGATAATTGTGATGTTAAAAATGTACATAGTATTATTTTTAATATTTGATTATTAATTTTTTGTTTAAAATCTTGTGTATGTTAAATATTTTTTTAAATAGAAATGAGAATCTTTATATGGAAGTCCAAAAAAGAAAGTGAAAACGTTTGAATAAGACAGAGGGATCGGAATACTAAATTAAATAAAAGTCTAACAGTAAAGTAAAGTACTGTAATACGATGGTCAAGCCCCAAAAGTAGTTTTTATTTCTTTTGAATTGATATGGTTTAATTAATTATATTTATTTTATTTAATGTTTTTTATTTGTTAATTTTTAGAAATCATTAATTTTCTCATAAAGTATGTAAAGTTGATATTTTTTAGTATGTATGTGTTGTTAAAGTTTCCTGTTTCCAAATTTTTTAACTTACAAAAATACATTTTTTATTTTAATTTTAAAAATATGCATTTTCATATTATCCCTAGCACTGATAATTCATGGGTTTAAAAATATTATTAACATTTTCCCAATTTAATACGAGTAGTATTTAAGAATAAGTATTATTTTATTGAATTAATAAATCAATTCGTTCAAAATGTGTATTAGCTAGAAAAGACTGATGTGACAAACAAAGCTGCACCATGTATAACTAGCCATGGGAAATACTCTAAATTTACTATTACATCGGTCCCTTTTTATTTAGGTATCTTTGATTTTTCTAGTCAAGAGTGTAAACTTTAACCAATTTTTTTAACTAATATATTTACATAAAGCTTAATAATTTTATATATTTATGATAGTATATTTGACAAAAAACATTTTGATATCATTTTATATAATCGGTCAAAGTTGGACGTCATTGACATGGAAAGTCAAATTTAGATAATAAATAAAAACAGACGAAGAAAGTATTTAATTTGTCATTATGAATGTGCTAAATATTCGGATATTTAGAGTATTTTTGATAGACAATGTTCCAGTTTTGATCATTTTAGGATTAAAATTATTTGTTTCTTGTCTAATGAGTCATGTTGTTGTGAATTGAATAAGCTGGGTGGCTTTATGTCTATTCTTATGGCAGATTGAATTTGTAATAATTGTCCGAATTTGTCTTGTATGCTTTCTCGATATTATTATAAAAAAGCCGCACTTTATTATTAAAAATTGTGCTCTATTAATGTAAAACTCGAGTACAATTATAGACACTAAAATTTATCGGTTCAAATTTTTTTCACTACTTTTATTTTAATTAAATACTCTCCGTTCCGAAAAGGTTCGTCAAATTAACTTTTCTTGGTCAATGACAGTCAACTTTGACCAATGATATTTTTTAATACGGAAATATTTTGAAAATGAAAATTATACCAAAACGTTCCTTATTCATAATATTTTCATAAAGTATAAAAATTACAAATTTTATAAAAATAAAAATATAATAATTAAAACTATTATCCAAAGTTTGTCATCATTAATCAAGAAAAGTCAATATGACGAATCTTTTCGGGACGGATGTAGTATTGAATGACTTCTTTTTTCACTATATAAACATGTCGAAACACAGTGGCCTGGGAACAATGGACGGAACGAAGCAACCTACTGTGATGATTGGGAGAAGGCTCGTAGTTAGTTGGATGAATGGGTGGGAACATAATGCGCGGTTGCATGGGTGGATTACCTATAATGATAATGATGTATATTCATATATTAATCTTAACATATGATATAAAGTTGTCGGTTAAAATGAAATATGAATTGGGTATGACCAGGACTTCAAAAAAGGTAGATAAAAGTGTACATATTTAATACACTCTCATTGTATACATACATCTCATTTATGAAAAACAATAATTATTTGTGTACATATGTACACCTAATTGGTTACATACACAAACAAATCGCTTAAAAAGTGCAGCAATTATATGTGTACACCAAGATATGTCAAATGTGTACACCTTTTGTGCATACCCGGAGTCCCAGGTATGTATTAAAGTTTTGTTAAGTGGTGTCATAATTATTACCAACATTATACTACCTCCGTCCCAAATTGAGTTGCAACTTTGACTTTTCTTGGTCAAACAGATTCGTTTTGTTCACTTAATTAGGATGTCAATTTTTAATTATATTCTAATTTGGAGTTTATAACTTTGAAGAGATTTCAATGTAGTTTATGAATATGTAAATTTTAATTATTAAAAATTGAATTAATTATGAATAAAAAGGTTTGACTTTTATTATTGGTTGACTAAAAAATGTTGACCTTGCAAAACAATTTGGGACGGAGGGAGTAGTTTTTAAGGATGTTTTTACTTGGACTGTAATTTGCTGGTCTGGTCTGATCTGGTCTGGTCTGGTCTGAACTGGTCTGGTCTGGTCTTGTAAGGTCTGATTTCTTTGTATTTTTATAACTATCCAAGTCTGGTCTGGTCTGGTCTGGTCTGGTCTGAACTGGTCTGGTCTGGTCTGGACTGGTCTGGTCTGGTCTGGTCTGGGGCAAATTACAGTCCAAGTAAAAACATCCTAAGTGGTATGGTAATGCAATGATTAGTAGCACTAAATATTCAAGTGCTATCGTGCATTCGTGCTGCAATTATTACCAACTAAAGGTGCTCAATTATTATCAGCTTTTACCGCTTCTACGAACATCTTAGAAAAATTAATTTGAAAGTTACTACGTAAAAGTATTTCAATGGTCACCGACAACTTATTCTTTCTAATTTATGATTAATAATTAATAATACTCGGTATTATACTCTCATTTCAATGGTCACCGACAACTTATTCTTTCATTTAAAATTTTGCCAACTTCCTCTTTTTAATGTAAACTTTGTCACATTCTCATTTAAGTTAGGGAAAACTGTCTAATAGGTACACGTACTTTTACCAAAAAGTCAATTGAGTTCTTGTACTTTTTTTCGAATCAATTAAATCCGCAAACTATCAAAAAGCGATCAAATTGACAATTTAATAGGCACTCAACCGATCATCCGGTTAACTGCCTATGTGGACGTCCAGCTGAGATATTCTTAGTCTTTTCTATTTTTTATTTCCTTTTCCTTTTTCCTTTTTCCATTATTTTTGCATCTACAACTCCATCAATCTCCCTGCTCTGCAACTACCGATCTATGGAGCCAAGTCACAATTAGTCCTGCCCATTTCTCCTTTCCTTTTTTTAGACGTCTCATATAAAGGTTCTTATTTCCATTTTAGGAAACAATTAACAATCTTAAAAAGCAAATTAATCTTTAAATATTAAAAATAATACATTTATAAAATCACAATTATCAATACTAACTACATTATAATATATACCTATTAAAATTATTTCTCAAAATATATTAGAAGTACTTTATTTAATTATTGCCTAAATAACTGTGCCAATTTGTTATGAGAACCTTCCAACGGGACAGAAGTAGTAATTGGGATGAGATTTGAGAGAGATGAGCTCTAAAATAATTATATAAATTTGTTATGTTATAATTAAAATGAATAAAAAGCCTTAAAGGCTAAAGAGTAAAGACTACAACTGATCCTACTTGAAATTCATGTATATAATCTTTTTAAAACTTGTCTCTGTTTAAGATTTACATTTTCAATTTTCAAATTGTCAACAAAATTAAACATTAGGCCTAATTAACTGACCTTAAGAATTATAAATTTGGGCTACTCACACTATACATAAAGAAAAAATTTGGGCCTATTTTTTCTTCTATTTTTTTCAGGCCTAGGGCGGACGTCTTTCTTGCCCTCCCCCGAGAACTAGCCCTGAGGAGGAGGTTGTGGTGGCTATGGAGGTTGGAGCGGTTGGACGTTGTTCCAATGGAACAGACGGAGGTGGAAGCTGGAGGCCGTGGGTATGGTCATTAGGGCGGCAGAGGTGGTGGCTATGGAAGCCGGTGCGGCTAGAGGTCGCTTCAATGGAGGAGGCGAAGGGGGAGGCCACAGAGGTGGTGGTTGGAGGCGGTGTGCGTATGGCGGAAGGAGCTATTGATGTGAGGTGGAGGTCGGACTCTAGATGTAATGGCTATGGATGCTGGGTGGCGGAGATGATGGCTAGAGAGGCTGGGAGGCGGAATTCGTTCCTGTGGGAGTGTGACGGAGGCGACAAAAATGGAAGAAAGTGGTCGGAGTTCTGGTCGAGACAAGAAGGAAAGGAAGAAATGAACCAGACGGAGAAGTGAATTGGGAAAGGAGAAGAGCGGACCGGAGGAAAGAAAGAAGAAGAAAGAGAAAAAAGTTAGAAAAGGAAGAGAGAAGGAAAAAAAGAAAAAGGAAAAGGAAAGAAAAATTAAAAACAGCAAAAAAAAACGCCACCTCAGACATCCACGTAGACGGTTAACTGGGAAACCGGTTGACTACCTATTAAATAGCCAATTTGGTTATTTTATGATAGTTTGCAGACTTAATTGACTCGAAAAAGAGTACATGGACTGAATTGACTTTTTAGTAAAAGTACGTGGACCTATTTGACAGTTTTCCCTTTAGGTTAATAATTTGTGGTTCAAGTTAATTCTTTCTTCTCTGCGCATAGCTCAACCACACAATTTTTACTTTATTAGTCCACGTGCCGGTCAAACTTGACAAAGTTTTAAGAGTCGGGAGGAGTATTTAATACCAATAGTTCTTTTTTCTCAAGTTATTAGTTTTTTTGGCTAATTAACTTTTTCAAGTAAAAAGACAAACATTTGCAAAAAGAAAAAAAGAAAAACTATGCTCCAATGGTTAGCTATTTGATTTAAAATTACAAGTCCTCTAAATCAACTATTGGAGATGCTCTAACAATACGCCCAACTCTAGGAAAAGGGCAAGTTTATTCAGTTAGAAACTTCAAAATGTACGGAGTATCACAGTCTTTACCGATATGTTGTTATTAAAGTATTTGTCCCACACCGAAAAGTTATAAAACAATAAAACATTATATAAGACTTTGAGTTACTCCTTCTATCAGGTTGACATTTTAGGATAGAAACTCATATCTTAACATTGTATCGGAGCCAAGTCACATTTTCAAACCCATCCTTAGGAAGTATGCTCTTGTATTCTTTGACGATATCTTAATATACAGTAAATCCATGAAAGATCATGTAATACATTTGGAGCATGTATTCCAGATTCTGCAAAAGCACAAACCTTGTTTCTTAAGAAAAGTAAATGTGCATTTGCCATGGATAAGGTGGAATACTTGGGTCATTTCATTTCTGCTGAAGGTGTCAGCACTGACCCAAGAAAAGTTGAAGCTGTTAAGAATTGGCAGATTCCAAATACTTTAAAGAAGTTAAGGGTATTCCTGGTTTTATCAAGATACTACATGAGGTTTATTGAAGGCTATGGTCAGATAACAAAGTCTCTCACTGATTTGTTAAAAAAAGATAAGTTCTCTTGGACTGAAGATGCATCTTCTGCATTTGATCAGATAAAACAACCGTTATGCAAGGCTCTAGTCTTGGCTTTACCCAATTTCAACAAGACCTTTGTTATTGAGACAGATGCATCAGGTTATGGTATGGGTGCTGTGTTGATGCAAGATGGACATCCCATTGCATTTAAAGGCAAATCTCTTGGTCCTAAAAGTCAAGCTAAATCTGCCTATGGAAGGGTATTGATGGCTGTGGTGTTTGCAGTTCAAAAGTGGAGCCCTTATCTCCTTAACAAGCATTTTATCATCAAGATGACCAAAAAAGCTTGAAGTATCTTTTGGAGCAGAAAATATCTTCCCCTTGTCAACAGGATTGGATGACAAAACTTATGGGATATGATTTTGAGATTCAATATAAAAAGGGAAACTAGAATAAAGTTGATGATGCTCTATCAAGAAAAGAAGGGATTTGTGATTCTGAGAAAATGCATATGATTTAAATCAGATCACAGTGGACATGTTACGACAAATAAAAAAGTCTTGGGATGCAGATGCTGATGTGCAGAAGATAATATCAGAGTTAGCGGTTAATCCAGCTTCTCATACACATTACAGTTGGACCAATGATGAGCTAAGGAGAAAAAGGAAGTTAGTTGTGGGGGCAGACATGGAACTTAAGAAACAACTACTACATTGGGCTCATAATTCTGCTGTTGGTGGTCATTCAGGTAGAGATGCTACCATTCAGAGACTGAAAAGTCTATTTTATTGGAGTGGTATGTTCAAGGATGTACACAGATACATTAGAGCTTGTGACATTTGTCAAAGATGCAATTATGATCAGTCAAGCTATCCAGGTCTCCTACTGTCACGCCCCGGACCTACCGGACACGTCAACAACCCGCCGTACAGTACGAATAGTCAACCGCAGTCCAACTCATACATACTTTACTAGGCGTCTTGAATACCATTCACACATAGTACATCCATAAACAAACATAATGTAAAATATTCATTTAAAGCAGCGGAAACGTTAATACACGTATTCAAGCCACACGTGGCAAACATGGGCATACAAGCCCCCAAATAGTATTCAAAATAATTTCCATGAGCATTATTGTAATTGTTTAAAACAGAAACGGAAGAAGCACGAACCACGTTCTCCTCCTTTGATCTTCCCGAAGCAACGGGCGTGGTAGCAACCTTCAAGTCCTACCTGAAACTGTGAGGTGGCCTCCCCCGTGAAGGGGAGGTCAGTACTTGGAAGCATTTGACAAGTACAATGACAACTATACTAAGTATAATCAACGTTTCAATTTCCAAGACCCTCAAATAGGGTGATATTACAATATAGGTCATAACTCGTGGTTACCCTCTTTACAAATATACTTACTTTATATATAAAGTCAAGTAGTCGGCCGAAGGCTCATGTTTACTTTGAAAACATTTAACCCCTCCCCCGTGACTTCAAGCCACACCCATCTATATCAGTTTACCATGCTAGAGGCTTCCTCTAGTCATGTTTTGTCGTGCTAGAGGCTGACTCTAGTCACTACATTCGGTGTTAGAGGCTTCCTCTAATCACCTTTCATACTTTGTGCTGGAGGCTTCCTCCAGTCACATTACATTATGCTAGAGGCTTCCTCTAGTCATGTTTTGTCGTGCTAGAGGCTGACTCTAGTCACTACATTCGGTGTTAGAGGCTTCCTCTAATCACCTTTCATACTTTGTGCTGGAGGCTTCCTCCAGTCACATTACATTATGCTAGAGGCTTCCTCTAGTCATCTTACACTACGCTAGAGGCTTCCTCTAGTCGTCCTATACGAATGCTGGAGGCTTCCTCCAGTCATTCCTCATCGTGCTAGAGGCTTCCTCTAGTCACGATACTACTCACTAAGCAAATTCTATGCCTAGGTTTTCTCTATCTTGAGTAGCCTATGAGGCCTACTCCTAATGTAATTTAGCGGTTACCCATTCCTACCTTAAGACATCTCATAAGACTACTTAAGGTGCATCCTTCACAATCCAAGCCCTTAGGATTTGTTCTATCACTTTTTACACTAACATTCCCGACTAGTGAATTCAATACTAATCCATTAGTCTTTAAACAACCAAGATCTTTAATTCATTGTTATAAGGCTCATTCCTACGGATCTTCCACTCCGTGTATGATTTAATCTCAACATAAAAATATCACTTTTATCCATTCATGATTTCTATACATGAAGTAAAAGTATATTTTATCACATAAATTCATGGTTTGTACAATCATTATACCATCATATTTGTAATGCATCATCATACACAATTTTCTCATAAACTTGTATGTTATGCATCTTCTATTCACAACAATAATATTTCCATTTAGGCATTACTAATCATTAATAACCTATGAAAATCACATTTAATTACTTTAGGTAATCTTATGAAATTAACCCAAAGATTATAAACAATATAGTCGGTCATCCTCACCTCAAATGAGCTTTAAAACTTTCCTTCTCGATCCAATGACCAAAGCCTCGGCCAAGAAAGATTGAGGACTGATTCCTTGCTTGGAATTGAGTGTTAAACAGCCTCTTCAAAGTGCTAGTTCAACTCCTAACCGAAGACACAAAAACAGTCCCTAGAACGGGTGTTTCCCGACGAAATCGTTCCCTAACCTTTCAAGGTTTTGTCTAGATTAGTATCTAACTTTTCCAACAATTAAAGTCACTTTATAATAACATTTTATACACTTCAATCAGTGTATAATAGTTCTTCAATCATTTATATGGTTTAGACAATAGAGAGGAAAGTTTTGGATTCAAACTTACCTTGAATACAAAAACGTATTCCGCGAGGTTGTGTTTTGCTCGGACGATTTGGAAGCCTTCCACTACTCCGATTGATGCAAACCAGACCTTCACGGATTCCTCGTCTTGAGAGCTTTCTGTGGGTATCTCGCACGCCTTATTTGGATGTGTATAACTCGAGATATGAAGCAAACAAGTAACCTTACGCACTGGAAAACGAACCTGCGGCAGCTTCCCCTTTCTCTTGCTTTCTTGGTTGTGTGGCTCTCTCCTTCTCCCTTATCCTTGGGAGTTCGAATGAGGGGCTTAAGGGAGTGTCCAAGACCCTTCAATAAGGGTGGATAAGTTGTGTGGAGTGAAATGAATTGGTATGGTCTCCATGAGATGTTTTTAGACATGGGTGGGTCTCACTTTTGATCTCTTTGTCATAAGATGTCTCTTTGTACTCATTCTAATTTATTTAGAACAAGTCAACTCTCTACATCATATTATTGATCTCCATTATGTGTATGATCATCCCAATAATTTACTTGATGGATATTATAGAAGGAAAATCCTACTCCCATTATTTAGCTCAATAATGCCAAAGATGGGGTTATAGGCATTTGTATTCTTCTTTAATCATTCTATCACTTATTTGACATTTGTCATACATATTAATGGGCTACTAGCCATGTGGGTCACTCCCGAGTGGGTCTAGAACGCCATTCTCGAATACTTGCTATTTTTAGCAGGTTGGGCCCCAAATAATGTTTGGGCCGCCCGACCTTCCTCAAATTGTCTTGAAAGATTATGTATCACTATTTAGATAATGTTGGGCTTTTTTTATTTATTTATTAATAAGTCCCGAATAAGTATTTGCAAAACCCGACACTAATGTACGAGTTTGAATAGTACGATATTCAACCATGCACTACGTAGGACATTAATCGTTTTACAATTGTTTGGAGTCGGAAATTCGATACATATATTTGAATTTAAATTGAATTTTCAAGGACGTTCGGGTGCGGTGTCACAAGTTCACCCCCCCTTAACAGGAATTTCGTCCCCGAAATTCACAGCTCTACTCGAATAGAGAAGCGTACTGCTTCCTCATCAAGGCCTCTGTTTCCCATGTCTCTTCTTTGACCCGATCGCTCTTCCAAAGGACTTTAACCATTGGGACTTCTTTGCTCCTCAGTTTCTTCACCTTTCTATCGGTGACCTTGATTGGTTGCACAGCGTAGTTCAAATCCTCACGTACCTCTACAGGTGGTTCCTTCAATACGTGAGAGGGATCATGCACATACTTCTTAAGCATGGATACATGAAATACATTATGTATCTTCTCTAATTCAGGAGTTAACTGCAGACGATATGCTACGGCCCCAATCTTTTCTATAATTCTGAATGGACCTATGTATCGGGGATTAAGCTTTCCTCGGGTTTGGAATCGTATGATTCCTTTCCAAGGAGAAACTTTCAAGAATACCTCGTCATCAACCTTAAACTCTAAGGTTCTCCGGCGCTTATCTGCATAACTCTTTTGTCTATCCTGAGCCGCCTTGAGTCTCTCTCGAATCAACTTTACCTTTGACTTGGTGATCTCCACCAACTCAGTACCCTCGAGTTTGGCCATGCCAACCTCGTCCCAGCATAACGGTGTACGACACCTCCTCCCATACAATGCCTCGTATGGGGGCATGCCGATGCTTGCCTGATAACTGTTGTTATAGGCGAACTCCACAAGTGCTAAGTGGTTGTCCCAACTCCCTTGGAACTCCAATGCACACGCCCTCAGCATGTCTTCTAAGATCTGTATGACTCTTTCAGACTGTCCATCTGTCTGTGGGTGGAAAGCAGTACTGAACTTCAACCTCGTTCCCATAGACTCTTGAAATTTTGGCCAAAAACGTGACGTGAATCGTGGGTCTCTATCGGATACAATGGTCACTGGAACACCATGTAACCTCACGATCTCGTCCGTATACAATTTGGCTAACCTCTCGAGTGGGTAGGTAGTGTTGATAGGTAAAAAGTGTGTCCTCTTTGTGAGCCTATCAACAACAACCCAAACCGCGTCATAGTTCCTGATAGTCCGTGGTAAGCCTACCACGAAATCCATAGTCACGTGCTCCCACTTCCATTCAGGGATGGAAAGTGGTTGTAATAAGCCTGCTGGATGCTGATGTTCTGCCTTAACTTGTTGATAAGTAAGGCATCGACTGATGTACTCGGCTATTTCCCTCTTCATCCCAGACCACCAGTAACTTTCTTTCAAATCACGGTACATTTTCGTGCTCCCAGGGTGCATGGCATAAGCCGATGAATGAGCCTCCTCTAAGATGGACTTTCGGAGCTCATCATCTGACGGTACACACACTCGGTCACGAAATAACAAGAGACCATCGTCTCTTTCCCTGAAATCCTCCACCGGTCCCGCTTGCATGCGTTCCCGGACCTTCATAAGTTCTGTGTCCGTCTCTTGACCCTTCTTGATCTCCTCAAGTAAGGTTGGTCTCACTTCGAATCGTGCCAATAAGGCACCGTCGTTAGATACATCCAATTGGGCCCTCAGTGCCCTCAAACTAGTCAACAATGCCCCAGACGAACTCTTCCGACTGAGGGCATCTGCTACAACGTTTTCCTTGCCTGGATGGTACTCAATAACTAGATGGTAGTCCTTTATCAACTCCATCCACCGTCTCTGTCTCATGTTTAACTCTTTCTGAGTAAACACGTACTTCAAGCTCTTATGATCAGTATATATGTGACACGTCTCTCCGTAGAGATAATGTCTCCAAATCTTCAGTGCAAACACTACTGCTCCAGCTCCAGATCATGGGTAGGATAATTTACCTCATGCTTCTTCAACTGTCGCGAAGCATAGGCAATTACCCTCCCCTCCTGCATCAACACACACCCAAACCCTTGGATGCTCGCATCACTATAGACATCGTACCCCATACCCTGTTTGGGTAATGCAAGTACCGGTGCCTCGGTCAACCTCTTCTTCAGTTCGATGAATCCTTTCTCACATTTGTCATCCCATATAAACTTAGTTCCCTTTCGAGTGAGCTTCGTCAACGGCGATGCCAAAACGGAGAACTTCTCCACGAACTTTCTGTAGTAGCCTGCCAACCCAAGGAAACTACGAATTTCCTTGACGTTCTTTGGTCTCTCCCACTCGGTAATGGCTTCTATCTTCTTGCTATCAATGGCAATTCCCGATCCCGAAACTACATGCCCGAGAAAGCCAATTTCCTTTAGCCAAAATTCACATTTAGAGAATTTGGCATAGAGTTGCTTCCCCTGTAGCGTCTCGAGGACAAGTATCAAGTGCTCCTCATGTTCTTCTTCACTCCTTGAGTAAATCAAGATGTCATCTATGAACACGACCACGAATCGATCCAAGCATTAATGGAATACTCGGTTCATCAAGTCCATGAATGCCGCTGGGGCATTTGTTAACCCAAACGACATAACGAGGAACTCAAAATGCCCATACCTTGTGCGGAAAGCACTCTTTGGTATGTCATCTTTCTTGATCTTCAATTGATGGTACCCCGACCTCAAGTCAATCTTCGAAAACACGGTTGCTCCTCGTAGTTGATCAAACAAGTCATCAATCCTAGGCAAAGGATACCTATTCTTGATTGTGACCTTGTTCAGTCGACGATAGTCAATGCACATTCGAAGTGTCCCACCTTTCTTTTTCACAAAAAGAACTGGTGCTCCCCACGGGGAGTGTCTTGCTCTAATGAAACCACTATCCAATAGCTCTTGCAATTGGGTTTTCAATTCATTAAGTTCAGCAAGTGCCATCCGACATGGCGGTATAGAGATTGGTTTCGTACCGGGTTCGACCTCGATCACAAATTCAATCTCCCTATTAGGTGGAAGCCCCGGTATGTCTTTAGGGAAAACATCCGGGTACTTACAAACCACCCTCACATCATCGATGTTCGTTTCCTCTTTGGTTATGTCAACCACGTATGCTAGATATGCGTGGCATCCCTTTCTCATCCTACTTCTCGCTCTCACGACGAATATGATACATCTGTTTGATCTCCCTCGATCGCCCTCGAAGCGTAGGGTCTCCCCATCATTGCCTTCGAGTTTAAGAACCTTCGTGTAGCAATCTACCCTAGCATGGTTCCTTTCTAGCCAATCCAACCCTAGGATTGCATCGAATTCAATCATGCTCAGCGGTACGAAGTCACACGTCAAGGTTTGACCATTAACTTCCACCCCACAAGATGGATTGTAACGAGTTGTTTCCACGTCATCCCCTAGTGGTGTTGATACCACTAAGGTTTGCATCAATGGTGCGGATTGCACTTCCAAACTCTTGGCGAACGCTTCATTCACAAATGAACGTTGCGCCCCGGTATCGATAAGGATTCGCGCATCCTTCCCATTAATCTTTAGTGTCCCTACATTCATGAACCATGTAAGACATCTTTCCTACCCTCCCTACTCATTTAGAGAGGTTTATTATGTTCACACACGTGTTTGAGATCAAGAACGGGTCTTAACGTTGCAATACGGCGCAAAAAAGTCGACTTTGGGCTGTCCAGGAGGTACGCACGGCGTGCCTAGGAGGTACGCACGGCGTGCGTGTCTTATAACCTCAAAACGGAGCTACTGCCACCAACGCACGGACCAACGCACGGACAACGCACGTCCGTGCGTATAGCAATTTCTTCCCGGTTGCTACTGCCACCAACGCACGGACCAACGCACGGACAACGCACGGCCGTGCGTATAGCAATTTCTTCCCGGTTGCTACTGCCACCAACGCACGGACCAACGCACGGACAACGCACGGCCGTGCGTATGGTCCAGCCTGGTGTGCGTTGGCAAAAATCAGCCGTCTTTCACCCGATTTTCGCTCCGTTTGACCCCCAAGCTTCGTGCAACGATCCCAACGACTAGCAACCTCAATTTATGGACTAATTAAGGATAAAAAACAAGTATACAAGAGGTACTACCTTCAACGGAATCCAGGTTAGCTTGAGCATCCGCCTCCGTCATCGCATAGACCCTAGCTTGGGTCCTTCCTTGGTTCACGGATGGCGCGTTGCTCGTGCTTGCTCCCCCATGTCCCCTGCTCCCTTGAGAAACCTCGGTTTGGTTTTCATTTCTTGTAGTTCCACCACTTGACCCCGAAGTTTGGTTTTGCACAATTTGTGGGCAACTCACTCTCGTGTGCCCGACCTCTGTGCATTGATAGCACCTGGGAGGGTCCTGACACTTACCCGAGTGGTGTTTCTTGCAATTCTTGCACTTAGGTACCCTCGAACCTTTTGACCTCGAGTTCGGGCCACCCAAGCCTCGACTCCACTCAAGTGATAGTGTCTGCGCCCTGAAGGTTTTGTCACCCTCAACGTTTGTCCTCCTTGAATGTCTTTGGGAATCGTTGTCTCCCCGCTTCCTTTTCCTTACTAATGGTATGCCCTCAGCTTGCCTAGCTTGGCGTTTTTGTATAAGTCTCACACGTTCACGTTGAAGCCAATCTATGACCATGCCCATTTGTTCAATGGGTGCACCATCAAGGTTCTCATCACTCAAATCATCTCCCTCGTCACCCGAAGCCTTGAGTGTTTCAATTTTGCTATGACAAGGTGATTCTTCATTGGTTCTAACATGACCGCCACTCACGATTTGAGCTTCTAGAATTTCGTGAACCTTTATTCCTACGGGCTTTTCTCGGTTGGCATGCCCGGTTCCACCCGGTGCAAACCCTTCCGAGTTCTCCCTATTCATAGTACCACAATCACCCTCCATCACTGAAAGAAATAATTGGAATGAGTCATTAGACTCGTTTCAAATGTCAACTGACAGATAGGTACTTAAGACATCTCTTGGGCCAAGTCGCCGCCATACCAATCGTTAAGGGCGCCATCTTAACAATTAGAGACCTTGCAACTCAAACACCAAAAGTTCTTAAGTACAAAACGTTTTTGCTCATGGTTTTCAAAAAAAACATTTTGAAAAGAGAATTTTGAGACTTCATTATGAAGTTTATGGACTAAGGCTCTGATACCAACTTAATTGTCACGCCCCGGACCTACCGGACACGTCAACAACCCGCCGTACAGTACGAATAGTCAACCGCAGTCCAACTCATACATACTATACTAGGCGTCTTGAATACCATTCACACATAGTACATCCATAAACAAACATAATGTAAAATATTCATTTAAAGCAGCGGAAACGTTAATACACGTATTCAAGCCACACGTGGCAAACATGGGCATACAAGCCCCCAAATAGTATTCAAAATAATTTCCATGAGCATTATTGTAATTGTTTAAAACAGAAACGGAAGAAGCACGAACCACGTTCTCCTCCTTTGATCTTCCCGAAGCAACGGGCGTGGTAGCAACCTTCAAGTCCTACCTGAAACTGTGAGGTGGCCTCCCCCGTGAAGGGGAGGTCAGTACTTGGAAGCATTTGACAAGTACAATGACAACTATACTAAGTATAATCAACGTTTCAATTTCCAAGACCCTCAAATAGGGTGATATTACAATATAGGTCATAACTCGTGGTTACCCTCTTTACAAATATACTTACTTTATATATAAAGTCAAGTAGTCGGCCGAAGGCTCATGTTTACTTTGAAAACATTTAACCCCTCCCCCGTGACTTCAAGCCACACCCATCTATATCAGTTTACCATGCTAGAGGCTTCCTCTAGTCATGTTTTGTCGTGCTAGAGGCTGACTCTAGTCACTACATTCGGTGTTAGAGGCTTCCTCTAATCACCTTTCATACTTTGTGCTGGAGGCTTCCTCCAGTCACATTACATTATGCTAGAGGCTTCCTCTAGTCATGTTTTGTCGTGCTAGAGGCTGACTCTAGTCACTACATTCGGTGTTAGAGGCTTCCTCTAATCACCTTTCATACTTTGTGCTGGAGGCTTCCTCCAGTCACATTACATTATGCTAGAGGCTTCCTCTAGTCATCTTACACTACGCTAGAGGCTTCCTCTAGTCGTCCTATACGAATGCTGGAGGCTTCCTCCAGTCATTCCTCATCGTGCTAGAGGCTTCCTCTAGTCACGATACTACTCACTAAGCAAATTCTATGCCTAGGTTTTCTCTATCTTGAGTAGCCTATGAGGCCTACTCCTAATGTAATTTAGCGGTTACCCATTCCTACCTTAAGACATCTCATAAGACTACTTAAGGTGCATCCTTCACAATCCAAGCCCTTAGGATTTGTTCTATCACTTTTTACACTAACATTCCCGACTAGTGAATTCAATACTAATCCATTAGTCTTTAAACAACCAAGATCTTTAATTCATTGTTATAAGGCTCATTCCTACGGATCTTCCACTCCGTGTATGATTTAATCTCAACATAAAAATATCACTTTTATCCATTCATGATTTCTATACATGAAGTAAAAGTATATTTTATCACATAAATTCATGGTTTGTACAATCATTATACCATCATATTTGTAATGCATCATCATACACAATTTTCTCATAAACTTGTATGTTATGCATCTTCTATTCACAACAATAATATTTCCATTTAGGCATTACTAATCATTAATAACCTATGAAAATCACATTTAATTACTTTAGGTAATCTTATGAAATTAACCCAAAGATTATAAACAATATAGTCGGTCATCCTCACCTCAAATGAGCTTTAAAACTTTCCTTCTCGATCCAATGACCAAAGCCTCGGCCAAGAAAGATTGAGGACTGATTCCTTGCTTGGAATTGAGTGTTAAACAGCCTCTTCAAAGTGCTAGTTCAACTCCTAACCGAAGACACAAAAACAGTCCCTAGAACGGGTGTTTCCCGACGAAATCGTTCCCTAACCTTTCAAGGTTTTGTCTAGATTAGTATCTAACTTTTCCAACAATTAAAGTCACTTTATAATAACATTTTATACACTTCAATCAGTGTATAATAGTTCTTCAATCATTTATATGGTTTAGACAATAGAGAGGAAAGTTTTGGATTCAAACTTACCTTGAATACAAAAACGTATTCCGCGAGGTTGTGTTTTGCTCGGACGATTTGGAAGCCTTCCACTACTCCGATTGATGCAAACCAGACCTTCACGGATTCCTCGTCTTGAGAGCTTTCTGTGGGTATCTCGCACGCCTTATTTGGATGTGTATAACTCGAGATATGAAGCAAACAAGTAACCTTACGCACTGGAAAACGAACCTGCGGCAGCTTCCCCTTTCTCTTGCTTTCTTGGTTGTGTGGCTCTCTCCTTCTCCCTTATCCTTGGGAGTTCGAATGAGGGGCTTAAGGGAGTGTCCAAGACCCTTCAATAAGGGTGGATAAGTTGTGTGGAGTGAAATGAATTGGTATGGTCTCCATGAGATGTTTTTAGACATGGGTGGGTCTCACTTTTGATCTCTTTGTCATAAGATGTCTCTTTGTACTCATTCTAATTTATTTAGAACAAGTCAACTCTCTACATCATATTATTGATCTCCATTATGTGTATGATCATCCCAATAATTTACTTGATGGATATTATAGAAGGAAAATCCTACTCCCATTATTTAGCTCAATAATGCCAAAGATGGGGTTATAGGCATTTGTATTCTTCTTTAATCATTCTATCACTTATTTGACATTTGTCATACATATTAATGGGCTACTAGCCATGTGGGTCACTCCCGAGTGGGTCTAGAATGCCATTCTCGAATACTTGCTATTTTTAGCAGGTTGGGCCCCAAATAATGTTTGGGCCGCCCGACCTTCCTCAAATTGTCTTGAAAGATTATGTATCACTATTTAGATAATGTTGGGCTTTTTTTATTTATTTATTAATAAGTCCCGAATAAGTATTTGCAAAACCCGACACTAATGTACGAGTTTGAATAGTACGATATTCAACCATGCACTACGTAGGACATTAATCGTTTTACAATTGTTTGGAGTCGGAAATTCGATACATATATTTGAATTTAAATTGAATTTTCAAGGACGTTCGGGTGCGGTGTCACACCTACAACCTTTACCTATCCCTACAAGGGTATGGTCGGCCATATCTATGGATTTTATAGAAGGTCTCCCGAAATCTTTTGGAAAGGAAGTCATCTTGGTGGTGGTAGATAGACTCAGCAAAGCAGCTCACTTCTTACCCTTATCACACCCATTTTCTGCCATAGATGTAGCTCAACTATACATGGATCATGTATATAAGCTTCATGGTTTGCCAGATTCCATTGTCACTATAGAGATTCTATTTTTCTAAGTGAATTTTGGACTGAACTTTTCAAATTACAGGGAGTTGAGCTTTTGAAATCTACAACTTATCTCATCCACAAACTGATGGCCAAACTGAAGTGGTCAACAGGTGCTTAGAAACATATTTGATGTGTATGTGTAATGCTCATCCGGTATCCCGGAGTAAATGGCTATCCCTAGCAGAATGGTGGTATATTACTTCATTTCACACTGCTACTAAGTGTACTCCTTATGAAATTTTATATGGTCAAGTTCCTCCTTTGCATTTACCATACTTGCTGGGTGAATCCCAGAATGCTGCAGCGGACAGAAGTTTGGTTCAAAGAGAAAAGATGATGAAGGAATTACAATTTTAGTTGCAGAAGACTCAAAACAGGATGAAACAACAAGCTAATAAACATAGATCAGATAGGGTGTTTCAAATTTCAGATTGGGTATATTTGAAGCTTCAGTATTACAGACAAGCCTCTGTGGTTGTTCGCCCAAATCAGAAACTAGCACCTAAGTTTATGGTCCTTTTTAAGTCATTGATACTATTGGAAAGTTGCCTATAAACTAGCTTTGCAGCAAGTTCTCAAATTCATAACGTTTTTCATGTGAGCCAGCTTAAAAAATGTCATGATCCTGCATCTACAGCTGCTGATTTACCCACATTTTTTCATGATTCAAGCCTACCAAAAGCGCCTGAAGCAATATTAGAATGAAGAATGGTGAAAAGAAAAAATTATGCTGCTATTGAAATTCTCAATAAAGGCAAGGGTTGCCCTTAGAAAATGCTTCTTGGATGTTTGAACAGGATTTCAGGCAACAATTTCCTGAATTTCATCTTTGAGGACAAAGATGTTGAGCAAGGGAGTTTTGATATAGTATAACTAATTCCAGATCATAAAAGGAAGTCAGTTAGAATAAAATTGTTACTGGTTGTTATCAGTTAGTATTGTAAACTGAAACTTGTATAAACCAGGACTCCTGGCTTGTAATTAGGACACGATGAATACAAAGCTTGGGAAAACTGTCAAATAGATCCCCGTACTATGTTCAATAAGTCAATTAGGTCCTCCTACTATTATATCAACCAATTAAACCCTCAAACTTATAAAAAAACATCCAATTCAGCGATTTAGCCGGTATTCAACAGGTTTGCCGGTAAACCAGCTTACCTGGCTACGTACTTGAAATTATTTTCTTTTAATTTTTCTTTAACAATTTTTTTTGCATACATCATCATCTCCCCCAGATCCTGCAAGGCTGCGAGCCTGCGACCGATCACAACATCTCCCCAACCTCTTTGATTGCACAGAGAAATTCAATCAATAAGAAGCAAGCAAATTAATAAATTAAAATTACGTGTACTTATGGTTTAATGATTAATCCATTTAGAAAAGCTCAGACCTCAAACACTCTTTTTTCTTTCACCTTTATGTTACTGTCTTGACTGAGGAATTTCCTTAAACACTTTCAAGTGCTGAATTTTGTTTGTGAAGAATTCTTCACCTATTTACGGACGCCATCAAGTCCATTCATTTACAAAATTAATCAATCCTTTTTTTTTGTATTGGAAACACATGGGATCCAAATCACGAAGGGATTCCCATTAAGCACCTTGAGCCAGGCGAGATCTCCGTCTCGAACTTCCCATCTCAGCCATGGCTTCCGTCCAAAATCAGCTTCACCGTCCAAGACAGTAACAACCCTAGGCCTTCCAACGAGAGACGAAAGATAGAGATCCAAAACGAAATTGAAATCGCGAGTAGCGGCGAGGAGAGCAGTTTGGCGACGACCATGGCACCTTCAGTCGCTGAAGAAGATTGCTTAAGATAGAGTTTATAAAAAACAAAGAAAAACATGAAAATAAAAGCCACATGGATAGCCACGTATGTATTTAACCGGAAAACCGGAGGTTTACAGACTAAAAAGTCAAATTGACATTTTTTTCATAGTTTGAGGATTGAATTGAATTGATTGTTTTTAAAGTTGGAGGATCTAATTGACTTATTGAACATAGTATGAGGACTTATTTGACAGTTTTCCCTACAAAGCTTCTTGTTCCCATCATATCTTCTTCTCTCATTCTATTTCATTTTATTCTCATCCTCCATTAATCAATCCAGTTCGAGCTAAATTCTTCATTACTGATTAGCTCCACAGATTGAAACATACAGGGTCAATTCTTCAATAGAATCAACTTGTATCATAAAATTGCCGGGTGAGATATGTTAAAGCGAGAGATGAGTGTGCAGAACGGTAGAAGATACAGATGGAAAGAACTTTGTTTTTTGGGGATGAAGCAGCGCCCTTTCAAAATTCTTGAACATGAACATCACGCTAAAAAATTAGGCAGCCACATGACAGGAAGATGGGAGAGGAGAGAAAAGTGGAAAGGGGAACACGTAAGCTTGAATGAGGGCATAACACTATTTTTATTTATGAGCTATTTACTTTCTTAAACTTCCTCCGTCCCCGAAACAACTTCCCGGTTTGACCTACACAAATATTAAGGAAATAAACTTATTACCAAGGGGTAAATTTTACTGTTTTGACACTGTTTCGTCACTATTTGGCACTGTTTGACATTGTTTTGCACTGTTTAGATGTAGGTAACTTTCCATTTAAGAAAATGGGAAGTTAAATTAGGGACATCCAAATAAGGAAAGTGAGAACTTGTTTCAGGGACGGAGGGAGTATATAAATAGAATAGAAGTTGGCATAGAGTGCCTATATGGTACATCCGGGTGTACGTACACCCGGCCCAACTAAGGAAGGCAGCCCATCAATTAATACATGTCAATTTTTTTCGATAGCATTTTTGTAATTTAAGCGAAAAATCACGGCTTCCGCTAAATGAGCAATATTGTGCGTTTAGTGCACATTGATATGAAAATCGTACGGTTTGTTAGTTGGACATCACGACATTTTAATTGTGCATCAAACATCGGCTATTGAGATGAAAATCATGGTTTCTTGTGAATGAGCATTAATGAACTTTTAATAAACATCAGACCTTTTATGGTGAGTATTAGGAGTCTAATATTCAGAATCATGATCTCTACTACATAACTTCTAATTCACTTTTTTTGTTATTTTTTCTTTTATAAAAACTTAATAAATTAGATTTATAATCAACTCCTATGAATTTCAATATGTGATTTTAATGCAAAAAAATACTTTAAAAAAATGCATTGATATGACATTTAGAAAATGAGCATAAGATCAGTACCAGATGAGCATACGTAACTTACAAAATGTTCATTGATAAAAAAATCGTGAGTTTTGCTAGTTGGACATAATGACATTTTCATTGAGCATCAAACCTCCTCTATTGAGATGAAATCACAATTTTTGTTAAATGAGCATTAATATAATGAACTTTTAATGTGCATTTTAGGAACCTAACAATGTGATCTAATGCATTAAACTTATTCGGTTGAGTATTAGGAACCTAACAATGTGATCTAATGTCATATGCAACTTTTAAAATTTGCATGAATATGACCTTTTAAAAATGAGCATAGTATGAGTACAAATCGAACAAACGTAACTTACAAAATGAGTATTGATATTAAGTTTTTTAGTCGAACATCAAGACATTTTTATTGAACATCAAATCTCCTTTATTGAGTATTTAAAACATGCAATTGAGTATCATGGTCTGTGCTCATATATCTATAATCGACTCCTACATTAATCTAAAAAATTAATAAACTGAAACATTTAATATGGAGTAATATTTTATATTATACATTTTCATAATAATTGAATATAACATTAAAGTAGAATAATTAAAAGGAAAAAAATTGAATACAAAAGAATATACCATTTTCAATGTAAATTGAACATACATTTTATAATTGAAAAAAAGAGAACAAACAAAAACAACAAAAAACAAAAACAAGAGGAGAATAAACAAAAGAGAAGAAAAGAAAGGAGAACGTATGAAGGCTAATGAAGCAGAGGAAAAAACGTACGGAAAACGCATGAACGAGTGGAGCAGCGGCTGAAAAAGGAAGGAGCTCAATCTATTAGGGTTGGTTTGCAACCGCTTTTAAAAAAGCACTTCTAAGCTTTTGGCTTTAAAAAAGTACTTATTTTCCCAAACACTACAACTTTTATTTTTCTCGGCTTCCGCGTCAAAAGTGCTTTTACTTTTTCTATTACACAAAAAGCACTTATTTTACCAAACACTACCTACTTTTACTTTTCAAAATCACTTTTTTCTCAAACACTATCAACTTTTATTTAATCACTTCTCCCCATTTCATTAAAAAAAGCACTTTTTTGAAAGCAGAAGCTATTGCAAACAGACCCTTAATAAGCCTCAAATTGCTACTAATTTAAAAAAAACGGATGTACATGTACACCCGGATGTAGGTATAAATTATTGCTCTGTCACAAATTGAGGAAATTCCGTCTTATAGATAACAGTAATAATACATTATTTGTGATGTACGTTATTGGAGATTTCCAATATAACAAATGTAGGGAGTGTTTGCAATTGTTTCAACTTTAAAAAAATGATTTTTTAAAGTGATTTTGGGAAAAGTGATTAATAGTAAAAGTTGGTAGTGTTTGAGAAAAAAGTGATTCTGAAAAATTAAGAGCCCGTTTGGAGAACTCTGTTTTCGGCTTATCAGGCTTATCAGCCAGCTTTTTCACCAAACACGTAACTTTTACTTTCGCGCGCTGAATTGTGTAATAAGCCGAAAAAGTAAGGTTGGAGTTACTTTTCTGGCTGTATTGACTGAAGTTACTATAGAGGACCATTTTAGCTATTTTTACATATAATTTTTTCTTTAATTTATTAATAAAATATATTTTTAAAATATTTTTTTCTTAAATCAGCAGAATCAGCCAAAACAGCCACTCCAGCCAGAATATCATAAATTTCAGCAGAATCAGCCAAAACAGCCTATTTTGGCGCTACCAAACGGGCTCTAAAGTTGGTAGTGTTTAGTAAAATAAGTACTTTTTGTGTAATAGAAAAAGTGAAAAGCAGTTTAAAACACCCTTCCACCTGCTTCCAACTTTTAGCTTTTAAGTGATTAATTTAAGCAGAAGCTGTCATTTGAAAACACTCTTTTTAGCTTTTTTAAAGCCAAAAGCTGAAAAGCACTTTTTTTAAGCAACCGCAAACACTGCTGTAATCAATCCCGCTGTGGCTATATATGAGACGGAGAAATATTAATTGAGTAGGTGGGTAAGGATGTTTTCTTTTGGACTGAAATTTGCTGGTCTGGTCTGGTCTAATATGGTCTGGTCTGGTCTGTTTAAGTCTGGTCTGAACTAGTCTAGTCTGGTAAACGTCTGGTCTCTGTGTATTATATAACTATCCAAGTCTGGTCTGGTCTGGTCTGGTCTGTTTAAGTCTGGTCTGGTCTGGTTTGTTTAAGTCTGGTCTGATCTGGTCTGGGACTGAAAACAGACCAAAAGAAAACATCCTAACTTCCTTGCTAATTTGGTATTACTTCCCATAGGCCATAACCCTGGTGTTAATGAGCTCCGCCTCCCACTTTTGCTAGGCATTAAAGAAAGTGTGACAAGTTCCATGATCCTTTTGTATAAGGCAATGACAATCCTACAAAGGAGTGAATTAATATATAAAAACTTGACTCCCTATTATATAGGGGTGTGTCTTTGTTATATATCGATTGTTCTTTACAACATTTTATTTATTATTGCACCGTTCATAAGTGGATGGTTAGACATTTTTATTTCCCAGGCTTAAGAAATGGCTTTCTTTGCAACCACTTCTGCTTAAATAAAAGCACTTTTTGATAAAAAGTGATTAGTAGTAAAAGTTGGTAATGTTTGGTAAAATAAATGTTTTTTGTGTAATAGAAAAAGTAAAAAGTAGATTGTACAAGGAAGCCGAGAAAGTAAAAGTTGGTAGTGTTTGGTAAAATAAATGCTTTTTTCTTAAAAAAAAAAGCCAAAATCACTTTTCTTAAATGGTTGCAAACAAAGCCGTAGTAGCCAGCTTTTCTTTTTTTTATTGTACTCAACTGTAGATAGAATGAGGGGGAGGAACGTTAATAAAGGAAAGGTGTTGCAAAAAAGGTGATGCAAAGGAGGGTAGGGATGATCACGATCGGATCCACATCTGACTAGATTTTTTATTCTTTTCTGGTCGAGAAATCAGAAACTGGCAGTAAATAATCCAAACAAACCTACAAATTGCACCTTCTGCGATGTTTTCTAGTAAATGCTACCCCTCCGTCCCAAATTATACGATATTTTTTGGTTTACGATGTTTGATCGACGATAAAGCAAACAGATTCATGTGTGCACTCAAATTAATTTTAGAAAAAAAGAATTACATATTCAGAAACTACATTAAAACCGCTACAAAATCTGCAAAAAATAATTCAAATTTCATAAAATTATGATATATAAAGTAAGAGATTAAGAGTGATTTGTGTTGACCCATGAATAGTAAATACATCTTATAAAATGGGACAGAGGGAGTACTACGTATATCAAAGGTGAATTTATGTTTTGCTAACATAGTCTTACACTCTTAATATGATGGCTTTTGTTTCTTTATTACTCGCTCCGTGTTCTTCTAAGAATGTTTCATCTTTCCTTTTCGACCCGTCCCATTAAGATCGTCTCATACCAAATGTTGTAAACTTTGTACGGTTCTAAATCATACTTATTTTATTCTCACTTTATGAATTCAATATCAACCACATAAACCCACTTTTTTAATAACTGTATCCCTCCTTATGTCCCAATGTTAATGGGACGAAGTTGGTAGTTTTTTAGTCTCACTTTGTGTGGTTTCCATGTGAACTTGTGAGCCATTGTTGACACCTATATGAGGTATCCATATAATTATTTATATGGGACGAAGTTGGTAGTTTTTTAGTCTCACGAAGGTGGGAAAGGTATCCATAATTTTTTTCATTTTTATGGGTTTTTACTATTTTTTATTATTTTTTAAAAAAAATTAAAAAAAATAAAAAATTAATTTTTCTATTTTATAAATATTTTATTAATTTTTTATAATTTTTTTACGTTTTTAAAAATATTTTTTACGTTTTTTTATGATTTTTATTATGAATTAAAGAATTTCATTATGAATTAATACTCTAAGGGGTATTTAGAGTAGAAAATCAATGTTTAGTCCTATTTAAGGAATTTTAAAAGTAGTAGTCCTATTTGTGTTTTTTAGGAACTCATTAGTCCTATTTAGGATAATTTCCGGGGAAAATACTGTCAGGCAAAGTCGGGTGATTTCAAAACCTATGCTTAAAAAATCGACCCGGACCGGCCGAGTCAACCTAGGGCTAGGACTTTGGAATCAAGAACCGGAAAACCGAACTGGACTGAACCGTTATGACCCGGTTCGGTTCCAAAATTTATTGTTTATTTATTAATGGTTCGGTTCCTATTTTTTATTAACGGTTCGGTTCTCGATTCTTGAAAAAAAAATGTACCTCGAACCGTTATACGAAGTATATAATAATTAAAATTATATATATTTCTTATTAGTATATATTTTTAATGTATATTTACTTATCTATTTTTATATCACATTCACTATTTTAGTTTAGTTATTTAACCATTTAAAATTATTTTTCATTTTAAGTGGTTTTCTTGGGCTTCTTTAACGAATATCTGTTTTTGTTTTATTTACTAAAATTTGCAGTTTCTTATGTATTTATGTTTTATACGTTGTCATTGAGGTTTGAAATGATGTCCAACATATTCGTATTGTAATTTCAAACGTTGGATGTCTTTTTGACACAAATTTAACCGTTATTTTCAAGATTTTTTTTAAAGATTAGGAACCGTTAAAATGTTAAATGACAAGAACCGAACCGTTAAGAACGGTTCAGTTTCTTATGTGTTCTATAAAATAATTTATAAGAACTGAACCGTTAGTAAATTTTCATATTTTCAAACGGTTCCACATATTTTACCTAGGAACCGAACCGGTCCCAAGCCTAAGTCAACCCGGAACCCGATGACAACCCGGACAAAACCCGGTTGAGATAGTCAAAAACCCAAAAACGGTCTAAAACCGGAAAAACCCGGTTGATCCGGGAAAACTCGGTCCAGACCCAGACCCGAAAACCCCGGTTTTGGTGTTTTTTCCAAAAAAGTAATTTTTTAATATGTTAAATCATTTTTTAAACCAATAAAATTGCAATTTCAATACCCTAAAAAGAAAAACTATGTAATATATTTATATATTTATTTAAGAATGAAAATCATGTTAAATTATATTATAAATGTACAATACTAAAAAAATATCATTATATATTTTAATAGGATCAAATTATACTTTGGAATATTATGAGAGTGTATTAAATGCTTCATAAGTATTATCAGTAGTTGATTATTATGAATAAATTAATAATAGCTACCTTTTATTACAATTTTGTATATAATTATATGTTTATTATTAATTGTTGACCGGTTTTCCAAAGTGGACCAGATTGTCCCATTGGGTCCAGGTTGACTCGTGACCCAATCATGTGACCGGGTCGCTTCCTAGTCCGATTTTTTAAACATAGTTCAAAACATAACAATAATTACTTTTATTTATGAAATAAAAATAGATGTTCATATTTTGGAACTAAAAAACGATTTAATTCATATTTATGGTGATTTCTTTTAAAAATACGGAGTATATTTCTAGGAGTTGCAAAAAAGATTATTACTACTCCGTCCCTTAAAACTTTGCCAACTTTCCTTTTTTGGATGTTCCACTAACTTTGCCACTTTCCCTTTTAAGTAAAAAATTTGTAGTTCCAGTTAATTCTCTCTCATCTGCACAAGTCTCAACCACACAGTTTTTACTTTATTAATCTTCGGGCGGCCGTGCCGGTCAAACTTGGCAAGTTTTAAAGGACGGAAGTAGCATATTTTAAGGACGGAAAATATATTTAAACTACAAAAGCCATAAAGTTCAAGACATTGTTCACCCTTTGCAAAATATTTTGCAACGCCCGGTAAAACAATTTGACTGGGTTGTTTGATGCCATGCAATCTGATGGCAATGAATTGACAGATAAATACGGAGTAAATGTGTAAAAGATCCTTCTTAATCTCGCCATAATGCACCGGTATATGTCATAAACTCACAACTCACGCCCGCCTCGGCTTGCGTAATTTTGAATTCCCACTCATGTCGAGGCCGTTTGGCAACACTGTTTTTCGGCTTATCAGGCTTATCAATAACTTTTTCACCAAACACGTAATTTTTGCTTTTGCGCGCTGAATTGTTTAATAAGCAAAAAAAAGTAAGGTTGAAGTTATTTTTCTGGCTATATTAGCTGAAGTTACTGTAGATGACCATTTTAGCTATTTTTACATATAATTTTTTCTTTATTTTATTAATAAAATATATTTTAAAAATATTTTTTTCTTAAAACAGCAGAATCAGCTTATGCAACCACTTCAACCAGAACTTCATAAATGTTAGCATAATCATCCAAATCAGCCGATTTTCAGGGTGATTTACCAAAATACGGGAATCCTCAACATTCCTTGCCAAATCACGGGGAAATAATTAGGGTTCCAAAAAAGCGAGAGTCGGAATTAACGACTAGCTGATTCTCCCTTAATTGGGCTAGTAGTCGGATACACCAATTCCGACAAGGTGTATATTTTATTTTTTAAATTCAGTTTTATTTGCAATGAAGTGATTTGAAAAAAGGGGCTGAAAAAAGTTCCGATTTTTTAATAAAATGCTTTAAATTCCGAATTGGCACCATCCCTTTGAATGATTTTTTTGAATTAAAAAAAATCAGTTTTTTGGAATTGAAGTGATACATACCGTGCAATTTATTTAAAATGAATAAATAAAAAATATTGATTACTTTATTTTATTTTTTAATTCATCCCCATTGCTAAACACAAGTTACCCTGCAAGTAATCTAGATGCACAGTCTAGACGCAACATATACCAAGTTCTTATATTTTGGCAATTTTCCGCAAATTAATCTAATTTCGGAAAATCCCTCACCTCTAACATGATTTAGAATAGTCTCGTGTATATTTATGTGATTAAATTTCATCATCTTTTTGCAATGTAGAGCCATTCCAATGAACCATCACAATGTGAAAACATAATCGTCAAACTCATTACTTTATTGCTCACTATAACCACGAAAAGTCAACACGTGTGTCATTAAAGGTCTAAAACAACTCACACTTGCATTTGAATGAGTCTGATATGCTGCTAGGGGTGAGCAAATAATCGACAAAACCGATAAAACCGAAAACTGATACCCGAACCGACCGAAAAAGTCGGTTATCGATCGGTCATCGAATCAGTTATTTCATATTAAAAGAAGTCGGTTACTCGGTTATTCGGTTAGCGGTCGGTTATTTTAGTCGGTTATCGGTCGGTTAACCGAAAACCGAAGTATTGTCTACTCCGTCTAAACGTTTGCATATACTTCATGTATGCTATGATGTTTCACTTAATAACATATCATAATTACTCTAAGAAATAATGTCAAATATATGCACAAATTGAATATTGTGGATACAAATATGTCTTTTCTTACTTTAATGACTATAACTGTAATTTGAATGTGCATGATTGTAAATGAATGGTATACTCATGTTAACTTTTGTCTCCTTCATAAAAAACTTTAGTCATATTTAAGTTTACTTTAGTATTAGTATGTAGTACGATAGTAATATTTAAAGAAATCCCTCATATTTTAATAAATTTCATGTATTTAGTATTTAGTGGTTGACCCAAAAAAGATAAGTTACCAGCAGCGTAAAAAAAAAACTAATTTTATTATGAGATAATTCAATTCATCTTATTTATTTCATGAATGGAGAAAAAGCATTTTATATTATATATGATCAATTATTTCATTCATTTTTGTTTTGTAGTGTAAAAATCAATTATTTTCATCCATTTTTGTATAAAATGTTTTTTCTAATATGTTTATTTAAAGCATTCGAATTTCTGAAAAATATATGCTTAAAAATTTTATATGGTCAGTTATTGTCGGTTCGGTTACCGACTGAAACCAAACTACGTTTTTCGGTCGGTTATAGTGATGTTATCGGTCGGCTTTCGGTCGGTTATTAGAGTGAAAAAACATGGTCGGTTTATTTTTATTTTTGGGTCAGGTCTAGCCCCCCCCCCCCCCCAATTTTATGCTTATGTACTCTTCCGAATTATTAATAAAATAACGGCAGATGACCCCCGGCATTTGCCCCACTCATTTTGGTGGTTTGCCATTCCGGGGTAAAAAAAACATGGTCGGTTTTTCGGTTATCGGTCGGTTATTTGACCGACGGACCGAATGCTCACCCCTATATGTTGCAACCAATACTTGTATTCCTAGAGACACATGCGTTTCCTGAAAGACTTTGCCTTTTTTAAACACCTAATTTAAAATTATCCTTAATTGTTACTGATTTTTAAAAAGGAGAGGGGCGGGGGGGCATTAAGTATATTGTAACCAGTAATACTAATTTTTTTTTACCCGAAGCGGGGATGCCTGCCCCCTCGTGTCCCTCCCTAGCTCCGCACTGATAACAAAAGTATTACACTCACTAGACATTTCTATATAGTACTCCCTCCGTCCCAGAAAATTCTTCCAACTTTCCTTTTTGGGACGTCCCAGAAAATTCTTCCAACTTCACCTTTTTGATTATTTGTGTGGCTCACATTCATTTCACCTTTTTCTTACACAACTACAACCACACATTTCCACTTTATTCTCACTTTCTTAAACTCCGATCCAAGTCAAACTAGGAAGAATTTTCTGGGACGGAGGGAGTATATACTACTTTCATTTTTAAATAAATGCAACATGTTGAATTTTAGAGTATTCACATGTTATACTTTGACTACGTTTTATTTATTAATGTATTAATATTTTTTATGAAAATAATATTTTTAAATTTGTCTCATTGTAAATTTTAAAAATCTAATTTTTAATTTTTTTACTAATACAAAATTATATATATTAATGGTCAAAGTTGTGTCTCGACAAGTATGAAACATTGACGGTTGCATTTATTTAAGAAAGGAACAAGTATTAAATATATTAAGAGAAGAAGATATTTTTTGTATTAAAAAATTGACAATGGGAATGAGTTTTATAGGATATATTAATTGTTTTTGGCTTTTACTCTAGTTGGAAGTGCCAATTCCTGTTCACCCAAAATGGAATCCGTTTTTTGTTTTGGAATTAAAAATAAAATAAAATTGGTGCTCAACCTTGTCGGAATTGCCAAATCCGACAGGAGGATATATTAATTGTTTTTAAGCCTAAGCCCTAGTCGGAATTGGGAGTTCCAACTCTCGTATTTTGGTATTGGCTTGTCAGACAAAAAATTCCCGTGTTTTGGTAATTTCCTCCGATTTTCATGCTACCAAACAGTCTCGTCATACACTTGATTCTTTACTAGATGCAAAGCTTTGTGTGGTTTATCGATCCATGGGTGATGGCGTGGTGCAGCAACAACTCGATCATTCAATAATGAAAGATGAAGCAATATATCTTAGAGAAGCGCGTTGAATGATGAAGATAGAAAAAATTCAATTTTGGCGGTAGATAAGATCGAAACGCGAATTTGGATGACCAAAAGTTCAACATTGATGATGATAATACATAAAAAGTTTATGAGGCTGAAATACAAAGGTATAAAGAAAGAGACAATCAAAGTTTGGTAAATCCCTTTCAATTCAGAGAAGTACGTACATTTTATTCCGTTTCATTACACAAAGAAAGAAGAAGAGAAAATCGACTAAATAGAACTATAACATGACAAGTTTTCTTATAAGAGTTGCATTATTTTCTTCCCAATATAGGACTCATAAACTCCTATTTAGAGAATTTTTTATTCGTTTACTAGGAATAAATAATTCCTACTTTGGGAAGAAAACAAACGTGACTCTATTTTAAAACTTTGGATATGTTTTACGTACTTTTAGTTTGACTAATTTCTAAAAGAAGAAAGCCCAGTATTATTTGAGTTAAGATAGGACGCAAACTGTATATGGAACCAGAATTAAGATCAGAGCTAGATCGATGATACGCTAGCTAGCGATGGCCTCTACCTCTCTGGCTTGGACCTGAGTAAGCCGCACTTCCTACGATGGTTGCAGTGAAGAGATGGTTCTCCATGGATTTCCTGGAAAGCACATCTTGATGATGATGAGATGATTCATCTTTAAGGGTTCTAGAACCCTCCACTCCACTTTTCATACTAGGGTTTATGTTTAAGTTCAACACATTACCCTCACACAGTATAATCATAAACAACAATGCATATTTCACAGCCATTATTGCCCCCTTGCAAAATGAACAAGATATATATATATATATATATAATATTGGTCGGTATGATTCCTATACAATGTCTTGTTGGAGGACAATCTTATAATTAGTGATTGTATTTATAGTCATTACTCATTATTCACACTTCCTCCCTAACTCCCTTAGTTCCTTAGCTTTTGAATGAGTTGCAAGGATTTGACTTTAGTAGACGACTTTAGAATTGAAGCCACTACATGTAGTATATTACCCTATACTCCTCATATATCATACATTTCTTCTTAAATAAGTGCAATAATCAACTTTTCACTTTTCTTTATGCACAATTTTGATCATTAATATATACGATTCCCTACTAGTGAAAGAATTAAAAAAACTCAAATTTTGAAAATTTACAATAAGACAAATTAGACAACATTTTTTTTCAATTTTTTTGAATTCATTAATAAATACGTAATGCGTAAAACGTAGTCAATGTAGAACATGTGAACAGTGTGAAATTAAACGTGCTGCACTTCTTTAAGAACATTTTTTTGGCAAAGTAGTATATGTTTTTTGGCAAATAACATATATTTTTGGTTAATGTATAAAAACAAATGATTTTATGTAAATTATTAATCCCTCCAGCCACATATATAGCCTATAGTTATATGAGTACGTAATATAATTACTATCATGCTTGAAAATTATTGTCATATGAGTACGTATGATGATATGCTCCCATTTTTAAATTAAAGTCTACTAAATTACTAAGTGATACGATAAATGTGATACTCTGTTCATAAGCAAAAGTCAAAATTTTATACGAGTATATATGTATTTTGCTTGAAAATTTCAATACCCAAAAATGCTTACAAGTGAATGGTTGTCAATTCAACCTAAAGTTAATGATCACCTTACAAATACAATTTCAACTTCAATGAATATAGTTAATTATTTATATATATAAATTCAACTTGAATGAATAGTTATTGAAGAAGAGAACTCGATCATTGATTTTCTTAACAATTTGTCTATGTTTTTCTAACAAGTGGAAACAACAATGTCAATTGTGAAATAAAGTAACGGCACGATCAACATAGCTATTTTCGGACTAATAATGTGACTTTTAATTTCTATAAGAATTTATTTTTAAGAAAATGTTATGTCCAATTGAATTGTCTTTCAACTCCAACTTTTTGAATTTGTTTCTAGATACTATATTAAAATCCAACTCTAAAAAAATAATTATGTATATATGGATAAAAATATGTCGTAGAAGGTACTAAAGGTGGAGAGTAATGAATGTCACTGTGAGTTTATAGTGAGTTTATATAAATGAAGATACTTAATATCACTGTTAGTTCATTATAGTGACCCTATATAGGGATAAAAGGTCTATGAGGTGCATAGACTTTCAATGTTTATCGAGCCAATGAAGTATTCCCTCTTTAAGAGTGTGCTATTAAATATTTTGGAAAAAGGAGTACAAATATTTGAAAATTCCAAAATAAGACCGCCATGTTTTGACTCTTTTAATATGAGTAATTACTGTCAAACTTGGAAAATATTGTCATGTTTATAGTCTGATACAACCAAAATATGGCAATAGTTACTCCGGAGTAACTACTGTCATGTTTTGGTAGTATCAGAATTGGGACTATTGTGGGTGCAAGGGACAAATGGATGGGGCGACTGGAGGCGATTGGGGGTGCTACAGGGAGGCAATTTTTGGATCGAGTTCAGAGCAAGGGAGACGGCTGTCCGCCCCCCTCCGGAACCGCCGCCCTGGAGCGATCGGGGTGTTAAGGTTTGGAAGATTATACTTCGAAAATACTTGCAAGGAGCTTGAAGTATTTGTCAATTATTTTATTTTTATGGTCTTACTTTAGCGTTAAGTTTGTATACATTGCTCTGTTTTTTGTTGATGTTTTTAATTTTAGGTCTACAATAAGGATTGACAATTCTTGCAGATATTATGTCGTTAGAAGAACGTATATGACCAATGATTGTTATGTCACACTCGTTTAGTGGTTAGCGATTTGTATTGCTCTTTCAGAGTTGAGGTTATTTTTTCTAAGTCTAGCCGTAGGGTTGATACTTGATAGTGCTAATTGGTTACAGATACTTGTTGTCAGCGTTGGTCTCTTTGAGTTTGTTGTAACAATCCAAATCATATTAATATAACCGGATTTTCCTGTCAAAAAAATAGCGGCATCAAGGCAATTTATTACAAATGCACATCGTCTTTGTCAAAACTTTCGGTGTACTAAACAACCTAACTAGAAACTGGTACTCTTCTATATACATGAAAATTCAAAAACTGAAAAATAAATACACAATTGCGTGACAGGGGCGGCCCTAGGGCCAAAAAAATGTAAAACAAATTAGGCTCAATCTTAAAGCTTTATATTAAGAGTGAATAGGTTGAGTTTTTGGGTTGCATTGTGTCCACTAATTTCATGCGGCCAAGGAAAAAGAATTGTGAAGACGTACGTAAACATTTTAAGTAAAAAACATGCATGACTTTCCGTTGAACTGGTTCCCATTATTGAACCGCCATTAAGGCCTTAACTCCTTCAAAGTTTATACCTCAATTTTCCAATTCTTCGTCATAAATTTCCATTAGTCCAATAGAAAATAGATAGTGGATACATTAGTTTCTTGAGCCTTTTTTCCTTCCTAATCTCGATATAGGAATCTAACTTCTTATTATCTCTAATCCTCTATATCTCTTATTGCTCTTATGTTCTTGTATATTTTGCATTTATGCTCATGCTTATTTTAGGATAAGTTATCATAGCAATATAGCATTTCACCCTTTCTTTTAGTTTTTATTGAATTTACATTTTCTCATATTAGTCATAGACTTATTGATTGTTGTGCATTGTGATGTTGTGTTATTGATCGTGAATTCAGATTTATACTTCTTCCATCCCAAATTGACTTGCAATTTGTGAATTTTAAGATTGATTAATGATAAAATTAAATCATTCTTGCGGATATGTAAATCAATTATAAAAGAGTTAATTACCCGTTTAAGACTAAAAGTGGACACATGCACAAATAGGACTAAAAAAATAAAACCCATTCCGTATGACTTAAAAATGCCTGACTTTCCAATTTTAGCCTCCATAATAAAACAGGGCCCGCATGAGATTCGAAGCGCGAAGGAAAGCATCGGGAGTTGAAAGCCGAAAATATAGCAAACGATTAGCACATTTATTATGGAATCAAATTTTTCGGCACAGATCGAGCGATTCAAAACATCCAAAAATACTCGCGCCTGGAGGTGTTCGATTTGAGTTTCCATTTTTCTGCCGCAAAAACAACGAAGAAGAAAGGAAAAGTGCAGTTAAGATGGAAGAAGATGATGATTTTCAAAGGCAGAGCACGAGATGAATGAGCGCTCGACTGAATCCACCACTGGTTAGTTTTCGAAGTATGCATGTCATTGAATGTAAATGAAAATGAATAATGGATGTGAAATGATTAATGTTGTTTAAATGTAGTTTTTGTTTGATTTATTTGTTTGATTTATGGAATTATTCGAAGTTGTTTGAATGTAGTTTTTTTATTTGTGGCATTTTGCGCATTTGTTGTTTGATTTTTGGTTTAATTTATGGAATTATGTTGTGTGAATGTACTTTTGGACATTATTCGAATTTGTTGTTTAATCTATGGATCACATTTTGGAAGAAACAGTAATTGTGTGTATTTGTGTAAGTAGTATTTGCGGAAATGCCTAAATTGTGGATGAATTGAGAAACATGTAGATCATGGAGTATTTGTTCATTTCAGTATTTATGAACAGACAATGGAAGTATTTAGGATGAATACACTAAAATGGAGTATATATAGAAAATTTGGCAGTTTCTGTGTGATTTATGTCATAAACAAGTGAAACTTTAATTATATTTTGGAATAAATTTCTGTGTGTATGTTGAGGTAAATAGTAAATGCCAAAATAATGGAATGAATTTAGTTAGCTTGGCTTGTGTAAATAGTAATTGAGGATTGCCATAATAGTGGACAAATTGGGAAAGATGTAGAACAGGGAGTAATACTAATATTGTGATGTAACATTTTACCACATTATGTAATAGTTGGAGATAGCTGGATACATAATGACAAAATGTTGGAAGAAATATTAATATTCTGTATCACAAGTTATGTAAAATAGGAATTGAATGCTCATAGGTTTGGAAAGAAATATATGTACTTAATGTTATGGAGTGTGAATTTAATGACAATTTATTTGAATTGGTGATGTTATGGAATAAGGATGTCATGTGTTACAAGATTTTGATTAATAGTTGCAGAGATGTGGAAATAAAAAATACATAATGACAAAATATTGGAAGAATTACTAATTTTGCGAAGCAGAAGTTATGTAAATGACAACTGTAATGGTCATATTTTGGGAAAATATTATGTGCTTACTGCCATGGAGTGTTAAACTATTGTGAATGTAATGACGCTTTTTTTAGTTGTTGGGGAACATGTAAAACTGGGAGTAATACTAATATTGTGATGCAATATTTTACCGCATCATGTAATAGTTGGAGATAGTTGGATACATAATCACAAAATGTTGGAAGAAATATTAATATTCTGTAGCACAAGTTATGTGAAATACAAATTGAATGGTCATAGTTTTGGAAAGAAATATATGTACTTAATGTCATGGAGTGTGAATTTAATGACACTTTATTTGAGTTGGTGATGTTATGGAATAAGCTAAGGATGTCACGTGTTACAAAATTTTAATTAATAGTTTGAGAGATGTGGAAAAAAATACATAATGACAAAATATTGGAAGAATTACTAATTTTGCGAAGCAGAAGTGAAGTAAATGACAATTGTAATGGTCATATTTTTGGAAAAAATATGTGCTTACGGCCATGGAGTGTTAAACTATTCTGAATGTAATGACACTTTTGTTTTTATTTGTTGGTGTTATGGAATAAGAATGTCATGTTTTACCACATTGTTTGTTTAATGGTAGTTGACATTTTAGTCATGCCAATTTTTTTTTATTAATTAGGTGATTCAGAGATCTTTCAAGGAAACTGAATTGGAGAATATTGAGAGCATGCGCATTAACTGCTACCATGGTTCTAAAAATCGCTCTAGGCGCCCGACTAGTCCCCGCCTAGGCGCTAGGCGGTAGTCGGGCGCCTCGATTTTAGTCCAGGCGCTCCGACTAATTGATTTGGCGCCTAGGTGAATTAGTCGGCCGCCTAAGGCGCCTAACTACCCGCCTAGAGCGCTTAATCGACCGCCTAGACATCTAGATTCATCGAACATTTTATTTTGCTTTTTGTTTTAGTATTCTAAGAGATATACGTATCTTTAACTGTAACAACACATATGAAGAAAACTACTAGTTGTTAATTAATATAAATGCTATACATGTTCTTATATATATTCTTAAGTGTTATTATTATTTATTAATAATTATTACGTAGTATTACTTGAAGTTAAGAAGTATGTATAATATGTTATTAAGTGTGAAAACTCTTATCATTCATGCATGTTAGTGTGTGTATGTATGTGTTTTATATTTTATGTACACATAAACACAACATTATTAATCATATTTATGCAAAATATTAATAAAACTACAATTTTTATGTCTCCGATTAATCCCCGCCTAGGCGCCCGCCTAGCCGCCTAGGCGCTAGGCGTTATGCTGGCGCCCGACTAGCGCCTAGCGCCTTTTAGAACATTGACTGCTACTGCAATCTGAGTGAAGTCGTGAAGAGGATATTGATGAAACTGAATCCAAATGAAGTAGAGGAGTTTAGAAAGACAGTGTTCAGATGGGTTTTGGATGTGGAAGAAATGAAAACAATCAGTGGTCAACTGCAGCTCAGATTTCTATGCAATTATGTGAAGAAGGTAAATCACATAAAAGAGACAGAAGCTATTCGCTTCCACATCCAAAACAGTGTAATTAGTTTTACCAAAAAAGATTTATGCATGGCACTAGGATTGAAAATGGATGCTGTGAAATCAGATTTAGAAGAGGAGATGAAAGGACCTTTATGGGAAAAATACTTTGGAAAATCAAGGGTGAAAAGAAGAGAGGTACAAGATGCATTGATGAAATATAATAGTAAAGAACCAGAAGTTGAACAAAATGATGGTGTGAAGATTGCTCTACTCCATGTGCTATCACATGGATTATTTGGGAACCAAGTGGCTAGGGAGTTACAAAGCTCTTATGCGAATCTGGTAGAAGATTTAGAGGCATTCAACACATATCCATGGGCTGAAGATGTTTGGGCAAATTTGGTGAGCAACATGAGGACAAATGCCAAGAGCCTTAAGAAGTGCAAGGGGGAACGTGTGACTGTACCTGGATGTCTAATAGAAATACAAGTCTGGGCGTTTGAAACATTTACAGGGTTGGCAAAGGCAGATATATGCAAGGTAATTGAAGGGAGAGAAATGTCAATTCCAAGAGCAGTAAAGTGGGAGTTCATAAAAAAGCCACATTTGGAAGTTTTCTGCACCATAATCTTCAAAAACAAAGAGGTAAATCCACTTACTAAGTATTTAAATAGCATGTGAATTGAAAAACTTTTACATATAAACTGGAATCTTTTGGTGTTTTTCATGCAGTTTGAATGGGAAAGGATGCAAGCTACAAGTTTGGAAATTGAAAAATTTCCAAATTTGGGGCCCAACACTGGTGGCATAGTTAGAGAGAGAATTGAAAATGTGAAGTTATTCGAAAAAAAGAAGAAGAAAGGGAAGGAGAAAAATACAAGAATTGGGAGAAAAAGAAAAAAAATGAAGAAGATGTGCAGGAAGAGGATGATGATGAAGGCGCAGTGGGTTTTGGGTATGAGAGGAAAGTTACTATTGTGTTGAGACAGGGCAGGAAGCTTAGCAAAGAAAATACCAAACTAATGGCAGAAATGAAAGTATTCAAGAAATCACAGAAGAGGCTTGAGACATTTCTTAAGCAATATTGGAAAAAAGTTAGATAACCAAGAGAAGGGTAAGCAGACAGTAACTGATCGAGGAGAGTACAAATGAAAGATGTGACAACGAGCAGGAAGAATCAAATGAAAAATCAGAGAGTGAAGATGAGAATGTAGAAGATGATGCTTCGGTTTCTGAAGATAATGCTGAAGATGGGGTGGAAAGCAATTTGCCAAATTTTAATATTTTTGGACCAGAGACTCAGGAAAAACTAAAGAAAGCAGATGAAGGTGAAAGAAGGAGGAGGAGGAGGAGGAGGAGGAGGAGAACTGTTGAAAAGAATGCTGAAAGTGCAATAGCCGAGGGTGGAAGTGTAACACCGGACCCGAATTTTACCTAGATAAATTTTTTTCGTAAAGTACTTGGTTAAAGAAGGTAAATCAAGACTAAGAGTAGTCTTGATAAATGAGAAAGTAAAATTTTGTCCTAAATTAATAAAGAGTTATTAATTTAGGCGTGGGACCACTCGTGATTTTTCAAGTTTATAAAATATTATTATTTTCCAAAACGATACTATTATGATAGTGGGTATGGGTCGTGGACCCCATTGATATAAAAAACAACAACTAGATGGCCAAGCGGGCCAGAGTCACTAATCGATAATTATTGTGCGTCCTTAATTAACGGATTGATAATAATTCGGAGGACTACGAATTAATAACAGAAGAAATATAAATATTTTAAGAACCCAAAAGTAATGGGATGATTAATATTGATTAATTTGGTATATTAAGGAGAGTACTTTTGGATGACCCTACCTCGAAGATATTTTGTATGAGGACAAAAAGATAAGATTTTATCTGTTCATACATATCAGACCACTTAAAAAGAAGTGTAACATTTTATTGAAGTGTCACAAAATATTAAACCACATATTTAGTCATGAGAAATGATGAATGAATTTTCGAGGAAACATGTTCTTATTTTTATTGTTACTTGAACAGTAAAATGCATGTTGGGCCCATACATGTGCGGGGACCATCTGATATTTTCGGGACCACATATTACATTCATTTTTGTCTAGATGATATTTATATGATGGTTTATATTCCTGTTTAGCCATAGGGTTGGCCGATTGATCAAATGCGGTCAATTACTGGTATAGGTAATTAAACAAGCCCAAAATAAATCCCGGAGACCACGAAATTAAAGTTGGGTAATATATATTCATTCTAGAGGCCAATATTAATTGGAAGAATGATATATATTTTATTTGACCCGATGAAATAAAATTTAATTAAAACAGTCCAGAAAATACAACTTTTGGGGCTGAATGTATACTTCGGGACATAAAGGGATGACCTTCCACATGAGTAGGGGCAACCCCACGTTTTTTTGGACATCAAATTGACAAGGGGAGCTGCACAACTTGGAGGAAAGGTGGCTGAGGTGAAGTTTATGGAATCAAATAAGTTGTGGGCCTCTTTCCACACTTATTTGTTCAATGAGACAAAGGAAGAATATTTCCTACTCCCTCCCCCACATTTAGCTCGACTAAACACCCAAAGAAAGAGAAGAAAGTTGTGCAATTACTCCCCTTCATAGCCATGAACCGAGCTCAAGGTTGAAGAAGGCTTAAGGAAGAAGAAAAGCTTGGAAAAGAAGAGAAAAACCTTGATTAATTAAGGTAATGATCCCATTAACATTTTTCATCCTCCATTTAATCTCATATGATTTTATAAATCATATGATGGACCCTTAATCTTGTTCTACACTTCTAGAGGTGTAGAATGAGGATTTGGAAGGTTAAGTTTAACCATAAACGGAGTTATGACCGGAGTAAGACCGGTTCGCCGGAAAACACCTTCTCGGAAGGTTTTGATGTTTATACCACTTTTGGTTGTGAAACCTTGTTAGGAATTTTACCAAAGTATTCTAGACTTCTCCAGGAATCTAGGAGTGGCTGGAAAGTCACCGGAGCCGCCGGAGTTTTCGCCGTAAAATTCAAAAGTCGCCGGAGCTCAAACAAAGAGGATAAAAGCTTGCTAGTGTCATTTCAAGGTGAGTGGACGACTACATGTCTTGTAACTCTTGAGTCAAACGTGGGATTACCTAAATAAAATCATAATCATGATTTGAGAAATGATTAAATGGATTAAAATACATGATTAGTCATGGTGAATATGAAATATGAAAGTATTATATGGTTAATGAATAAGATATTAATTTGTGGATTAATCATGGATATATTATTGTCAAAGGTATAAAAATGCATACTTGGACTATGTATGAGACTAACTAGATTAATCTAATATGTGAGCATGTATAAAAATGTTTAAAAGTGTTTAAACATGTGATTAACCATATTGATTACAAATTAAGTGAAAGTGGCATGATTAATGGGTAAAGAATTACTAATATTATTGATGAAGAATAATCATGAATGATTATTTGGGAAAAGACTAAGGAAACTAAAGATGGTATTCTTGTGAAGGATTTAAGTATTAAATCATGCAAGTCACTAAAGTAAAATCTAGTTTATGAGAAATAAACTAGGGAATTATACAAGGTAATTAACTAATATAAATGTTTTGTTGGCTCATATGAGAAATGACCAAAGTAATTCACGTACTATTCTCGCGAAGAATTAAGAAATGCTTAAGTATACATGCTACTAAGATGAACTAGTTTATGAGAAATAAACTAGGGTAATATACAAAAATGATTAACTGGTACCAATGACTTAGTTAATAATTTTGTGAATATATTATTCTAATTGAATGATGAACCATGAATGGCTCACTTTGTGAGGTGATTAAAGGTAATGCAAGGCGGTATCCTTGGGAAGAATTAAAAGTGCTTAAGTATTCAAGTTGTGAAAGCAAACTAGTTTATGAGAAATAAACTAGAGTATTGTACATGAAAATGATTGGAAATATTTATATAAAATATAGGAGATGTTTTGAATGGTCAAAATGACATATTTTGATAGTTTATGACTTAATACATGTTGTGTTAAAATTTCGGATCAATCAGAGTTGTTTCGGGCGGTCAACGGGGCATTGACTCGGTCCAAGACAGTGGACCGGCGCCGGTTATGGGATGAACCGGCGCCGGTTAAGCTACTGCCGGTTCATTTTGTAAAAGATAAAGTGTGGACCGGCGCCGGTTTGGTCAGGTAACCGGCACCGGTTAAGCTACGGGTTTTGGTACCCGTTTTTGCCGAAACGCGTATTGAAGCCCGGTTCGACGTGGGATTAATCCCAGTCATCCTATATATGAATATTTTACATGGAATTGCATGAAATATGATGTTTAAAATGCTAAGGATTGTAATACGGTTTAAACGCTAAGACTTAGACTAGTCGTTAATGAATAAATTATAGACCACGATCGGGCGAGGTACGTGGTAGATTATACATGGCGGGTGAATACCCAGGACCAAGTAAGGTTATATAATACTCTGTAGGACAAGGAGGAGTCCTCTACACTCAAACGTTAACAAGGGCCCGTGTAGTCCTTGAGGTGTGTTAACCTCCAGCAAATTACACATAGGTAACAAGGGCAAATGCAGTCTTTGAGGTGTGGTATCCTCCATCAAATTGCATATAGGTAACAAGGGCCCGTGTAGTCCTTGAGGTGTGGTATCATCCAGCAAATTACACATAGTTAACAAGGGCAAGTGCAGTCCTTGAGGTGTGGTATCCTCCATCAAATTGCATATAGGTAAAAAGGGCTCGTGTAGTCCTTGAGGTGTGGTATCCTTCAGCAAATTACACATAGGTAGGGCAGAGCACGGGTCGGGTTCGGGCGGGTCGGGTTCAAAAATGGTAAACCCGTCCGGTATCGGATTGATAATTTCAAACCCTACCCGATCAAAAAATTTATCGGGGTTTTCGGGTTGAAGAAGTTCGGGTTTCGGTCGGGTTGGTTCGGTTTTTGGGTCCATTCGGATTTTAATTTATTATTGTTGAAATTGTGGTAAATAAAACGGTAATTGGTAAAAATATCATTCAAAGTTATACTAGTATAACATTCAAAGTAATAGTTGTATAAATACGGTAATCGGCATATTTGAACATGTAAAATAATAATATACGGTGATTGGCATATTTGATATTGTGATAAATAAAATGATAATTGGTCAAAATATCATTCAAAATCATAACAATACAACATTCAAAGTTATAGTTTTACAAATACGGCAATTGGAATATTTGAATATGCATAATATGGTAATTGACATACAATAATTGAGATATTTGAACATGCATAATAATTCAAAGTGGTATATATACTACCCTAGTTTGGGGTTTGGGGTGGGTCGAGTAGCATAATTGGTAACCCTACCAGCTACCCGCTTAACTCTCGGGTTGCAAAAATCGAATCGGGTTTGGGTCATTCGCGTCGGGTTATCCGACCCAAAAAATAAAATCGGATATATCCGATCGGGTCAATCGGGTAGGGTCAGGTTTGCTCTCCCCTACACATAGGTAACAAGGGCAAGTGCAGTTCTTGAGGTGTGGTATCCTCCATCAAATTGCATATAGGTAACAAGGGCTAGGGCTGAGCAAAACCCGATCCGACCCGAAAAACCCGATATTTTTTTCGGATATTATCCGAACCGAAGTGGATATCCGACTCGAAAAACCCGAAACCGAAAATCCGATTAGTATTGGGCCTAGACCGGGTGGCGGGTAGGGTTTGTAAAATCCCAACCCGACCCGCCCGAATATCCGAAATACATGTTAGTGTGTACTTTGAATATTTAAATTAATACTTGTGTTCAATTATTTGTGTAATTATTTGAGCAATTTGTATTAAATTATTTGTGTAAATTGAATGTGTAGTGAACTAGTGTGTACAATTTTTGTTAAAGTGGCATTCCAACACTTTAACTATCCAATTATAATGTATTTTGATATAACCAAAATATCCGAAATATATTAAATTATGTAGTGTGTACTTTGAATATGTTAAATTAATACTTGTGTTCAATTATTTGTGTAATTATTTGTGCAATTTGTGTTAAATTATTTGTGTAATTTGGAAGTTTAGTGCACTAGTGTGTACAATTTTTGTCAAAGTGGCATTTAAACACTTTAATTATCCAATTATAATTTTTTTTAATATAACCGAAATATCCGAAACCCGACCTGATATCCGATAATATCCGACTTAAAAATATCCGAAATACCCGATTTGAAATATCAAAGGGTCGGGCCTAGTATTTAAATTAAGAAACCCGAACGGGTTTGGGGTTCGCAAACCCGACCCGCCCGAACCCGACCCGTGCACACCCCTAACAAGGGCCTGTGTAGTCCTTGAGGTGTGGTATCCTCCAGCAAATTACACATAGGTAACAAGGGCAAGTGCAGTCCTTGAGGTGTGGTATCCTCCATCAAATTGCATATAGGTAACAAGGGCCCGTGTAGTCCTTGAGGTGTGGTATCCTCCAGCAAATTACACATAGGTAACAAGGGCAAGTGCAGTCCTTGAGGTGTGGTATCCTCCATCAAATTGCATATAGGTAACAAGGGCCCGTGTAGTCCTTGAGGTGTGATATCCTCCAACAAATTACACATAGGTAACAAGGGCAAGTGCAGTCCTTGAGGTGTGGTATCCTCCCTCAAATTGCATATAGGTAACAAGGGCCCGTGTGGTCCTTGAGGTGTGGTATCCTCCAGCAAATTACACATAGGTAACAAGGGCAAGTGCAGTCCTTGAGGTGTGGATCCTCCATCAAATTGCATATAAGTAACAAGGGCCCATGTAGTCCTTGAGGTGTGTTAACCTCCATTAATTTACACATAGGATGAGGGTGTATGCATACTCCTCAAGGCGGGGTTAACCCGGAAATGAAAACTATGATAGTAAGGACGGATAGTCCTCGAGGTAGGTGAACCTCAAGCTAATGATGTTAAATGATTAAACGTGCTTGATCGGGAACGAGTTTCCGATAGGATATTTTCCTTGGTCTAGTAATTGATTTAAACCATGTCCGTGATATGGGAGTCTGAAGGGCCCCACAAGAAAATATATTTTAATATCGGGTGAGTCAGCCTGCGGGTGACTCCACTCGAGGGTAAGACATGGGAAGGGTGAATTTAATGAGGTTGTTACGCCTAAATGATTTGAAAGACAAATGGGCCCACGGGCTGGATATTTTACTCATATGTATATATGTATACATTTTGTTTTGAAAAGGGGTAGCTAAGAGTTATGCTCATAATTATACTATCACCCTATTTTGAGGGTCTCACGTGAGAAACGTTAGTTACATTACATACAATTTGCCCTCACCGGTACTTTTCTGTAGTACTGATCCCTCGGGGGAACCTTCCTTTCAGGTTGAAGCTAGAGCTTACTTCCTGCACCCGTTGCTCGGGAGATCGATGGAGAGAAGACGTGGTTCGTTCTTCCTCTGGTTCTATTTCTAAATAATTAAATAATGCTCATGGAACTATTTTGATTTATTAATTAATGGAGCCCGCGAGCTCTTGTTTTACCCTTGTGTGGGTTCTTATTAAACACTTATATTCCGCTATGTGTTTAATTGTAGGTTGATGGTGTTATGTATGTTTACTAATCGGTTTTGGCATATGTATCTATCGGACGTCTTGTGCAATTCGGTAAGGATGAACTGCGGTTATTCTTATTGGGTTGTACGACGGTTGTCCATGTGGCACAGACGCGGTATGGGGCGTGACAGGAAGAATGGAAGAAGTTGAGAAGAATGATAAAGATGCAGCAGACGAGGGTGCAAGAATAGAAGAAAAAGAAGAAGCAAGTGAGAAAGTTAAAAACAATGTAAATGATAATGATGCTTGGGGAGATGTGAACACACAATTTCTGAATGAAATGATCACAAGTGTGTATGAAGTAGAGAAACAGATGTTAGGGAGTAATTCAAGAAAAGAGCACAAATGCCAACATCAATGTGAAAGCGGTCAGATTTTTTATACATACCTTAAACAAGTATTATTTCAAAAAATGAATACCTTAATGGTATATGGGATGTGCTGAGTTGTTTGTGTTTTTTATGTGTTGGGTTTAATAGCAAGATAACGGAAAAGGAAATGAAGAGAATGAGATGAGGAAAAGCAGAAGCAAGGGTGAAGAAGCAGAAAAGGATGTAAGTGTATTTTGGAATTAATTACAAGTATTTGGGAACAATGCCAAATATTTGGAAAAAATAAATTGTAACAAATTACTAAAGAGTAATACTAAATTACAGGTGAAAACCATATGTGCACAAGTCAAGAGACCAAAGCGCAATGCAAGGACCCCAGACCGATATACACCTGCAGAAAGTAGAATTCAGGCAAAGAGAAGGAAGGAAATAGCAAAAAACAGGGACAGTAAATATAGGAGTCCTATTTTGGAATTCCAAACCTCATTTACTCCTATTTTGGGAAATCTCCCTTAATAAAATCACATCCATTAAACTAATCTGATCTGTAGTATGTTTAGAAAAAATAACAGAGATTAAGAATTCAAATGATCCCAACTGTGTTGCATGTGGGAAGGAAAAGGAGCAAAGAGCCTTATGGTCTCGACATCTGCCAGACCACAATCTGAAGCTTGTTGAGCATGTTGCAAAGCCAGAGATATGTTGGGTAAAACCATCTCCTTGCAGTGCAGATGAAGATGAGGCTGCTTGTCACATATACTGCCTCCATTCATCAAACTGAAGCCTAAAGAATCCCACTTCTGATCAGGAAGTCTTTGGCTCGGAATACCATAAGGTAGATGGTGCTTCAACTTTCTATGAGCTTGCCACCCATATTTATAATCCCCAAGTATAGGCGTTCCCAGTACCTCAGCACAGTGAACACGCAGCTTCAAAGCAAATAAAATCTTGTTTAGGATTCCTTGCATACGTGCGAGTGTTGGCAGAATTTATTATGGTGGCATGGAGAAAGGTATCTATACCTGGTGCTTTCTGCCAGTAAGGGGAGATAGCTCTAACCATGTATAGCCTGCATATTTTTCAATGAATTATCAAGCAGATGTACAAGATCTATGAAAACAAATTGCTTACTAGACACCATAAATATTCCATATTGTCAAAAAGTTTACTGCACATGAACTAAATGTGAAGTAACAAACCATCATAATAAGATTTTGATCTACTCCTATATGATTGCAACTCAAGTCTCAATATGAAATCGGAGTCAAGTCGATTCATAGTCGGGATGAAAGAATTCTTGGAAACAATACATGAAACGTGCCTTTTGAAAAAAAAATCATGGTCCAGTCAATATATCATTCTGTGAGGTTTGTGTGCTCTTATGAGAAGAAAAAGATTAAAAACTTTAGGACGAAACTAACCCGTTAAATTCTAAGGACATATACTGTCATGTGAAGTAGGGATTTTGTGTATACTGCTATATATATACTAACTCCTCCCCACTCAACTTTTCCAAGTTGATGTTGGGTGTGAAATTAGAATAGTAAAAACTGTGTGGTTCAGATTTGTGCAGAGGAGAGAGAAATCAACTGAACCACAAATTAATTTCTTTAAAAGAAAATTGACAAAATGATTAGTACTTGGTATATACCAAATAACTTAACGAAATAATAAATGAAACTAGAGCAAAATGATTGCATATGGAAAACATTGACACGCTTTGTGCAAGCTTGACTATGTTAGTTCTACACTATGTAAGAAACACTACAACAGGCCCGTGGCAAAAAACAATGTTGAAGGAAACTAGAGCCTAGAGCATAGCTTTTGGACTTTTGATAGATAGTAAAACCACAGCAATACGAAACTCTCAAGATTTAATGGATCAGGTAAGTTCAACATTCATTCAAGCATTAAAACCGAACCCTTTTCAGAACTTTCAATGACCCGATACTCCGTGACAGCAGAATGTGCTGATTGTGCATGGTCATCATCCATGATTGTAATACGGTCAGACTTCCCATTATCCAACATCACCTGAAAACAAAAGAAAACATTTTCTGGGACCATTAAGGTATTGTATCACAAGCGACAACAAATGGACAAATATATGGTTACACCCACTAAGAAAAGTTACTGTGCAGCTTACATTTCCCCTACCTAACTTATGGTTCTACCTAACGTAAGCATATATACATGCAAACATACACACACACATATTAGTAAAGTGTGTCACTTCAAATGTTACCAGACCAAATCTCAATATACGTATCAACGTATGAGATAAACTTTACCTCTTTAAAATCCTTTTGGGGTAAGGTAGATCAAATTTAATATAGCGCCCGTTTGGTAATCCCTATTTTAGACTTATTAGCCTTATCCGATCATTTTTACCAAACACTAAAAAATTTATTGCACATACCAAATTGATAGGGACCCGGACAGATTTATGATATTAATAAGATAAGAGGGACCCGCGTATGATAGGGTTATTAATAATAATATCAGTAGTATAAATAGAAGGAAGTAAGGAATAAGGAGGAGGTTGTTAGACAGTTAGACTGGGCTGGGAGGAATTGAGATATGGTGTCTCGTTTCTTGTGAACTTTCTGTACATTTTCAACCATTAATGAAAGCTTGGTTTGTTTCTTGAATACTATTCTCTTACTTTGAATTCATTACATACCTGTGTGTATCCTATAAATAATCATTGCTAAACAGAACGATTTTAGATTTCTCATTTACCTTTTTCCTGTTTTATTACCAAAATGAATTTTAAATATATTTTTTCCATGATTCAAGTCAATTCAGCCAACATTTCAGTAATTTCAGCTAATTGAGCCAATTTGTCCTGCTTCAATTGTAGTAAGTTTATTCATTTGGAACATGTGATATGCGGTAACATGTTTGAAGTCAGTATGACCCATTTATTCACTACCCTAATTGTCTGGTCCAGTTTGACTAGGACGGCATGTTAAAGTATCTCACACGAGGTGTTAAAGAGCCTCACAACGGATTGGACCACACAGGTGTCAAATATATGATAGACAAGTACGAAGTAAACTTCACTTCTCGAATTCCTTTTGGGTTGGGTTAGGCCGAAAACACATATATACACATATACACACATATATTCCTTTCTAACACATTATTAGACTAAAGAGTCCTTTATTTTCCATTGGCTAAAGGGTCAAATAGGCCCCTGTACCGATCCTGTAAGCTCAATTCAGTCCCTGAACTAAAAAAAAAGGTCCAATTCACACCCCGAACCGGCAAAAAATGGTTCAAATTTCATTTTTTAAGGTTAAACAACCGGTAAAAAAGGTTCAATTCGCACTCCTAAACTATTAAAAAGTGTCAAAATTGCAATAAATCGGAAAAAAACAGAAACAATACAAAAAATAAAAAAAATGACCGGTTATTTACCCGTAAAAATGAAATTTGAATCATTTTTTGTCGGTTCGGGGTGCGAATTGAACCTTTTTTAGTTCAGGGACTGAATTGAGCTTATAGGACCGGTACAGGGGCCTATTTGACCCTTTAGCCTTTTCCATTTCCAACAAGAACCCATTTACAATAGCAGAACTTTACAACACTCCAAGTTGGTTCTCTATTTCATATACAAGAATCCACTTATAATAACAGAACTTTATCCTGTCACTAAAATTTGTAATTCAAAGTACAAAATATGCCAGACACTACTTAAATAACTAACTTAAATGAAGAATAGCTAGGGTGCACACTGACCTTTCCCAGTGGCACTGAAATTACTCCTCCAGCACGTCTAGGACAACCAATTACAAGTGCCCAATACTTCTTTTGTAAGTTTCTTTTTGTAGTTTCAGCATCCTTTCAGGGTTGAAAGCAAAACTATGTTAAGATACAAGATTTAGAACAGGTACAATTTCAAGCACTTCAATGGAAATATGGATACAGTTAACCCCGTACAGCATTAGATGCTTCAAATGTTTTCTCTCGGAAGATGGCATGCAAAACTGTTGTGCTCAATTGTGTTCTTCCCATCACCAATATCCCACTACAATCTCTATCTAGTCTGTGCACCTATATAAGAGCTTGGCCAGAACATGTACATAAAAATGAGATTAGTAGTCTAACAAAGAAACAAAGATGATGAGGAAGTGGATCGCCAACACAGAGTGGAAGGGATGAAACCGTAACAGTATCATATACACCCTCATTTCATAATTATGTGTAATAGTTCTTAAAACGGGTGAGGAAGTGGGAACAAACACACAGTGGCAGGGATGAAATTGCGAACATTCAAACGTTAAGTCTTAACAATATCATCTACACCCTCTTTTCCTATTTATATGTGTAAGTTGACCAATTTTTCTTGTTCGTTTTTATTTTTCCATTTATGAAACCTATGCACATTCTTTGTTTTCAATTTACCCTACTCATACCATTCAATATACCCTATTTCTCAAAAGGAAATAAATAAAAGGTAAACTTCTAATGATTAGATTTTAGGAAAGCATTCCAAGTCCTGATTATGATTGATTTCCGTCATTTTCAATGGAGCCAAAGACTCACTACTTTTTGGCTTGAGAAAATGATGGAATAAATCAAAATGGCTCACTAAACTGTTTGCGCTTCTTTGTTATGAAGCAGCAGTCAGTCCATGCAATTTTCGACGCGATTTTCACTATGGGTCATCTGGATACAGTCTCTCTGTACTTTAGTACCCGGATAAGGTTGTGTGCATCTGACCCCCCTTACCCCACCGTAGGTGGGAGCCTTTGCGGCACTGGCCACTGGGGTAATGATGATGATGATTCCAAATCTTGATTAATTTATCACTCCACACATTTTCTTAGTGTATGATTTGTGTACACAGACAAATTAACATGAATGGGGAGAGTATAATTAGAGCCATAAGTAATTTGAGCATACCAAACGAGGGGGCTCTGGATAGCCATATCGCATGTATCTTGCAGCCAGTTCATCTAAACTTCTTTTTATGCCTACACCACCCTGTCCAACACACCAATTTCTTTTACAGTTCTAAAGTTATAATATATAGAGTGAGAGAGTGGTGCTCATAAATTTACCTGAACAGGCATCCCAGGGGGTTTATTGACAACAAGAATAGATGGATCCTGAAACATGATATAAGATTTAAAGATTATAAGAAAAGTTAACCTAGGGATTCAAGATATGTTTCTCCTTTCCCTATTGTTTAAAGGGGGTGGGGTCTTTATAGGATTTAATTATCCATACTAGCTCTCAGACCTTGTACAATTCGATACTTTGAAGAAATTTTGAGTGTTCTTCACTACATAGGCTCTCAACATGTTTTTCAGCAGGAAACTTTTCAACTGTTATAGGAAGAACTATTTGATCTCCAATGTACATTGACTCCTTGGCGTTGACCTTCATGGAACATAACACATCATGGACACAAATAAGTATTAACTAAAAATATCTCTTTATGGTAAATCAAGATATGAACATTACAAGATGGTGCATTTGTATGCAGGTGACAAACTCAGTCTAAAGAGCCAAGAGGTTGCATTTACCCTTTTGTGTTGAGGTTGTTGATCAGTAGAGGATACCCTTCGGACCTGCCCCAATAAGTACAACTGATGATTCATAAAGTCTACTTTTGGCATAGTAATAATTTTTTACTCTCCGTTTTTCCTAAACAATGAAAACATTTAACTACATCAAATGTGCACTAAGCTAGTAAGGATCAAGTACACCATATGGTGACAGGAATCAGCTATATTTCTGCAACTTTAATCTGACAATTGCTCAAACTCAGAATATGGCGCGTGATAGAAAAACGAACATCACCACTCAAATTTCAAAGATTCACGCAAAATCGTTGCATTTCAACTGAATTCAAAGTTTCTAGACCTGTCTTAATCGAAACAGCTTCTGTACAAGAGACCTTGGCAACTCAGGGCAGCAATGCAGAACCCATTTTAGTGCAGTCATGGCGGTGGAAGGTTTTTCCTTAGCATCTTGATGCCTGCCTGCGAGCTCTCTCCCAAGAGCAGTGCCATCTATAGAAGAAGTGTATGGGGGCAGAGTGAATCGCTTGTCTTTCTTCTTTGCACTATCGGCTTCTTTCACCGCCTCAGTTTTGGCTGCGGCAGTGGAACAGCGGCCTCGGCGGAGGTAGAAAGCTGAGCTTAACGCATCTTCATCAACTTGTAAGGGGATAAACCGCCTGCAAAAAAAGGAAGTTCGGCGCAAGACAAAACGCTCTCCCATAAACAAATAGCGTAGAGGGGGTTTTGAGCCTCGGAGGGGAATAATGCTAGGACTCGAATGGGGCGAGACAAAAATGTATGGAGTTCAACAAAGAACCTTATACATTTCAAAAAAAAAAAAAAAAAAAAAAAGAACCTCATACAAATCATATCACATTTTCATATAAAAAATATACATTCATGTAAGTGCATATAGAAAATTAGAAAACGTGTATTTCGATTGTGCAAAAGTTTAAACATAAAAGTGCATATTTGAATTTTGTATTGCTCTAATTATAATTGTGCATTTTCATGAACAATAATGTGCATTTTGGAGTGTTCTCATTTCTCACGATAAGGGAGTTCTCACTGGAACTGGATCCCTCCTTTCATAAGCAAAATCATAAAATGAATAATTTATGATTTTGCTCATTTTTCTCCATTTATCAATTTCAAACATAACTTTAAATTTGTTATTTCACATCTAATATACCTAGTATTATTTATAGATATTGATGATAGTGGGAACTATAACAGCAAAGCTACTTCATGTATATAAAAGCGTACACTTTTGGGTACGCGTTGGATCGGTCACAAACAATTATGTGTTGGCATAGCAAAGTGTACATTAATTATTGTTTAAATACCAAAGAATTCTACTTTTAAACTTAACCAAATCATAAGTAACAAAGGAGCCAAGGAGGTGATACAATTAGACCACATCTCACACTTTTAAAAAAGTCTTCCAAATGTGCAAGTTTTGGATTCAAGTTATCAAAAAAGTGATTTTGATAGCGTAATAAGAATTAACATCCTGTTGAGACTTTGCCAATTTTCATTTTCAGACTGTTAGTGATTGACCAAACGTGTATGATGTCTCTCTCTCTAAAAGCTTATACCGAACCATAAAATAAAGCTTAGTTGATAGTTATCATCATATTTTATTTTGATAGATTCTTTAACAAGATTCGGTCTACAAAAATGCTTCATATTTTTTGTTATATATTTGAATAGTTGATTATGATGAATTCTTTATTTATATAGTGCTACTTTGTCTCATTATAAATTACCAAATCTGATTTTTTAAAATTTTCACTAATGGGAAAATAAAGGGAAAAGTGTCAAATAGGCCCCCCTACTAATACAAAAAAGTCAATTAAGCCCCCGAACTAAAAAAACACCCAACTAAACCCACGAACTATAAAAAACGAGGCAAACAGCCCTTTTAGCATGTAATTAACCGGTTCCCGGTAAACCTTTACACGTAGCGACAGCCGACAAGTGGCCACAAATGGCAACACGTGGCGATGCGTGTGCGACACGTGGACTAATGGAATCGGGAACCGGTTAATTACATGTTAAAAGGGCCGTTTTGCCTCATTTTTTATAGTTCGTGGGTTTAATTGGGTGTTTTTTTAGTTCGGGAGCTTAATTGATTTTTTTGTATTAGTAGGGGGGCCTATTTGACACTTTTCCCGAAAATAAATATATTGAAAGTCAAAATTGTATGTTGGAAAATGTGAAAATGAGAAAGTTGTAACAAAAAAAGAAATGAAGTATATATGATTATTAATTTATCATTGATAATTGGTACTCCATACTCCTTCCATATTTAAAAATTTGCTACACTTTTCTATTGAGAATGTATTTAAAAGTTTGCTACATTTTTCTTTTTTGGTAAACTTTTCCTTTTAAAATACTCAATTACCATTACTTTTCCTAGTTTTAACTTCTCTCCTATTTTCTCTACACTATTCATTACCCTACTATTTCCCTCTAAAATACTGTGCCAAAACCTAATTTATGATTTTTTTAAATACGGAGGGAGTATTATTTAAAGTTGCTCTTTATTTTACTATTCAGGGTTGATTTGTATTTCTGACATTAAAATTTGAGCAACATTTGGTGTATATACAACTTCAAATAGCCCATTCATTCAGTTAACACTTAACATGAAAGCTAAAAAATCTTTAAAAATATGCTATGCATTTAATATATCAAAATATAATTTATTAATTGAATTTCTCTTATTTATATACTCCGTATGCTATATAGCTACTTAACCCAAAAAATGGAGGGTGATGGTCACCCTCTATAGAATTGGATATAGGTAATGTAGTTTTTGAAACAAAGATAGTGACTAGTGGAATCATAATATCATATATACAAAGTTGTTTCATATCTGTAGATTTACACACAGAAATAGTGATAAGTGGAATCACTCCAAAGCTTGAGCTGGAAAATTTTGATAGACGAGAGGAGTATAAGTCATGAATCAATCACTTGATAATAACTGTGTGCTTCTGCAATGACTTGAAAAACCCAACAATGCTGTCATAAACATCTTCTCTGGACCGAACACTCAAAAGAAAATCGATGTGGCCATAATCATCAAGATAAAGCAGATCTGGCTTGGCCCTTTTCAATTCCCTGAGTGTGTGTTCAACATCTGTAACATCTGCCAAGGCATCGCTCCCTCCATAGCCCAGCCACAGAGGCAGAGAACTGGGAATCTGACTAAGATCAAATTCTGGAGGCTTCCTTTGCCCATAAAGCTTCATGTTTTTCCACACCCCATAGTCATACTTTGCAAAAGTGCCTTTCCTGATCACTGATTCATTCACAGACAGATGAGAAATTGGACATTGACCCTAACAGTACTGATCATGTATGGGCAGTGAAAGATGAGTTACTTTGGAAAAGATGAACCAAGTTCTTCGTGGATGATGGGTGTGGTTCATAATCAAGGTAGAAGTCAATCCTAGAAGAGTTGAAGCAGCAATCCTTTCCTGCAAAAATTATTCTTCCTCCAGTATATCAAAAGGATGGGTTCTGAGAAAACTGCAAATGCGGCTGGAAGTTCTAATGGACACTGTTTAAGTGGCCAATATTGGGGAATAAAGCAGACCAGCAACATACAATGAGAATATTCGCAATACACTCAAAACATAGATGGGGACAGAAGTTTCATGCACCTCAAAAGGTGTATGCCTTGCCATGGTGAAGACAAATGCTTCTCTGTGACACAGAAGCAAGAACCTCAAGGGCTCAAGCCTATAGTCTCATTTCTAGGGAAGCCTCATTAACTTTATAAAAACTACGGTCATGTTGTTCAAAGAAGAAATATTGGAACCTGTGATAGCTGATAACATGTCATCACAGTTAACATGTCCATCACACATCAAATCCATGATGTGAGTAGCAAGGTCACTGAAAGAAACCAATAGTAACAGTAGTATTAATAGAAGTGTCCACAAATAATGCAAGGGTTTAATTCAAGCCACTGAAAAATATCATAGCAAAACCTCTTGAAGTTAAGTTCATGAATCCCCAATGCAAGAAACATCTGTTCAAATGATTAAAAAAGTTATCATAATAAATAATAATATCCACATTATTGACATTAAAACAAGGGGGAGGAGTCCAAATACCTCATCTACATACATCTTGACCATTCTGAGGACAAAAGTAGATGAAATATGATCCAAATACGATATGGGGCAAAGAAGTGCTGCAGCTTCAACCATTACAACTATATCTGGCTGAGTAAAAGCAGCCAAAGAAATTATTGTTCCCTGAAATGGCCGGGAATGGTTAGGAAAAAGACCATGAACCAACATGAAGCTTTGTACGTGAAAACAATTTATACCTGAGAGTGTCCCACAATAGTGACTTTTGAGTTGGTGATTGTATATACATAGCGTGTCATCTCTGCTAGATCGTAAAGAGCCAATTCTTGCCAGCTCCAGTCCCAGAAATCCTATTTTAAAATTTAAATATCCAATATGAATTGTTTGAACTGCCATGCATATAAGCCACATAGCATAAACTTCAAACCATTCAAATGCAATAATGTAAAGTTTACCTTATCTTTCTCAGTAAGAGATACGTGCCCATGGCTCCAGCGAGTGCCTCTTACATTTCCAACCCAAACATCAAAGCCACGATCAGCAAGTATAAAGCCCAACGATTGATTCACAGAATTCAGAAACCATGCATCTCCGGCCTGTTTTGAATAAAACTTTGACAAATCATTGGGAAGGTAACTAAACTCACATTCAGTAGTTACTGAAAAAGCAATGCCTATCTTTATCTTGTCGAATTAACTAACACTTGAAAATCCCAGTCGCAGATAACTAATTTACTCCATCAGCAACTGACAAATCTAACTCCAGAAAACGTGGATTCAGATAAGAGCGTACATAGTGTAAGAGTGACACTAATAAATCAACACAAGGTATTGTAGAAAATATTACCATAAAAAGACCGTGAAGAAGTAGAACCGGGGGACCCAATTTTCCTTTGACAATTCTTGAGCTGGACCCAACCCGTTGAAGCCCAAGAACGTATCCATCCTTCGTTTCAGTCTGTAATGAAACATCAAACATTAGATACATTACCTCAGCTATCTTATACTCGTAATTCGTAAATCAAATTAACAAAAAAGGAATCTAGAGGCAGAAGCAGTTTAAGGCAGGAACTGAGTTTGAAATAGTAAAAATGGTGCAACCTCGTCAGTAATTCACCATTTCCAGACAAAAAACGATCGACAGAAAATACAGAAAAATGGATCCAGCGTGATAGGAGATTTACGGAGTGTTCAATGCAAGGGAAACCGGCAGGTTCAATGAGGTCAGTACATAGTCCAGTGACATCAGACTTGAGGAGTATGCTAGAAAAACCGGCGAAGTTCCCGGTGGAAATAGCGGCGAAAAAGACGAGAAATTCAGCGAGCAGGAGAACATATGTCGGGCGCCGCATTTTTTCCCGCCGGTGACTGCCAACTCAGCAACTCTTAAACAGAGACGGCCGATCCGATCGAGGCGGCCGCCAGAAAATAGAGTGGTTTTATGGAATCGCGTAATTCCTAAAAAGTCACATGGCGTGTCATATTATCTCTATCATTTACGAAACTATAAAGTGACACTTAAGTTAGTAAAACAGGTGTTTAAAAAACTGTTTACTAACCGAAAGAGATGCTTAAAGCGTCGCTTACTAAGCATACCTCTCATGTATTAATTAAGCGCCACTTTAAGTTTTTTCAGTTTCCAAATTTACCCTTATCTTTATCCCTTGCCCTTACCCTATTGTTACCTCTCTATCCGCTACCCCGCCCTACCCTACTACCCCGACCCCACTATACCCACTACCTCCATCCTCGTACCTTACCCCTACCCTACCCCAACCATTACCCACCCACCCCGCGTACCCCTTTTCGATACAACAACCCTACCCCAACCCCCTACCACATGCCTCCTGTTGAAAGTAATCCAACTTAGTCACACGTGGCTGCATTGGCTTGCATGGCTTCATGCATACGTAGCATTTGATTTACTTATTTAAGAATTATTCATTTATTGTTATTTTGAATAAGTCTAAATATGGTTCCTATTATTTAGGAGTTTTTGTTGAGTGGTTGTTTGAGTTGTTTAGCACGTTTGAACATGGCTACAAATTAGGAGATTGTTAGCTTATTGTATGGTCATTATCTCATGTAATTGGCTATATATTAAGCCTACGTTTTATGTTCAATGTACGAGCTTTTGATTGCCTTTACTTGTCTTCTTCTTCGTGTATAATTCATCCTACATTTGGTATCAGAGCCTGTGTTAGATCCGTTCTATATACACGAAAGAAAACAAAAAAAAACACCCCAATATGCAAAGCTCAGCAAATGGAAATTCTGTTAATCAATTACCCTTGTTTAAAGGGATTAACTATCACTTTTGGAGCTTGAAAATGAAAACCCTCTTCAAGTCACAAGAACTATGGAGTATGGTGGAAGAAGGGTTTGTTTATGATCAGCCTGAGGAGCCAGATCAAGCCCTTCGAGAGAAAAGGAAGAAAGATGCAAAGGCCCTTTTCCTCATTCAACAAGCTCTAGATGATGATGTTTTTCCACGCATTGCTGCAACCTCTACTTCAAAGGAAGCATGGAGTATTCTCAAGCAAAAATACCTTGGAGATAAGAAGGTGATCATGGTCAGGTTGCAATCCCTAAGGAAGGAAATGGAGAACACACGCATGAAGGATAAAGAGTCAGTTCAGGACTATCTATCAAGGATTACATCCTTGATTCAGCAAATGAAGTCTTATGGAGAGGGGATCAAACCTCAGCAAGTGGTAAGTAAGGTAATGAGAAGCCTTACCCCTAAATTTAGCCAGCTTGTGTGTGCAATTGAAGAGGCAAAAGATGAGGAGACTTACACCTTTGAAGAACTCAAGGGATCTCTTCAAGCTTATGAAGAAAGAAACAATGGTGAGGCTGAAAAGAGTGAAGAACAAGCTTTTCAGGCCCAAAATGATGCACCTAATGGTCAAGCCTTTCAGTTCCCAAGCAGGGGAAGAGGAAGAGGAAGAGGAGGTTTCAGAGGAGGTCATGGTGGAAGAGGAAGAGGAAGATGTTCCTCAAACCATGGAGGTAGACAAGGAAGCTGAATGTTATTATTGCAACAAGAATGGTCATAAGGAAGCTGAATGTTGGAAGAAGAATCCAGAGTTGGCTCCCAGAACAACAGACTATAGGTCTAATTATGCTGAGCAAGAACAATTGTTTATTGCTCATCACAATTCAGATCACAATGGGGGCACAGTTTGGTACATTGATAGTGGTTGCTCAAACCATATGACAGGGTCTAAGAGCATGTTTCACCATACTGATGACACTAAGAAGGGTGTTGTCAGACTAGGAGATGGCAAACAACTTGAAGTAGAAGGTCTGGGAGTGATTTCAGTACACACAGACCAAGGGAAGAAAATATCCTTGTCCAATGTGCAATATGTTCCACACCTAGCACATAACCTGCTAAGTGTTGGACAACTAGTGTCAGGAGGCTACTCGGTCTCCTTTGCAGATGGAGTATGCATAATCAAGGATGGCAACACAAATGAAGTCTTGCTAAAGGCTGAAATGGGAAGGAACAAATTATTTCCCATGGACCTGACCTCAACTAGTGGAAAAGCTTTGGTGGTCAAGGGAGAAGAAAATGTCAAACTGTGGCATCTAAGGTATGGTCATCTTAACATGACTAGTCTGCAATTACTGAGTGCTAGAGGTTTTGTTAGAGGCCTACCTAGTATTGGCAAGCTGGAACTATGTGAAGGGTGTATATATGGGAAGCAATCTAGAGGCTCTTTCTCCCCAGGAGGTTCATGGAGAGCTAGTGAATGCCTAGAACTGCTCCATGCTGATCTTTGTGGTCCAATGGAAACTGAGTCATTAGGAGGTAGCAGGTATTTTCTAATGATTACTGATGATTTTACTAGAATGTCTTGGGTCTATTTCCAAAAGACCAAGTCTGAAGCACTTGAAAACTTTAAGAAGTTTACAGCCTTAGTTGAGAATCAAACTGGGAAATCAGTTAAAGCACTTAGAATTGGTAGAGGTGGTGAATTCCATTCTAATACTTTTACTCAATTCTGTGATGAGCATGGCATAAGAAGAGAATTTACAGCACCCTACACCCCTGAGCAAAATGGGGTAGCTGAGAGGAAGAAATAAGACAGTTGTAGAGATGGCAAGGAGTATGCTCAAAGCAAAAAATATGCCAACCAAGTTCTGGGGTGAAGCTGTATCCACAGATATATACATTCTTAATGTTTGTCCAACTAAAACAGTCCGAAATTGTACAACATTTGAAGCTTGGAGGAAGAAAACACCCTCAGTGGGTCATATGAGAGTGTTTGGATGTATAGCTTACACTCTTGTGAATCTGAGAACCAAACTAGAAGACAAAGCAGAGATGGTACTCAACTCAGTCCAAGGCCTATAGACTGTACAACCCCCTTACTAAGAAGATCATTATCAGCAGGAATGTCATCTTTGATGAAGATGCATAATGGAACTGGGATCTGAATGCTCAACAAGAAGTTATAACACCTAGAGTTATAATCTTTGATGACCAGCCTCCACATCAGCCCACTCCAGCCACATCCAACAACTCCTCACCCCCAACCACACCTCCATCTTCATTTTCTAACACTGATGATAACTCAGAATCTGACAACTCATCAAGTGATTAGTCTAGAAAAGTAAGGTCACTAATTGATATCTATGAATCTTGTGAATTTTCTTTTATTGTTACTGAGCCTGCAGATTATCAAGAAGCTTCCACTTGTGTTGAGTGGACACAAGCAATGAAAGAAGAGATAAAAGCCATTGAAAAGAACAAGACCTGGGAGTTGGTGAACCTGCCTAAGGAGAAAAACGTCATTGGTTTGAAGTGGGTATACAGGACTAAGTACAACTCAGATGGGAGTTGTAAAACTCTAAGCATAAGGCTAGACTTCTAGCCAAATGTAACACCGGACCCTAATTTTACTGTGAGAACAGTTTTTCATCAAGTACTGGGTTAAAGAAGGTAAATCAAGACTAAGAATAGTTTTGATAAATGAGAAAGTAAAATTATGTCTTAAATTAATAAAGGGTTATTAATTTTGACGTGGAACCTCTCGTGATATTCTAAGTTTAATTATAAAATATTAATGTTTACCAAAATGATATTATTATGATAGTAGGGATGGGTCATGGACCCCAGTGATATAAGGAACGACAACTAGACGGCCAAGCGGGCCGGGGTCTCTATCCGATAATTGTGAATCATTAATTATCGGATTAATAATAATTCGGAAGGCTACGAATTAATAACACAAGGAATATAAATATTTTAAAAACCCAAAATATGGGATGATGGATAATAATGAGTAACTTGACATGTTGGAGGTGGGTACTTTTGGAGGACCCTACCTTGAAGATATTTTCGTATAAGAATAAACAGATAAGATTTTATTTGTTCATACAGTTCGGACCACTTAAAAATAAGTGTAACATTTTACTAAAGTGTCACAAAATATGAAAACACATATTTAGTCATTAGAAATGATGAACGAATTTTTGAAGCAACGTGTTCTCATTTTTACTGTTACTTGAACAGTAAAATGCACGTTGGGCCCACACATGGGCGGGGACCATCCAATATTTACAGACCACATATTATATTCATCTTGGTCTAGATAATATTTATATGATGGTGTAAATTAATGTTGAGCCATAAAGTTGGCTTTTCGATCAAGCGAGGTCCCATTATCGGTATAATTAATTAATCAGATAACATCCCGAGATGAATCTCGGGGACCACTAAATTAAAGTTGGGTAATATATATTCATTATAGAGGCCAATATTGATTGGAATAATGATACATATTTTATCTGACCCGATAAAATAAAATTTAATTAAAACAGTCCGGAAAATACAACTTTCGGGACCGAAAATACACTTTGGGACATAAAGGGATGACCTCCCACATGGGTGGGGGCCACCCCACGACTTATGGTCTCAAATAAGTGAGGAGAACCATGTTGAAGAGCTGGAAATGAATTGAGATGATGGGGGGATTAATCAAGTTATCAAATGAACCTTTCCCCCACACCATTCATACATGAAAGACAAAAAGGACATCTCACTCACCCACCCTCCTATTATTTCGGCCCTAAAATCAATTAGGGAGGAAAAGAGTCTCAAAAACATCATCTCCACCAGCTCTACTCGAACTAAGAACAAGGGGAAAGAAGGAAGCAAGAAAAGAGAAAAAGGCTGCCAACTAGCTCGTACAATTTCAACCCTCGAGATTGTTCACCTCATATCTCACGGATCTCTTATCCAATGAGCTTGAGTGAGGTGTCATTAGATAGGTCTTGAAGAGAGCTTTCATACTAACCATGAACGGAGTTATGACCGGAGTAAGACCGGTTCACCGGAAAACACCTTCTCAGAAGGTTTTGATGTTTATACCACTTTTGGTTTATGAAACCTTGTTAGGTCTTTTACCAAGATATTCTAGACTTCTCAAGGAATCTAGGAGTGGCCGGAAAAGTCACCGGAGCCGCCGGAGGTTTCGCCGGAAATTTCAAAAGTCGCCGGAGTTCGAACAAAGAAGATAAAAGCTTGCTATAGCGTCATTTCAAGGTGAGTGGACGACTACGTGTCTTGTAACTCTTGGTTCGAAATGTGGGATTACCTAAATAAAATCATAACCATGATTTAAGAAATGATTAAATGTATTAAAATGCATGATTAGTCATGGTGAATATGGCTAATGAAAAAAATAGATTAATTTATTAATTAATCATGAATATATTTTTCTCAAATATATAAGAAGGTATATTTGGACCATGCATGGAACTAACTAGAGTAATGTAGTACATGAATATATGAAGAGATATGTGAACTTGTGATCACCCATACTAAATATGGATTATGGAGATATTATATGATTAATGAAAGAATAGATTAATTTATTAATTAATCATGAGTATATTTTCTTAAATGAATAAAAAGGTAGACTTGAACTATGTATGTGATTAACTAGAGTTATCTAGTAAGGAAATATAAAAAGGATATGTGATATTGTGATTTGCCATATTAATTATGGATTATGGAAATATGACATAATTAATGGTTAATCAATTAATGGTGTGAATAAAAGGTTGTAAGAAAGGATCACGAGCCATGCTTTGGGCTTGGTCATGAGATTACTCAAATAAATCAGAATGATATTCCATGAAATGTTAAAATACATCTAAGAATGTATTAAGGCAATATTTATTTATTAATGGTATTAATAAGTATACTTTATATGCTTTAACTTGGACAGAAAATAATTAAAAATTATGTGTGATGATTTGGAAGTCTAAAATGACATTTTGGACTAAGAATGACTTGTTGTATAAGTGTATAAAATTTCGTGGAAATTGGACTCCGTTTGGATGGTCAAACGGGAGTTGACCGAAGTTATCGACCGTTGACCGGGCGTTGACCGGTGCCGGTTAGGAGACGTCCGGCCCCGGTTCAAAACAGGCGGACTTGGCCGTTAGGAGCAGCAAAGTCCGGCGCCGGTTGGGCAAGATCCGGCGCCAGTTTCGTGAATTTTTGCCGGCCAAAAGAAGAATGTCCGGCGCCGGTGGACCGAGGTCTGGCGCCGGTTGGAACTGTTTTCTTCGAACAATTAATGCGTGCGTCCGGCGCCAGTTGGCTTATGTTTGACGCCGGTCGGAGTTCCTTATTTCCAAACGATAATTCATACGGGTAGTCGGTGCGAGGTTAACCCGTGGTTTGATATTTTAAGTTGGGCACCAACTTTAAAATTATGCTTGACCTATAGTTGACCTAGGGTTATCACGACTAAGGTCGGTAATGTAAATATTAAGTTTAAATGTCTCAATGAGTAACTCGGGTTCTGGTGAGGCCCGAAACTAGTTGAATGAGCATGACTTAGACCCGGGGCGGTCCACTCATGGTTTGAGGTAAGAGGGAAGCCTTGATAAAGGTTAGCCCTAAGTTGATTTGAGTATGATGATACAAATTATATTGTTAAAGAACTTGCAAGGCAAGATAAGGTAACAAGGGCAAGAGTGTAGTCCTTGAGGTGTGTTTAACCTCCAGTAAAGTACACATAGGTAACAACGACAAGTGTAGTCCTTGAGGTGTGTTTAACCTCTAGTAAATTACACATAGGTAACAAGGGTAAATGCAGTTCTTGAGGTGAGTTAACCTCCATCAAAGTGCATATAGGTAACAAGGGCAAATGCAGTCCTTGAGGTGTGTTTAACCTCCATCAAATTGCATATAGGTAACAAGGGCAAATGCAGTCCTTGAGGTGTGTTTAACCTCCATCAAATTGCATATAGGTAACAAGGGCAAATGCAGTCCTTGAGGTGTGTTAACCTCCATCAAAGTGCATATAGGTAACAAGGGCCCGTGTAGTCCTTGAGGTGTGTTAACCTCCAGTAAATTACACATGGGATGAGGGTGTATGCGTACTCCTCAAGGCGGGGTTAACCCAGAAATGAAAACTATGATAGCAAGGACGGATAGTCCTCGAGGTAGGTGAACCTCGAAGTAATGATTTTAAATGATTAAACGTGCTTGATCGGGAACGAGTTTCCGATAGAATATTTTCCTTGGTCTAGGAATTGATTTAAACCATGTCCGTGATATGGGAGTCCAAAGGGCCTCATAGTAATTATATTTTGGTATCGAGTGAGTTAGCCTGCGGGTGACTCCACTCGAGGGTAAGACATGGGAAGGGTGAGTTTAATGAGGCTGTTACGTCTAAATGATTTGAAAGACAAATGGGCCCATGGGCCAGATATTTTACTCATATGTATATATGTATACATTTTGTTTTGAAAAGGGGTAGCTAAGAGTTATGCCCATAATTGTACTATCACCCTATTTTGAGGGTCTCATGTGAGAAACGTTAGTTACATTACATACAGTTTGCCCTCGCCAGTACTTTTCTGTAGTACTGATCCCTCGGGGGAACCACCCTTTCATGTTGAAGCTAGAGCTTACTTCCTGCACCCGTTGCTCGGGAGATCGATGGAGAGAAGACGTGGTTCGTGCTTCCTCTCGTTCTATTTTTAAATAATTAAATAATGCTCATGGAACTATTTTCACTTATAAATTAATGGAGTCTGAGAGCTCTTGTTTTACCCTTGTGTGGGTTCTTACTAAACACTTATATTCCGCTATGTGTTTGATTGTATGTTGATGTTGTTATGTATGTTTACTAATCGGTTTTGGCATATGTATCTTTCGGACATCTTGTATAATTCGGTAAGGATGAACTGCAGTTATTCTTATTGGGTTGTACGACGGTTGTCCACGTGGCACAGACGCGGTCTGGGGCGTGACACCAAAGGTTATGCTCAGCAAGAAGGGGTGGACTATGAAGAAACCTTCTCTCCTGTAGCTAGGTTTGAAACTGTAAGAATTATCCTTGCCCTTAATACACAATGGAAGCTGCCTATGTATCAATTGGATGTTAAGTCGGCATTCCTTAATGGTGACTTGCTTGAGGAAGTGTTTGTTCATCAACCACCTGGCTTTGTGAAGAAAGGGGAAGAAGACAAAGTGTACAAACTCAAGAAGGCTCTGTATGGGTTAAAACAGGCCCCTAGAGAATTGTATAGCAAAATTGACTCTTTTTTCTGCAAAACAGGATTTCAGAAGAGTGACAATGAGCCTACTTTGTATATCAAGAAAGAAGGTATGGAATTCCTAGTTGTATGCCTTTATGTTGATGATATCATCTTTTTCAGTTCTTTACAAAGCATGTTAAACTCTTTTCAAGTCTCAATGACCAATCAATTTGAGATGATTGATTTGGGTCTGCTTCAGTACTTCCTTGGCTTGGAAGTAAAGCAAGGAAAAGAAGGTACTTTTCTATGTCAGAAAAGGTATGCTCTTAACTTGCTAAAAAGGTTTCACATGGAGGCTTGTGAGACTATAGCTACACCCATGAATGCATGTGAGAAACTTCAGAAGTGTGATGGTACTGAAGAGGCAGATGTCACACTTTATAGAAGCATGGTGGGAGGACTCAATTACCTAACACATACTAAGCCTGATCTGGCTTACTGTGTTAGCATTGTGTCAAGATATATGCAGAAGCCAACAAAGCAACATCTTGGTGCTGCAAGAAGAATCCTGAGATATGTAGCTGGAACTTTGGAGTTTGGCCTATGGTATTCAAGTGTGAAAGAATTCAAATTGAGAGGGTATTCTGACAGTGATTGGGCTGGGTGTGTGGATGATAGGAAGAGCATGTCAGGATTAGTCTTTGATCTAGGTTCAGGAACAGTAACATGGAGTTCAAAGAAGCAAGAAACCATTGCCTTATCTTCCTCAGAAGCTGAGTATGTGGCTGCAGGATCTGCAACAAAACAAGCTCTATGGATAAGCAAGTTATTGACAGATTTGGGATGCATGCAGACTGAAAGTGTTGAGCTATGGTGTGACAACAAATAAGCTATAGCAATGTAAAGAAATCCAGCCTATCATTCAAGAACAAAACACATAGATGTGCAGTATCACTTCACCAGGCAACTAGTGGCAAGTGGAAGGATTTCTCTTCAGTTTTGTGGCACAGATTGGCAAAATGCAGACCTGTTTACAAATGCTCTAAATCATGCAAAACATTATCACTTTGTGAAGAGAATTGGGATGACTAAGCTTGGATCAAGAGGTGGTGTTGAAAGTAATCCAACTTAGTCACACGTGGCTGCATTGGCTTGCATGGCTTCATGCATACGTAGCATTTGATTTACTTCTTTAAGAATTATTCATTTATTGTTATTTTGAATAAGTCTAAATATGGTTCCTATTATTTAGGAGTTTTTGTTGAGTGGTTGTTTGAGTTGTTTAGCACGTTTGAACATGGCTACAAATTAGGAGATTGTTAGCTTATTGTATGGTCATTATCTCATGTAATTGGCTATATATTAAGCCTACGTTTTATGTTCAATGTATGAGCTTTTGATTGCCTTTACTTGTCTCCTTCTTCGTGTATAATTCATCCTACACCTCCTACCTTGGCCCCACCCTGATCCCAACCCCACTTGCCACCCCCTACTACCTTGACCCCACCCTGACCACCCCACTCCACCCACGTACCTTACCCCTACCCCTACCCTACACCCTACCACATGCCCCTGCCTCAGCCCGGCCCCACCTTACCGCCATCCTACTCCCACCCCACCCCCACCACACCAATTATTACCTAGCCCTACTCCTACCCTACCCTAAAATACCCCAACCCCCACCCTTACCCCTAACCATGACCCAAGCCCGTACCACTTGCCCCTATCTCGGCCCCACCCCAACCCCACCTCACCCTACTGACCCTACTGACTGCCACCCCTAGCCCTTACCACCCTACCCCCACCCCTTACCTACCCCCTACCTCGGCCCCACCCCCATCCCGACCTCACCCTACCACTATCCTACCCCCACTATCTACCCCGACCCTACCCTACATTACCCCGCCCCCACTGTTACCCCTAACCACAACCCTACCCCACCCCCTACCACTTACCCCTACCTCGGCCCCACCCTGATCCCGACCCACCCTATCGTCATCCTACCCCTCACCCACCTTACCACCCCCCCGCCCCGTACCTTCCATACCCCGAGGACCCCTACCTCTTTACCCCCTACCACATTCCCCTACCTCGACCCCACCCTACCCCATTACACCCACCCTAGCCCTTAACCACCCTACCCTTGACCATAACCCCAACCCCATGCACCCTCTTACCCTACCCTCACCCCTACGAGTAGGGTAGTTGTTACGGATAGATGGTAAGGTCGTGGTAAAGGTAGGGTCAAGGGTGTAGAATTGGGTGTAGGGTGTAGGGTAAGGTTGGGGTTGGGAGTTGAGGCGGGGTTAGGGGTATGGGTACACGTACGAGGTGACCCCACATATTATATTATATACTTGTGTCCTTGAATATTTGTGTGTCTATATATGTATAGGGTTATTTTGGACATTTTAATGTTAAACGGTGTTTTAAACTCTTTGAAGCAAACACCATCTTACAACATTGCTTATTTTATGCGCTGCTTATTAACGCGGGACTTAATAAGCACCGTTTAGTAACCGGTGAAGTAAACATGCCCTTACTTTTTTAGTGAATGACCCCACTAAAAATATAAATGTTAGAGATAATGTCACATCATCACACATGGCTCCATAAGGGGAGTCACATATAGTTCTTTTCAATTTTTTGATAGAAAATATACGTAGTATAACTGTATAGGTATGTCAGTTTGTCCGAAGTAGATTGCCTTGACTTTGTAAAAGAGAAAATGGTCAAAATGGGACATGATGTTGTTTCAAATGAAATAAGTAGTACTCCATTTTACACTTAAAACTACGAAGTACATGAACTTGCACTTTTAAAGTCGATTAAGTAAATTTGCCCTGTTAGAACGTTAAAATAGTTGACTTGGCCAAACTATCAGTATGTAATATGGAGTACTACTTACTCCACTTGAAACAACGTCGTGTACCAAGGGCAGAGTCAGGGCACTGGGCTGGACTAGACCAGTACAAAGAATAGTTTTGGGGAAAAAAATTAAAACAAAATTTTGTAGATTAAAATTACAAGTTTTTCTAAAATTTGGGGTGGGCCAGGGACTAGATTGGCCACCCTCTAGCTCCGCCCCTGCTTCTCTTTTTCTCTCTCGTATGCTCTCCATGCTATCCCGCCGGCTTCTTCTTTTATTTGTTATTAGTCCATCTTTATTATAGCAAGAGAAGAAGAATAAGAAACTAAAATAGAGCAAAAAGAAGAAGTCGACAGGATAACAGGGAGAGCAGACGGGGAAAACATAGGATGTAGAGCGGAGATAATCGAGAACGGACGAGAAAAATATAAGATGAAGAGCGAAGGTGAAAACGAGTGGACTGGGGGGAATAGAGTTTCTAGATTAATTATTTGGGCAACTTATGATACAAATAGATAGTTTGCCCAGGTCAGCTGCTGTTTTAATGTTCTGACATAGCAGATGTACTTGATCGACTATAAAAATACAAGTTCGTGTACTTTAAAATTTCATGAAGTACTACTTACTTCCGGCGAAGCGATTTCATGTACCATTTTGACCATTTTCTCCTTTGTAAAGGATTCCATGCGATTAAGGGAGAGAGCTTGTACTGTTGTACAGTACAGTCAATTATAGGGTGCTCGCATAAAGAGTATTATGTTTAAAAGAAATGAGCGTTTATATTAAATCACTGTATTGGTAGTAGAATTGGATATTACAAGTGTACAATTAAGTATAATAATCTACACGTAATATACATTATACATGCTACATATGAGTTAATACCAGGACCAGCTATAGGGGTAAGGCACTTAGGCATATGCCTAGGGCACCAAGCTAATATGGGGCATCAATTTTAAAAAGGGGAAATGGAAACTAATAATCCAACCTTTTGGCGGTCTTCTTACAATAGTTCCACCTTTTCATTATTCATGAATAATCCAACCTTTGCATCTCATCTTCGTTCACTGGTCTCTGATCGGTTCATGACCTGTTATTCTAAGTTATTTTCTTATCTTTGCAAACAATGATACCACAAAACTCACCTTTCACAAGGATAACATTTTGCAAAGATAAGAAAATAACTTGGAATAGCAGGTCATTAACTGGTCCGAGACCAGCGAATAAAGATGGGTGCAAAGGTTGGGTTATTCTTGAATAACGAAAAAGTGGGACTATTGTAAAAAAACCGCTAAAAGGTTGGATTATTAGTTTTCATTTTCCCAAAATATCAAAATTATTATTGTTATATACTTGTAATCAGTATCTAGCACACCGTATGCTCTAATACTAAAATGAAACGCGACTATCTATTTATTCTAATATAAAAGCAAAAGATTTTTGGGGAATAGTGTTTCCGCTTGAAAACGTCAACTTCAAAGCCTCATTTATTTATTTGTCAAAATAAATTAAAAAGAATATAGTCTCAATAGAATTGATTGGCGAAATCAGCAAGTTTTGTGATTAAGTAATTCCTATTGGTCGAAGAAAGAGGTGAACACAGTGATTAGAGATTGAGTTGGTGAATAGAGATTGAGTTGTTATTTAGATAGATTAATCGTATTGGTGGAGTTGGACAGTGAATACAGTGAATGAATCGTGGGAATTTCGAAAGCACATTTTTCAAGCAAAACATAAGATTGAAATCCGCTGAAGAGTTTTTTCCAAAAATAATGTTAAACAAAAACATATTTCCCAGAATATGGTTTGGTTAAAAGTATTTCCCAAAATACTGCTCCCTTTACCCCAGTTAAAAGAACCGCCACTTGAAGTGGCGGCTTATGCAAAAGCAAGCAATGCATGTTGTAATATTGAGCTAGGGCCCCACAAAAATAAAAATCTCATTTTTATTTCAAACTGATATAACTTTTTTATTTGTACTCAACTCATTACAAAAAATACACCAAAATTCATAACTTTTTATTATCTTTCATATGACACCAATATTGAATATATAAAAATTAAAAAACAAATACTTTAAAATGTCCTTTTTTCTAGATGTTACATCTTTTTATGTGTACTCCGATTGTAACAAAAAATATTAACAAATTCATAATTATTTATTATATTTCATACGACACCAATTTTTAATATGTAAAATAAAAAAATTAATTCTATTAATTTGTGCAGTTTATGATATTTTTTACTGGGCACACAAATAATCATCAATAATAGATTAGAATAAGGATGTTTTTTTGGACTGTAATTGACTGGTGTAGTCTGATCTGATCTGTTTACGCTCGATCCGATCTATTAAAGTAGGGTCTGATCTATTTATCTTTGGTATGATCTGATCTGGTCTGGGACTGAAAACAAGTCAAAAGAAAATATCCTAAAACTACACAAGGAATAAAACAATAAATAAAAATGATGGAATTTGTGCAGTTTTATTTTAACCTATTACTCCAAATAAATGTGGCATTGTAAATAATGATTCCAAAATGCACAAATTAGCAAAAATGATTTTAAATTTTATATATTCAAAATTAGTTTGTTATGAAAGATAACAAAAATTTATAAATTTTAATATATTTTTTGTAACCATGAAGTACAAATAAAAAAGATATACTACCTTCATCCCCCTAAGTTTGGGACAAGAGAAGGTGACACGATTATTAATAAAAGTAGGTTTATGTGGTTGATATAGAATTGATAAAGTAATAATAAAGTAAGAATGATTTAGAACCACACAAATTTTACCAAATAAGGTACGAGACAATCTTAGTGGGACGGACCGAAAAGGTAAAATGAGACAATCATAGCGGGACGGAGGGAGTAACATTTACAAAAAAATGGTGTTAATTTTTTATATATATTCAATATTGGTGTCATATGAAAGATAATAAAAAGTTATAAATTTTGGTGTATTTTTTGTAATGATTTGAGTACAAATAAAAAAGTTATATCAGTTTAAAATAAAATGGGATTTTTATTTTTGTGGGGCCCTAGCTCAATATTACGATGTCCGTTACTTGCTTAATGTGCTTTGCCTTGCTTCTACCTGTGTTATTCAGTTTGGCATAAGCCGTCACTTGAAGTGACGGTTTTTTAACTGGGATTTAGGGGAGCAGTATTTTGGGAATTATTTCTAACCTAATCTTATTTTGGTAAATATTATTTTATTTTACATTAGTTTTGGAAAAAACTCTCCGCTGAAACAATATTATTCAACTAAAAAGAGAAAGCAATAGTCATACATCAACCTACAGTAGAAGTACTAATTAAAGCCAAATTTTATGGGGAAGGTGTACACAAATTTTCCATGAAAAATATTTTAAAAATATGGAGTATACATAAAAGAATTTACCCCATCAATATTTCCCTATAAATGTCAGGGAAACCTTTCCAAAAGAACACCAATTAGAAAACTCAATCCTTCCATTTCTTCTCTCTGACTTTCACTTTTGAGTTTGCAATTTGGTAGGATATCATCAAAATATTCATACAAACACATACATAATTGGAATTAGTAGAAAATATCCTACAGAAGTTAAAGAGCAGAAGTGTTCAACAAGATAAATAGAGTTGGGAATTTTGAAGAGCTCATCAGCTGATCAGCATCATAAGAAAAACTGGAGTATTTTGAGATTTTATTCGATCATACATGTATTGAACTAGTATTTTTATCTGTGTCGTGCACGTGATAAAAGTATATTCAAATTCTAGCACATAAATTGATTGTGTGTGTGTGTTTAGTATGCTAATTCGTATATGGGATTTTAGTTTTTAAAGTCCCCTTTCAAGTGTAGTCATATTAGTTATGTTAGTGTGTATTTCGTTCACTTTAAAACATATAAGATGCATTTTTGTTAGGAACATTTGTGTGAAAATAAATGAAATGTTTTTATTTGTACATTTAATTGCATATATTAGTAACATATTATACACACATAAAATACATCGTGCACCTTTCCATTCTAACTACATATATCATCTTACCCTTTTGAGTGTCCAAAAGACTTTACTACTTTCACTTTTAATCTGTTAATTTATGTTTTAAGTTTTATCATTTTTCTATGTACTACACAAATTCAATCATACAATTTTTATATTATTAATTATTTCATATTTCCACATACCGGCCAAACTTGGCACAATTATATGAGACAAAGAGATCAATATTAAGTACTCCCTAGCAAATCCTTTGGATCCAAATTTACTGCCCAAATTAAAGTAGCACTGAGTTATATTAACCGCATGTTAGTATAATTTTGAATGATGTTTTCTTTATTTCTAATTTATCATTTCATTTTAATTATATAAACCTAATTTTCTAAATAATTTAACCACTTCATGTAACAAACACTATATTATTGTAGATTGTTTTCAGAGTAATTAATTATGAATATTATTTTTTCTTTTTTAACCCGGTAAGCAAATCACCAAAATCAGTGAGCAAATGCCGGAGAACGTAACATTTACCAGAATATAATAAATATTGAGGGAGAGTACAATAAAGAGAGGGGGATAAATTAAAGGCCGAAACCTCTCTCAAAATGGCATCCCAAATTGAAAATACACAAAAACACTTAACCACAAATACTTGCATTATAGAGAGACATGCTATAAATTAAGCACCAAACCCTTAAGAGCCCGTTTGGTAACTCTGAAATTTATGAAGTTCTGACTAAAGTGGCTGAATTGTCTTATTCTTTTAATTTATGAAAAAATTATATTTAAAATGTTTTTTTATTAATACAAATAAAGGAAAATAGTTAAAATGGTCATCTACAGTAACTCCAGCCAATGCATCCACAAATTTAAGTTCAACCATGCTTTTTCTTATTATTGCACAATTTAATGCGCGAAATTAAAAGTTGCGCTTTTGATAAAATGTTAATTAATATGCCTGATAAGTCGAAAAACGAGGTCACCAAATGTGCTCTATGACTCATGCAATTGAAATCCCACCTTATTATTATGATCAACAATTATTACTATTATCATTATTCTTATTATCATTTCTTATGTGTTATTATTAATTGCTACCTCCGTAGCATTTGCATCTTCCCGGTTAAAAGTAGGTAAGATTAAGAATAGTGAAAGATGATATAAATTATTGAGGGTATGCTAGGAAGATAATGAAATAATGTGTTGGAATGAAGGGTAAATTCCAAAAAATAGTTGTAATAGTGTATTAGTTTTAAAATTATTGAGGGTATGATGGAAAGATTTAGATACGAGAAGATATGAATGTTACGGCCAAAAAGGGAAATGGGGAAGATATAAATGTTACGGAGGGAATAATAAAAAAAGATGTCACCCCATCTCCGAGGGCCCCCAGAACCGAGCTGCTGACAATTATCTGGAAGGATGTAATTTCAGTTTTGATCAGGCTCTGATGGAAAGAGATTGAAGTTAGGTTCCATCCTAAGTCATTGCACAAAGTCGATCTCTCTTGTGCTACTCTCTTTCTACCATGTGAGCTTCGCCCCCCAAATATATTATTAATTAACAAAACATCATGTGTTGTTGCTATGGTTATTATCAATCACAATATTATTACTACACCATACTATTTTATTAATGATCTGTTATTGCTATTTATGTTTCTATGTTACTATTATTATATATAAGTAGAAATGAAAGTGGTTGGAATTTATAATTTAATAGTTACGGTAATACTATGTAATATAATAGTTTTTTTTTAATATAATAGAGTTTATAACACTTATAATAATGATAATCGTAATTATACAAATAAGGATAACAATAAAAAATATAATGATATTATGATTTATAACTATAATTTTGATATAACTTATTGTTTATTATTATTTTTATTAATATTACAATTATACTTATAATTATAAATATAATATAATTAATTTATTATTAATATTATATTTATAGTTATAATTCTTATCATGATATTGTTGATCTGATTGAGTGCTTATTATTCTGATTTAATTATAATTATTATTATAATAATCATTGATAATATTATTATTAAAATTATAATTATAATATTAATAATAATTTGATAATAATAAGCACTCGGTCAGATCATAAATATTAAGATCAGATCATATCTCGAAAAGAGTCTGATCAGATTAGAAAAAACCAGATTAAAAAATTCTGATCAAGTCAAATTATAAAGATTCAAATTAGATAAGATAAGATCAGAATGATTCAGATCAGAACATTCAAATTAGAAAAACGGGAAAACCTCTAAAACTATATGAACAATAGGTATAAGGAAAATTACCCTAAATAGCATAAAACATTTAATAGGACTACTATGTTTTTCATCCCGTAATAGCTAGGAGCTAGTCGTTGCGGTCATGATTGAGAAATACTGTCATGCTTGTAAAAATATTGTCATTAACTATAATAAATACTATCATGTTGATTGTTGAATGCACAGTTAGTACTCCAAGTATTTGTCAGTCATGACTTAAAGATGACAGTAAATAATGTCATTTTACTCTAGAAAAGCTTAGGCAGTCATATTTTAGAATTTCAAACCATGTTTTTGGAAATCTCCCTAGATATAATTATCCTTTATTAGTAACTTCAATCTATTAGTCAAAAAAGCAACTTCAGCCTTAATATTTTTTATAATTATACAATTCAATCAACATGCGAAATCAAAATTATATAATTGGTGAAAAGGTTTGCTAGACAAATAAGCTTTTTCCTAGCCATAAAATACGTGGCATGAAGATACTTTTAATTTTGTCATGTTCAGTTTAATTTTAATGTCCTAGGTAGATTTATTTAAACTTTAGGAACCTTAACTACTATACCGAACAGAAATTTTCGTTTCTTCTTTCTATGACCTTCAAAATAATTTCCGATGAGAAGAGAATAAGAGATGAATTAGAAAATCTCAAGCGTGTTGTTTCAATTACTCCGTATTAGTCAATTAGAATCAAATTTAGTTTTGCATCTCACTTGTATCAATTATTATTCCATTACTAGCATTTGGTCGCGCAAGGCGCGGCAATTTTCGCCCAATATTAAAATAATGTTCTTTTTCTAAATAATTACTACTTTTCTCCCTCTAACATTAGAAAATGAGATTGTGGTGCAATTATTAAAAAAAATGAGTTTATGCGGTTGATACTAAATTGACAAACTAAAAATGATTTAGACCCACACAATTTTACCATATTTGGTACTTCATCCATCCATTTAAAGGTTCTCGCTTTCCTCTTTTGGACGTCTCACTTAAAGGTTCTCACTTTCTATTTTAGGAAACAATTAGCACTTTTAAATGATAATTTAATCATCAAGTACTAAAAACAATACTTTTATAAAATTATAGTTATCATCAATAACACTTTATATTATATACTTATCAAAATTATTTCTCAAAATATACTTGAATTAGCATAATTAATTATTGTCTAAATAATTGTGTCATTTTGCCATGAGAACCTTTAAATGGGACGGAGTTAGTATAAGACAATCTTAGTAGAACGATTCGAAAAGAAAATAGACAATCTATCTTAGTGGGACGGAGAGAGTATTATATATGATGTTGTTATGAATTATTCTTAAATAGTGTAAAAATCACTTCACAAAATCTCAAACTTAAAATTCTTTTATTTATTAAACTTTTTTTAACAGTAGCAAGGGTGTAAACTAAAAAAAATCACAATGATTAGATTTCAAACTTAATATTCTTCTTTACAAAAAAAAAAACTCATAATCAAGTAAGTGCAAAATTTAAGTTCAGGAAGAAATGGTGTACATATTAAGAAGGATCACGTACCTATTAGATTATTAGCAATGACTAAATCTTAAACTTAACCGAAGTTAACTTCAGTTAGTATATTAAGGGTAAAGAAGTCACGTGAGAAAGTAGGTTCCACTTTCTAAGAAAAATGTACAACTTGTAATGTACAAAGTGTATTGACATAAATTAAGAGTATCAACCCTCATTCATAAATATAATGTTGTTAGATAGAAAATCAAATTTTAATGATGACCGTGTTGATGAGTCTGAATTCTAATCTAACGTGAATTCTAATCTTACGTAGGAAAGGTATTTCAGACGTTTCAATTAAGATTTGTTTAGAGCATGACATGTGGCATATACTTTCCTTATATCTTTCAAATCTATTATCATAGATGTTCCATCATTCAAGTCGTTATAGAATTCTCACAATAAAAGAGAAGCACGTACATAGACACAAATACATATTTTTTGGTCTATTGAAGATTATCCATTTACAAAGTTCATATGCTACCAAGTTTATATGGAATTTTGACGAGCGCTTTGTCGTAGTGTGTCTCAAATTAAATTCACTACTAAGGGCTAATACCGTAGTATAACGTACTAGAGTTCATATTCACAGGGAAAGGAGCTTTTCGCGTATGTGTAAGCGTAATAAATAAAAGTAAACGGAAGGGGGAATTGAATATTTTGATAATTGAGAAAGCAAATAAAATACTTAAATGAGTGAAATAAAATATCAAAAGTAATTAGTCTTGGTTTTGCTTTTATCCACTTAATGAAATGTTCGTCGATCCTGGTTATATCTTTAACTATCTTCCTCTCGAATACTCAATCGAGGAGTATATCCAGTTCATCGAGGGTAGTTATTAATAACGAGACGCGTTCATTAATAAAACTTACTACTGAATTAATTTAGAACACGCGCCGTATATTTACTCGATAGTAGCAATAAATTCAAGATGAAAACGATTGAAATTGATAACCTCAACACAAGCGGTTTATTGGTTTAATCAATATAATTAATTCCCCTTAAATTATTAACCATGAACCGCATGCATTAATAATCCAAGTTTACTACCGTTAAGAGATCGAACGATTAACAAGCGTATTCATCGACCGATTCTAGTAATAATTAATATATGAGACAAAACTAGTTGATCCTTTAAGTAATGCTCAAAATATGAAAATTAAATATGAATAGGAATTAATTAATATTCAAGGAAGAATATTAAAGAAGATATAAATCCTACTACTATAACTAATGTCAAGATGTTAACTAATTGTTATTTTAGTAAAACTCCCCAACATTAATATAGAGGAAGAAAATAAATACTACTCTAACTAATGTCGAGATGTTAACTAATTGTCATCTTAGTAACACTCCCCAACATTAATACAGAGATAGTATTAAGGGAAAAATTAATATTTAAGGAAGAAGATTAAAGAAAATAACTCACAACTTACAATTCATTCAACTTTAAAGTAGCAAAACCAAGATGGAAAGACTACCTAAATTACTAGAATAAAGTGTATATGAAAGAGGGGATTAAATTGGTCTCTAAAACAGGAAGGAAAAAAGTGTTTTTATAGGAGAAGTGAGATGGTTAGGTCTAAGACATAATCTGATTTTCCCATGTTCACTTGCTTTATTTGATCTCTTATGATCTCCGGGTCGAATCATATCCGAAAAAGGAAATTAACAGAACTAGACCCAAGGGAAATCTCTTGACTGTGATCGAATCTTCATGTTGTGGCGCCTTTTGTTTTTCTGAGATTTCCTATAAATTTTGAGTTGTGTGTTCAAATTATCCGTGGGCAGGCAGTTTTCCATGGTAACGAAATTAGCTTTGCGGCAAATCGCCCTGTTGAATTTATAGTCCCTAATTTCCTCTTGGAATGAAATGGGAAGTCGGCGGTCGTTTTCTGTTGCATGTCCCATAAAGTCGTCTGAGAAGAAAGAGTCATCAGAGTGATCAAAACTATCAGAGGCATCTGAATACGCCTATATTGATGGCAGCCGAGGTTGTTTCCCTGGAGAGTATACAGGATGAGTCTACTCCGTATTGTTTATGATTTACTTAGGGGTAGGCACGGTCCGGGACGGTCCGAGATTTGGCTTATCCCGATCCCGTCCCGGTTTTATAACAACGGTCCGGTTCGGTATGAGATAAGTCTTTATCCCAATGTTGTCCCATTTAAAACGGGACCGGGACAACCCCAGAAAAAACGGGATGGTTCGGGATGTCCCATAAAATATGAATTTGTGAAATGTGATATAAAAATAAGCATAACATCAATATAAAGATCTAACTTTTTTTTTGCAAATTTAGCTGCCCAAAAAATTAAGTAAAACCTTTAATTAACTATTTTTAATTTTGTCTTGTAATTTTTTTTGGTCCCTCTAATCTTGTGTTTCCTCTAGTAGAATAGTAGCGCAAAATATTTTCATACTTTGTAGTACACTTGTAATTTTTCAATACCACATTAAATTAAATTAAATATCATATCTACAAAGACAGTATATATATATATATATATATATATATTCTAGTAGTTATTTTGGAAAATATTAAATCTATAACTATACTGTAATTTGGAGTAGTAGTTATTCCATCACAAATAGTATTCCGCATGTAATAATATATTATGGGTTAGTATTGGAATGAGATCTAAACAAACTTTAATCAAAAGAAACACAAGAAATGAGACTAAGAGAGACATGAAATAAGATAAAATTACACTAGGAATACTAAGGACTAGAAAGTTTTACTTGGGTTTGACTATTACATAGCATTAGAAATTTAAAACAACATATTAATTTCAAACGGGACACCGGGACGGGACATGATATTTTATTATAGCTATCCCGGTCCTGTCCCGTTTAATATCAGTGCGGGACCGGTTCAGGATGAAAAAATTGCGTCCTAAATGGATCGGAATAGTTTCGGGACGGTATCGGGATTTTTCGGTTTGGGACACTGGGACCGGGATTTTTGCCCACCCCTAGATTTACTCATTTCACTATTTACTACTCCGTATTGTTTATGATTTACTCATTTACTATTCTATGTTTTGTTTAGGTGAGGGAAGTCAAACTATATTGAACCAAGTTTGGATTATGAGTTTGATCAAGTATATTTCTCAACATAATTGAACTGACAGAACTGTCAAATGTAAATTATGCTGAGTATGTATGATGTTAGTGTAGAATTCACATTCTATCTTTAAGGGCATGTATTTATTTCAAAGTACAGATTTTGACCCACTTAAGCTTCATCTTTCAAAATTGACACGACATAAAACTGAAACAATGCACTAATTTCAATATATGTAAAAATTCAAAGTTTCACATTTTTTAACTAAATCTTGGAGTTTCAATGAAATGGTTGATGGTCGTTTTAATAAAAATGCTAAACAGACTCAATTGATGTTGTGATCAGATCATAGAAGCAAGGTTTTGACCCGATAGGGTGAAAAATTAATCAGACAAAGCAACTTAATTTTTATCAAATACATTATAACATAAATAAGACTAAATCTAATATTACTGATGTGAAGATTTGGACTTATCTTTAAAAACGTACATGGCTATGCTTTTTCTGAAAGGAACATTTGTGGGTTACTGATGGTCGCCTCCTCTACAAATGGTACAACTCGGCGTTTGGGGTGTATCTATTTCTTGCATAACAAGTTCCCGCCAAAACTCCAATAAGTAAAAGTCTTGAAGAGCCGTTATGGTATACTTCCAAGGAAAGCCACAATAGTTAATGTATTACTCCGTAGTAGTTTAGTACAGTAATTACACCTACAAGGGTACATAATAATAAAGCGTTGGCGGCTCCAAAGCCGAAACACGAGGACCAACTCTTCGATTAATGTTTCAAAGTCATGATTACATTTAAATTCATGCCTCTTGAATTACCCGAGAAAATATGGATTGGAGTATTATAAATAAATTCCCTCATACTCCAGAATTTGCACAGAGTAGTCTCTTTGCTTAACAACGTAACTTCAATTCATGAGCTCTTTGAAGAGTTTCTATTCCCAGTATTATTTTGATTGACGCTTCAAAATATGATGAAGGATATAAGTGTGGGAAGCAAATCATGGAAGTGAAGATTAGTGCAGTTCACCTTTGCGCTCATAACGCTTCAATTGTATTGCATATTCTACGATATGAAATTTAAAGGCAACATTTGAACTGGTCGAATGGTATGTTCCATGGCAACTTTAACTAAAGTAAATGACATTTAAGACAAACACATGTTTCGACATATAAAATTCAAATTATAAAAGTATGTCTATGATCTAAATTTTTGTTGAAAGATTGTTTTTACACAATACTTCGTGTTCTAATTTTTTCTGAAAAATATGCATATGAAACAGAGAAAAATATCTATATATTATCACAAAATAGGTTTTAACATTTTTAGAACAAGTTTCTTCAATATTTAAAATCCAGATCGAGAAACGTTGATCGAATTGATGTAGACAAATTAAAATCAGTGAACGGGGGATCACCATAAAAATTATCAGTCAATACGAAGTATAGAGTGTATATCATGACTTAGAGCATTTTGAATAGTCCGGATTGACATTTGAGAACCCAGAGTTTGACCAAATCCTATGCAACAAAAGTAGTGTGATTAATAAAAATCACAAAAATAGATTTAACCTTTCATGTAGCATTTCTAAACATATCTCTACCACAATTAGTCATTTTCAATTTTACTCAAAATATATTGGGAAAATAAAAAGGAGGAAAACAAAATATTTTTCAATTAGGCTTCCAAGGTTATAGAGTTTAATCTAGATCAGGACAACATTCAGTATGGGCGATCTATATGTGTGTATTTGTGTGTGGGTGTAGATAACATAGCTGATCGGGAATGGAGGATTTATATGAGTGCGGACTATTTTAATTGGAATTTATAGGTCGGAAGTTGGCTGAACAAATTAAAGGAATGACAAGTGTGGAAGTGGATGGTTTGGGTATGATTTCGGCAGATACAAAGAAGGAAAAATGGAAGTCTAATGTAGCTTTAGTGGACCGAAAGCACAAAGACTTGATGAAACGTTTTTACGCTATCAAAAATAACTTCAATCTACGGTGTACATTTGTCCTTTTTTTAGTCTATTACGTGGGATGGGCAATACATTTACACACATGGGGCTTTTTAAAAATGTACGTGTTAATTAATAACACATCCTATGCCCACTATTTTTTAGATTTTCTCTGATCTTAAAAATGTAGAACTTATGAAAAGGGTGTTTAGAGGGTGTTTGGATCTGATTCTCAAAACTGTTTATGCTCCTTCAGGTGCAGAAGCAAAAGTTGGAGCGTTTGGGTGAAAATTCAGAAGTGATTTTGGTGCTCTAATTTACTCTTAGAATCAGTTTTTTTAATAAACTGACCGGCTTCTAAAATTGATTCTGGTTCTGATTGACTGATTCTGCTTTAAAAAAGAAGAAGTACAATAACTTCTAAACACCCCTAACTTATGAAATATACGAAGTAGTTATTATGCTCTATAAACTTTGTGAAATATTTTTAATCGGACTTATGGTCCAATTCTCAATAGGTAATAGTTATGTTTCTTAATCATTTTATACAAAATTGTGTGATCAATAAATCTCAAACCCGTTCAATAACATCAAAATTGATTCAACTTTTGGAAATTGGTGAAATATTAGTAGAAATGACTGAATTGAGTTAATCTATTAAAATGATTATGTACAGTGACCTCAGCGTAAAATGAAAGTAACTCAAGTTATATAATTTAGTGTTCTTAATAAAAAGTTAGATGTTTGATAAAAATAAATGAAATATTTGGAGGAAATGATAAGTGAAATAATGATTAGATACGATTATACGAAGGACAACATTATACGGAGTATAAGAAAGAAACAATGACTGGAATAATACTCATGCGGTTATCAAAGACACGAATATGGCCAGTTGTTCAATTGGACATAAATAGAACCGATCTCGAAGCAAAGAGACCAAATTACCCTTCACCCAAATAATTTCCCATCTAGCCTATCCTTCGTCTATACTCTTCGAATCTTCATCGCTCATCCCCACTCTTGCGCAGCCATCTTCCATGGCAACTCCCACCTTCGAATCTCCATCCGATCCCTCCTCGACCACAAGCAGCACCTTCGAATCTTCAATCAATCTGATTAATTTCTTCGCTTTCTTCTCATTTCTTCTTCGTTCACCGCTGCTTCCCTACCTCGCCGATACATCTTCTCCTTCATCAGGGCAAATGAAATCAACCAGAAACGAATATCGATGGACGACGTCGCTGCTTCAGAATTCCTTAATGGTCGTCGTCGCTGTTGGATCTGTCGTCCTCGATAGATCTATGGTTGTACACCGCTGATGGCGGCGACTAGGGTTACTGTATGTTGCGGCGATGGAGGCTAAGGGTGACGAGCAGAGGCGGACGTGGCCTGGAATCGACGGGCTATTGTGTGGGAGTATTGGTGTGTGACGGTGCGAAGGCTAGGGGCAGGGTGTAGAGCAACGAATCAGATCTAGATTTAAAATGGCGGCAACTAGGTTTCTGGCTGGGAAAGCGGCGGGGATGGGGTTAGGGTGGCGGCGGATTGCGCTCAGCGTTGTGGTCGCAGCTGCGAATAACTTCTGTGGGGGCTGCGAGTGCGGCAATTGCAGGGGACAAGTAGTGGAGGCTGGGAAAGGGGCTGGGAAGCTGGGGAGGGGGTAGAGGCGGGTTAAGGCTGGGCTGGTGGGGATGTAAGATGTGGACCATGGTGGGATAGTGGTCGACGGTGTTGGTCGTGGCGTAGTTGACAGTAGTGGTCGTCGAAGATGCTGGTTTGGCATGGTGGTAGTCACTAGTCAAGGAGGTGTTGGTCACTGGTCAGGGATTGGGCTGCCGGGGAGGGGGGCTGGGAAGTCCAGTCTAGTGGGGCGGTGGTACGAGGCGGTGGCCGGCAGTGGTGGCGGTGACCGGCAGTGGTGGCAGTGGCCGGCAGTGGTGGCGGTGGCCGGCAGTGGTGGCGGTTTCCGGCGGTGTTGGCGGTTGTCGGTAGTTGTGGTAGTGGCTGGGAGTGGTGGTCATCAATGGTCACCGGTGGCGGCGGCCAGCGGTGATCACTATCGAACTAGGTAGGGTAATAAGGTAATTGTAAGTGTAACTGTACGGATCGGGTAACTGTAACTCGACAGATCGAGTAACTATAACTGAACTGGTTAGGTAGTTGTAACTGGAATTTGAACATGGTCGGATAATTGGGTAATTGTAAGTGAACGAGCCGGGTAACTGGACGGGTCAAGCAACTGTAACTGGATGGGTCAAGTAACTGGACGAGTCGGGTAACTGTAACTGGACGGTGGTAACTGAGGTAGTAGTAACTGAGACGGTAGTCACTGAGGCGGTAGTAACCGGGGCGGTAGTCACTTTAGCAGTAGTAACTGGAACATAGATCGCTGAAACGATAATATATAAGTCATTGGTAAGTGGTAACTGAGACAATTTTTTTACAACCTTAAGAGTTTTAATAAAATATTTTAAATATTTATTTTGAGATATATGTATGATTATAATATTATTATAATATTGAAAGAAAAAGAGAAATTAAATGTTAGTGTCTAAGCTAGAGGCTTAAAGCCGTGAAAACAGTGATTCACTCCAGTGAAGTGGTACTTAATGAGTCGGTGGTGCAACTCTGCAAGACTGCAAGACTCTTACGGAGCAAACATATGCGCGTGTAGCATTAAGTGTTAAACGGGAAGTCTCTCTAAAAAAAAGGTAATTTAGAGAAGTAGGATTTTATTAGTCACATTTTCGGTAATTAAAGAAAAGGTCTCTTTTTTTGTCCATTATCATATTTTTAGTAATATTCATGTCAAAACCCCTATAAGAAAACGAATGAGTTTCATGGAGTTAATTGTGCATTAGATTGCGGAAAAAATTCAATATGACAAAGCTAATTTGATAAAGTAATAATCCCAACAACACAAGTATTTTCTGTTTAATTTGTTTAAATTCATTTAGAATTCGTTTGGTAACACTCTTGTTCGGTTTATCAGGTTTATCAGTCAACTTTTTTTTTTGTATTTGTACTTTTTTTTATTGATAATAAGAAATGGTACAATGCCAGAAAACAGACAGAAAATAGAAAAACAGTACAAAAGAAAGATAAAATAGATTTAAACAAAAACTAAAACTAAGCCCAAGGGAATTGTTTAGACTGTGATCTAGTCTTCATGTTGTGTCGCCGCTTGTTCTTCTGAGATTTTTTATAAATCTTCAGTTGTGTGTTTAAGTTATCTGTTGGCAGACAATTATCCGAAGTAATGAACTTGGATTTGTGGCAGATCACCGTTTGGTTTATCAGTCAACTTTTTATTCAAACACGTAACTTTTGATTTTTCGCGCTGAAATGTGTAATAATAAGAAAAAGTAAGGTTGAAGTTAATTTGTGGCTGTTTTGCCTTAAGTTACTGTAGGGGGGCCATTTTAACTATTTTCACATATAGTTTTTTCTTCATTTTATTTATAAAATATATTTTAAATTTAATATTATCATAAATCAGCATAATCAACCAATACAACCACTTAAGCCATAATTTCATAAATTTCAACAGAATCAACTGATTCAGCCGATTTCATTGTTACCAAACGGGCTCTTAAAATAATCCCTAAATATTGGGAGTAATGAATTTGTGACCACATTTTTTAATTATACTTTTAAATATAGAAATATTATCTAATCTTCTCATTTAACATTTGAATTGTTTAAAAATATTAATGTACATATGTGCTACACTGACATTCTTTGAGTTATTTCTTTTTCTTTATATTTTATAAAGTAAATGCATTTCTTATAAAATATATTCATCCACTCCTACATGCATGCACACAGCTTAGTTGATATATTTCTCAATTTATCTTTTCACATTGAATAGCTGCTGCCCGTTGCCCCTGTTGTCAAACTTCACCATCTCCAATCTTCCTAACCCGTGGAAGATTCTGTTCGGCCTGGTGAACAAGTGCCTATCTCCAAGGCACGCCGAACATGACAAGTGCAACAAGCAGATCTTGCAAATCTTCCATGGGATCGGCTTTGACATCAAGTACGACATGGCCCAGCTCTTCTGGACAGAGCCGATGGATCAGGTAAAGGCAAAGGGGAACAAGGGAAACACTATCCCTTACGCAAGGTGGCTGACACTGATGATCTATAATATTATGGAAGCCACCCCATCTATGCCTCAACGTAAGGATGAGAAACACTTCATCGCCCCAAATCTCAAATACTCTCAAAGAGATAGCAACAAAGCAGCAACACTGCCTATCCCGGACTCCCTGCTTGATCTAGCAAACCCGAGGGATAAGGCAATCATCGACTACAAAGAGTCGCTCAAGAGAACAGTTCTTATGCTTCAGCAAAACCCAGCTGGGCCTTCCCAGGGGACTCAGCCGAGTATTGATAAGGGTAAAGGTAAGAAGAGAGCCAATTAGCCACAGAAACCAGTGGCAACTCGGCCTAATGATGATCAGCCTGCTAACTCTTCCGAGAGGACCCAGACTGCTGAGGGCCACCCCACCAATGCTGAGGACACTGTCGATGAACCATCAAGCCAGGCCTCTTCAAGTAAGGCTGGTGGTGAGGCCTCCGATAGCATGGCCAAGAAGGGGAGAAATGAGAATGACAAAGATGATGCAGATGATGATGATGATGACGACGACGACTTGGAAGGGGTTTTGATCAGCAACAGAAAAAGAGCCGGAAAGAAGGCCATTGTGATAGACTCCGACACCTCATCGGACAATGAAGAGGCTGCTCACTCACACTGACCTCTCAAAGGTATCATCATAAGTGAGCAGCGCTCTAAGCACAAGAACGACACCCCTGCATCATCAAAGTCTAAGAAGAGGCTCCGAAAAAAGAGTACAGTGGAAGAGGAGATTGACTTGTACGATGAGTGCGACACGTTCCTAAATATAGGCCGAACCACACCCATAGGTGCAGGAGCTGACCTTGTCAGTTCCCGGGTAGAAGTCGCAGCATTTGGTTTAACTGCGCATGCACAGCCATCTCCCATCCACTCTCCAGCCTCCCAACAGGCTGGAGTTTCAATAACTCAAGGGGAACTTATACCGACCTCACTGGTTCCTTCCGAATCAGTTGAGAGACTTAGTGGTCACCAACCCCGGACCATTACCCCCATTCGTTCAATCACATCGAGTCTAGGTGTCACCATCACTACATTTTTAAATTTTTCTAGGACACCTACAATATTCACTGCACATACAGGTGCACTCACCCTGAACGCAACGACCGGAGTGCAAACTATGATGGTCGGAAGTCATGTTACGCCTACAATGATTCCATCATTGAACGCAGGCCACACATCAGCTGTCTTCACTGATGCTGTGACAACAGTTACAACCCCTGTAACTGGAACCACTATCCTTGAAGACCTTCTCGTACACCTGAACAGCTTTCTGGAGTCTACCATTAAACCATGGGTGCACGAAGCAACAACCGCTAGTGCACAAGGCTCTGGAAGCACCCCACTTGTTCAGGATGTACCAACCGAACCCCAAACCACTCAGCCCCCAACTCTTTCAGTTCCCGTTTCCCGACCTATAACCATAGTAAACCAACAACCATCCACCTCAAGGGGAACCCATGATACAGAACTAGTGTCCTCCCCTACAACGACCAAACCAAATCTAAGAACCGTACCATTCGATGATCTTGTAGCTGAGATCTTCGACCGTATCCTAGAGACGAATGAAGGCAACCGTACCCCGTTTCAAAAAGCTCTTCTCCTAACTCTGGATATTCAGAGCACATGCCGTGAGAGTCTCCACGGCAGCAAACGTTCACATGAGGATCCTGATGATTCGGATTCTCATGAGGGGGAGAACAAGCGCCAGCGGATGAGCATGTTGCTTCTACAAGCCAAGCCCCACAGCCAAACCAACCTTCCTCCTCTACCAATAAAAAACCCACTACCTCAGCCAGCCACAAATCCATAGCCACATCCTCTAGCATGGTCGAGCTAGATAAAACATTCTGAGGCGCATCTCCTATAGATGTCGACCAAGGACGGAATGGAAGTCCTGATGTTGTTACCTCGAGTACATCATTTATATCAGGACATCAGTTAGAACCTAGTTCAAAACTGATGACAACGGGCAATCCTTGCGATCCTGGTGTTACTCATGACAGGTTATCGCCACAACAGCAACAAGCTCCCTCTAATTTCTACCATGACCAGATGCACGATGAACTGAAACAAATACTTGTGCACAACAAATGGCCTCAGCTATGGACTGATATAAATGAAATAGAGCGAAGAGCCTACCTTAGAGAGCTCTTAGCTAGATGTGCTGCTGATGTAATACTATTTAGTGATGACGAACTCAAGGAAGGAGAAAACTATGAGGAACCTCCCAAGGAGCTAGAATCTATCATAAGACAAACAACGGCTCTAATGCCTAGAAGTGAAAAGCCCTGGGAAAATGTCAACATCAATGCTCCCTTCCAAGAGGAAATCAGAAACATATATGGAGAAGAGAAGACAATGTCAAAGAACTGGATGAGTTGAAAATCCGTGGCCTCAATCATCTACGAGGAAAGAACAAGGGCGGACAATTGTTTCTACTTAGTCATCACTACATGGGCAAACAGAGAGAAGTGTGGCAACATGAACTTCAGACAGCAACAGACCCAGTGTGGAGCATACTCAATGTAGGTGAAGCGAATCATCAAGATATTCCACTCTGTGTGTACCGCCTACAGCGCTCTGACGGGACTGAATTCACATGCAACGAAAATGACCTCTAGCATTCCAAGAGGTTCCTGTTACTCGCGACAGAACCACACAAGATGGCTTTGATGCACTCGAGCGCTTTATGATCAGACAAATCAAATTCTTTGCCTCTCATGATCTTCAGATGGCCCTTGAAACCAATCTGCCAAAGACAAATCTCTCAAGACCAAAGCTATACGGACCAGAGCTTGAAAATTTTCCTGCATACTACATCTTCGACAGCCCAATCACACTCATCTACTTGAATCATAATGGTGAGAATCGCATGTTGTTCATTGACGAGCTAAATAAGTACTGTGATGGGACGCTGAAGATTGTGAAAGAAAAGTTGGATCCAATCAGAAGGAAATTTGAAGAAAGACAACAGAAGTATGCAGATGCAACGAAAGTCGAACTAATAGAATCGAACAGAATTGACAAAGTGTTGAAAGCAATCGAGAAGCAGCTTGACAGAAGAAAGTCTCTCAGGAACTATGAGCATGCACTGAATCTTCGCAAGCACTATTACAAAGTTCAGAAATAAAGGATACCCAAGCAAGTCGGCACTTGATCACAAAGGGGGAGATTGTTAGAACTATTTTATTGGGAATCAAGTTTGTCTCTTATGTCTTGTTTATTTAATAGATTAGGTATACCATTTATGATATTATTAATTATGTAATAAATAGGTTGTAAGGGAATAAGGCCCAAAAAGGCTTTAGGCCCAAACACCTAGGTTACCACTTTAGGTATCTGCACTGCGCCTATAAATATGCGCGTTAGTGTACAGGTCTAAAGGTCAGTTATTCTATTCTCTAGCCTTATCCTGTAAAAACTTCTCAATAAATAGAAAAGAGGATTTCTCTGTTCTCGATATTGCATAGATCATTCTTTGAAATCTTTCTTATCTGTTTATTTGATGATATCCATCTAGCTGTGTGTTAGTCTACAGAAATCTGGGACCAACAAATACTAATACTCATTTCATTTAACTATTATCATAAAAATTATTTATGTAGTAATTTTATAATATAATAATAATACTCATTTCATGTTAACTACATACTCATTATGTATGAATTAAAATACCCGGTTGTACAATGTGCATGGTACAACCGGTTGTACCATATAATTTAAGATTGATTAAGGGATAGTCTACGGTGGACAATTTGGTTTAATGTTAAGCTTTTATCAAAATTGTAACTGGACGCGATGTGGACGAATGGTCGAGTCATGCGTCATCCGGTCCCGATGGACGAGTATCCGGTAAATGCTCAAAACCCGGTCAACTATTATTGACTTTTTTTTGGTCAAAGGTGGTCAAGTTTGACCGATGATATTTTTTAATAAAAAATTATTTAAAATATGAAGATTATATGAGCGGATTCTTTATTAAAACCTCTTTCAATAAAAGTATAAAATTTATAAATTACACACAAACATAATACCTAAAATCATTATCCAAACTTTAATATCATTGACCAAGAAAAGTCAAATTGATCAATCTTTTTGGAACGAAGGGCGCATAAGTTAATATATTTTTTAAAAAATAAAAATATTTATTCTTTGATGTGATAAATAACAATAATATTTAGTCAGAAATGTCGTGGATCGCATATTTGCTTCCAAAAGAGGCAATATGACACTTATTTTGCGATAATCCAAAAAGGAAAGTAAGACAGGTAAAATGTGATGAAGTAGTAAATGCACAATTTTACCTAATGTAATAATATCACTATAATGCTTCTTATTTCAAACCATAATAGATAGATCAAATCCAATTGGCACATATGATATTTGACCTTATCCTTTTGTTAATATATAAAGACAAATCATTTTATGTAAATTATTAGTTGTATTATGGTATTTGACCTTATCCTTTTGCTAATATATAAAGACAAATTATTTTATGTAAATTATTAGTTGTATTTAGTTTTCCTGATATAAACATATATTTTAGGGAATGTAACATTTTAATAATGTACATTGCAGTCTTGTGTTGAAATATATTTTTATCTCCAAAATAATACTACATAGTTTCTTATTAATATTCACTAGTAAATGTAAATAAAAATAAGATACCATTTTCTGTTCATATGTTATAAGTCAAATTATTATGTGTACAGACTACAAAGTATTTTGCTTTCAAATTTGAATACCTAAAAGGTAACAAGAGTATGATTGTCGATTTGTCCCAAAATTATATGATCACATCACAAATAAAAATTCAGCTTTAATGAATAGCTTTTCAAGAGTGGAGGTTTATTAATTTTCATAAATGTTTTGGTAAGTTTTTCCAACACTTTAAAATGATAAAGGCAATTGTATGTCGAATAAAAAAAGTAACAGCGCCACAAACATATTATTGTTCGAAATGTTGTATATTAGTAGACTTTTTTTGAAGAGGAAATTGCCTATATTGATATCATTAGAATCAGGATCACGTTACATCAATATCATAATGACCAGCACTGACTACAATCTTCACCTTCCAACCACTACTTATAGCCCTACGATTAGACATAGAGACGATCACTCCTAAAGGAGCCATACGAATCGCTAACCGCCAGACGAGCTTAATGTAGCTGTTGCTGAACAAATAGATCTGTCCCCCACTAACCATATCAAATCTAGGTAGCCGAAATCTCATTCATCGTAATAAACCCAGTACCATGAGCTTTAACCAAAAACAAAACGATAAGAACAAAGTTCCTTATTAAAAAACTGAACCTGAATAAAACGAAATTAAAAAAGATAAACAGATGGATTAGATGACTCATGGCAGCGGAGGGAACCCTAGTCTCACGTATCCTTCATGGCGGCGGTTCAGGAGGGGCCCCGATCATCATCACTTCATCGTCATCCTCCATCACTCGGATCCCATTCGCAGCCCTTGACGCCATAGCCTCCGCCAGCAAAACTTTGTCCTCATTAATTTGAGAAGAAACCATTCATATTACCACTGTCAAAATTGACAGAAGAAGCCTAGAAACCCTAGGGAAGAAAACACCACTCATATGTGTATAGACCACTTTTTAAAGTTTAGACGGACAAGAATCTTCATCGTTCCTCTCCAAACGGTGGCTCACCCTTCTAGGGTTTCCCACATGCGGCGGCAGTCATGCGAGAAAACGCTATGCAACAATAATATAATTATTATATTAGTAGACTTTTAAAAACACACAATATCTATGTTTTGCATGTGATATTATATTAACAACTTACTTCTAAGTTCTAACAAGAGTAAAACATAAACAATGTGCACAAATATCTTGACCTATATTTTGTTTAAGCTTTACCACTTTTGTGTTTAATTGCTACTTTTCCAATGGAAGTTGAGGGGTATTTTTTAATTACATACTGTTCAAGAATATAATAAAAATACTGACCGTGTAGCGCACTCAAGACATCGAGTGAGAGGCGCTGGTTACAAGATCCATCAATGTTCATAATAAATAAAGTAATGGCCTCTTGTGATTCTTTCTCAACAACTATCAAGGTTTGAATAATCAAGACATTACATACCTTAACTTGGAAAACTTATACTCAATAACCAGCTTCTCGAACTCTTTCTCTAGCTTCTACGTCTCTATTGTGTACACATATGTTCACCTTAAAATTAACAGAATTAGGAAACGAATAAGAAATACAAAAATAACTATGTAGTGAAAAGTCAACCTAGCTCTTCAAGAAGATTTTTGTTTTGTTCTTTCTAACATAAAGTTGCACATAAGGCCCAAGGGAAAAAATCAATAATAGGCAATATGAAATATTTATGATGTATTTGAAAATATTCTCTCCTGAACAACAATTTAGTAAATTAAAGCTTAATTCGCTGCAGCAATAATTTGTTCCAATTCATATTTTTATCTAATCACCTCACCTTATACTTCTTTAACAAAAGGATGAAAGCAATGATCTGTTGGCGACAAACATAAACAGTTTCTGAAAAATAAGATTGCAATCCTATGCACTGCTCCTATCACAACTCAAAAAAATCTCCATGGACAGGGAACTAAACAGAGATGCGGAGGTAAATAAACAGCGAAAGAGAGATGAAGAGAGCAGATGGCTAATCATATATACGAAAGTGCAGGTAAAGCAACTATACAATTGGTTGAGTTGAGGAAAAACTTACAAGAGTAGAACAGGGAAGAAGTGGAAAATTGACTAAAGAGATGCAACAGATCATTTGGTGAAGGAGGTTGGAATGCCACTTAGTAATTGTTTAGACAGATAATGCACTGCAAATCTAGCACTTCATTTTTACTGTCGCTCACCAAAAAAAGATGCTTTGTTCATAAAAGCTTCAGATTTACAACATCATCACCCTGCCAAACATGGAAATGTTATCATAAGTAACTTTAAAATCAATAAAATGTATGATAAGTTTATTATAAATAAACATGGGATAACTTCATCAGGATATTTGATTTGCTAATGTTTCATGAAGTGAAAAAGGTATCTTGATATCAATGGAATTGTACAAGATGATCAAGCAAGCTAGAAAAACAGGTGATAGGCTAAGGTAAGCTACATAAATTTAAGCAAATGATGTTTCTTAACCAGCTATTATCAAAGCATACCACAGACAGGAATAGTTTCACGGTTTCATCAACAAAGGTTGCTGGACACATTTTAAAGACTGAGAAAGAGTTAGGCAAGAATATAATACCTCAAGATACAAGTGTGCTACTTGTACACATTTCGAAAGTCTGAAAGTGTCATCAACAACTCTACAAGCAAACATATCAATAAATGAATAAGTACTGCATCACTGAAAAAAAAGTAATTCTACAAAACTTTAAAAGGAAATTGCGAAGAAAAAGTATAATAATAATATAATCATATTAAGATAAAATAGAATATTAATAAGAAAGAATTCTGGTCATATTACGTGATGTAAAAGAACGTATTTTTGTTCGTCGTTTCCGAGCTATAGAGCCCCTTTTAATTCTGGTCATTGAATAAGTATATCTCCTCCCTATAAATATTATTATATATATATAATATAATATAATAAAACTACTATAATAATAATAATTCTTATTAAATTTATTAGTATTATTATGATCATTATTTATATTACTATAATTATTATTATTACTGTAACTATTCATTCTTATTATTTCAACTTTCTTTGTAATTATAACAATTTGATTTTTATTTGAGCCAACTCACTATTTTATAAACTAATACTTTGAATTATCCATCTGTGAACATTACTAAAATGCTACATTTTAAAAATACATGTTAATATAAAAAAAGCATCATACTAGTAATAATTTACATAAAATGATTTGTTTTTATACATTAACAAAAAAAAGATAAGGTCAAATGCCATATGTGAAGATTTCATAAGTGACATTTTATAAATTGTGACTGCAATTGGATCTTCTTTTATGGTTTAAAATTAGAAGCAATATATTGCTTTAAAATTTTACACATGTAAAATTTATGAAATATCTATTTAGGTGTGATATTTTCATCCTAGCTAATTCGGTGTTTTAAGGTATAAGTGTGTACATGATCAGTATAATGAAATGTTTCGTTTATTATCAGTAAAAAATGGTACCATACAATAAAATTTGTTATGGTATTTATGAGGCACAATGTTCTGTATTATCCACCCCTAGCATAGGGTAGATAAAAAAAACTTCAAGTCTCCACCACCTATGTGAAAGGAATAATATGAGCATTCAAACAACGTTTACTCATGTATTTTTGGAGGTTTTAATAAATACGGAGTGCAACATAGTACATTTTTTCAACTTTGCCAGCAAGTATAATTGCTACAGCGGATACTACGCAGTGCATTATTTAATATTTATTGCATGTGTATTTTATATGTTATTATTTAATTTTTTTAATTTCACCCCGCCCCCCTCTTGATCACATCCTGGCTCCGTCCCTGATCTTAGCCGTGAATATTAGTAAAAGAATTAAGCTTTTTTTTACCCGGTAGGCAAACCATCCACCGGTGGGGTAAATGCAGGGGAGCATTTACTAGGTTTTATTAAAAAAAATGAAAATCCATGAAGAGATGGGGAATAGGTCAAATTCTTTCCGGAGAAGGCACTCCTTCAAAAGAATTATGCTTTTAGAGGTAAAAATAGTTTTCAACATGTGACCGCAATTCCTTTTAAAGACTCTATCCGTTCCAGTTTAAGGTTCTTCTCACTTGCCTCTTTTAAACGTCCCAACCAAAGGTTCTCATTTCCATTTCAGGAAATAATTAGCCATCTTAAATGGCAACTTCTCAAGAATCTCATTATATTATATATCCACCACTTCTCAAAATATAAATGAATTAATTTATTTAATTATTATCTAAGTGATTGTGTCATTTTTTAATGGGAACCTTAACCCGGGATGGATGTAGTAGTATGGTAAAGATATAATGTTATGTGAGAGTGGTCCAAATGGACCACATCCCACATTTAAGATTTTACTCAAGGAACTCATCGAATGTGTTGGGATTTTCTCAAATCATGACCCCAAACCTAGGGCCAACTTGAGTATTTGAGGAATAGTGTTTCGTATCGGCTTAAGTGAAAGTGTGGGAGTTAGATTATTCTCTGAAACCTGACACTGTTTGACTAATCAGTGGTGGATTTCTCGGGACCAGTTGTGCTGAGAATCTAAGAACTCGTGAAATATATTGGTTAAGAACATTTTCTTGTGCTTAAGCTAAGGTATATAATACTTCTACTACCTTTAAATGGTATTCATTGTTCATGCATTGCTTAGTTATACGGAATATAGTTGTGCATAGTAATTGTAAAAGGTCAAAAAGAGTTGTTTATATATTACTCCCTACGTCGAGCTAAGATTGTCTCATCTTTCCTTTTAGGTACGTCCCACTAAGATTGTTCATACCAAATTTGGTAAAGTTTGTGTGGTTCTAAATCATGCTTACTTAATCGATTCAATATCAATCACACAAACTCGTTTTTCTTAATAATTTTAAGATGGGCTAATGAAAAAGTATAACCCTGAACTCTTTTTTAAGTATGACCTTGAACTTTATGATAGGAAAAACCATACCCTTAAACATGTTTAGAGCAAGTAAATACAAAAATTTTAAATTTTAAACAAATATGCCATCGAGTTATATTTTGGAGAAGATATATACCCAGTTTCTATATATTAGAGAACATGTTTACCCTCAACTATATTTAATTATAAGTTCATTGTTCTAAATTTACAATTTTATATTTAATTGTTCCAAATGAAAGATGAGGCATATCTTTCTTTCCTACATATGCTTCCTATTGTCAAAGAGTATATTTGTACATTTGCACCTTCTCCTAATTGTTTAAAAATTAGAATAATATTATTATATTATTACTATTTAATTTGAATGTTCTCTTTAATTTTAATTAAACATAACAATTTAGTATTTTACACTCCATATTATGTACCGGGGGGGATAAGCCAATTCACCATTTTATTGATGAAAACATAGAATTATTCATCAATGAAAAATATTTAAATCCTACTATTTTGAAAATATATGTATAGATCAGAAAAACTTTATATTAGTAGCAACATACGCAAAATGGTTTGTTTTATACAATCTAGACACAAACAATATAGTCAAAGGGCAACGCATGAAGTCAAAAGGTGACAACTCATCCATAATGTAATAAAGGAAGTTTCGTACCTGTACATTCACGTTCCACATGTTTATTAGTATGGTTTATGCCTATAAATACCATCGCCAATTATAAGTTTTTCTTGCAACAAGAAATAATATAGCTAGAACTCCCCTAGAAACAACATATTTCTATCTTTATTATAATTCATAATATCTTTGTTACTCCAATAATGTCATTTAAGTATGCATTATTGCTTATAATTATAATCATATTCTGTCAGGGTAATGTGTTGAATTTCAAACGAAACCCCAGTATGATGAATGGAGTGGAGGGCTCTAGAAACCTTAAAGATGGATCGTCTCATCATCTTATTTTTCAGCATTATCAGGAGGTGCCTTCAAAGGAGAAAATAATGGAAAACAATCGCTTCGCTGCAACCATCATAGGAATGGCTCACTCAGGACCAAGCAGGTGTGGCAAAGGCCATAAGTGTTCATAGCTTGTTGCATGCATGCACGCATACAACTTCATACAAAGTATAATATACTACTCCATAATAATTGCGTACACCGGCCGTCGTCTCACATCCATGAATCGAATATGCTCATGTAGCCAGCTCTTCAATATTTCATGTATTTTTTTATTTGTGTAATGGAAGGAAATAAAATATTGTCATATGGAGTATACTTCTATGAATTGAAAGAGATCCATGCACCTACCATGCATATATAGGTCTCTCTTTTAATTAATCATACATACAAATATATATGTAAGATGTGGTATCTACCATATATATTGTATCTCTATCTCATTCTTATATAAATTTTATGTATTATCATCAAAAGTGTTAAAATTTTGATCATCCAAATTCGTACGTGTTCCTACGTACCACCCAAATGAAATCTTTTATAGTGAAATAGACTAAATATGACTAAAACAAGACCCGAGAATGTAGATAGAAATTAATAGTTTTTGAACCCTAAATAGGAGTAGTTTTGAACGGAGTGGACAAATATAACTCTAAATAGGATGTTGCTGCCATCAATTGATGTTGCCAACATACGCAGATAATTGTTCATGACTCACTTGCAATGACCATGAGCCTTTGGCGACTGGTTTAATAAGAGAGTGATCTTTCTCATTGGTCGGAGGTCCCTGGTGCGTTTGTTGTCAAACTATCTAGGATTTAACTAAACTAAAAAATAAAGATAGAAGAAATAATCTCACTAGAGAATCAATCGAGCACTTTATGTGCCAAAGGAGAATGGGATGTTTTAATACTTCATATATACGGAGTATGAATGAAAAAACAACTCTACTTCATTGAATTAGAACAAATGCAAAAGACAAATGCAATTATAAATAGGAGACCACTAGGTAGTTAACTAAGCTAGTCCACTACTCCACTTCCTAAGTACCTACTAAGAACATGAAATTGCCACTACTCCACTAATACCCATTTTAACTAATTAAATTAATTAAAACTTAAAATAAAATTAAAGAACTCCTAGGCCCTAGCCATGCATATGTGAACCATGAATGACTGATTAAAACCCAACAACGTTTAGTGCCCCTGGTTGTCGCCGGAGTGGTTACCTGCGAGAGTTATATAGCCGCCTACGATATCCCTCCTCCTTCCTCTTTTTTGTTTTCTTCTTCTTCTTCTTCATATTCCTGCTCCTCCTTTTCCTCATCCCCTTCTTCTTTCTCCCCTTGTTTCTTTTATCGAGTTCCTTTGTGTTACTATAGTCTCTCTTCGTCACTTTCTTAGTTACTCGTATTAATTTCTTATTTATTACTTTTACTTTTTGTATTTTTTACTTTATTTTTTCAGATTGAAATTAATTTTCTAAAAAATGTTTCATTATTTATTTGGCAAACTTTTTTCATTGATAATAAAATGATAAATATTGTGGCATTGTTAGTAAATCAATACTAATAGCATTGCCGGATTTTATTCCAATCCATTATTTTGGACAATGTCATGAAATTACTTTCTTAAACTTTACTACATTATTTAGTACAATAACATGAAATTATAAAGGTAGATATTTACAATGACATGTTGACAATGTCGTTATATGATTAACATAATATAATATCATTCTTTCGAAACTAATATCATTGTCGGAAACGAAAATGACAGGCATATGAAAATAATATCACGCTCTCATCTGCCTATGATCTGGTTCGTGGGTCTTCGCATGAGCTTTTCTCCTTTAAGCAGGCATGGAGCCCTCACCAAAAGCTTAATATTAAGCTATTCCTTTGGAAAATGTTGAATCATTACCTTCCTTTCCCGGAGAATCTCCGAAGGTTCTCTATTCAGCTTGCTACTAGGTGCCCAATCTGTTTATGTGCTGAACAGACTCAATCTCATTGCCTTTATTCCTGTGATAAAGTTAAAGGTATTTGGCATTATTTCATGGGTATAATGTCGGTTTACAGAACTAGCAATACTAATATTCGGCAAATGTTCTTTTGAAAAGTGTGCTACCAGGTATTATAGTTTGGTTTATTTGGAAAGCCTATCTCACTGGCTCAGGTTGGATTATTTTCGAACATACCTGGTAGTTTTACTCACACTTCATTTTTGCCTGGCTTCATTAATGCTTTAATAGAACTTGACAAAAATGAAATCCCATCCTTTCGTGTTTAATTTTTGATTTGGTTGATTTTATTTTGTTTTGAAATTGGGCTTGGTCTAGTCCTCTCAATTTTTCATTAATTTGTTTCTTTTATCTGTAACTCAGGGTGGTATGCCACCTTTGGAGAGGTCTTGGTCTAGTCCCCCTCTTCTCTTGTTTCTCTCTCTTTTATCTAATAAAATATGGCAAATGTTCCCCGGCAAAAAAAAAAAACGAAAATGACAGTGTATGTATGTCACTATATAATTTGTCACTATGTTATATCTTTGAAACATATGGTGACATTATAACTTAATGTAAAAATAGAGTGAGTCCCATGAGAAAATGCAATTGTTATAAAAATATCAATGTCAAAGAAGTCAATATTATCAAACAATGTCACAGTGTTAAAAATAAAGTCAATTTGTTCAAACATAATGTAATATAAAGTCAGTTATTGTTTAAAAGTCAATGTTATACATTGATAATGTAATATAATGTCATTAAATGACGATGTAATATAATGTCATTGTTTAAAAAACAATGTGATTATATGTCAATGTAAAGTAATGTCATTGTTTAAAATTTCAAAGTCATTGTTGAGAATTCAATGTCATTATACGAAAAATGTAATATAATGTCATTGTTTAAAATTCATATGACAATGTAATATACTGTCATTGTTTAAAATTCAAAGTCGTTGTTCAAAAATCAATATCATTGTATGACAGTGTAATACAATGCCATTATTCAAAAATCAATGTCATTATTTGAAGATTGATGTCATTAAATAACAATGTAATATAGTTCTATGGTTTAAAAATCAATTCCATTGTTTAAAATCCATTATATGACAATGTAAAAGTAATGTCAATGTTATAAAAACACACTAGTGTCAATAAAATACTTTGTATAATATTATTGTTTCGAAACTGATGTCATAGAAATAGACAATTATAAAATGACAATGTATTGTTAAAACTTATAACTAATGTCACAACATCTGAATGTCAATGTCAAAAAGGTCCTAGCTAGAGTTTTTCCTAAAGATCAAAATGGCTTGTTATTATTGGGAATTGGGTGGGAATCCAAGACAACAGCTACTCTTCTTGACTTAATTAATGTCAATATAAATCCAAAAGTGACAATAATGATGACATTTGAATAAAATAGTAGTGACAACCCCATCTCTTATACCTTGCCGCCGTAAGGTCAAGACTATAAGGGTATATAGCTAAAATGACTTAAAAAAGTACTGATGAAAAAAGTAATTAACATAAAAAAAATAAAGAAAGCAAATACTCCCTCCATATTTAAATGATCTCTACACTAGTTTTGGGCACAATATTTTAGGATAGAATAGTAGGGGTAGTGAAAAGTGTAGAAAAAGTAGGAGAGAGTGTGTAAAAATATGAAAGAGAAGATAAAAAGTAGATAAAATAAGGGTAGTTAAGGATTTCATAAAAGCTAAACTTACCAAAAATGGAAGTGTAGAAACTTTTAAATACAGCCCAAAAAGGAAAGTGTAGGGAACTTTTAAAGGCGGAGGGAGTACGTAGTACTCTGTAATAGAAGTTGCAATTTGAAAAAAGAATTAAATTAGACCAAATGTAATAAATTGGAACAGCAAATTAAAACGAAGGAAAGAAAGAACACGACAGAAACAAAGTTGCAGATCATTAGTTTCAATCATTTAAAAGATTGATAGAAAAAAGAATAGTGCAGCGAGCAGAGTTCGTCGGCTACTCTGGTTCAACTCCTACGAGTCTTCGAAATCATACTCTTCGACGAGCTGTATCAATGGAAAGACACGCGCGCCAAGATTAAGGGGTAAATCTATAAAAAATGTAATCCTATTTATGAGTTAAAATACTTTAACTCATATTTAAATATATACTACTCCGTACTAGTTTTAGTCCTATTTTCAACCATTTGCCTCTTTGTTATTCATGATCATTTAAAGCGATTTTCTTCATAGTGTTTTTATTTATCTTGAATTGAATGAGTTGTTGGTGTATGTGTCACGCCCAATAACTAGGTCAAGTCACGCAGTTCCGGCCTGATAGTTTCAAGGCCTAAGGGTAGTTAACTGATAAGTCCGTATTTAGACACGCATTTGATGCATGTTCGGGTCGGATTTTGATGGTTTTCCTGGCTTTAAGGCGTTGCAAGTCTCAATTTTGGCTCAAGTTGTGTTTAGCAGGCGTTGGATCGAGTTTCGTTGCAATTGGAGTTGATTTGAAGAAGTTGGAATCCGGCAATCGGCGCTTGAGAAGCAATCGGGCAGAGTTTGGAAGCATTCGAAGAAGATTTGAGAGATTTGGAGGTCACCGGGAGATTCACGAAGAAATTCGGATGAAGAAAGAGCATTTGGATCGACCTCGTAGGCATCCGGGAGCGTTTGGAGCAAGAAAACGAAGGAAAAGTGAAGAATAAAGTCAAACACGGTCGTGCCTGGAGTTAGGCACGCCGTGCCTGAAGGGAAAAGAACCTGGGAGCTACTGGAGGCCAGGCACGGTCGTGCCTGGACGTGAAATTCGGGCTTCTTCCGCAGGCACGGTCGCAGGCACGGTCGTGCCTTGCACCGTGCCTGGCCGCGATTGGTCCTAATTCGACCCGAATTCGTTGTTTTCTATAAATAAAGCCTCCATAACCCCGTTTGGGGGGTTACAAACATTACGGAGAGGCCTAGGGACGAATTTAACATAGTTTTTACTCTATTTTCTTCCAAGAACATGGGATTCTTTTTAAGTTCAATTCTTTAATTAATGACAATTTATTCTATTCATCCCAATTCTTTTAATTCGTCAATTATGAGGCGTGAGTAGTTTAATTAGGGATTTGGGGTTGATGAAGGGGTTAATCATGATTGATGGCTAGATTCTTGTCGGTTTAATTGCATGAATGCCGTTTAATTTGTGTTTGAATAATTTAACTGATATCTCTTGTAACCTAGACTGCAGCTAGAATTACAATTGCATGTAGAATGAATTAAGAGAGATCTAATTTGTTCTAGGACACATTCACACACACTTAATCGTTCGCTAAGAGATTAGTAGCGATTAAGGGGCCGTAAGCTCGCTCGTCTTGGCAATAATTTAGGATCATGTCGCATGAGAGATCAGCCTGGACCCCTAAATTATTGTACACTTCGCCGCGAGAGCGGTAAGAACTTAGTAATGATTAGCTAGACTCAATTAAATTAAATTCATGTGATTAGGCCTGTTCTTCCAGAAATCTGGTTAACCCCGGAATCAATTCCTGTTCCCTTCGTCGTTAATTAAGGAAAACCAAATCTTTTTACCTGCTCCTTAGCATTAGTTTTATTTCAATCAATCAACCAATCTCACACAATTGCACTTTTATTTTATTTATTTCTTTTTAATCGCTAAGTTTAATTAATCTTTATTTCCCTTTTGTCTGTCCCTGTGGAGACGATACTCTGTCTTTTCACCACTTTTCTACGACCATTTTAGTGCGAATTACAGAGAAAGAATAGTCTTGTTTCTAGAAATGAGAGAGAAGGCGGTTGCGGAAAGAAGCAAATCTCAAATAAGAACACTCAATTCTTCTTCTTCTTCTTCTTCTTCTTCTCCTCCCTCCTCCTCCTCCTCCTCCTCCTCCTCCTCCTCCTCCTCCTCCTCCTCCTCCTCCTCCTCCTCCTCCTCCTCCTCCTCCTCCTCCTCCTCCTCCTCCTCCTCCTCCTCCTCCTCCTCCTCCTCCTCCTCCTCCTCCTCCTCCTCCTCCTCCTCCTCCTCCTCCTCCTCCTCCTCCTCCTCCTCCTCCTCCTCCTCCTCCTCCTCCTCCTCCTCCTCCTCCTCCTCCTCCTCCTCCTCCTCCTCCTCCTCCTCCTCCTCCTCCTCCTCCCCCCTCCTCCTCCTCCTCCTCCTCCTCCTCCTCCTCCTCCTCCTCCTCCTCCTCCTCTGTTCGTCCCAAAACGATGAGATAATCTAACAGCTAAAATGGATTCAACAATAAATATAAAGAGAAAGGATTCTGAGGATGATCGAAAGATATCTGAACAGAGAAATCCTTACTTCTATATTTATCAAGAAGCTAATATAAGAGTATTGCTGAATGATTAGACCATTTGCTGATTATTCGGTCTTGTACCACATATGCGCGTATTTATAGCCGCGGGTACATGTACCGAAGTAGGTAACCTAGAAGTTTGGGTCTAAGGTTTTTTTGGGCTTTATTCCCTTACAAACCTATTTTTTACATAATAAATGATACTATAATAGGTAAATGTTACTCTATTAATTAACAAGACTTAAGACAAGCTTGATTCACAACAAATATTCCCTCCTCCTCTTCAGCCCGCCCCACTTTCCCATACCCATTCTTTCTTCTTCTTCTTTAGGCCGCCAGAGCATTCCTTATTCGCCGTCGGAGCATTCCTTATTCGCCGCCGACTTCAACAAAGCTCTAGAGTGGGTCAACCTGGTGGACTGAAATGATCCAAGATTAGGAATAAGGTGGAAGGCTGGCAGCAAAAGGTCGCCGGAGGTAGCTGAAGAGGCCCGCCACCAGAGGAAACTGAAGAGGCCCGCTGTCCAAATTTCCCGCCTCTACACCTCCGAATTTAGATTCCCTTTGTCACATGGTTCTCAATGGGAAGAAGAACAGAAATGAGGGATAGATTGGGGCGGAAGAAAAATGAGCTAGGGAAGAATGTCTGCAGTGGGACGAAGAGATGCGTGAAAAAATGGGAGGGGAGAAATGGTGGTGCGTATGGATGACAACAGGAAGGATCGGGGACGGTTTTACATATAACCGTACCCGCCCCGTAACCGCCCCATTACCCAACGGGTAATTTTTTTCTCAAACCATAAACGCCCCAACGGGTATAACCGCGGCTAATTAAATAAGATAAAATTACACTAGGGAGGCTAAGGGCTAGAAAGTTTTAATTGAATTTGGCTATTACATAACATTAGAAATTTAAAATAACCTACTAATTTCAAATGGGACATCGGGACGGGAAATGATATTTTATAGCTATCCCGGTCCCGTCCCGGTTAATATTGGTACGGGACCGGTTCGGGATGAAAAATTTGCATCCCAAATGGATCGGGATATTTTCGGAACAATATCGGGATTTTTCGGTTTGGGACACCGGGACCGGGATTTTTGCCCACCCCTAGATCTCCCCTTACACTATTGTACATGAAACATATACACCACCAACTCATTCAATTCAATTCAAGATATATATTAAAAAATGTTATGAAGAAAAGCGCTTAACCTTAAGCGCATGTTTGGTTCAAGGAATGTCATATTACCATGAGAATGTCAAATTGTTGAATATGTTAGATTCATGGGAATATATGCAATCTATATCTCATTTGTGTTTGGTTAAAACTAAGGGAATGTGACATTAATTTGTTTGGTTGAATGATTTCTTATATTGCAGACTTGATGTATTACTTCAATGCCCTTCAAATATTTTCTTTTAACTCAATAAATTTCTTACAACCTACATTCGAAGTAATTTAAATTAAAGAAAAATGAAATATCTTAATATACAGTAATAAATAAAATAAAAATTAGTAAGTATTGTTGTTTAAGTAAATGCATAATAAAACACATTAATAAATAAAGGTGAATATTTCATTACATGAACATTTTTTACAGATGTTCTGTCCGGTTTAGAAAAATTGTTATAATCAACCAGACATCCAAGATAACCTAAGAGCTTCATGGGTCTAACATTACGGGCCATGAGATTACATTCTTCACTTTTTGGGAATGTAACATTCCCAATTTTTTAAACCCGCGAACCAGACGCGGGGGGATTTCAGATTTCAGACATCATATTCCGACCTGCATACAAGATTACCTCCAACCAAACATGCCCTAAGGAATTTGCTTCGTTTACAAGCTCGGTTGCATGCCGGGTTAAACGCTTAAGTGTATATGTCTTTGCACCGACAATTATACTTTAGTTTCGTAAAGGGAAGTGTCTGTGATCCCGAATTGCCCGTGCACAAACAATTCACTTTTTGGAATTATAGACCCTTCCCTTTGCTAAAATCCAAGTGTAATTGTCTGTGCTTAGGCAATTACACTTGGGCGTATAAGCCGGCGTGCACGAAGCAAATTCCTAGCATTAAATGATGAATAAGAAATATTTCACTTGGGTGGTTGGGCGCATGGTAGAAACATGTACGATTTTGGATGATCAATAGTTTAACATTAATGATGATGATAGATACGGAGTAAAATGTTTAATTATAAGAATGAGATAAAAATACAATATTGTAGATTAATATATATACTTGTATATATATACAAGTATATATATTAATCTACCATATTGTAACTATATCTCATTTTTATAATTAAACATCTAACCCCGTATCTATTATCATCAGTAATGTTAAACTTTTTTATTAAGTAATGTTAAATTTTTCTTATTCATCGTTTAAAGCTAAGAATTCCCTTCGTGTACACGCCAAATTATACGCCCAAGTGTAATTGCCTCAGCACAGACAATTACACTTGGATTTTAGCAAATGGAAGGGTCTGTAATTCCAAATAGGAGTAAATAAATGAATTAGTGCAACAAGATGAGCTTAAAGTCTAAATTTTTAAAATAGGACTAACTCTTACTATTCTACCCTTTCCCTTATCGTTCTTGATAAGACTTTTTAAATAATACTCTGTAATTATAAAACATAAAAAATTAAAAGTAAACTAAAAAATCAAAACATAAAAAATAAATAGAAAATACTGATTGGGATTACTGTTGAATTTTGAATTTAATTATACTGATTTTTTTAAATCAAAAATATTTTATTTATACTGATGTAAATGCAAATAGAGAACCAAAAATATTATTTGAATTAAAATTGAAATATCAATGTTCTAGTTTTTTAGTCTAATCTTTGAATTTATTTTATAATTGTTAATATTTTGTACTTTTATTATTTGGGAAAACTGTCAAATAGGTCCTCGAACTTTCATAAAAAAGTCAATTAAGTCCTTCTATAGGAGACTCTGTCCGGTCGTCGCGATTTGGGGCGGTTCCCGGTGGAATTTTTTGATAAAATTGTTTGAGCATCTTATTCATCAAGTCTAGTTTACTCATACCAAATTTCAACTAAAAATTCAATCGGGAGCGCATTCAAATTAATTCGAGAACGCAAAAATGTGCAGTTATCTTTATGAATTAATTTGAATGTGTTCCCGATTGAATTTTTAGCTGAAATTTGGTGTGAGTAAACTAGACTTGGTGAATAAGATGCTAAAAAAATTTCATCAAAAAATTCCACCGGGAACTGCCCCAAATCGCGACGGCCGGACATAACCTCCTATAGAATGACTTAATTGACCTTTTTATGAAAGTTCGAGGACCTATTTGACTGTTTTCCCTTATTATTTTATTTATGAACCTCTTAATTATATATATTAGCAAATTATACCCTATATTATTATTATTATTATTATTACTATTATTATTATTACTATTATTATTATTATTATCATTTATAAACATAACCCGGTACCTGTAAATTTTTTAAGTTGCCGTATCGCCGTACCTGTATTTGCGTATTGGCGTATCAGCATATCTGTATCCGTGCAACATACCTTTATTTTACACAAACTCCAATAAACAACTCTTACATTTCGAAAAATAAGAAACATAAAATTGAACAAATGTATTACAAATTAATGCACTTCTATCTTAAAAGTAAAAAGGGCATTTTAAATTAATTAACAAGTAGGGTCGGTTATAGTAAAATAAATCACTTCAGATTGAATCTTTATTATGGCCCACTACCGAAGTCAAGTTTAGACTTGATATATTCACAAACATATTAATCCAATTCACGATCGCATAAAAAAAGGCATTCTAATGCAAAAGGCTCCCCGCAAGACGATGGTTCGGGGAAGAGGCCTCACCACAAAGGTGTATACGGGGGCAAGCCTTCTTTTGTCAAATTTTGACAAGAGGTTGCTTACAAGATTTGAACTCGTGATTTTTGAGTTACACATCAACTTCCTAACCAGTGCGCCAAAGCTGCCCTTCCATGATCGCATACAAATACATAAAAAAAATTAAATTTTTATATGTTTATTAAACTCTGTGTAACAACATCAAGTCATCCTTTTATACACAAAGTCCAATTATAGCAAATGTAATAAATTAACTAGAGGAATGGTAAATATTGCTACTATTTTTTTTTTATGTAGAGCATAATAGTAGTCTTAAATAAGAAATAATCTAACAAAATATTGTAGCAAATTAATAGAAAAGTAAAGAAATGAAATATGTTCAAATCCAAGGGCGACAATTGAAGAGAATGTTATGGAAGAGTAGCAAATATGCCTTTATGTCCATCACTACAAAAACTACTTCCCAATTTGACTTAACACAATTATTGAGAAAGTGAGAATAAAGTGGAATGTATGATTGTGACTCTTGTGGTTGTGTAAAAAAGGTAAATATAGCCACACAAATTTTCCCAAAAAGAGAAATGAAAAGAAATTTTTGGGAAATCCTAAAATTGTAAATGAGAAGAATTATGTACGATGTTGGTCCCTGTTTATCCATATTAACACACAGCTAGATGGATATCATCGATAAACAGATAAGAAAGATTTCACAGAATGATATAGGAATTATCGAGAACAGAGAAATCCCCTTTCTATTATATCGAGAAGTATTTTGACAGGGTAAGGCTAGGGAATGTATCAATCGATCTCGATACCTGTGCAGGACGCGCATATTTATAGGCGCTGCACAGGTTACTGATAAGTCCGTATTTTGACACGTATTTGATGCGTGTTGAGATCGGCTTTTGATGATTTTCCTAGTTTTAAGGTGTTACAAGTCTCAATTTTAGCTCAAGTTATGTTTACCGGGCGTTGGTTCGAGTTTTGTGTTGTTTGTAGTCAAAATCAGGGAATTTGAGCCCGGCACCGGCACTTGAGGAACAATCGGGATGATTTGAGAAGCATTTGAGAATGATTTGATAGCTTTGCAGGTCACCGGAAGATTCACGATGAAGATTTGAAGGAAAAAGAGCTCTAGGATTGGCTTCGAGATCAAAAGAAGATGAATGAAGCTTGAAAATGACGATCAGGATGACCTTCTGTCAATCGTTCAAGCATATCTCTTTGTAGAAACATCCAAAGAACACGATTCAAAGTCCACATGAAATCCAACTTCAAGAGATACAAATCATATGAAGACACCTTTACAAGAATCTGAGAGAAAGAAGGTGAAAACAGACGATGAAGTCAGATGATCTCTGCTGCGATTTCAGAATGATACCTTCCACCATTTTATTCATATCTCTTGATTAGATGATCCAAATCCAATTCGGCAAGTTGTGGTGGATAGAGGACTTCATTATCTACAACTTTCATGAAGGAAGTTTTGTCAAATTCGGAAGTGTTATGCACGTCGTGCGTAGGGGAACGCACGAGCGTGCGTCTGAGGCGAGAAAGCAAAGAACCTACTGCCAGCAACGCACGGACGTGCGTGGGGGGACGCACTCCGTGCGTTGCCAAATTTCGCGTTTCATTGCTCTGGACACACTGGGGTACTCACGCCGTGCGTTGGCCCCGTGCGTTGGCCCTGGAATCCTAATTTTGCCCGAATTTGTTCCGTTTTTCCTATTTAAATAGCCTGTAAACCCCGTTTTCAAGGGGGGGCTTAGAGAGAGTGCCTAGCACGAATTTTAGAGGGCTTTTCAGCCTTGTTCATCAATATTTTGGGATTCTTTGTAAGTTCCACCTTTTAAATTAATGACAATTAATTCTTTTTATTCTAATTCTATTGATTGTTCAATTATGAATTGTGAGTAGTTTTAATTAGGGATTTGGGATTGATGAAGGGGTTAATCATGATGTATGGCTAGTTTCTTGATGGATTAATTGCATGAATGCCGTTTAATTTGTGTTTGAATAATTTAATTGATATCTTTTGTAACCTAGAATCGCGACTAGAATTACAATTGCATGTAGAATAAATTAAGAGAGATCTAATTTGTTCTAGGACACATTCACACACGCTTAATCGTTCGCTAAGAGATTAGTAGCGATTAAGGGGCCGTAATGTCATGGGCATAGAGTCTTGCGCAGCCCACAGCGCCCGTGCGGCGTCCCGGGGTCCCTCTCATCCCCGCGGACCAGCCTCGCTCTCATACGGAACCGGACTGGTTTCGCCCTGCCTTGGGCTCATCAGGGGAACGGCAATAGCTCCCGACCAGTTGTGCCCTTAGATCCGCCTCTGTCTCCTTCATAGTCAAGCCCCACATGCCCAACTCGGCCAGACCTTAGCGTCTAAGGCAGAACTCCCCTTGACGCTATTGCCTCCCACATGCCTCACCCGACATGCTAGCCAGTCGGTCCGTCCCATTCATTGAGCCTAACACGGTCACGACCAACGGTCCGTGACATTCTCCCACACCCAAAATCTAGCACGTCCTCGTGCTAGGGGAGATGACTCTGCCCGAGGATCGTCATGCTTAATATTGTCAACGCGTCTCATTGCCAGGCCGCCTCCCCTTGACGCAGCCCGGCTGAGCTGGTGGCCACCCGAGTCCCCATCATCTCAGGAACCCATCCACCCCTGCGGACCATCAGGAGTGGAGCCGACATCAGCATGTACCGGCCCTTAAGCCACCATGCTCGCATAGTCCTCGTCCCTCACGAGGACCCCCACCATTCCACGCGACAATATAAGCATGACCCGCTCTGATACCACTTGTCACGGGCATAGAGTCTTGCGCAGCCCACAGCGCCCGTGCGGTGTCCCGCGGTCCCTCTCATCCCCGCGGACCAGCCTCGCTCTCATACGGAACCGGACTGGTTTCGCCCTGCCTTGGGCTCATCAGGGGAACGGCAATAGCTCCCGACCAGTTGTGCCCTTAGATCCGCCTCTGTCTCCTTCATAGTCAAGCCCCACATGCCCAACTCGGCCAGACCTTAGCGTCTAAGGCAGAACTCCCCTTGACGCTATTGCCTCCCACATGCCTCACCCGACATGCTAGCCAGTCGGTCCGTCCCATTCATTGAGCCTAACACGGTCACGACCAACGGTCCGTGACAGTAAGCTCGCTCGTCTTGGCAATAATTTAGGATCCTGTCGCATGAGAGATCAGCCTGGTCCCTTAAATTATTGTACTCTACGCCGCGAGAGCGGTAAGAACTTAGTAATGATTAGCTAGGCTCAATTAAATTAATTTCATGTAATTAGGCCTGATCTGCCAGAAATCTGGTTACCCCGGAATCGATCCTTGTTCCATTCGTCATTAATTAGAAAGAACCCCCTAGTTTAATTGTTCGCATTAGTTTTATTTTCCAAACCAACCAATCTCGCACGGCGCTTTTATTTTATTTTGTTTTTAATCGCTAAATTTAATTAATTCTTGATTCCCTTTTGTCCGTCCCTGTGGAGACAATACTTGTACTTACACCACTATATTACGATCTATTTTAAGTGCGAGAAAACACACATCAGTTACCGAATTAGGTTACCTATGAGTTTGGGCCTAAAGCCTTTTTGGGCCTTATTCCTTTACTCCTATTTATTACATAATAAAACTAATACCATAAATGGTACATCTATTCTAATTTATTTAAACAAGACATTACAGACAAACTTGATTCACAATAAATAGTTCTAACAATCTCCCCCTTTGTGATCAAGTGTCGTCTTGCTGGGTGTCTTCACTTCTGATCTTTGAAGTAGTGTTTGCGTAGGTTCAGCGCATGCTCATAGTTCCTGAGACACTTTCTTCTGTCAAGTTGCTTCTCGATTGCTCTCATAATGTTATTAGTCCTTTGGAGTTCCTTGAGATCATCTTTGGAAGCTTCTTTCGATTTCTTGTCGAGTTCGTCTCTCTTTGGTTTGAGCTGTTCACGAATTATCTTCAGGGTCCCATCACAGTATTTGTGGACTTCATCAATAATCATCAGGCGTTTCTCATTGTTATGGTTTAGATAGATGACTGAGACCAGATTGTCAAATATGTGATATGCTTCGAAAGGCTCGAGTCCAGGTCTTTTCAAGTCCGGTTGTGTGAGATTTGCCTTTGAATAGTTGTGTTCGAGAGCCATCTAGAGATCATGTGAAGCATAGAATCGAACCTGTCTTGTCATGAACCTTTTGATAGCCTCGAAGCCCTCTTTAGCAAGTCTGTCTCTATGCACTGGGAGTTCCCTACATCTCATGAACATTTGATAAACGTCATCCATATGAAGTAGAATGAAGTCATTTTCTTGGCAGGTAAACTCTGATCCATTAGTTCGTTGAAGATGGAAAATCGAGAACTTGATTGTTTCCAAATAGTCTTCTGTCACATTCAGGATCTTCCAAACAGGACATCCGCTAGTAGCAAGATTATGATTCAGGATTCGTCGTTGTTCCCCTGTGGATCTGTGTCCTACCATGTACAGATTTCCACCTCGGTACTTTCCTTTCAGATGATTGATTCCGCGCATCTTTAGTTCGCTGAATTTCTTGATATTTTCTTGTTGTCGCCAAATTCTCTCTCAGATTTCTTTTAGGAAGGGTGCTTTTATTCTTACGATTTCCCAGGCCTCCTTTTCTGGTCCTGGTTCCTTGGGGTTTTCTTTGTGATTCTCCCCTTCCTTGAGTTCATTTTCATTGAGACCAATCATTTGTGCATGATACTTATTGAGGAACTCTCTGAGTTGCCAGCTTCGACACATTTCATACTTCTCGGCTTCCATTATAAGGTCATCCCACTCTGTCCACTTGCGAGGCCACTGATCATGAACTAGAAAATCTTCAAGTTCATCCTGTATCGAACTGTCGGCTTCCATTATAAGTTCATCCTGTATTACCAGAGGGTTTAGAGTGAGCTTGTTGCTGTGTCGAAGGCGACCTGTCGTGTGTAGCACCGGGATCCTCGGGATTGCCCGTTGTCATCAGTTTCGAACTAGGTTCTAGCTGATGGCCTGAATAAAATGATGTACTCGATGTAACAACATCAGGACTTCCATTCCATCCTTGGTCAACATCTATAGGAGATACGCCTCGGAATGTTTTGTCTAGCTCGACCATGCTAGAAAGAGAGGCTAAGGATTTGTGGCTGGCTGAAGTAGTGGGTTGTTGATTGGTTGAGGTGGAGAGTTGGTTTGGCAGCGGGGGTTGGTTTGTAGACGCAACATGCTCAAGTTTCCGCTGGCGCTTGTTCTCCCCCTCATGAGAATCCGAATCATCAGGATCCTCATGTGAACGTTTAGCGCCACGAAGACTCTCACGGCACGTGCTCTGAATATCCAGAGTTAGGAGAAGGGCTTTTTGGAACGGGGGTACGGTTGCCTTCATCCGTCTCTAGGATACGATCGAAGACCTCAGCTACGAGATCATTGAAGGGTACGGTTCTGAGATTGGGTTTGGTCGTTGTAGGGGAGGATACTAGTTTTGTATCCTGGGTTCCCCTTGAGGTGGATGGTTGTTGATTTCCTAGGGTTAATGGTTGGGAAATTGGGATTGAGATAGTTGGGGGCTGAGAGGTTTGAAGTTCGGTTGGTATATCCTGAGCAGCCGGGGTTCGTCCAGAGCCTTGTGCACTAGCGGTTATTGCTTTGCGCACCCATGGTTTAATGGCTGACTCTAGATAGCTGTTCAGGTATACGAGAAGGTCTTCAAGGATAGTGGTTCCAGTTACAGGGGTTGTAACTGTTGTCACAGCATCAGTGAAGACATATGATGTGTGGCCTGCGTTCAATGATGGAATCATTGTTGGCGAAGCAGGACTTCCGACCATCATAGTTTGCACTCTGGTCGTTGCATTCAGGGTGAGTGTGCCTGTATGTGCTGTGAAAAGTGTAGGTGTCCTAGAAAAATTTGAAAATGTGGGTATGGTGACACCTAGACTCGATGTGATTGAACGAATGAGGGTAGTGGTCCGGGGCTGTTGACCACTAAGTCTCTCGACTGATTCAGAAGGAATCAGGGAGGTCGGTGTAAGTTCCCCTTGAGTTATTGAAACTCCAACCTGTTGGGAGGCTGGAGAGTGGATGGGAGATGGTTGTGCATGCGCAGTTGAACCGGATGCTGCGACTTCTACCCGGGAACTGACAAGGTCAGCTCCTGTACCTATGGGTGTGGTTCGGCCTATGTTGAGAAATGTATCGCAGTCATCAAACAGCTCCAGCTCCTCTTCCACTAAGCTCTTCTTTCTCAGCCTCTTCTTAGGCTTCAATGATGCAGACTTGTCGCTTCTGTGCTTGGAGCGCTGTTCACTTATGACGATGCTTTTCAGAGGTCGGGGTGAGTGGAGCAGCCTCTTCGTTGTCTGATAAGGTGTGTGAGTCGATCGCAATGGCCTTCTTTTCGGCTCTTCTTCTGTTGCTGATCAAGACTCCTTCCATGTCATCATCATCATCATCTGCATCATCGTCATCATTCTTCTTGGCCATGCTATCGGAGGCCTCACCCACCAGCTTTATTTGAAGGGGCCTGGCTTGGTGGTTCATCGGCAGTGTCCTCAGCATTGATAGAGTGGACCTCAGTAGTCTGGGTCCTCTAGGAAGAGTTAGCAGACTGATCATCATTAAGCCGGGGTTGCCACTGATTTCTGTGGCTGGGCTCTTTTCTTCTTACCCTCACTTACTCTCGGCTTGGTCCCTTGGGAAGGTGCAGCTGGGTTTTGCTAAACCATTGGGACCGTTCTCTTCAGCGACTCTTTGTAGTCAATGACTGCCTTATCCCTTGGGTTTGCAAGTTTAAGCAGGGAGTCCGGGATAGGCAGTGCTTCGGCTTTGTTGCTGTCTCGTTGAAAATATTTGAGCTTGGGGGCGGTGAAGTGCTGGTCTTCCTTACGCTTTGTCTTCCTTAAGCATTGTCTTCCTTGTGCTTCCCTCGTTACCTTCCTTCATCTTCACCCGATCCATCAGCTCTGTCTAGAAGAGCTGGGCCATGTCCGTACTGTATGTCGAAGGCGATCCTGTGGAAGATTTGGTAGGATCAGCTTGTTGCACTTGTCATGCCCGACGTGCTTTGGAGACTAACATTTGTTGACCAGGTCCGAACAGACTCTTCCACGGGGTGGGAAGATTTAAAATTGTGAAGTTGGACAACAGGGGCAATGGACCAATATACCCCAGCTCTTTCATCCCCTTTATCAGATCTTCGTTGGAGGGGAGAGAGGTGCGTAGTTCTTGAGCACCGGGGAGCTTCAGTGTCTCCCTGATCATAGATGGTGTCAGCACCCGCTCTTTTGTCGTTCAGTTTGGTCATGATCTTCGACATGTCCTTCTTTGAGGCTGTGTGCATCAAACCCCAGAACTGTTGTAGATATACCTCTGGCACTGGCTTTTGCTTCATTGAATGCTAGCCAGAGGTAGTGCTTCTATAGAATTGAGAGAATGACTGGATCCTGACATTTGAATAGCTTTAGGTCCAGCTGGAAATTGTTGTCATATAGTGGGACCCAGTTCTCCTTAGGGTACACTCCATTGCTCGGTTGTGCAGTTCTGTCGGTTCCTGACATGATTGACTGAAAGAATTAGGTCAGCACAATTGTTCATTTTGAAAAAAAATATATTTTTGTTCTTGTTTTGCAATTCTTTTAGATCAGTTGTGTACTGGTGGGACCCTCGAATACATTCTAAGTGTAAACCACGAGAACCATCTTCTCGGTGTTTGAACTTCGGGAAGTAGGTTCTTGAGGTTTAAATACCGAGAAGCTCTTCTCGATACCCAAACATCGAGAACATGGTTCTCGATATAGGAATATCGAAAAGTCCTTCTCGAGACTTTAAACTTCGAGAACCATTTCTCGAGGTTTAATATCGAGAACCTCTTCTCGCTATTTCAAACTTCGAGAAGTAGGTTCTCGGTATTAAACATCGAAAAGCCCTTTTCGAGGTTTAATATCGACAACCGAACCTCGAGTTTTGAAAATATCAAGAAGTTGATCTCGAGTATTAAACATCGAGAAGTTGAATTTCTCGAGTTTATACTCAGATTGAATTCGAGAACCACCTGCAAATACACATTCAAAATAAAAATGATACAAGTTTCAAAGCTTTTCCATGTCCAGTTTCCGGTTTCGAAAAAAATGGTTCTCGATATACCAATTCGAGAAATTTTTCCCAAAATTGTATTCGAGAACCTTGACATTGTGTGCGAAAACCAGTTTATCGATGTTTTTCATGATCGAAAAGCCTTTATTTCTACCTTTGGAGAGTTTTGAGAAGAGTTTGAGAAAGATGGAATGCGAGAAAAGCTTGAGGACTTCGAGAACTTAGATGCGAGAAAGATGAATTATGCGAAAAGATTGTTCTCGAGGTCCTATATGTATGCGGGGATTAGTTTGGGCCTTTGCGAACAAGATTCTGGGCCCAGTCTTGGGCTGGGCCCAGTTT